>QRDG01001188.1:39398-683881 GCA_012064385.1 Puccinellia tenuiflora
CTAATGTTACCGACCCTTTGACACTCTCACACGATGAAACAACTTTTAGCATCCTTAAATAAAGTAGGCCAATAAAAACCTGATTGAAGAACCTTATGTGCAGTCCTTTCACCTGCGTGATGTCCTCCATAATCACTATGTGGCACTTCCTCAATACCTCCTCCTGTTCATGCTCAGGAATACATCTTCTCAAGATTCCATCAGCTTCCTCCTTGTATAACTGTGGGTCATCCCAAAAGTAATGCCTCAAGTCATAGAAGAATTTCTTTTTCTGTTGATAAGTAAAACTTGGAGGCAAAAATTTCGAGACAATAAAATTAGCATAATCAGCATACCAAGAAGCATCACGAGAAGTTACCTTAACGACGGCAAGTTGTTCATCAGGGAAACTATCATTTCAGGGATGGGATCATGAGGAATATTTTCCATTCTAGGACAAATTATCAGCTACAGGATTTTCTGCACCTTTTCTATCAACAATATGCAAATCAAACTCTTGCAGCAAAAGCACCATCTAATAAGTCTAGGATTAGCATCTTTCTTCTCCATAAGGTACTTAATTGCAGCATGGTCAGTATGAATAGTTACTTTAGAGTCCACAATATATGTCTAAATTTATCACAAGCAAAAAACGACCGCTAAAAATTCCTTTTCAGTGGTTGCATAATTTTTCTGTGCACTATCCAAAGTTTTACTAGCATAATGAATTACATTCAACTTCTTATCAATTCTTTGGCCAAGGACAACCCCTACAGCATAATCACTAGCATCACACATAATTTCAAAGGGTAAATTCCAATCAGGCGGTTGACCTATAGGAGCGGTGATTAAAGCCCTTTTTAGTACCTCGAAGGCTTCCTTACAATCTTCATCAAAAACATATGGAACATATTTTTGAAGAAGATTAGTAAGAGGCCGCGACATCTTAGAAAAATCTTTAATAAACCTCCTATAAAAACCAGCATGACTGAGGAAACTACGAATACCTTTGATGTCTCTTGGATAGGGCATCTTCTCAATTGCTTAAATTTTGTCTTTATCAACTTCAATCCCCCTTTCATAAATTTTATGTCCAAGAACTATGCCTTCATTTACCATGAAATGACAGTTCTCCAATTGAGAACAAGATTGGTCTCCTCACATCTTTGCAAAACTTTGTTAAGATTATAGAGGCAATTGTCGAAAGAAGTTCCATAGACGGAGAAATCGTCCATGAAGACTTCCCACAATTTCCTCACAAAAACCATGAAAAATAGCAGACATGCATCTTTGAAAAGTAGCAGGTGCATTACACAAACCAAAAGGCATACGTCTATAGGCATAAGTTCTAGAAGGACAAGTAAAAGTAGTTTTTTCTTGATCTTCAAATTTAACGGCAATTTGAGAGAAACCAGAATAACCATCAAGAAAACAAAAGTGAGAATTCTTATACAGTCTTTCAAGCATTTGATCAATAAAAGTCAAAGGATAATGATCTTTTCGAGTAGCCTTATTAAGTTTCCTATAATCAATGCACATTCTATACCCTACAACTATTCTTTGAGGAATGAGTTCATTATTATCATTAGCAACAACAGTCATACCTCCCTTTTTGAGGAACACAATGGACAAGACTAACCCATCTACTATCAGTTATAGGATAGATTATACCTGCATCGAGAAGCTTGGGTATCTCATTTCTTACCACATCCTTCATCTTTGGATTCAATCTTCGTTGATGATCAACAACGGGCTTCACATCAGGCTCAAGATTAATTGTATGTTGACATATAGATGGAGAAATCCCTTGAAGATCATCTAGAGTATATCCCAATGCAGCTCGATGTTTCCTAAGGACCTCCAATAATCGCTCCTCTTCTTTCACTGAAAGGTTAGAATTGATAATAACAGGATATATTTTCTTCTCATCCAAATATGTATATTTGAGAGTGTCTGGGAGAGCTTTTAATTCAAAAACAGGATCTCCCTTTGGAGGTGTCTGGGTCCCCAGAGACTCCACAGGTAGATCATGCTTTAGAATAGCCGGCTGTCTAAACAAGACTTCATCAATTTCCTCTCTTTCCTACATAAACATATCATTCTCGTGCTCCTCCGTATATTGCTGCAAAGGATCATTAGGAGGCACGGCAATAGAAGCAATTCTTTCAATAATAAGATCCTCATTAGGTAATTCTTTATCATAATGATGTCTAGCAAATTTGGAAAAATTAAATTCATACGGCTCTCCGGCGAATTGAACAGAGACCTTTTCTTCTTAAAATCTATACAGCACTACAAGTATTTAAGAAAGGTCTACCAAATATGATAGGAAAAAATTTATCTTTAACCGACCCCAAGACAAGGAAATCAGTTGGATATTTTACCTTACCACATAAGACTTCAACGTCTCTGACAATTCCCACCGGGTGGATGACATCTCTATTAGCCAATTTAATCTCCAAATCAATATCCTCAAGCTCACATGGCGCAATTTCGCGCATTATTTCTTGATAAAGTGTATAAGGAATAGCACTTGCACTTGCACCCATATCACATAATCCATAATAGCAATGATCACCTATCTTGACAGAGACAACAGGAGTACCAACAACTTTTGCACTTTTATCTTGTCTAACAATGTTAGTAGCAGCTTCACAAAAATAAATAGAACTTCCATCGACGTTCTCAGTTACAAGATCTTTAACCAAAGCTATTGGAGAGGCAATTTCAAGTTGTTCATCAGTTTCATAAGCTTTCCTTTCACTTTTATTAACCACACTAGCCACGATTGAGTGTTCTTTAATTTTTTTATAGGAAAGGGTGGTTTTTCAAAGTAAACAACAGGTAAAACAGATTCAACTGTTTGAACAGGCCCACTACTAGGGAAAAGCTTAGCCGTGGCGCACCAGATTGGGCTACCCGTGGCGCAGGCGCCTGCGCCATGAATTGCCATGCCACGGGTAAGCAATTAGCTGTGGCGCAGGACCCTTTGTGCGCCACGAGTAGTTAGCCGTGGCGCAGGATACTATGTGCGCCATGGCTAAGGGGAAATACCCATGGCGCACTGGTGGACTGTTGATGCATCTAAAATGCATACATGAACTTTGCACTATAATAGTTATATTCCATTCATATTTGCATTATATAAGGTATATTACTGTTATTTAATGATTTTTGGTAATTTATAATGATTTCCCCTTTATATGGAATTAATCCTGCGTAGGCAGAAAAACCCCTATTTCTTTCTTTATTTGTTTCAGAACCTTAACGACGTCATAATGAGCTATAAATTTAGGGGGGTCATTATTTTGGAAGGAGAAGATTTAGGAGCGAAAGAAGTCAATGAACGGAGGCCGGGGGACCAAAAGGGGGGTCCCACGCGGCTACAGTACCAGGCCGCGTGGGCCCATCCAATTTGGCCCTCGTGGCCCCGTTTGCATCGATCCTTCGCCCAGAAGCATCCTCGTGACCTAAAAATGCCTATATAAAAGGTCCCCCGACGTTTTCCAGAGGGAGGCGGCGGAGAAACACAAAACCAGAAATAGAGAGGCAGAAGGCTGCCGTCGGAGAAGATCGGAGGGGGGAAACGCCGCCGGAATCCACCTCTGGAGGGCTCCACCCCCCTCCGGCGTGTTCATCATCAACATCTACAGCAAGATCATCTCCACCGTCTCCATGATGAGGAGGGAGTAGTCCTTCATCGGGGCTGAGGGCTCACGCCGGTAGCTATGTGGTTTATCTCTCTCTCCCATGGTGTGATCTTTATGTGATCATGAGCTTTGTAATCTAGTTGAATCCATAGATGTTACTCTTCATCATCTTATGAATTATGCTACTCAAGTGGTTTTATTGATGTGATTTCTGGAGTCACCTTTGTCCCATGGTGTGAAGTTGACAGTGTGTGCACCGTGTGTGGCTCTTAGGCTAAATATTACATGAATACTTATCATGAGTTATTATTTGTGTTGGATGTCTCTATGAAATTGTGGTGTTTGTCTAGTACTATTTAGGGGGCTCAAGTTGACAGTGTGGGGTTCCCTAGATGTGGAATGCGACTTTAACGTGTGCTTTTTGTAGCCCTACATAATGGATTGGTGTTCGTTATCCAACTAGAAGATAGTTCAGGGTAGCATAGTGAAGAGGAAATATCTATGTATTCAATTATATTATTATTGTCGAGAGTGTCCACTAGTGAAAGTATGATCCCTAGGCCTTATTTCCAAACACCGTTTACACCTTTGCCTTGTCCTCTTGCATTGAAGAGGATTGGGACTCTTTTACATTCTTGTTTTGTTAGATTAAACTTCCATCCATTAAGTCAACCATCTTGTTCCTTAAACTTGTTTAGTGCATAATCAACTAAAACTTGTGACACTTTAGTTGTAGGGAATAGATAACTTTTTCTTTTTGCTCCTGCGGATCGATACTTTACTTCCACATTGAGAGGTGCTACAGTGATCCCCTGCTCTTGGGGGTTATCAACTGTGCGCCACGGCTGTGGTGCGCCACGGCTACCCTTTGACATGCGCCACGGCTATGATTTTCTGTATTTTTTTATATACAGAAAATACAGTATTTATACAGATGTCAATATAGGTATTTATATAGACATATATTCTATAATACACATTGCAGAACAATACACAAAATACATAGATCACATATGCATTATAACTGAAAATAGATCACGGATCATCATATACATCACATCGATCGGAATCGAGTAGCAAGTTCGAACATCACATTACAAACTAAAGGAAGTTTAATTACAACACGAATTTCATCGACTGTTTTAACATAAGCTACACAGGTAGATAAGCTAGGCGTCGACGGTCTTCGGGGCCGGGAAGGGGCGGACGCCTTCTTTCGTCGTGAAGGGCCGGATGTCGCCTTGTGCCTTTATACGCCGTTCCACCTCCGCATTATCGAGTGGAGCGCCGTCGTAGTAGAACATGCCTCCAACGGCGCAGACATCGTGTAGTATGATCCGCGCGAACGTCTCCTGGATGCGATAGAATTCTTGTTGAAGATCATGATCCTGGATAGTTGCCAAGTTTTCGGCCCAGCGTTGGAATTGATCTGGCAACTTAAGTTTCTCTTCATCCCGTACGAAGGCACGGATCTGATGGATGGCGTAGTAGGCATCCCTCTTGCTGTTCTTTGGTTGCATGACGCACGCGAAGTTGATAATGTGGTGGAATGATAGCACACCTCCTCTTCCAGGTCTCTTCCTTTTGAAGACGCCTCCCCTCATACTGAAGCCAACTTGAGCATTATCCAGAGCCTTCTTGAGATTGGTGTAGTCTTTCTGTTTGTCCTCCCTACCTGAGTCCAAATATGTGACTACGGAATATTTCGGGCAAAGAACGAGCAGGACGCAGTACTTGTCTCTGGGCAAAACAATTTAGACAGAGTGTTAGAAAAATAATGATATAAATCTAATGAAGCATCTTCATTATGGCGTAGAGAATGACTACTTACTCGGGATAGTAAGGCAAGAGAATGTAATCCTTCCACTTATTCTCCACCATGATTTCTTCAAGGTGTCTCGACATAAATTGCCAGCCTTCATGGCTTCTGAAGTTGGTCTCGATCATGTAGTAGGGGTCCGCTATCGCGACGCCCCCGATCTTCTCTTTTAGGACCCGGTGGGCCGTACTGAGACAGAATAAGCGGACTAAATGAGGATGGAGCCGCTTCAAGTTAAACATCTTGAAGATGTCATCAAATCGCACGAACAGCAAATCCGCCGGCTCTTGTTTGCAAAAGCCATCAACTGCCTCTGGCACCTTGGCAGTGAAGAGCGGGTGTGGGTGTGTTGGATCTTTCATTTTAAGAAGATCCAGCTCTCGTGTCAGAACACGCTCATGCAGCTTCTGCATATCCCCACTCATGAGTTGGAGCACATTAGGCAGTACCATCGGTCGACCCGCAATATGCATTTCCCGCGCAACATCTTTGCTCGGTCCTGGTCCGTCCTTAAACCGGATCGGCCGCGGAGCCGCCGGCTGGCTACTAGAGGCATTGGCACCCTGCTGTGGCTTTGGAGGCAGCGACGGCTAGCTGGCGGATGCATAGTCGCTCTTCCTAGTTATTTTCCGCCCCTTCTTAGGCTTCGGAGGGATGCCTCCTCCGGCCGCTAGCGCTTCACGACAGGTCCCAAGTAGTGTGTTGGGGCTCAGGATAGCTTGTGTTGCTTCTTTCTGCGTGAAGTCGTCGGCTGGAGGCGTCTCTTGAGAATCGAACAGACGCTTCGTGCACGCGGCTTTATCTGTTTGACCAGCAGGCTCGTGCGTGTGCGGAGCAGTCGGCGGTTCATCAAGAGGAGCCATTAATCCTCCGTCGTCGCAGCGGTCATCATCGATGTAGCACTCATCGAAGATGTCGTCTTTCTGTGCCGCGGGCTCTTTAAGTTGTGCTGGTGCTGGTGCGATGGCCTTGACAGGGTTTTGCCCCAACCCGACTTGCGGTGTTGCCTGTGGAGTATCCGGGCTTAGACGGATCTGGGTTTTTGGCCATACCATGGCCTAGGGGATGCATTCACGGAGGAGCAGATGGTCCTCGGCTCCCACGGGTTGATAAGGAGGATCCACCTCATTGCAGCCCGAGAACACCCTAATCAGTGAGACCTTAAAGCAGCCATCAGGTATCGACGTGTTGTGGTGCATGCGATTTTTGGGCGCAATGATGGTAGCCCTAGCAACATCCTTCAACTTGCCATTCACATGGTGTAGGAGAGTGCATCTAGTGTCGCCCTGCGAAGAACATGCATGTAGGGCGTTAGAGATGCAAGGCAAAGGCAAAATGGATGAAGTAATATGCATTGAGCCTACGACGCTTAGATACCATGAGGGCGTCGAGCTCGGCCATTGTCGAGACACCGCCGACGTCTTGCGACATGGAGTCGGAGTGGGTGCCGCTTGGGGGGTTGCCGGCCGGCGAATTCTCCGGAAGAGGCGATGGCGTGGTGTGGACCGGAAGATTATCCCGAACAGGTGGAGGTGACGGCGCGGTGTTGGCGGACGAAGCCGCCGACGCGGTGTTGGTCGTGTTGCCTCCAAAGTTGGGCACTGGACACGGCCCTTGTCGACCTCCGTCGATCCAATCCGTTACCGAGGTCACGACGGAAGAAGGAAACCGACGAGCGCCTTGGCCACTAGTTCGTTGACTATATCCTCCTGCTTGCGCTTCTTCCTCTCCTTCCGCGTCTCCTTGTCCTCGGCATAATAGTCACACCATAGGACCTTTCCATGGCCGACAACACGGCCACCTGACGGTGGCTTGTCCAGATCCCGCCCTTGACCTTGTTCAACGCCGCGTTGAATGGAGTGTCCCACACGGGCTTCGTCGATCCCTGGGAGGAGCTCTCATCCGCAGCTCTAGAACTTTCTACATCCTCCAGAGCCTTTTGGAACTTCACGACAGCAGGATCCGTCTTAAGTTCCTTGGTAACCGGGTCCTCCGTGAACCGAGCCCTGACAAAATTTCTAGTCTGCTTGTCTTTAAATTTGTCGAAGGGGTTAGAGATGCCCTTAGCTACCCACTCAGCATCCTGCTTCTCCCATTTGGGCTCAGCCGCGAAGTAACCAGCACTTCCGAGATGGTGGTGTCCTACATTCTTCGAGTTCATCCACCTCCCTCATTCACTCATTTTCTTGGATACAGGTAGTCCGAGCCTGCCCCGAAAATCCTAAGGTCTTCTTCATTGACCCGCTCCTTGTTCCAGATCTCCTCGGGACTTTTATTGTCTTCGATCAATTTTTTGATCCTAGATCTCCAGCTGGACAAGGCCGTGCTCATCTTCGTGAGGGCAAAGTTGTTGAAGGCATTGAGTTTTTTCAAATCATGATTACCGTCTTCATCGGCCCTGTAGGCCGGCGGGAACTCATACCGTTCATGCAGCCTCTTGATGAGGCGGAGGCGCAAACCCTCTTTATTAGCACCCCTTATGTTGTCCTCATAGACAGGGACGACCTCTCGAAGGATGCATGCCACTTGGAGGCCATACCCTACGGCAACCCCTGTAGGCTCTAGAGGCGCCCCACCGTCGGACACTTGGGTGATCGCTTGCCTCAAGGCCCGGACCTTGTTCTTACTCCTCTCCTTCCTAGCCTTTTTGGCTTGGCTACCATCTGTGCGTTCTCCGCCATTAGTGGTCGCACCGCCATCCCCGGCGCCACTAGTAGTGGTATCGTTGCCATCCTCGGCGCCACTATTATTGGCGCCCTCGTCGCCATCCCCGGCGCCACTATTATTGGCGCCCTCGGCAACATCCCTGGTTGGCTCATCGTAGTAGCTCCAGAAGTCCGCGTTCTTCTCTCTGGCTAGTTCTTCCACGCTTAACTGCCGAGAAGAAGCTCCGGCCTCATCGTTGTTAGCCATGTGTTCTGCGTGTGACAGCAAAATGGAACGTGGTAGTTAAAACAAACAAAAAAATACATATGCCGATGTTTTATCGAAATGTCGAATCATTTCCGTTCCGGCAAATTTCCGGCGGCACTCCTATTGCCAAAAATTAGCAAAGGTCATGCAGAATTTTTCACGAAAAAATTCGGCATGACCTTTGCTAATTTTTGGCCATAGGAGTGCCGGAAATTTGCCGAAACGGAAATGAATCGACATTTCGGCAAAACATCGGCACTCATCTAAAATCCCTGCAAAGTTCACAACAAAACCGGCACACAACTCTGGCAAGATACATATAAACCGGCACACAACTCCGGCAAATTGACAACAAAACCGGCACACAACTCCGGCACAGAAACATTCATCACATATATAAACCGGCACACAACTCCGGCACACAAACATATATACACCCGCACACAACTCGGGATTTAGATCAACGGATGCCATCTACCTTGCAGAAACTTGCCAAACAGCTACAAGCGCCAAGCAGTAGCAGCACCACGCAGTAGCAACCTGCAGAAAGTAGCCGAATTTAATTTATTCATATGTCACCAAATTAAAGCAGCAGCAGATTTTAATTTTTTCTGTGAAACAAACTATCTCTGATTTTTTTTAAAATTTTACACAAGCAAGGTATATGTATTGTTGACATACTAACAATTCTCAGCTTAATCAGAGTTGAATTGAATTGGTGAAAAATCTTAGAGCATTTCAAATATCACCAGCAACTAGCAACCACCAGCAGCATACAAGCAATTATTAATTTTGTATTTTGCATTCCATTTTTGATTTTGCATTGTGCTAAACCCTAATCCTAACCCTATTTCATTTTTAATTTTGCATTTTTCTACACTAACCCTAACCCTATTTCATTTTTAATTTTGCATTCCATCACCAGCAACTAGCAACCACCACCACCCCTACCTGCAGGCAAAAGCAGCAGCACCCCTCTAGTAGCAGCACCAGGCCACCACCTGAAAGAGAAGGCAGCAGCAGGTTTCAATTTTGTTTAGTGAACAAAACAAGCTCTAAAAAAATTGAAATTTTTACACGAGCAAGGTATAACTATTGTTGACCTACTGTAAAATTTTCAGCTTAATCAGAGTTGATTTCAATTGTTTAAAAAATTGTTGAGCAGTGCAGCCATAATTTTGTCAAAAAATTCAAATTTCATTTTCCATTTCATTTTTACTAAACCCTAACCATAACCCTAACCCTAACAGCAAGCAGCAGCATTAACATGTATATGCTAACCCTAACCCTAATAGTAAGCAGCAGCTAACCCTAACTAAATTCTAAATTCTAACTAAATCTAAATTCTAAATTTTAAATCTAACTAAATATAAACAATACCTAAATTCTAAGTAAATCTAACTAAATTGTGAATTCTAACTAAATTCTAGCTAAAGCTAAATTCTAACTAAAGCTGAATTCTAACTAAAGCTAAATGCTAAATCTAAAACTAACTAAAGCTAAACTTGAGCTGGAGGAGGAGGACGCGCGGCTCACCTCGTCGGGGAGGGGGCGGCTGATCACCTCGTCGAGGAGGGGACGGCTCTGGGAGGGCACCAGCGGCAGACAGCGACCGACGGGGAGGAGGAGGCGGTGGCCGGGAGGGGGAGGCGGTGGCCGGGAGGGGGAGACATGTGGTGGCTGGGAGGGGGAGGCGGTGGCCGGGAGGGCGAGGCGGCAGACGGCGGCCGGCCGGGAGGGGGAGGCGGCAGACGGCGGTGGCCGGGAGGAGGAGGCGGTGGCCGGGAGGGGGAGGCGCGTGGTGGCTGGCGGCGATGGCGATGGTGAGCACGCGTGAAGGAGAAGGAGAAGGACTTTAGATGGGGAACGGTTCGGCCCCGCGCGCGCGAGATTTAGATCTAGGGCTACTTAGCTATGGCGCACGGTTGTTGACCTACGGCACGGGTACGCAGAATAGCCGTGGCGTAGGGTTGTTGTCCTGCGCCACAGGTAAGTTACCCGTTGCGCAGGTCAGTGACCCTGCGCCACGGCTAACTCGTTTTTATATATTTTTTTCTGCATTTCATTTAATACCTCTTACAATTGCATTTCATTTATAATATTTCTTTTCATTGCATTTCATTTTTTATTGCATTCTAATTTTCATTGCATTTCAATTTTTCATTGCATTTCATTTTTCATTGAATTTCAATTTTTCATTGCATTTCATTTTTCATTGAATTTCAATTTCCATTGCATTTCATTTGGCGTTTCATTTAAGACACACATTTCAATATTAGGAGTACATATCATATTTCAATTTAATTTTAAGACACATATTTCAAATATAAAAAATACTTAATATTAAGATATCTAATATTCCGATGATATTAGGATTACAAATTCTATTATATTAATAGGGTTACAAAATCGAGCGTCGTATTTTCCACACCATCTAGCTAGCGTTTCACAATCTTCTTTCCCTTCTTGGTGGTGGTTGAATAATTTAGACCCGGAACATGTCGACTTCTTCTTGCGAATGGAAGACCACCTGACTTGGGTAGGTGTTGTCCTACTTCCTCTTGTGGTGTATGTTTCTTCGTCGTCGTCGTCATCTTCCATCTTTGGGTCTCCGTACTGGTCAAAATCTTGCTCGTTGGCGACTCCATCCATTCCGATGATGCTCCTTTTTCCTCTTCTCATGACAACACGGCTAGGCATTGTCGGGTCGGTGATGAAGAAGCATTGGTCAACTTGGCTAGCCAGTACCCATGGTTCAGTTTTCGCGATGACGCTCGCGGTAGCAGCAGACTTGGAGGCTTCGGGTATAGACATGGTGGTGAAATATCCGTCTTCTTTTTTTGGACTGACGCTCTTAGCCCATCTGACACGGAACATCGGCACCTTGTCTCCAGAGTAGTCCAGCTCCCAGATCTCCTCGATCCTTCCATAGTACCTTTCTTTGACGTCACCGGTGAAGGATTCCATCGTTATCCCTGAGTTCTGATATTCGCTATTCCTGTCTTTTTCCTCTGTGTAGAACGTGTAACCGTTGATATCGTATGCCTGATATGTCATCAGGTTGGGCGCGGGGCCCTGTGACAAGAGGAATATGAGTTTTCCTTCTGCGGAAGTCATTGACGGAGGATTATCTAGAAGGTGGCGTTTGAACCAACCCGTGAAGGTGGCGTTGTGCTCTTTGATTATTTCGACGTCCGTTCGATGCTGACCACATTCACTGTACTTCTTCTCAATAAAGTTTTTGTGCTTTTCCAACCAAGGATCAACCACTTGTATGTGTTTTAGCGCTACAAAGTTTGCACTGTCAAAGTCGGCGCGTCGGCCAGAGTCGTCCACTTGTAGTTCCCTCCTGCCTGTTTTGTGACCTGCTCCATCGAGCTTGCCAATGTGCTTATTTTCGGGCAGACCAACAGGGTTCTCGATGTCTAGAAAATTCATGCAGAAAGAGATGCACTCTTCGGTGAGATAGCCCTGGACGATGCTTCCATCTGGAGTTGCCCTGTTACGAACGTATCCTTTGATGACACCATTCATCCTTTCGAACGGCATCATGCCGTGCAGGAACATCGGCCCGAGCTGGATGCTATCATCCACGACATGGATCAGCAAATGCACCATAACGTCGAAGAATGCGGGAGGGAAGTAAATCTCAAGCTCATTTAGTATCACAACGATCTCTTCCTGTAGCCTTACGGCTTTCTTCATGCTGATCGACTTTCGAGAGATGACGTCGAAAAAGTTGCATAGGTCCAATAGCGTTTGGCGGACGTGTGGGTCCATTATCCCTCGGAGTGCAACCGGAAGTATCTGCGTCATTAGCACGTGACAGTAATGAGACTTTATCCCGCTGAACTTTTGTTTCGCTGCGTCCAGATATCTGCTTATCTTCCCCGCGTAACCGGAAGGAAATTTCACTCCGAGAAGGCACTTGATAAACTGTTCGATCTCCTTCTGGCTTAGAGTGAAGCACGAAGGAGGGCAGTAATAGTCATTCTGTTTCGCCTTTTTGCCCTTCCGATGACCTTCCGTCTCCTCCTCCTCGGACAGATCATTATCATCGTCAGGGCGTCCTCCGTGGAGATCTTTCCTGATGCCCAATGATCTTAGGTCGTTTCTTGCTTTCGGCCCATCTTTGGTCCTCTTCGGCATGTTGAGAAGGGTGCCAAGCAGACTCTCGCACACGTTCTTCGTGATATGCATGACATCAAGGCTATGAGGTGTTTCGAGGATCTTCCAATATGGCAAGTCCCAGAAAACAGAACTTGTTTTCCATACCTTCAGCAGTGGTGGCGGAGCCTTTTGCTTCTTCCCCGGCGGAGGGCACTCATCCCAGCTTGTCAACAACATGTCGATTTCTTCGCCGCTCCTCTTACGTGGGGCTCTTCGGATCTCAACGGTACCATCGAACAGCTCTTTGCGTTTTCTCCACGGGTTGTCCTTGCGAAGCCACCTTCGATGTCCCGTGAACACTATTTTTGAAGACCCGGGATCTTTCTCTAGCTGCATATATGTTGTATCGTCCATGCACCTAACGCATGCACAGTGTCCGTGGGCCACCTGTCCTGCGATATATCCGTAATCGAGATAGTCTTGCACCATCGTGATCAACGCGGCTCTCATAGGGAAGTAATCTTCCGCGACGGCGTCCCATGTGCTGACCCCTACATTCCATATCTTGTGTAGCTCATCTCTCAAGAGCTGCAGATACAGATTGATGTCGTTTCCTGGTTGTTTCGGCCCTTGGATTAGCATGCTCATGTGAATGTACTTCCTCTTCATGCACAACCATGGGGGTAGGTTGTATATCCATACAAACACGGGCCACGTGCTATGTGTGCTGCTCTGGTTGCCAAACGGATTGAGCCCATCGGTGCTCACGCCCAACCTGACGTTTCTTGGATCGTTCCCAAAAGTTGGGTATTCAAAGTCTAACGCTTCCCACTGCTTAGCATCTGAAGGGTGTCTCAGCATCTTATCCGTCTCTTCATTTTCCGGCTTATTCCTTTCCGCGTGCCAGCACATTAACTTTGCTTCCTTAGGATCTGTGAAAAGCCGCTGCAGACGAGGAATGATCGGAAGGTACCATACCACTTTCCGAGGAGCTTTCTTTTTCCCTTTCTTGTATCGAGCAGCGCCGCACACCGGACATGTAGTTGTCTCCGCGTCATTTTCCGGATAAATGAAGCAATCATTGATGCAAACGTGGTATTTGATGTGCGGTAAATCAAAAGGGCACACGATTTTTTTGGCCTCTTCGATACTGCTAGGACACGTGTTCCCCTCAGGAAGACGATGGTGCCAAAATTTCAAGTTCTCGTCGAAGCTTGCGTCTGTCCATTTGTGTTTTGCCTTCATCTGCAGAGCCATGAGCGTTACTTTCAAGCGGGTATCCTCGGGCTGACATCCCGCATACAACGGAGCATTCGATTCTATGTCCAGCTGCGTCAGCTTAGCCTCTCTAGCAGCGTTACTCGACTTTCTGAGAAGCAATTCTTAAACATGAGGGTCCCGCACGACTGAAGTTAGCAGCGTCGGCGTGCCCGCGTCTTCTCCACCATTTACGTCGGCTTCTTCTTCATCATCATGCCCGACATATTCTTCGTCATCATAATCGGGAGGCGCCTCTTCATCTTCCTGATCATTTCCCGCCGCGCCCCCATGGATGTCATCATCATCATCCTCGTAAGTGAAGTCATCCATAAAACCTTTCCTGAGCAGATGCTCCTGCAATGTGCCGGAAAAGGGATCGAGCACGGTGCCGAGTTTGCATGTTCGACACGGACACTTTATCCCAGTGTTGTTGTTTTTAACCATCACGGTCGTCGCATATTTCAAATATCTAGCAACAATACTTTCGCTCATCATGATGACCATTGTCGCCCCCGCTCTACATATAGAACAAAGGAATTATATTAGAAACAAAATATTTCACGGAAAAATTTGGCATGACCTTTGCTAATTTTTGGCCTTAGGAGTGCCGGAAAATTCGCCGAAATGGAAATGAATCTACATTTCGGCGAAAACATCAGCAACTAATCATTTCGATCATGGCATACACATATGCAAACACACGCAACCACACACACATCCTCATCCATCACAATGCAACCAAATCATCCATCACACATGCATACAACAACCACAAACATATCACAACCCTTCTCATCCATCATGATCACATAGAACCACACACATCAAAGCCTTCTCATCCATCACATAGAACCACACACATCAAAGCCTTCTCATCCATCACATACACTCACCTTCCAACGAAGACGTCGAAAGAGAGAGCGCCCGGAGGAGGAAGATCGAGCACGAGGTGTGGGAGATGTTTCCTCACATATACATGAAGCAAATAAGTAGATTTATGTGGCAAAATATGTGAAGAGAGAGAAGAAAATGAGGTGGGGAGAGGAAGGGGCGTGCAGATCTGGAATTGAGAGGTGGGGAGGAGGAACATGAGAGGAAAAGAGGAGAAAAGGGGGTGGTGGTGGTGGTGGCAGCCAAAAAGTAAAAGTGCACCCAGGCTTAGCCGTGGCGCACGAAAGGTGGCTGCGCCACCACTATATCCTAGCCGTGGCGCACAGTAATTCCCTGCGCCATGGCTAGGTGGGGTAAAATTCACGCCAAAAATGGTGCAGATGGGGCCCACACTTACCCGTGGCACACGACGGCACAGTGCGCCACGGCTAAGTGGGTTAAAATTGGCGCAAAAAATGTGCACCGGGTCCCACACTTAGCCGTGGCGCAGGGTATTACTGTGCGCCACGGCTACGCGGCTACCCGTGGCGCACATGTTTGTGCCGCGCCACGCCTAAGTGCGCACAGGCCGGCCGGCCAGGGCCCATCTTAGCCGTGGCGCACTTCTTAGAAACATGCGCCACGGCTAAGTTAGTGTCAGTGGTGCAGCACCAAGCGGTGCGCCACGCATACTTAGCCATGGCGCACCACCCTGACAGTGCGCCACGGCTACGTGGCTTACCTATAAGCCTTGTCCTAGTAGTGGCACATCATCACTAACAAGCACATCTGTTTTACAAACATCTTTAAATGGTTCATGATACTTATCCCACTTTTCTTTTGGAATATTAATATGGTCAGCAAAGGATTTACAAAGATCAACAACAATTTGAGAATCGAGCCCAAACTTAGTACTAAGCATATTAAAACGTTCAGTTTCCATGAAAGATTTAATGCAGTCATACTCATAATTTATACCTGATTCTTTGCCTTTGTCGATCTCCCAATCTTCCGCATTGCGATAAATCCTTTCAATTAAATCCCATTTAGCATTAACTTCTTTGTTTGTAAAGGATCCAAGAGAAGAAGCATAAAGCATATCATTATCATAGCGAGGCAGCCTCGCATAAAAATTGTTAACAATTATATCATTAGGAAGCTTATGATTGGGGCATTTAAGCATTAAAGATTTCAACCTCCCCCAAGCTTGAGCGATGCTTTCTCCTTCACGTGGCCAAAAGTTATAAATATAATTTCTATCTTGATGAATTTCATGAAGGGGATAAAATTTAGAATAAAAGAGAGACATAAACTCTTTCCAATCCATCAAGTGAGAATTATCCAGAAGCATATACCAATCCATAGCTTTATCCTTTAGTGATATTGAGAATAATTTCCTCATGATTACCTCTTTTGACATACCTGCAATCTTAAATAGCTCACACAGATCTTTAATATAAAGCAAATAATAACCTGGATGGATGGTTCCATCCCCTGCATAACGGTTACTCATAACATGATCAATAATTCCCATGGGTATTTTAAATGGATCAATTTCAGAGAGCGGAGGACTCTCATCCACTACAGGTGTGGTGGCAGAGTCACTCCCAAACAGCATATTTAACGTATAAATGGCGTGAGCCTACCCGGCTCCTCAGGCCATCCAGAGATCGAAATGAAGCGCCTACGTCCGATCCCTTTACACAGTGCGATTTTACCTCCCGCAGTGACTGCTGGCCGTTGGATGCTGTCAATTTGTTTTTCACTTTGATGTTGGTTAAAGCCTCCATGACATGTGGGTCCAAAACAATGTGGGGTCCGGAAATCAGCAGGCCAAATCGCCTCATCCGCGTCGTCTTCCTTTTCCTTGCTGGGTGGGTGAACCCTAGATCGGTGAAAAATTGCCCCAATCCCGTGCGTGCTCTCGTCCTCCACTCCCGTTGCCTACTCTTTCCTCCATTCGCGTGCCTGCTCTCTCCTACTCGCGCTGCCGCCGCCCCTCCTCCTCCAGCTCGCCCGCAGCCGCCAGGCCTGCCACCCCTCCCCAGCTCGTCCGCCGCTGCCCCTCCTCCTCCAGCTCGTCCGCCGCCGCAGCCCCTCCTACTCGTCCGTCGCCTCCGCCCTCCCCTCCTCCTCCAGCTCGTCCACCGCAACCTGGGGATGGAGATATTCTTTTCCAGTAGCGGTGGGGATAGGGGCCAGTTGCGGCTGTGGCTGTGCCGGGACGGAGAGCTTCGAAGAACAGAGCGTCACGTGCGGGGACACAGTCGTCGATGGCCGAACTCTTCCTCTCTTTTCCCCTTCCCTCATCCTCAATTTTTTTAAGCCTATCCCTTCAGGCGCAGGAGGTGGTTGAGCGGGCTGAGGGCGGCGGCGACGACGCCATGGTTGGGAGAGGATGCGGGAGGAGCGCATGAAGGGGCCATGCGCATCCTATTTGGAGGAGAGGACGCAGGAGCAGCCGCTACGCCTCTTCCCGCTGCTGAGCGACGCCGGCAACCAAGACCACGAGCGACGCTGATGGCCAACACCCCGGGCTAGGTATGGTTCCTCTTCCTGCTATACGAGCTTCTTCTTCTGATTCGTCGATCTCTAATTTAATTTTGATTTTGCATCTAGGGTTCCGGTGTTTTAGGAGATACGAGCTTCTTCTTCTTCTGATTCCTCGATCTCTAATTTAATTTTGATTTTGCATCTAGGGTTCCGGTGTTTTAGGAGATTCACCGCCCTCCCGTTCTCGTGTGTACAGACCCCAAGCCGCGAGCCCTCACCACTAAGAAACTATGGGAGCAGCACTCCGAACTGGACGAGGTATGATGCATGAACAGGGCCGCAAGAGGCGGCGTGACGGTGCTGCACCTCGTGTGAGCTCTTTCTCTCCCTCTTATTTGATTTAGTTTATGCTAAGCAACATTTACTTGTTGTTGATTAGAAATACTAAAGGAGATCTGTAGATTTGGGGATTAGGCAATGTTATATAGAGTTGTTTAGTTTGTCTTCTTGGTTGTAGTTTACTAATAAAAAACAAATCTCCATGATTGTTGCAGATTAATTGTGTGGGCATGATACTTGAAAAAATGAGACTGAGCTAGAGTTCAGACCATCGATGTCGGAGCTTTTGCAGTAGTTGGTCCGTCTTGTGCAGAGATAAGGCGTGGGGGTTGTGATAATGCTAGCTTGTTTCAGTTGATGAAATGCATAACACCCTGGTTCTAAACTCACTGTAGTTATTTTTCGAAAATTTGACAGGCACCAGGTGCCTAACAGGCTGCTTTGCACTCATGGTTAGACCGGAAGGACAAGCGTTTGGTGTTCAACATGTACCAGAGTTGGCTGCTCCTTCTGCTGAAAACATCAAGAAAAGTGCAGCAGCCCCACAGCTGTATGGTAGATCCCTCTCTACTAATATTGCTGGTAAGTAGATGAAATATCCCTCTCTACAGGTGTATTTTTCAGTCCAGCTGTTTGCAACTGGTTGAGAAATATGGGTATGCATGTGTGATGGACACCTTTGCAGTTAATCACCTATCTTTTGCATCTCCGTGAGATTGGTTTGGAAATATGGGGCTACTTGTGTGATGCACATATTTGGATTAGAGATGAACTAATCTAATTATGTTTCTAATGGGAATCTACCTTTACACAATATATGAATGCTTAAAATGTTATCATGCATATGCCTGGTCTCATATTCTGTTTTTATGCTTTTCTGGTCTTTTGTTAGACCAAAAATAATGAATGAACAATTATTTATCTAGCAAAGGCTGTGTGTTCCCCATGTTGTGTGAAGTTGGATTAGAGGGCTGACATTAAGAAATGAATTATGAGTGTCTCGCTGGTGTTTCATGACTATATTTGTTTTCCTGTCTAGACATACTTTTATTATTTGGCTCATAGTTACATCTTAATATATACTATGTTTAGACTCCGCGGGATTCGATGATGCATGTGAATGTGGGAAATCAAGTTATATATTTCTTTCAACAAATACGGACATTAATAAAGTACTGAAATATCTTGGTACGTCTTTCAACCTGCAGCTTAATTACCAAGCATGTTGTAGTTTACCAGCTTAAGAAGTTGAGAGCCGATCTTCTTGGTCTTGTTTAAATTTATGTTCACATCTATTGCTATATTTTCCTCTGAAAATGATAAGATGTGTTTGGTCTAATTTATTATTGCTTCGAAGTCTCAGATTTGTGGAGAAGTGACCTTTCTGCTGACTTTATTTCTCTCAGGTTTTTAGAAATGTGCATCTGTATGTATTGACAAGAAGGCCACAGTGCCAACGCAGATGATAACCAATTCCTGACGGAGGAGGAAGGCGATGGCGTACTTGAGCTCTCCAAGTCAAGTGCTCCGTCTGGTCCTCTTCCGTTCGCCGCAGGAGTGGACGCGTCGAACACATAGGTTGTGGTCAATCATCCATGGCTCCTGGTGGTGCGACTATAGCTGCAGCTGGTGTTCGTGCTGGCGAGGACAGGGCGGTGGCACCATGGATTCTTGCCTGCAGCTTCCTGCTCTGCTGTCTCCCATGTCCCTGAGTGAGTAGAGTAGATCATCTCATTACCCACCTCTTCTTGCTTCTTATGTTTAATTATATATCAATAACTCTTCCGAAATATGCTTACAACTGAACTGGGTATTGTTGGTAGTGCTTTTTACGATTTTTCCTTTTAGAGATCATCTATTTTTCGCATTGTCACATTGTTCTGCATTTTCTGTTTTTTTATAGTGCGTAGTAGTATGTACCTGTAAAGTACACTACGAATGCATGAGCTCATGTCCTCATCTATTTGGGGCTTGCTTTGAGTGATAACCACAGATACTTTATCTGTCCTTTTTTCCAACAACACACAAGGGAATTGATTAAGGACCATTTAGGCAGCAATTTCAAGTTGAAACATAGTTATTATTACTTTTACGTCATCAAAACATTAGTTTGCCTTCTAAGCAGACCACTGAATGCAGAAAGAGGTCTGTTAGCCTGCCGGTGGCTTTGTTTATGATACACTCCATTTGCATAATGTGCCTTGGTTTTCCTTTTTATGGAGAAATGAATATTGTGTGATTAAGTCCTTTGACATTGTTTATTGCGTGCTGAAATGGTTAGTTATGTGGATTTGCATGTTCTACTTACATAGTAGCCATTTCGCCGTATATGAATTTTATAAAAAAAATTATACAATCCTCTTAGAAATGTTTTAGTACCGGTGTTTACCAGATGCGCGAGGCTTTCCGTGAATTATCAATTTTTGATGTAATGTAGAGTAGGCTAAGTTGGTTCTCTATGTTGTGTTACCATTTACTGTTGGTCCTGTCCCTATTTATCAGACGATCAAAGAACCTGCATAAAAAATCAGTTGGTTTACGCTGTGCAGTTAGTAGGTGTGCGTGTGTAACTGTTTAGGTTTTGCAAGCAGTTCTGCTGAATGGATCGTTGTTCTCTGCCTTCACCCCTGGATATTGCTGCAATGATAAGAAATGTCTGTTGGCCTTGACTAACTGAATGAAATAGTTATTGAACTTATCTTTGTTTCAATATATGAGTACACCAATGGTCACTTAGGTAGCTTTAATCCAGTGGTATGGTTATGCAAGTGTACAATGGCGTAATTTGTAGATCTTTTTTGTGGAAACCTAATTGCTGGACCAATCTTATTAGATCTGCATGCCCCTGCAAAATCGTCAGGTCTTTTCGTGCCACTGAAATTTGGCAGTGACCTTTGGTTTTACCGTGTTTGGATATATCAACATCTAACTAAAGCAGCACAATAAATGATTTTTTGTTGCCCTCCATTTTTTTCATACCCTTTCATGAGCTGACAAACTAATCTGTAGACATCTTTGCTTTTCCTCGAGTGCCATTTTAATGTTCTCGGCATGGGGTTTCACTTCATGTGGACATTTCTTGATAGAATGAATTTATACAGAGTTATGGTATTTTTAGCAGTGACAAGAAGCCAGGATGTTCGCACTGATGCTCTACGGTTCATCAGGCGCTAATAGTTGCAAACTAGAAGATTTCATGGAATCTATTACAAAAATCATGTACAGTCCTGCTTAGTAGATTCATGAAATAACTCTGGGTTTGCTGATGAAGACTGCTTAGTCTGCTCGTTTCTAAACCATTCCTTTAGTAGGCTTCGCACATCTGCAACACATGAAAAAAACATTTTTTGCCAAATATTATGTTTCGCAAGGCCTATTGTCGCTGATTTGCCATCATTGCTTTGTTTGCTGTATAGATGTGTAGTTTCCATAAATTTGGTTTTGTCTCATCATTTGTTCTGCGCCTATATACGATTTCCCTCTGATGTGTCCTATTTAAGTTTCCAAGGAAAATGTTTTGCCGAAGTGCTCAGTTTAGGTATGCTTCACTCATTATGCCAGATGATTTCTTGTATCAGGAAATGTTACACGAGAAGAAGAGCCAGAGTTGAGACCTCACGTTCATGATCGTCATTGTCCCATTGTCAGGTGAACCTTTTCTCCTTTTTTATTCTTCATATATCCAGTTATCTAGGCCGGGAACCATATTTACTTTCATGTTGTTTTCCTTCCCACTTATGGACATGAAGAACTCATGGCTAATGATCAGGATGCACCATGGAGTGCACACTGTTGCAATGTTCCATGACTACTAACAGAATTCATCCAAGCAGGTAATTCGTCTCTCCAGGAATGAATTTATTTAGATTTTTCTAGCTACAGACCTGCAGTACTTATAACGGAACATTATGACTGCGATTCATACAGCTCTTGCTCTTTTGGCAGCTACATGCTGGACAGTGCCAATTTTCTTTCCTACAGCCAGTTCGAGTTAACTCGGTTTAAAACTAGCTGTAAAAGACAGTGGCTTAAATCTCTCACCTCTGTCAAGCACATAATGTTGACTTCGGCCTGCACTGGCTTTCCTGGCCACTCGAAACCACATAAATAGAATTCAACTTTGCTTAAAGAAGGCTCCCCACATAATGTCGACTTTCGCCTGCTGTCAAGAGTTGCACAGTGCATATATTTATTTGTCTTGCTTGCAATAGACATTTACCTGATTATGAAACAAGTTTTATTCTCATTGCTTTTGATTAGTGTGCTTATGATAACAATCAAATTTACATGCTACATGTACGCTCGGTTACTGGATTTCAGGTTTCAATCTCTCAGATCGCCTTTGATCTTTTTTCTGCAGCTCAGTATGACAAGTGCTGGATGTCATGTCCGCTAGCCGAGTGTCCGTTTTAGATGAGTATGAAACTACTAACTTGATACCGATACCTAGAGCTTTAATATGTTTTATAATTTCATGGCAAGCTTCCAGAAAGCTACATGGATTCTCTTGAAACAATCTCATTGTTATATTAGTCTCATGAAACTGTAGTACAGGTCTAGGCATGCAACACATTACCATTTGTGCTACTTTCCTTGATGCTTACAGGTCGTGAATGTTAGCCAAAGTATTTACATGTTTGCCAAGGTTATAGATAGCATTTACCTGGATTTGCATCCTATGGTCTGTTGCAATGCAAGAAGCAGGACGTACTCTGCAAGACCACCATAAGGTCACTTTCAAATGTGCTCAAACATTGCTTCTGATAAGCAGGTAGATTGTTGATCTGGTTAATTATCCCACAATACCGTTGTACAAAAGCTAGCATTAGCTAAATTAGCTTCTTTCTCATAACGTCAGGAGATTGCCGCTGTAAAGGAGATCCGGGATGAGGATCAGACTTTCGTGCTAAGTATAGGGATCAGGCTGGGACGTTACCGAACAAGCCCTTTGCTACTGGCGCTGCCTAGCTCCATGCTTCTAAAAATCTTTGTTTCATTTTGATGTCCTGCATGTTTTAAACATATGAATTTTATCCAGGATCCAACAGTTTTGAAGACAGATAGATAATGCTCTGCATTTTAAACATATGTATAATTTGGCTAATAAGGTCATCAAAGAATTCCAAGAAGTGATTGTTTATATTTGGTATTTTCTATTGATTATAAAACTACACGGTTATTTTTTGTCTTATCTTGCAACTAAATATTGCATTATAGTTTTGCTCTTATTTCTCCATATATGTGCTTGCCTCCGTGTGAATTACATTGCTGGTACACATGTCTAAACACCATTAAAGTAATGTAGCTTCAGCCCAAAGATGTTTTGGCTCCTTTGCGGCTTGAAATTTTTTTGTTAGTCACACCATGATGGTAATTACATTTGTCTAAAGCTCATTGGAGATTATTAAGGCTCGTGTGTCATAATATTGCATAATTTTCACTGGTCTGCAATGTCTGTAATGTTGAGAGAGATCTGCCGATCTGATTTTTCTAATGTTCTGTATCTTGCAAACAGATGTTGGGGCTGAGGAGATAGTCAATCATGGATGCATTGGAGGTCGAGGAGTGTCCTTTTCTGGCTAATGATGCAAAGGTATCATCTTAACAGCATGTTATCTATTTCAAACGTTTATTGTATTTGTTTGTCAGTGAGGTCTATTTTAATGTTATAGCAACGGTAGGTACCTAGAAGTTTATTTTCTTCGCTACAACTGGTTTTGATCATATGAAACTACTGTAGAATTCAATGCAGAATTTGGCAACGGATCTCACTGAAAATTTTATGCTCTTACATGCTGCAACGCCTTTCAGATATGCCAAAATAAAAACAATTGCCTTTGAGCTAGACCAGGAATCATTTTATTTTGTAGCCTTTGATCTACATATATCGATGTTAGGTCGAAGAAGCAGATAAATGACCTTTATTGTGCCTCGCTATGATTTCCCCCTCTTTGGTGGCAAATACATGGGCATATATTTTATATAGGCTGAAGCGTTTACTGTTTCTTTCCTCGAAACTAAAAACAATCTACGCTCTTAGTAATTTAATTAGATTAGAAGGTGTTCAACAATGGATTCTTCCCTATGATTTGTAGTAGATTGCTGCAGATTTGTTGTGAAAAAGCCAAGATGCTTGGTTTCTTCTCAGGCATACATAGGCTAGGTATCTCTCATCCTATATTTGTACCATTGAAACTATATTGCCCCCATTGGTTTATAACATTTTTTTATTAAATTGGAGTAAATTCTATAATTTGAATGCAACTATAAATGTTCTGTCTCAATAATCTGTAGTTTGCTCTACCATTCGATTCTGAAGATCCAAACTGTTGACTTATATAGCAGAGATCGGGACGATGAGGATGGGTTAGCTAACTTCATGTCGCCGACGAGAATCAGGACCACATTGCGAGGTTATCTATATCTGAATTTAAGTTTAAGCTCATGAGAGTGAGCAAAAATATGCATGTTTGCGTTGATTCTAATGTTAGTTGGTGATGGATATGATTTCACTAAATTTCTAGGTTAGATGATGCAGAAGCAGCAGCATCGCTGTCAGCAGCCTCAAATAGGAGACATCTAGGTCTCCGTTCTTTATCGGTGAGTGCCATCTCTGGATGATCTTTTCCGGTGCAGGTTTAGCAGTGATATTTTTTCTTGTTTTTTCGCTATGTACACGCTGATGACCCCTTGATGTGTTTTGCCATGGATTATTTTCTCGTCATTACTTGTTTATTTACTCTAGCTCTAACATTGATATAAGGTTGAAAAAGGTTATCAATTTTAGTATACAGTCGTATCTTTTTTGTAGCATTCCAATTTCTGCATAGAGTGATACTTACGTAAAAAAATGACACTGCCTACAGATCTTGAATGCATGGTTAAAACAGATTAGTTGGATTTGAGTTGGATTTTATCAATGGATTAAATGGGATGATATGTGGTCTCATATGGTCAATGTTCTGCTTTATATATGGGAGTTACATCTTTATTTTTCTCCCCTTGCACATTCATTTATGATATAATTACCTTCAACATATAGTCTTTTGTCACTTAAATACCATCAGGATATAATATTAGGCATATGCTTCATTTGGTTCACATATTATAGGTAATTAGTTGTATCTGATTCTTGTACGTTCATGGAGAGCATCTGATGGATATGCTCATTGCTGTGGAAATGGACATCATCTATCTCATCCATAACGTAATGATTTAAAGGTCAAATGCTTCAGGCTTGGACATTTTTTCAGTATATGCTTTCCAGGCATAGTATTGAGTTCCAGATCTAAAAGAGATTGAAAGTGTATTTTTTTTGTATTTTTTTCATATGAGATGTTATTTTATGATTACACAGAAAATGCTATACAGGCTTGTTTGGTACTCAAAGTCTCAAACCATGCTATACAGGCTGTAGCGTGTTCAAAGGACATGGCTTTGATTATAGTGTCGTTTTTTCGTTTAGGATAATTACTTCTATTCTGTCGTTGAATGGCTATGCTTTAATCAAAGGAAATAGTTGGGGGTTCCTGACTGTATTGTGTCTGCCAAAATTTGGATATGATCTAACTGATAAATATATATAATGGTTCAGTTTCTTCTCATCCACTCCCTGCCAGTTGGCTGGGTATGGCCCTGTGTTACTACCCCTCTCATTTATTCCTCATCACCGCGCCATGGGGGTTGTCGCGTGCGACCGCAGTCCGTGCAATAGGTAACCATTACTTACCCAACCCGCACTGAATTCCCCATAGAAGGCTCGGTTTTGATTTTAGCCCCTGTACCATCGGCACGATTTACAGTGGATAACGTGCTGCCTGCATTGCATCCCAGTACCTGCTCATCTCAGATCTTATCAAATTCTTTCTCCCCAATTTGGAAAGGCGTCCGTCAACTGTTCTTGTCTGCTCCAGGTTAGTGCTTTCGAGTTTCAGGCAGTATGCTATTTTTGTACTGAATGTTGGGACATCATGATTCTACATATATGCAATATGTTAGTCTCTTGACAACCTTTAGTCAGATATAAGCTCTTACACTACACAAAGATTTAACCTCTGAATTCCCTCAAAAAAAAAAAGATTGAACCTCTGAATTCACAAGAATGTTGTGTGAGCTTTATAGAGAGTTTTTTTTGGATGGGGAAGAAACCAGATGACCACAGATCCATAGAATGTATTGCGGATGTCAAGTTTATGATCAATATTCCAAAAGACCAAAAGAGCTTCTTTCTTATTGACGTCATACAGCAAGGGAGGGTCTATCATCTTAGGAGTTCTTACTTACTATTGTCTTACCTAATGTTCTTTCATATCGGCTATCGTCAATCTGATCATATAGTGTCCTATATGCTACCTGCTCATTTGTTTCCAGTTAAGCCATATGTTGCTTTAACACTTCAGAATGGATGCATTTTGATGGATTACAGGATGGTGGCATGATGTTGTGAGTGCTATGAGCGGCGCAGCAGCCTGTCGGCGGAAGCGCCTTTCAAGACCATGACACGGCTTGGTAAGCGGCACACGCATCGAATGTTTGGTGTTGACCATATGCCATTATTTATTCAAGTTACCAGGTTAATGTCTCTATAACTGATCATGTATTTATAGAGGCTTAGAACCTCTTTATTTTGATTCGCTTTTCCTTTTGCCTGTTGTTGCTGTATGTGTAACTTTCTGCCTTGTATGTGACTTTCTTCCTTTATCACTACACCCATCATGATGATACATATTATGCAGCAATGAGGACTCTATGTACATGCAGTTTATTTATTTTATCTACGAGGCTGATGTAAATTTGTAACTGATCATGTATTTTTATAGGTTTGCTAATTCAATTTCTGCTACCATATAATTTCAGGTGTAACTTTCATAGGAAATAAGACAACCTTCTAAAGGTCTGAGCTATGCCAAATTTATAGGGTTAACACACATTGTTATTTTATTATTAAAGATGTTTAGCCATACCTATAGCGCATTGACAGAACCCGATAAAACCCTAACAACCAACCTCCATAGAGTCATAAAAATCTCGAACACGAAAAAAAAAACACACGCAAAATTTATGGCTAAAAATATAGTCTTGCCTCCGTCACTTGCGCCAGCGGCGCAACGGGTCATCTAGTTAAGTGAAGAGTGCTCCATAACGAAGCAAAGTAAAAAGCAAAAATAAAAACATCACTTACAATAAAAGAGTTCCTTACCAATTCCACTTACCAATAGCGCTACACTCCCCAGCAACGGCGCCAGAAAAGAGTCTTGAAGACCCACAAGTATATGGGATCTATCGTAGTCCTTTCGATAAGTAAGAGTGTCGAACCC
Organism: Puccinellia tenuiflora; assembly: GCA_012064385.1. NCBI lineage: Eukaryota > Viridiplantae > Streptophyta > Magnoliopsida > Poales > Poaceae > Puccinellia > Puccinellia tenuiflora. Next base: position 66,149 of record QRDG01001188.1, read on the forward strand.
AACGAGGAGCAGAAGGTGTTGACAAGTGGTTTTCAGCAAGGTTTCACTGCAAGCACTAAAAGAGAAATGTTTTTGGATTTTTAATTTAAAGAACAAATAAAGAACAAGTAAATAAAAGAGTGCTACAATAATTGCAGCGAATGCCCAATCCTTTTAATCTCAAAGGACAGGCCGGTTGTGTTAATTATGAAGATTAAAACGTTCTCGAGGACACATGGGAATTTCTGCCTAGCCAGTTTCATTGCACGCCGGTGATTAACCTTCAATGTTTTGATAAAGTGCTGTGTGGGTGGACCTATGCTAATGCACCACCCTTACTTAGATAAATACATACTTGTGATTAAACCCCTTGCAAGCATCCGCAACTACAAGAAAGTAATTAAGATAAAATCTAACCACAGCCTTAAACTCCGAGACCCTACGCTCCCTAGTGCACTAGTTCACAAATTGGGGTTTAGGTTTCTGTCACTCCTGCAACCCTACCATAAGCAAACTAAATACACTATGCATCCCCCTAGGCCCTTTGAAAGGTGAAGTATCATGTATTCGACGTTCACACGATACCACTAGAGGAATAACACCACAACATAAATCAAACCATTAAATATTACTCAACATTATGCAATTACTAGCAACTAGCCTTTCCCCATGTCCTCAAGAACCAAACGGACTACTCACAAGACATCATATAGATTATGATCAGAGGTGATATGAATAAGGGCAACAATCTGATTGTAAAGACAATTCACCGATAAAACTCTCAAGCATCAACTACAAGTAGTAATCAACACCCGGGATGTGATTCCAATGAACTAATAACAAAACAATGACGATTGCTACAGCGGGATGAGATGGGACAGTGACGGTGATGATGGTGCTGATGATGGAGATGGTGTTGATGATGACCCGATGATGCCCGGCGTGATGGCGATGACGATGTCGACAATCCCCCCCCTCCGGGAGGGAAATTCCCCGGCAGATTTCTCCCTGTCGGAGCTCTTCTTCTCTCTGTCTGGTTTCCGCCTCGTGGAGGCAGCGAAAAAATTCCTCTTCGATAGCCCCAAGGTTTTTTAGGTCAAGGGTCAATAATACGCCAAAGGGGAGCCGGAGAGGGGCCACAGGGACCAGGGGCGGGCCCCACCGCGGCCCTAGGTGGGCCCGCGGCAGGGGGTCGCCCCTGCCCCCTATTGCTCGCCTCTTCGCCCCCTTTTGGCTCCGTGACTTATTTCCCGAAATATTACACTCTGAATTTTCCTGGAATTTTTGGGGCTTCTGAAATCAGGTGTCTTGACATGTACTTTTCCAGCTGATTCCAGGCTCCGACCGATGCATCTACAATAATTGCCAAACATGCAAAATGGGATAAAATAACATAAGTATTGCATCATAATATGAAATATATCAATGAATAAAGATAAATTATGATGTAAAATAGTGATGCAAAATGGACGTATCAATGATGAACAGTAGCTCAGGTGTCTTAGGGTTTAGGGTGTCCGTGTCGAAAGCAAGGTAACCGTCATGTCTACATTGGCTTTGGCACGGTCGTCCGAACCCTAAAAACTCAGCTTGATTGATGCTAACTGAGGTCGAGACACTACGTTCCGGTAGGCACTCTTTTTTGCCACTAATGGCTTTAATGTATGAGGCTACTAATGTCCAAACCCTAAGAAGTCTTCAAGGTGCCAATAATCAATCTTAACATATTTACCGTGTTGTGTTCCTTTTCTTCGTGATGGCCAATGATTAAACTTAGCCACCGTAGTTTGCAAGGAGACTGCATATACAACCTAGGGGTAGATGCAGGGACAATGCTTGTACTATGACTACGTTCTTATATGCACTCTTTTTGCCCACTAATGGCTTTCATGTATGAGGCTACTATGCATTCGAGAGGTTTCTCTTAGTATCTCTTGCTATGCGGTAATGAAACTTATTTGTGCATGACACTAGGTATTAAGAGATCATCTTTTGAGTGTTGTTTTCATGTCCCTTTGATGATCTTATGGACACCGTCGTGTGTACAACCACTGTCAGCAGAAGACAGCCACCAAAATTAAGAGGCAGACACAACTCATTGTGTTCTCCACTTGGTTTTGGTTGGTTATCTTCTTCTGCACAAATGGGCAGCAAACCTGAGGTTTCATGTTCTATTATTGATCTGCACATTGGCTTTTTCAGTGTTTGCATGACATATATGCAGCGAGATGATTTGTATGAGACAATTTTGCTATTTATTTTTCAGTCAGCGAAGGGCAAGAACATTGCAGAAGGCAGTGGTTCCAAGAGGAGGAAGGTCCTCGTCGGGCACTTCCATGATGAGGTCTGTCCAACCCACTTCTGCAAGGTTATCCGGGCTCCTGGGTTGGACTTGCTGCCTATTCCTCCAGCCTTCCGTCATCGTCTAGGAGACCTCCCTAAGGAGATCGTGCTGAAGACCAACACTGGCTGCAACTGGAGGGTCAGCATCGTCGACCACAATGGGTCTGTAGCGATCGACAATGGATGGGCAGCATTTGCAATGTGCCACAATCTGAGAATCGGCGACTTCTTGACCTTCAAGATGCTGCAGCCAAATGTGTTTCGAGTGATCATCTTCAGCACAGATGGCTCGGGGATTGTCAAGAAGTGTGACGAACATCCTTTGAACCTGCTTGTCCAGAGGGCATGAAGTTTGCCTTGCGTATGACTGTTAGCTTGTGTATGAACTTTGTCTATGACTGTCCTCATACTAGGTTGGCCAGGCCTGTTTTAGTGCTATGATTGTCATGTGTGCTAGTCTGTATTCTGTTCTGCTGCACTTGTGCTGGTAACCTCACCACTTCAAAAAGTGGTACAGTACAAGGCTATGAGGGCGTAACCAAACATGCACCTTCGCATCTCAGTTAGCTAGACATGCAACCAAACTGCGTGGGCTTGAAAATTTGCATCCAGCGAAACGGGCCTGGCCAGAATATTGTTGGCAGCCAAACGGGCTGCACAACATGGCTCAAGCCACATTTTTTAGGGCCTGGCCAGCCAAGGACACGGATGCAAAAGGCCTAAAAAATGTCCGAGCAACCAAACACGCCCCAAGTGTCGCCCGTCTTGGTACATATGAATTCGTAGACGTAATCAAACCATCGGGAAACGTTTTTGCTCCTGACCTGGCCGCCAGGCGTTCAGGAGGCGATTTGCTTCCGCCCGATCTGCGTGCTGATCCCCTCTCCCTATGTCAGCTGCTCCGGCGGCGGGAGGGAGGAGGATCCGGTTCCTCCGCTCTGTAGTTAGAGTTTGGTTTTGTAAGTCTTGATTTGTCATTAGGGTGGTGGGAGCAGCGCTTGGACGAATAAATCTGCCTCAACTTCACTCCCACACCGGCGGTGTCCTTCATGGCGGCGTCTCGGAGTTGATAGCATCATGTGTTTGCGGATCCCTCAGATCGGCGGATTTAGGATTCATGGATGGTGTCGGCGAGGCGGTGGCGGCGAACCCATCCGGTGTGACTCTCCTTCTGCTCTGTCCCCGTTGCTGCATCGTTGTCTCCGACGTCATGGTGGAGCAGGGAGGATTTGTCGTCCAGGAGTACGTACAGACGCTTGTCTGCGCAGTTGACAGCTGGAAGATGGTGTATTCTATGCTGGGTTTATGGTTGGAGGCTGACAGTTCTGACTTCCTCCTTCGACGTTGTAGTCGTGCGGGGATGTCAGTTCTGGAGTTAGATGGCGTGTCCGGGGTCGTGCTGCCCCGGTCTGATTCTTTCAACGACAATGGTTTGTCTTATGGTAAACTACTTTGGAGGTCCAAAAAGTTGTTGATCAACCATGGAGCCGTGTCGAGCTCGGGTGAAGAGGTGATCTGTCTCTCTTCTCTTTGATGCTTGCTACGGTGCTGCTAAAGGAGAGGAATAGACGTTGGTTTGTCACATAGCTTTGTACTATCTTTTTAGATCTGTAAGGTCGGTATTTACGTGCCTTATAACTTCATCTATATTTTATAAATGAGATACATATTACCAGCAAAAAAAAGTGTCACCCGTCTTGGGATTCTTCACAGAATACAACTTCTTTTCTCCCAAGTGCCTTTTATAATTCATTAATGTAAAGAAAATGTGCCTTTCATAAAATTTTAGGCAATAATGTGAAAAGACTTCAATGAGAGTAGGAATAGTCTAGAAATATGATGTTCTATTTCAAGAAAAAATGCAGGCTTTATCAAAATTGAAAGTGATGCATCTGAAAATAATAGTGAAAATTGTGTTGACAAGATAATGGGGTCACATGGCTAGGGCAACATGGGGAATCTATGGAGATAGGTTCCGTGAGCGATAGATATAAGAAAGAGGGACTCAGTAAATTCGAATCTAACACTGTCAATGGTATTTTTGTTGGATATGGATCACACTCACACGCCTATAGTTATTACAGTAAGTCCATCACACAAGTTATACAATCTTGTGATAGAGTTTGATGAGATAATGGAACCCAGTTGAAAAAGTTGTTCCATATGATTTAGGTGATGATACTTTTCTCAAGTCATAAAGTCAACGAGCATTGGTCATATCTTGCCTTGCGAGACCGATCAATCTCATGGAGGAGTAACAAGCTCAACCGAAGTGGAGGCTAGCTCTCAAGTTGAGCCAAGCTCAGCTCAATATGAACCCATCATTACACAAAAATATGAACACGTAGCTCAAGAGGAAAATCATATCCATGAACAAATACCAAGCCCTCAACCTAATGAGCAAGATCAAGAAGGAGAACAAGATGAACTCATTCCACGTGATGAAGCTCAAGTAGATCTTCAAGATCAAGAGCACCTGAGAGAATATTTTGTTGATTACAAAGGAATTGCACGGCGCATTCGAGCAAGCAATAAATCAAGTGGGATGCAAGTCAATAAGATAATTGGAAGCATTTCTAAGAGATTATCTACTCATAGTCATAGATGATTGTATCATTTGTCTAATTTGTACAAAGCATCATTTGTTTANGGCTTATGAATTGCATACCTGTAATTATTTTTGAACATTTTACTGTAGTTCATACCTTCATGGTTTTGTGGTAGTAGCTGACTGCTACAGATTCATCATGACCACCTTGCATTGGCAGATCTGTAAACTTAGCCATTGGCAGATCTGTAACTATTCTTAACAATACATGTACCCAAGGATTTCTTATGCTGGATTTATCTATTGTACTATTATTTCCACTTGCATTTCTTTTTGCAACAAGGACTGGGCCCACTATGATAATAGGCTGGTTCATCTTGATTTAGGTCTGATACCTTATTACATTTAAAACAAGACAATAACCACCCATCTGAACACCATGTGTACCAGTCCTTGCCAAACCAAGTGACAAAACTGAAAAGAAAGAATACAGATGATCTTAGTTTCAGTCTGCACTATCAGCGTGTATCATTCTTATTTTGTAACCTACAACTTATATTTTAATGGTTTTCACAGGAAATGGTACTCCTCCTTATATGTGATTGTCTTCCTATTGCTATTACCTCTCTGCCTGTCATGTAAACTGTACCATGTCTTTTGTTTCACGAAAAATATGTACAGGCGCTTTGTTTTCCAAGAGAATTACTGCATGTTTTATTATGGTTCTAACTGTATGCATGGCATGTTGGACTTTCCAGGAGATGCAGTTCTGGACTTGCTCGCCACTGCATGTTTTATTATGTTTGCCAACTTATCCTAAGCACACACTTATCTTTCCTCAAGCTGATTGATGCCCTATTCTTACACCTGGACCTAACATGAAGAGTTGCCTCGATGAAGAGATCATGTGTGACAACAATGGTATGTCCTCTATGGACTATCTCCACCTGTAGATGACATGAAGTGCTGCCTCGATGACGAGATCATGTATGACATCGAAGTCGTGTGCTCTATGGACTACCTCCAGCTGTAGATGCTCATTTTGATGCCTCTCCATCAGACTAGCCTACCTGCCAGTTAGTACTAATGGCAAATGTGTTGATGCGAACTATCGTGCTATGTGCTATGTTTCTGTGATTCCGCTATCTATGTTTACCTATCTATGTTATAGTTTGGAAATGTTACAACGAAAAACCTATCTATCCTGGAGACTTCTTAAAATCTGAGGGCACTAGCACCCTGCATTTTATTTAATTAAGGTAGAGCCCACCCGGGTGATTCTACAGAAATTTGCTCCCGACGAGAGTTGAACCCAGGTGTAGGAATTGTGCTTTGCTTTAAACCTATAATGCCACTATTATATATAGTAGTTACTAACTACCGTGTCATTTTGACGATGCGACTCTTATAAAGCCATCTTATGCTATGTCAATATGGTATGAATTTCTAAATTACTGACCCTGTGTGCTTCAGCATTGCTCGGTTCTTCCTGTTTTGTACTCCTGTGTGCTTCAGCATTGCTCGGTTCTTTCTGTTTTGTACTGTTCTGATTGCATGATGTGGTAATCATTGATTTCATGCGATCCTAGAGATATGCTTTCAAACCTATAGACCTATGTTCAATTTTCTGTAAATAAAGTTGTGATATTTGTGCTCAAACCAAATCTGTAACCGATGGGATCATGGGAGTAATCGTCTCAACATGATTGATATTAGCATCCTGTTTGGCTTATACTTTAAGATATTATTAATGTTTTTAGTAATCTGTACAAAATGTGACAACCACGGGCAAAAAATTAAAAGAATCAACAAGTGTCGCGCGGCAAGCCGCGCCGTTCGAATCTAGTTTGGCACATTCTAGCCTCCGGTATACCCGCAGCGGAACACTTCAGCCCACACGTCCAGGAATCTTCTAAGTGTTATCGGCCGAAAGTGAGGAAGGTCACACCGGGGAGCTATGCCTTGCACCATTTGGTGGATCACACCTTCCAACACACTACCACACATATCCTAGGCCCACATGCAAGTTTTGGTGGGATTCCGGTGCTCCGGAGCTCATTCCCCCAAAAACGGCGGTCTGTGGGCCCCCGGCGGTCTACCCCCTAGATTTCTCCGCGCGAGGTTCCACCAACATACTTTTTTATTAGGTTTAGGTTTGTTTAGGCGTTAGACAAATGAAAAACCAGGTATGGTACCCTTTGGCACATTCAAGCCTCCGGCATACCCGCAGCGGGACACTTCAGCCCACACGTCCAGGAATCTTCTAAGTGTTATCGGCCGAAAGTGAGGAAGGTCACACCGGGGAGCTATGCCTTGCACCATTTGGTGGATCACACCTTCCAACACACTACCACACATATCCTAGGCCCACATGCAAGTTTTGGTGGGATTCCGGTGCTCCGGAGCTCATTCCCCCCGAAAACGGCGGTCTGTGGGCCCCCGGCGGTCTACCCCCATAGATTTCTCCGCGCGAGGTTCCACCAACATACTTTTTCATAGGTTTAGGTTTGTTTAGGCGTTATACAAATGAAAAACCAGGTTTGGTACCCTTTGGCACATTCAAGACTCCGGCATACCCGCAGCGGGACACTTCAGCCCACACGTCGAGGAATCTTCTAAGTGTTATCGGCCGAAAGTGAGGAAGGTCACACCGGGGAGCTATGCCTTGCACCATTTTGTAGATCACACCTTCCAACACACTACCACACATATCCTAGGCCCACATGTAAGTTTTGGTGGGATTCCGGTGCTCCGGACCTCATTCCCCCCGAAAACGGCGGTCTGTGGGCCCCCGGCAGTCTACCCCCCTAAATTTCTCCGCGCGAGGTTCCACCAACATACTTTTTCATAGGTTTAGTTTTGTTTAGGCATTGGACAAATGGAAAACCAGGTTTGGTACCCTTTGGCACATTCAATCCTCTGGCATACCCGCAGCGGGACACTTCAGCCCACACGTCCAGGAATCTTCTAAGTGTTATTGGCCGAAAGTGAGGAAGGTCACACCGGGGAGCTATGCCTTGCACCATTTGGTGGATCACACCTTCCAACACACTACCACACATATCCTAGGCCCACATGCAAATTTTGGTGGGATTCAAGTGCTCTGGAGCTCATTCCCCCCGAAAACGGCGTTCTGTGGGCCCCCGGCGGTCTACCCCCCTAAATTTCTCCGCGCGAGGTTCCACCAACATAATTTTTCATAGGTTTAGGTTTGTTTAGGCATTAGACAAATGGAAAACTAGGTTTGGTACCCTTTGGCACATTCAAGCCTCCGGCATACCCGCAGCAGGACACTTCAGCCCACACGTCCAGGAATCTTCTAAGTGTTATTGGCCGAAAGTGAGGAAGGTCACACCGGGGAGCTATGCCTTGCACCATTTGGTGGATCACACCTTCCAACACACTACCACACATATCCTAGGCCCACATGCAAGTTTTGGTGGGATTCCGGTGCTCCGGAGCACATTCCCCCCGGAAACGGCGGTCTACCCCCCTAGATTTCTCCGCGCGAGGTTCCACCAACATACTTTTTCATAGGTTTAGGTTTTTTTAGGCATTAGACAAATGAAAAACCAGGTTTGGTACCCTTTGGCACATTCAAGACTCCGGCATACCCGCAGCGGGACACTTCAGCCCACACGTCGAGGAATCTTCTAAGTGTTATCGGCCGAAAGTGAGGAAGGTCACACCGGGGAGCTATGCCTTGCACCATTTGGTAGATCACACCTTCGAACACACTACCACACATATCCTAGGCCCACATGCAAGTTTTGGTGGGATTCCGGTGCTCCGGAGCTCATTCCCCCCGAAAACGGCGGTCTGTGGGCCCCCGGCGGTCTACCCCCCTAAATTTCTCCGCGCGAGGTTCCACCAACATACTTTTTCATAGGTTTAGGTTTGTTTAGGCATTAGACAAATGGAAAACCAGGTTTGGTACCCTTTGGCACATTCAAGCCTCCGGCATACCCGCAGCGGGACACTTCAGCCCACACGTCCAGGAATCTTCTAAGTGTTATTGGCCGAAAGTGAGGAAGGTCACACCGGGGAGCTATGCCTTGCACCATTTGGTGGATCACACCTTCCAACACACTACCACACATATCCTAGGCCCACATGCAAGTTTTGGTGGGATTCCGGTGCTCCGGAGCTCATTCCCCCCGAAAACGGCGGTGTGTGGGCCCCCGGCGGTCTACCCCCCTAGATTTCTCCGCGCGAGGTTCCACCAACATACTTTTTCATAGGTTTAGGTTTTTTTAGGCATTAGACAAATTAAAAACCAGGTTTGGTACCCTTTGGCACATTCAAGACTCCGGCATACCCACAGCGGGACACTTCAGCCCACACGTCGAGGAATCTTCTAAGTGTTATCGGCCGAAAGTGAGGAAGGTCACACCGGGGAGCTATGCCTTGCACCATTTGGTAGATCACACCTTCGAACACACTACCACACATATCCTAGGCCCACATGCAAGTTTTGGTGGGATTCCGGTGCTCCGGAGCTCATTCCCCCGAAAACGGCGGTCTGTGGGCCCCCGGCGGTCTACCCCCCTAGATTTCTCCGCGCGAGGTTCCACCAACATACTTTTTCATAGGTTTAGGTTTGTTTAGGCATTAGACAAATGGAAAACCAGGTTTGGTACCCTTTGGCACATTCAACCCTCCGCCATACCCGCAGCGGGACACTTCAGCCCACCCGTCCAGGAATCTTCTAAGTGTTATTGGCCGAAAGTGAGGAAGGTCACACCGGGGAGCTATGCCTTGCACCATTTGGTGGATCACACCTTCCAACACACTACCACACATATCCTAGGCCCACATGCAAGTTTTGGTGGGATTCCGGTGCTCCGGAGCTCATTCCCCCCGAAAACGGCGGTTTGTGGGCCCCCGGCGGTCTACCCCCCTAGATTTCTCCGTGCGAGGTTCCACCAACATACTTTTTCATAGGTTTAGGTTTGTTTAGGCATTAGACAAATGAAAAACCAGGTTTGGTACCCTTTGGCACATTCAAGACTCCGGCATACCCGCAGCGGGACACTTCAGCCCACACGTCCAGGAATCTTCTAAGTGTTATCGGCCGAAAGTGAGGAAGGTCACACCGGGGAGCTATTCCTTGCACCATTTGGTGGATCACACCTTCCAACACACTACCACACATATCCTAGGCCCACATGCAAGTTTTGGTGGGATTCCGGTGCTCCGGAGCTCATTCCCCCCGAAAATGGCGGTCTGTGGGCCCCGGCGGTCTACCCCCTAGATTTCTCCGCGCGAGGTACCAACAATGTACTTTTTCATAGGTTTATGTTTGTTTAGGCATTAGACAAATGGAAAACCAGGTTTGGTACCCTTTGGCACATTCTAGCCTCCGGTATACCCGCAGCGGGACACTTCAGCCCACACGTCCAGGAATCTTCTAAGTGTTATCGGCCGAAAGTGAGGAAGGTCACACCGGGGAGCTATGCCTTGCACCATTTGGTGGATCACACCTTCCAACACACTACCACACATATCCTAGGCTGACATGCAAGATTTGGTGGGATTCCGGTGCTATGGAGCTCATCCCCCCCCCGAAAACGGCGGTCTGTGCCCCCCCGGCGGTCTACCCCCCTAGATTTCTCCGCGCGAGGTTCTACCAACATACTTTGTCATAGGTTTAGGTTTGTTTAGGCGTTAGACAAATGAAAAACCAGGTTTGGTACCCTTTGGCACATTCAAACCTCCGGCATACCCGCAGCGGGACACTTCAGCCCACACGTCCAGGAATCTTCTAAGTGTTATCGGCCGAAAGTGAGGAAGGTCACACCGGGGAGCTATGTCTTGCACCATTTGGTGGATCACACCTTCCACCACACTTACACACATATCCAAGCTCCACATGAGCTTGTGAAGAAAGAGCGTGAAAGTAACGACGAGTTACAGGAGGCCCGGAAAGAACTGATATCGGTAATGCTGCAGTCAACTCCTTTGTAGTTGTACAGGCTATCTTTCTTTGAGAAATCATAATAATCATTGGATGTCGCAGGAAGTTGTAAATGATGATGACCTAAGACTGCGGGAATTGTGGCTTGAGTATGGTGACGACGTGTGTAACGCAGTGAAGACCGCTCTGAGCGAAGTAAATGATCAGTACAATCTGAGCGGAAGGTACGTGGTGTTGGAGCTGTGGAATTTCCAGAAAGGTCGGAAGGCAACGATGAAAGAGGTGTTGCGGTACATCTTGGAGCAGATGGAGATACCGGGAAAGCGCAGGAAGGGGGTCGATGAGCTAAATGATGATGACCTAATTAAGACTGCGGGAAAATGCAAAGTGACGCTCTTTGCCGTGCGAGGGCACACGGCAAAGGTGAAGGTGCACGGCAAAGCTTCTCTTTGTCGTGCGCTTGCGCATGGCAAAGACACGCTTTGCCGTGCACCTTCACCTTTGTCGTGTGCCCCCACACGGCAAAGAGTGTCTTTGCCGTGCAAATTTTCCGCACGCACGGCAAAGCGCTGTCGAAACCCTAGCTAAAAAACCCGCATGCGCTCGATCCCCGGCCTGCTCAATCTAATTTTTTGCCCCCCCCTCGCGCGCGTGCCTCGTCCCCTCACCCGCTGGTGCTCGTCCCTCCCCAGCTCGCCCCCTGCCCCGGCCTTGGCCCGCACGCCGCCGCCGCCTCGCCCCCAGGCCTGCACGCCGCCGCCGCCTCGCCCCCTGGCCCGCTGCCGCCGCCCCTCCTCGCCTCCCCACCCACCCGCCCCGATCTCCTCCCCCAGTGCCGGCGCCCGCCCCGCCCGCCCAGCGCCGCCTCCTCCCATGCGCGCCTCCTCCCACGCGCACCTCCTCCCACGCCGCCCCACCAGCCCAGTGCCGCCTCCTCCCCCACGCCGCCCCGCCCACCCAGCGCCGCCTCCTCCCCCACGCCGCCCAGCGCCGCCTCCTCCCACGCGCCGCCCAGCGCCGCCCGCCCAGCGCCGCCTCCTCCCCCCGGCTGCTCCGGCCCTCCCCCGGCCTGCTCCGGCCACGCCCCTCCCCCCGCCTGTGATGGCGGCAGGGTGAGCTCGACCAGAGGTACGGTGAGCTCTCTTCTTGTATTTTTTTTGTAAATTTATTTATGCATGCTAATTAATTTAGTGTAGTATAGGATTTAAGTGTGGTATAAATTTTAGAATAGGATTTTAGTGTAGTATAGGAATTTAGTGTTGATTTTAGTGCAGTATAAATTTAGAAATAGGATTTTAGTGTAGTATAGGAATTTAGTGTAGTATAGGATTTCAGTGTAGTATAAATTAGAAATAGGATTTTAGTGAAGTAATATTGTTATACCAGTATTGTAAAAAAATTGTGTTCACTTGCATGACTAATTCATTTTCTCGCTATGCAGGCGATGCTTCGAGGTGGACACGGGGGGCGGCGTCGCGGGGGTGTTTGACGGGGAGTCCCGGATCTACTTCGCTCACGCTTCTAGGGTAAAAATCTCGCGCCTATGTACCTAGGTTTTATTTTTGTGTCTAGATCACCAAGTATGTCGCGTTACCTAGGTGTCACTTCCCGGTCGTAAGGGTTACGCGGATAAATATGCATTAGTGGTATCGCATATTATGAACAGTAACTCTTACGACATTTATCGGGACAGCCGGCGGATGCGTAGTTGGGTACGTTCTCCCTGCTCTACCTCGATCCGAGACAGGATTTCGGCAGCGCCTCCCCGTTGTTCTCCGGATGCACATCCTTCTCGGCTTTTTGCCGAGGCGTGTATCGGGAGAGCAGCGGGGAGGTGCTGCCGAAATTCTGTCTCGGGTTGGGGTAGAGCAGGGAGGACGTACTCAATCTACGGATCCGGCGGCTGCTAGGAGCCCACCTAGTAGAGATGTAGGTTGATGCATACGTAAAAAAAATTAAAATATGATGCATTTAATTCCTATTTATATAAATGCTATGTTTGTCTGTTTTGGTGCTGATTAGAGGATGGATAATCGTGACTGGATGTACGATGGCAGAATCAGTCAGTGGAACTATACCGATGAATGGGGAGAAAAGACAGAGCAGTTCGTGAACAGGGCGTTTGACATCCGTAGCAAACCCAGAACAGTTTTCTGCCCTTGTAGTAAGTGCGATAATGAAAAGCCACAGGACAAGGAAACTATGAGTAGTCACCTGCTCAAGTTTGGGTTCACACCGTCCTACAAGATTTGGAATTTCCATGGAGAAAAGGCCAAAAAACGTGCTAGGAAGGAGGTGCGGCAGATTCAACCTAGGGGAGAATATGATACTGGGTTTGATAGGTGCTTAGAAAACTTGGCTAATGCTAATGTGCCTGAAAGCCCTCATGTAGAGGCGGAGACATCTCAGGATGCAGAGACACGTGAGGAGCCAGAGGAAAACACAAGGCAGTATTATGAGGCTTTGTTTGCTTCGCAGAAACCCCTACACGAAAATACAGATGTTACCCAACTAGATGCTATAGCTCGCCTTATGGCCTTCAAGTGCCGCAGGAACTTGTGCAGAGATGGGTTCGATGAGCTTCTAGTCGTCATTGGCAGGATTCTGCCAAAAGGGCACCTCTTGCCACAAAACTTTTACTATTCGACCAAATTGCTCAGTGACCTTAAGATGTCATCTCAGCAGATACACGCTTGTCCAAAGGGATGCATGCTATTCAGAGGGGAGCATGCTGACACAAAATATTGCATCAAATGCAAATCCTCTAGGTACTTTGAGGTTGACACCAATGGTGATGGTCAGAAGAGGCAGACCACGATTGCCAAGAATATCCTCCGGTATCTTCCAGTCCTACCGAGGATCCAGCGGCTCTTCATGACCGAGGATACTGCCCAGCAGATGAGGTGGGCCGTAGAAGGAAAAAGATACACTGACAAGATGATACATCCGTCGGATGGTAGTGCATGGAAGAACTTTGTCAAGAAGTATCCACTAAAAGCCGGTGACTCGAGGAGCGTAGCAGTTGCGATATCAACCGATGGGTTCAATCCATATGGTATGTCGGCTGCAGTATACAGTTGTTGGCCAGTGTTTGTAATTCCCCTGAACCTCCCCCCTGGCGTCTCATGAGATCAGAAAACATGTTTGTGTCGATGATAATCCCAGGGCCGAAATACCCGGGTAAGAACATGAATGTCTACCTGGAACCGCTGGTGGATGATTTGCTTCGTGGCTGGGAAGGTCGTGGGATCCGAACATATGATGCATCAAAGAAGGAGTACTTCGATATGTATGTCTGGTACCACACGCACTGCATGACCTGCCAGCACGTGCTTTGTTCTGCGGGTGGTGTACACATGGGAAGTGGCCTTGCCCAGTGTGCAGGCAGGCTGTGCTTTTCTTCTGGCTAGACAAGGGAGGCAAGTATTCCTGTTTTGATGAAGCTCGACAGTTCCTTGAGCAGAATCACAAGTACAGGAGTGATGTAAAGAGTTTCAAGAAAGGCCGTGTTGTCCATGACCCGAAGCCAATTCCGAAGACCGGAAAGGAAATCAAGGCCGAGTTAGAAGATCTCCAGCCTAAGCCCGATGGGCATGGTTTCTTGGGATATGGGGAGACACACCAATGGACCCACAAGCCGTGCTTATGGAAGCTCCCTTACTTTGAGGATCTCGAGCTCCTGCATAACATTGATACAATGCACACCGAGAAGAATATCAGTGATGCCTGTTGGAGCACCATCATGGACACTGAGAAGACGAAGGATAACATAAAGGCTCGACTTGATCAAGAAAAATGGTGTGATAGACCAAAGTTGAACATGCAGCCACCTCATGGCGCCAAAAAAACGTGGACTAAGCGACAAGCTCCGTTCAGCCTCACAAAGGCCCAAAAAAGGGAGGTCTTCCATTGGATGAAGCACTGTTTGTTTTTCCCTGATGGGTTCGCAGCCAACTGGATGAGGGGTCTGAACCTAGAAACTTTGCGAGTACAAGGACTCAAAAGTCATGACTACCACGTATGGCTTGAGCGGATAATGCCGGTGATGATTCGAGGCTATGTCCCTGAGCAGATTTGGCGAGTGCTGTCGAGGTTGAGCTTTTTCTTCCGCCAGATTTGTGCTAAGGAGTTAGACACTAAAGTGATTGAGAAGCTAGATAAAGATGCACCCAAGTTGCTTTGCGATCTAGAGAGGATCTTTCCTCCAGGGTTCTTTAATCCGATGCAACATATGATCTTGCACCTTGCGGACGAGTGTTTGAAGGGGGGCCGAATTGGGGTCGTTGGCAGTATCCGCCCGAGAGAGAAACACAAAGGATTCGTAAAATGACAGGCAATAAATGCAAGATCGAAGCATCCATAGCCGAGGCAGTCCTTAACGTGGAGGTGGCGAACTTCACCACTAAGCACTATGATCCGAACATTCCCACAAAGCACAACCCGGTCCTCCGATACAATGCCGCCAACACTGAAGATGTACCCAAGCTCAGTATCTTCATTGGGCTTGGTGGCAAGTCAAGTGGTCTGAAGACGTACAAGACGAATATACATGAGCGGACCTTGATCCACTCGTATGTCTTGAACACCATGGTGGAAGTAAAGCCATACATCAAGTAAGTGCTAACCATTTAGTTATTCGCAAACATTCACTCGTATGTTCGTGGCTGACTCTTCCTCTTTTCATTGGTATAGAATATTCACGGCTAAATATTGGAAGTACCAAAGGGAGCCTACCCCGGAAGAATCCAAACATATTTTCGAAAAGGGCGGCGGTCTCGGTTTCAGTAGCTGGTTCTGTGGTTTGGTACTATTCTATCCAAATTTTCTTGCACTACCGACATTTATTGGTCATTTCTCGTTCTAAACTTCTCGTGCTAAACTTGTAGGCAAGAACTGATAAAGAGATGAAGCCCGAGCTAAGAAAAATTGCTAGGGGCTTTAACCATTCCGTCGACACGTTCAATTCTTATGACGTGAACGGGTATCGCTTCCAGACCCATGAATACACAACAAGCCGTCCCAACGCGAAGACGTACAATAAATAGCGGGGTGGTGTGTCAAGGTGATGATGGACTCCATTACTATGGAAGAGTCGAGGGTATATATGAGTTGAATTACGGGTTTGATAAAGGGCTAAATCCCATCGTATTCAAATACCATTGGTTCGACCCACGTCAGGTGAGACGGGATCCTGAAATTGGATTGGTCGAAGTTGAAAGAAGCTCTGTTTATAAGAGAGAAGATGTGTACATTTTGGCTACCCAGGCCTTCCAAGTATGGGATGTTGTGATGACGGTACCTTCACACATTAGGCCGCCCATGCCAAACAAGGACGATTACCGCCGCGTAGACCCCTTAACACAGAATGTCGAGTTTTATCAGGAAGAAGGGCTCCCCGGTCATTTCACCATCGACTTGCCGGCCTTTGATGACATGGTCGTAGACGATGAACAAGAAGAAGATGAGTGCATAGAGGAAGATGTTTGTGACAAGGAGGACCTGAGTTTGCTCGAGGCGTTCAAAGCAGGCGTTGACCTCTATCCAAATGGACAACCTCCAGGTTTCATTGATGATTATTGGTTCGCCGAGCCTGATGGCGATGACGAAACATGTGATCCAATTACGGATGTCGACACAGGCTACTGATTGTAATAACTCTATGTTGTAGATGATTATGTAGTAATAACTCTATGTAATAGTGATAGTCGAGCTGGTGTATCTGTAAGAACTCTGTGCTATGTTTGTGAGAACTCTTTGCTATTTTCATTATTGTTGCTTTTACTAATGTTCATCTATTTGCATTATTGTTCCTTTCACAAATATTCATGTATTTATATCTTTGTTGCTTTACAAATATTCATCTTTTGACATTGCGTACTAATAAACCACTCTTTTCATTGTGTTTGCAGGTGATACAAACATGCCAAGAGGAGTAGGCAAGGCCGTTCGGCAAAAGGTCAAGAACTTGGCTGAGCTTGTGACCAAGTCGAGTGGTTCTCGTAGGAAGAATGCGACGCGGGAAGAAACTCCTCCCGCCGCTTCTCCTAGCCCCCTCGTCGAGCACGTAGGAAGAATGCGACGCGGGAACCTCCTCGTAGCCCTTCTCCTAGCCCTCCCCTACCTGAGGATGATGATGAGGAGCACGAGGATGGGGAGGACGAGGATGTGGAGGACGCGGATCTCGGAGGTGGGGAGGCCTCCCAGCACTCGGGTGGGGAGGACGTGGAGGAGGACGAGGAGGAGGACCTCTCGGAGGAGGATGAGGAGGGGCTGGGGGGTTACCATTTGAACCTGACCCATCCCTAGCTTGGGACCCGCCGGAGGAGGAGGAGTACGTTGCTCCCGAGGAGAGGCTGCGGCCACGTGAGAAGGGGCCGTATCAGCGTGGGAAAACGACACTCCCCCACCTAAAGATTTGGTCCTGTAGCGACTGTGTTCTCGCGCCCGGTGGAAAGAGGTAAACTGCTGATTTTGGCATTTCATTATCGAAATTTCATCATTATCGAATTTCTTATCACATACATACTGATTTTGGCATTTAATTATGCAGGTGTTCGTGTATGGTGACCCGCTGAAGAAGCCGTCACGTGCCTACTCGAACATCATTGGAGGACTACTTCGCAAGTATTTTCCTGGGCTTGTCGATCTCCCCACTGGTGGCCGCGACGTAGCTTGGAGTTGGAGGCACTACAGCTATGCGCCAGATCCTCACGGCAGGCACGAGAACATGCAGGAGGTGGTTGTACACCGTTTCTGGGTACGTGGCTTTTGACTTTTTAGCATTCAAACACTCGTTGGTTGACAATAGTTGCACTAATGCCCCTTTGTTTTACCTATGTGCATGTTTGCAGCAATACTTCACGAGGGCTGAGGGTCAAGAACGTGCGTGCGACTTGATCTTACACCAGATCTGCCAGAGGAGGGTGACTGGCATGCACTACGAGGCACGTGTTCAGTGCGTCCGCAACTGGCACGCCGAGCGTAAAGTTTGGATGACTAAGGAGGACGCTCGGGATATTATCATGGCACCGTGGCAGTACCTGCAGGTATTTGCATTTCTGTGTTATTGATTTCCTTATCGCCACGTAGTTTCTGTTGTAATAATGGGTATATCTTGTGTATGTAGAACCCTCCTCAGTACGTCGGCAATGACCGCGCATGCTTTCTGGCGATGGTCATGTGGTGGACAAGCCCCAAGTTCGTCCAGAAGCACGAGGAGGGCAAGCGGAAGCGGGCAGAGATGCGAGGTGGATCACATATCCAAGGCAGCCTCCCCCTCTCCCTTCACATGCAGGAAGAGGTGAGCAAATGGTTACTTCGTTATTTGAGTTCACGTTATATATTGTTAACTCCCACTTCAGTTAATTACATGTTCTTTTTTGCAAGAAAAAAAGACAGGAGTGAAGCCAAATTTATTTGGCCTCATTACAAAGATGAAGACCAGGAAGGCGCCGCATCCTCAGACAGGGTCCAGGTGGGTCAATGAGCAAGCCGAGACCAAGTGTGAGGCGTATGTATCGAAGTTCAAGGAGGTGCGCGGCGAGTCCTCCGACCCATACACCGAGGACTTTGACGTTGAGGTTGCGATCCTTGCGGGACAAGGCAAGAAGCATGGCCAACTCTGGATTGGTGACGGGTGCGTCGACCCAATGACCGATCCATCTCTACGCCAGGTCCGTAGAGGTCGTACTCGCGACCAGCCTCGGGTTGAGCCCCGGCCACGAGCTTCGGATCTAGCTGTCGAGCGGTTACGGGTATGTTCTTCCTCGGTCCTCTACGCTTCTTTACATGTTTTCCATTGCAATGTTAATGACATCGCGGCGACACAACGTAGGCGGACATGGAAGCCAGGGAAGAGAGATTCCGGCAGGAGGCGGAGCAGCGGCAGACGCAGCTGGAGCAGCAGCTTAGAGAGAACCAGCAGCTGCAGACGTAGATACAACAACAGGTCCAGCAGCAACAGCAGATGATGAACTGGTTTGCGAGCCAGACCCTTCTGACTTCTCCACCGGGGACGGTTCCTACTCCTCCTTTCGCCTTCCCGTGGGTAAGTGGTTAACCTAATATCTCCATCCTATTTCTCTTGTCTTATTGTCTAACCCGAACATCATATGCAGCTGCAACAACAGACCGGTCAGAGCTCGGTATCACCGAACATGCAGCTCATCCAGGCACCTCAGACCGGTCAGAGCCCGGTGACACCTCAGATGACTGTCAACAATCCAAACATCATCCGGAACCTGACGCAGTTTCCAGGTGAGTTCTCCTACACTTGTGACCAACGCACTTCTAGGTTGTAGAATGCCGTCACACTTGTACCAAAAATAACTTGAAAATTGCATAATTTACTCTATTGTCTCACACTTGTTGGAAATTTAGCAATCTCATTATTTTTCTTTTCACCTAGTAGAACATGGTGGACAAGGAGATGGATCCGGACCATCACATCATTAGCTACAATAAAGGTTAGTTCTTCTACATTCATCACTTGTTGGAAATGTTGCCATGCCATGCTATAAGATGTCATTTGCCATGTTAATGCCATTTACCATGAAGGATGCCATCTTATATTGCTTAGTTGGTAAAGGATGCCATTTTATATTGTTTACCATGAAGGATGCCATCTTATATTATATTGCTTAGTTGGTGAAGATGCCATCACATAGTTGAAAATTTTAGCCACTTGTTGAAATTTTAGAGTATATGAATTAAAATGCTAATATTAGAATTATAATGTCTTATATTAGTGAACAAATGGAGTATATGAAATAGAAAGCAAGATTGATATCTCATGACCTTTCTTTTTTATCTTGTTGAAGATTTTAGCCATTCCATGCCACTTGTTGAATCATAGATTGCTTCTCCCGTAGATTAATATTGTTTACCATGTTGATGCCATCTTATATTAGTGAATCTTGATTTTTAGGGGGAATCACTCCGGAGGTGGATGAAGGACGCTTGGTGAATCTCACTCCGGAGGTGTAATGTTGCTTTGGTGAACTTGTAATATTGGTAGATGAATTTGTATGGTTGCTATTTGGTGAATTTGTAAGATTGAGCATTCGTGAATGTGTAAGATATTGGTTCGGTGAATTTGGTTGCATATTGGTGAATTTGGTGCATTATATTGCTGTGAATATTGCATTATATTGTTGTGAATATTGCATTATATATGCTGTGAATATTGCTGTCAATATTGGTGTGAAATTGAAAAAATGCTGGCGCCTTTGCCGTGCGTATGCGCACTGGTCGCTTTGCCGTGCACATACGCACGGCAAAGGCAATGCTACCTGCTGGCCTGGGGTGTGCCTGGAGTGTTCTTTGCCGTGCGGGGAGGACGGGGGCGCACGGCAAAGAAGTGCCGTTGCCGTGCGTGCGGGTGGGAGGGCGCACGGCAAAGAGGTGTTCGTTGCCGTGCGTGCGGGGGGAGGGCACACGGCAAAGAGGCGTCCGTTGCCGTGCGTGCGGGGGGAGGGCGCACGGCAAAGACCCTCGCACGGCAGATGGTGGCGGCGCACGGCAACGTCCCTCGCACGGCAGAGAGTGTTAGCAGACGGCGAAGCAAACGCCGCACGGCAACAGCTTTGCCGTGCGTTTTGGTGGAGGCGCACGGCAAAGAACCCTTTGCCGGGCCAGGCTTCGCCGTGCGGCCTTTGCCGTCCGCCGACGCACGGCAAAGCCTTTGCCGTGCTTATATCGTCCATTGCCGTGCATTTTGGCCGCACGGCAAAGCCAGAGTCTCCCGTAGTGAATACAACATATATAAAATTGAACACCGGTTTAGCCCATTTTGGCATTCTCCATGTTTTGTTAGAATAGGCAAGCATCTTAGGTCTATGTGATGTGTCCAATAAGTAAAGGTCAGAGTGCGTTATCGATGATAATGTCCAGCCTTCTCTTCATCATTTGTTCAAATCCATCATTGTCCAGGTATTTTTGAGACTCAACCATATCATCTCACATCTGCCAACGGATATGCATTAGAAAAACAATGTCTAAAGTTTCTAAAAGGGGTAATCTAGATGATTTTCATTATATGGGGTATTTAGTGCCACAAATACATAACTAGATGGTAAAAAGTAAAATTCACTATTAATTTAGAGTAGAGAATTTTAATGCCTTTTCTCTTAAAAATTGGGAGCACTGTAAGGATTAAATCCAATCTAGATTACCAGGCCTCTCCATCCGGGCGACGTCTTTGGGTTGCGTTGTGCTCGTTTTTTGCAACACTCTATCTTCCTCCACGATCGTCCATCTGTCTGACTCACGGGTGGTGGGGCTGGGTTTCGCGCCGAGGGTGCGTGAACATCGCGGCGGTCAAGGATGGAGAACTACCTGGAGGAGAAGTTCAGAGGCGTCAAGGGCAAGAACTCCTCGGAGGAGCTACCTGGAGCTGAAGCAATTGAGAATTGCACTGCAATGACATATCTAGATTTGAGCACAAACACAATTAAGATGATACCAGAAGAATGATATTCCTTGGAAGACTGGAGCACCTTGATTTGTCAAGAAATCGTTTTCCAGCAATGGAAGTGCCTCTTTGCTTTGGAAACCTCGTCAATCTCAAGTTCTTGTACCGATGTACCTAATGGCATACGCACAACACCAAGTGAGCTTATATATAGCCTTAAAGCATTACAAGTAATTAATAGACTTGAGATCTTTTAGGTTGGAACATTCCATGCAAGGTCATCATCTTATCGATATAGGACTCGGAGAATTGGGCACCCTATCTCAGATGAAAGCGCTTGGTGTCGAGACCATACGTTTTGCAGAGTTGGAGTAACTAAGAGAAGCGGCTGAGTGATGACCTCCCTGCTATGTATTTGGAGTCACTAAGAAAAATGCAAATCTGCACACGGGGGCATCTGTCCCTTTTTGAAAACCACATTTCTAAATGCTAACAAATTCCATAAAGAATATGCACACGTACTACGTACGTAACCATGTTCTATGTGCGTGCAGTGAGTTCTACGGAAAAACAACTTGTTTTGTTGCCTGTATAAAAAGACAAAATAATGTCTTATGAATTCTTCCTTTCTAGCACTGAAATTTTTCTTTTTTACGGGGGCAAAATGAAAAGTTATTTTTTCACAAAACTTTGTGCCGCACGCATATTTCGCAGAGTTGTTTTTTGTTTTTGCGCATCACAATAGGCGTTGTGATACACACGTATATACTCAACTTTATGAACGCACATACACACACTCTATGAGCACCTCGGGCACATCAATATAGTATACTTGTAATAGTAATATTGAGACAAATTAGGTTCATGCGACAATGCAACTTAGTAACTTACAATATCCAATCTCTCTCATGCCCGCGCTAGACATTCGGTTTAGATCACCGGGCATGGTGCGAATAATATGTTACCATCTGCAGAGACATGTCCCCCACCTAATAGTATTCCTCCACATGTGCTTGCGAATAAGATTCCACACGGAAGCTGGTATCGTCGTGCTGAGGGCGATGCGCCGGTGGATACTGCGACGCACGAGCACGAGGAGCTATTGATGTCGCTGGCTGTGGGGGCGCCACGGCCGGCGCGGGAGGACGCATCGTCGGCACGGCCGGCAGCACGCCCTCGTCGTACGTCTTGGACGGCACACGAGGAGGCACGGTTGTGCGTGCAGACGGCTGCGCCGCCACAGGTGCAGCAGAACGTACCGGCGGTTCCTTGGGTTGCACCGGCGCACGAGGTGCCACCGCCGTCCAGAGCGGCTGTGGCTCCTCGTATTTCTTGGGTGGTAGGGCGGTAGGAATTATCCTCGCCGGCGGCCCACGCGCATCTACCGGCGTCCATGCCGGCTCGTGTCTCTTGGATGGCAAGGTGGCAGGAGTTGTCGTCGCCGGGGGATCATGCGCCTTGTTACAACAGGGTGGCACCGCTCCAGGAGGAGTTGTCATCGCCGGCTTAGGCGCCGGCGCGGGCGACACCTGATGAGGAGGCTCCAAAACAGACGGCGGCTCATAGCCATGCGCCGTCACGACGCTCGCCGGTGGCTGCGTCGGTTGTGGATGTGGCGCCGGCTGCCCCTGCTGCTGCTGCTGCTTTCGAAGATAACTGTCATCGTGCTTGTCTGCAGGGTCTTTGGCGCTGCCGCAGCAGAACCAGATGTTGCAGGAGAGGTTGTCGCAGGAGAGGCTAAGAGATGGACATGAAGACATGCTCGAGCTCGACCACTTGCTCTGTGTGTCTGTCTACTTATTTCAAAGATTGTTGTACCTCGCTACAGGTTTACAGCTGGGTTTATATAGGCAAGTATACATGGTTCATCTAGTTAGTTGCCCAGCTTGGATGTTAATTATGATCTGTGTGCTTGCCTACTGCTTGGTATTTTATTACATTGACTTGACCGAATGTAAGTGGTTGGTCACTTTGGTGAAGGATCAGATTCCATATGCCCCACACCAACTTTCAGGGGTCTCGCCTAATCATGCAATATATCCCTATCCGATGGATCTCAGTCTCTTAGGGCAACTCCAACGCGCCACCCATTTGGTCCGTTTTGCTCCGTTTCCGTCCGTTTGGGTCGAAACCACGGCCCAACGCGCTGATGCAAACGGACCGACGTCCGTTTTTTCGTCTGCCACGACCCAGTTTCGGCCCAAATTTGAGCCGGATTTACGTCGGCACAGACGCGTCTGGACGCCGCGCGGAGTCCGCACCATTTCACGCCGTAGCCCGCCCACCAGCTAGAATCCTCCCACTTGTCCTTTCCCCTCCCGCCATCTCCCTCCCTCTCCCCCGAAAACCCCATGGTTGGCGGCGACATCGATGAGGAAACCACCCTCCTACTCGCCTCGGACACCACCTCAGCCCCACCGGCCGCTGCAAAGCCGAAGAGGCCTAGGAAAGTGCTCACCGACAAGGAGAGGAAGTCTGAGACGGAGAAGAGGGGCATGCGGAGGAAAAGGACGAAGAGCAAGGCCGAGGAGACGCAGGCCGCCGCCGTCGCGGCCGCGGCCGCCGCCCCAGACCCCAAGGTCATCGCCGCCAAGATCATGGCTCTCCTCATGCGAGGATTCGTCCCACCGCACCAGGTCGTGCCCGTTGTCGCGGTCGCGATGAGCTCGGCTTCTTCAGCGCAACCGCCAACGTCCCAGTCACCCGGCGCGTCTGGCTCGCCAACATATGGTTATCTTCCCGGCCACGCCCCCACCCTAGCCGGAGGGTCCAGGTTGTCCAAGTCGTCGGACAAGGCTGATTTCACGTTCCTCGATCTGAATGCGGTCCCTCTCGCCGGCGACTCACCGGTGGCCGGACGAAAGCACACGCGAGCCATTCCTGCGACCGATCTCCCCGCCGTGCGGAACCTGCTCGACGAAATGACCCCGCTCGCCTCGGATGACCCGAGTTACTACGACGACAACGGCCATGGCTATGGGGAGGGTTTCATGTCCGACATGATCAATGAAGGTGGCCACGAGACCCAGACCCACGAGGCCATCGACCTCGAGGAGGCCATGAACGTCGAGGACGAACCATTGTTCGCCGACAAGCTGTCTCGCCAAGCGGCCGCACAAAAGAGGGCCGTCTTGCAAAGGACTTTGGCCTACTCCCTCGAGCTCCTCTTTTGGGTACTATGTAATGCCGAGGCAAATGGGACCTCGGGCACATCTTTTGGGTACTATGTTGATGTCTATATGGCACTATTATTTTTTATCATTTAGTTATTTGCAAATTATTTTGAAATCTATTGGGTACAAAAAAAGGTGGCAGACGAAATGGGTCGGCCCGTTGGGTGCAGTGGCCAGGGATGGAACACTGTCCGTTTGCCAACCAAACGGATGAAAAAAAAGTCTGTTTGGATCGGCGCGTTGGAGTTGCTCTTAATCAACCACCTGACACGCCTTTCAGTTTCTAACTTTCTATATCACAACATTGCGCGTGTAGCTACACTACGGTTACTTCAGTAATGATTTGTTCCCAAAAAATAGTTGTAATCCCAACGGTCAAAAAATGGGACAAATTTTTGAGAGGTTCTAAGACGATTTTATCTCAAGAGTAAAAAAAATGAAATATGGCATGTCACCTGGAGGTCGATGTGGTGGCCGACGACGGTGTCTTCCGCCACAGCGCAACGCCCTCTCCGGTAAGTGCACAAATCTAAATGTGTAGTTTCCATTTTCAACAGAAGCAACGGCCAACAAATTGATAGTTTAGTTTCAGGAAGGAGTCCGCCATCATCTGGAAAGCCCATAGTCCACGGAGCCCTCGTCGACGTCCCGAATGCCAGGTTGAGGAGGCGGCGGTGGTGTTGCAACGCGAGAAGGTTAGCGTGCAACTTCATGAAATCGTCAGATGGTTTCCCTCATCCGTGCGCGATGATCACCCCAATTGGCAACTCCTGCATGCACAAGGTTTGAAGAACCCTGTGCGATTCATGGTTTTACCATGTTCTGTTCTGTACTTTATTGAAAAAATGTTCTGTTCTATAGTAGTGTATGTGTTAAATTTCTATCTTGTAATAGTTCTGGCACTGGTTATTTCAATGGTATGTACTATGCTTGTTGATGATGTTGGCCTCATTGTCTTGCATAAACAAAATGGTTGTGTGCATTACTTTGATGTAGCGACCGGACGTTTGAAGCAGCTTTTCAGAAAAAACTGAGAAATATTCTAATAATGGTTATTAAGTTATACAACTGGTAGTATGGTTGTGATTTTGCGATATTTACTCAAATAAACATGGACTGGACTGTGGGAGTGGTCCACTGCAAGTGCAATTTTATTAGGCAAACCAGACCCTACTTCCGAAAACGGTATTTAGCTACGTACTCCCTCCTTTTTTTTTAATGTAAGACTTTGAACTTCCTAAAACATCTTATATTAATGGACAGAGGTACTACGTGATACTTTCATTACAGGCACGCGCAATCTTCTAACATAAGCAAATATTTAATATAACGATTGGATCACTTGGTGGTGGATGACCTAGCGGTAGTATTCACACTAGTAGAAAATATGGCTTCGGTTCGGAGCATTAGTCTCGGTTCCAATTGAAATCGGGACTAATTCTCTGATTCCAACGGTCAGAAACGGCTATTTCGTGCGGCCACCTTTAGTCCCGGTCCGAACGGGACCTTTAGTCCCGGTTCGTGTTACGAACCAGGACTAAAGGTTTTGCGCCAGGCCGGCGGAGGCTCCGGGACCTTTAGTCCCGGGTCGTGTAACCACCCGGGACTAAAAGGTGTATCTGTATAAAAGCTGAAACCCAAGCCAGAAAATCCTCTCTCTCTCTCTCTCTCTCTCTGTGCACGCCACCTCTCTGCCGCCGTCAACCTCGCGCCGCCGTCGCGCCGCTGCCGTCGCGCCACTGCCGCCATCGCCATCGCCCTCACCCTCACCGTCACCGGCCCGCGCCGTCGCCCTCAACCACACCGGCGAAATCCTAGGTGAGAAATTGTTTTTTTAGAATTTTGTGTAGAATTGTTAGAATTTTTTGTGTAGAATTTCATGTAGAATTGATAGAATTTTGTGTAGAATTTTTTATAGAATTTTTGTTTACAATTTTGTGTAAAAATGTGTTATATTTGTGAACATAATAAGTAATAGAAGTGAAATGATGCCGAAAATAAAAATAGATATAGATTATGTTTAGTTTCATAGGAATTTGTTTTCGGCGACGATGCGTCCTCATCTTCGACTCGTCCGCAACGACCAAGGACTGGGCTCCGCCGGGAATGTTCGGGAGTGGGCTCCGCCGGGTTGGCACTGGGAGGTGCTACCTTCCGGGAGTCGTAGCTTGGTGAGGAATCAGGGTCCCGTCGTCGACCCGGAGCTTATTTGGTGGCGGTCGCGTGGGCCACGATCGGTGTAGAGGGAGCCGGCCCCCGAGGAGGTGGTACGTCGCCGTGTCAGGGAGGAGGACGAGCACGTCGTCGATATATGATTGCGTTGGAAACCAGGTTCTCTAATATCTGGCAGTTTCTTCAGGGATCTCCCCGAGCTATGATCCTGTGATGGTTCCTTCTCTTTGGGTATGCACCACCCGCGGCTCAGGACCCGAGGGTCGACGCCCAGCTTGATTGGGCGAGATGTAATATTCGAGATGTATAAGTGATATTATCTGATATTATTGTTTTATTATCTGGATTATTTGAGATGTATTAGGGTTAAATAAAAAAACGATAAAATTGAAGCTGCGATTTTGTTCAGCCCAACGCGCGCTACCATTAGTGTTTTGTTGTGTTTATAGTATTAAAATAACTTACGAGTCTTTATAGAAATTACTAATTTTAGCATCGTGATTGCGTTTGATATATACTTATATAATAATGCAGATGCCCCGGCAATGGATGTACACTACTAACCGATGCTCTGGCGAGTTCATTAATGGCGTGCATGATTTCCTCCGTGTGGCTGATGCGAACAAGCGGAATGGTTTTGTATTCTGTCCATGTAGTGTCTGTAAGAATCTGAAGGATTACTCTGATTAAAAATCCATCACAGCCACCTGTTTTGGTCCGGTTTCATGCCCAGCTATAATTGTTGGACCAAGCACGGAGAGAGGGGTTATAATGGAAGACAATGAAGAAGAAGAGGATGGTGACAACTATCCCCCTGAATACGGTGATACTTTCACGGGGGATGCTGAAGGGGAAGCTGAAGAAGAGGCACATGATGAGCCCACTGATGATCTTGGTCAGACCATTGCTGATGCACGGAGAGACTGCGGAAGTGAAAATGAGAGGGAGAAGTTGGATCACATGTTAGAGGATCACAAAAGGTCGTTGTACCCAAATTGCGAAAATAGTCTGAAAAAGTTGGGTAGCACACTAGAATTGCTGCGATGGAAGGCAGAGTGTGGTCTATCTGACTCCGGATTTGAAAAGTTACTGAAAATGATGAAAAATATGCTTCCAAAGGATAACGTATTGCCCGCCAGTACGTATGAAGCAAAGAAGGTTGTCTGCCCTCTAGGTTTAGTGGTTCAGAAGATACATGCATGCCCTAATGATTACATCCTGTACCGCGGTCAGGAGTATGAGAATTTGAATGCATGCCCGGTATGCACTGCATTGTGGTATAAGATCAGACGAGATGATCCTGGTGATGTTGTGGGCGAGCGCCCCAGGAATAGGATTCCAGCCAAGGTGATGTGGTATGCTCCTATAATACCACGGTTGAAACTTTGTTCAGAAACAAATAGCATGCCAAGTTGTTGCGATGGCACAAAGAGGAACGTAAGTCAGACGGGATGTTGAGACACCCCGCTGATGGGTCGCAGTGGAGAAAGATTGACAGAGAGTTCGAAGATTTTGCAGGTGACGCAAGGAACTTAAGGTTTGGTCTAAGTACAGATGGCATGTATCCTTTTGGGGACCAGAGCTCCAGTCATAGCACCTGGCCTGTTACTCTATCCGTCTATAACCTTCCTCCTTGGTTGTGCATGAAGCGGAAGTTCATTATGATGCCAGTGCTCATCCAAGGGCTGAAGCAACCCGACAATGACATTGATGTGTACCTGAGGCCATTAGTTGATGAACTTTTACAGTTGTGGGAAAAACCTGGTGTACGTGTGTGGGATGAGCACGAACAAACGAAAATTGACCTACGAGCATTGTTGTTCGTAACAATCAATGATTGGCCTGCTCTTAGTAACCTTTCAGGACAGACAAATAATGGGTACAATGCATGCACACACTGTATAGATGAGACTGAAAGTATATATTTGGAACATTGTAAGAAGAATGTATACCCGGGGCATCGCCGATTTCTTTTGGCCAAACATTCCTTAAGAAAGAAAAGCAAGCATTTCAACGGTTAGGCAGATCACCGGCCGAAGCCTACGAAACGTACTGGTGATGATATATTTGGTATGGTCAAGGACCTAGAAGTAATATTTGGAAAGGGTCTTGGCGGTCAATCTGTTCCGAATGACGCTTCTATCGGACACGTGCCCATGTGGAAGAAGAAATCTATATTTTGGGAGCTACCCTATTGGAAAGTCCTAGAGTTCCGCTCTGCAATTGACCTGATGCATGTGACGAAGAATCTTTGCGTGAACCTGTTAGGCTTCTTGGGCGTGTATGAGAAGAAAAAAGATACACCGGAAACACGGCAGGACCAACAACGTATGAAAGACCCAGAAGGCCTGCATCCAGAACGGTTTCGAGGTCCTGCCAGCTAAGCTCTTACCAAAGCAGAGAAGGAAATCTTTTTTGAATGCCTGAGCAGTATCAAGGTCCCGTCTAGCTTCTCGTCGAATATAAAAGGAATAATAAATATGGCAGAGAAAAAGTCAATGATATGGAACAGAGGAGGTCATTGAATTTTGTGTTGACTTTGTTCCTGACCTTAAGCCGATTGATCTTCCTCAATCGCGGCATGAGGGGAGACTGAGTGGAAAAGGCACGCTCGGAAAGAAGTCAATGATATGTAGGGATGGGCATTCTTTCACTCAAGCACACTATACAGTTCTACAAAATTCCGTCTTGGTGGCTCCGTACATCGAGGAACACAAGAATATTGTACGCTCCAAAAACCCGGGGTAGACTAACTCCTTTGTTTTACGGCCCCACATGGCGAGTTTTGGCAATTGGTTGCAATCGCATCTAATGAATGACAACGATGTTGGAGATGAGCTTTACTGGTTGGCCAGGTCACCATCTTCGACTATATTGACTTTCCAAGGGTACGAGATAAATGGGAATACATTTTACACGATCGCCCAAGATAAAAAGAGCACCAACTAAACAGTGGTGTCCATTTTGATGCAACATACAACAATCGGCAAAAGGACACATATTATGGTTACATAGAGGAGATATGGGAACTTGACTATGGACCTTCTTTTGAAGTCCCTTTGTTATACGGGATGACAACAGTGGATCTCAACAATCTTGGGTACAGAGAAGAACCATTTATGTGTAATATTATATTAAGCAATTTATGTATGAGTGTTCTCAAACTTGGCACACATGTGTATCTCATTTTGTTGACATCTTTGCACTAAGAGAACACTTCTATGCCGAGCCACTCGAAGATGTCATAGGTCACTGCCCAACGACATCTTCGAGAAACTCGTGCATAGAGGAGTCCTCTGTCTTTGCTTTTCGACTAGCTTGACTACAGTATGAACCCTTTTTGCACTGAGAGAGCGCTTCTATGCCGAGCCCCTCGAAGATGTCATAGGTCACTACCCAACGACATCTTCGAGAAGCTCGTGCATAAAGGAGTCCTCTATCTTCGCTTTCCGACTAGCTTGAATACGGTATGAACCCTCTTAGCACTGAGAGAATTCTTCTATGCCGAGCCCCTCGAAGATGTCATAGGTCACTGCCCAACGACATCTTCGAGAAGCTCGTGCATAGAGGAGTCCTCTGTCTTCGCTTTCCGACTAGCTTGACTACGGTATGAACCATCTTACCACTGAGAGAACGCTCCTATGCCGAGCCCCTCGAAGATGTCATAGGTCACTGCCCAACGACATCTTCGAGAAGCTCGTGCATAGAGGAGTCCTCTGTCTTCTCTTTCTAATGTTGCCGTGCTCTTGTTCTTCCTCTTCCTCCTCATGGTGGGTACTTATAGGTAAAAGATTAGGGCAACCCTTCACCTTTAGTCCCGGTTGGTAGCTGGAACCGGGACTAAAGGAGCGTTGATATGTGTGCCTTATCTTCACCTTTAGTCCCGGTTGGTAGCTGGAACCGGGACTAAAGGAGCGTTGATATGTGTGCCTTATCTTCACCTTTAGTCCCGTGCTTTCCACCGCTTCCCGCCTCCGTCTTCCCGCCTTATTTCTTCCCGCCTTATTTATTCCTGCGCCACCACGTTCCCGCCTTATTTCTTCCCGTGCTTTCCACCGCTTCCCGCCTCCGTCTTCCCGCCATTTCTCACTATATATATGTAGGCTTGGCCGCCATTGCCATAGCACATCTAAAATCGTATCTACAACCTCATTACTCTCCCATGGCTTCCACCATACCCACTCTAACCTACCCGGAGGCGGAGGAGCTTTGCGCCTCGAACTACCCCTGCCCGCCCGGCTACCGCGTCCCCGCCGGCTGGAGGCTGAGCGCCGGAGGCGTGTGATACCCACAAGTATAGGGGATCGTTGAAGTCTTCGATGTGATACCCACGAGGAGTAGAAGGTATAAGTATTTATTCTCTCAAATAAGAGTGTCACTTCCCTTATTATCTATGCACTAGACAAACTAAAATGATTAAATGATGCAAGTGTTTTTGGGTTTTTGGTGTAGAGTTTGCAATAAAGTAAAATGCTGAAAATGCAATATGACAAGTGAAAGATCTCAAAGAGAGAAAGCCCAATTCTCTATGCAGCAAGAGGACAAGCTCAAGTGGGTGTTTCTTATAGGTGGAGAGAGTTCCCAAGGGCTACCTAGACTTCATGGCATAAATATTTCTAGAATACAAGGTAAACATTTTGTCAAGTTTTAATCTTCTTTGGACGGAGCCATAATTAGGTATAGCTAAATAAATAAACTAAACCTCTTATGATGGATCATGTGGCCAAGTAAATGACTGCACGAGAGTTATTAAGACATAAAGTCCCACCATAGCATTAATCTTTAAGGTCCCCGATACTAATGCCCTCATAATGCAACTTCATGATTCGGTCTCAGGTTTACGTGTCCTCCCAAGTCTTCCTCACTCCATTACACTACGGTGTTCTCCTATGAGCCCATATAGGTGAAGTGATGTGCAGTCGATGTTCACACAACACCATCATAGAATCACATAAAAGATAAAAACTAGACAAAATACCAATACATGTCATATAAAAATCATTGCCAATTCATCCTATACCCCCAGGAACATGAGAGAACTACTCACAACGCCAAGACATGATATGATTTAGTGGTACAAGTGATACAACACAATCTGAAACTATGATCTCCCCACAAAACAATGACAAGTAGCAATTCACAAACATGTAGAATAGCACTTAGACAATAGCTAGGGTTCAAACAATCTCAAACTATGAGGGGGATGAAGTGGATCATGAAGATGGTGATGGAGATGGTGCTGGTATTGGCGGTGGTGTTGATGGAGACTCCGGAGGGGGGATGGAGAAGACCTCCGGAGGTGATTCCGGCGGCGTTTCCCCCCTCCGATCTTCTCCGGCGGCAGCCTTCTGTCTCTCTGTTTCTAGTTTTGTGTTTCTCCGCCGCCCCCACTCGAAACTCCTCGGGGGGCTATTTTTATAGTCGTTTTTAGGTCACGAGGAAGCTTCGGGAAGAAGGATCGACGCAAACGGAGCCACGAGGCCCAAAAGAGGTGGGCCCACGTGGCCAGGTACAGGCGCCGCGTGGGGCACCCTCTTTTGGCCCTCCGGCCTCCGTTTGCTTGCTTCCTTCGCTCCGAGGTCTTCCTCCTTCCAAAAAAAAAAGATCCCCATAAATTTGCAGCTCATTATGACGTCGTTAAGGCCCTGAAATAAATAAGGAAAGAAATAGGGTTTTTCTGCCTACGCAGGATTAATTCCATAAATAGGGGAAATCATTATTAATTACCAAAAAACATTAAATAACAGTAATATACCCCTTATATGATGCAAATATGAATTGCTACTGCTACATAAACTAACATGAACTTTGCAATATAATAACAACATGGATATAAAAGATGATTGCTACTGCTACATAAAGTCAAATGATTCATTATTCAAAGAACTAGCAATATGCAAATAGTTTATAAAGTGATATCAAGTATTCAATGCAAGGATGTTCAATGATAGTTCACAAAGTGTAACATAAAAGATAGTAATATGGACCACATGTATGCAATATGATAAGTAAGAACATCCTACATTGGTCATAGAGTGAAGATGAAAATCTGAATATAAAAGGTGGACACTTTGGAAAAGATATATAAATGAGTAGAGGTAAAACATGCATAAGTTTCATCTATCCTCCAAACTATTATACTTAAGTTATTGATTGCAATGGTAATACTTGGTGTCAAGCTCCCATTCCCCTATCATAGCATCTTGAATGATTAAAGTTAAATGTGAAAGCAAGTATGAGTAGTGGCCTTGATAAAGTAAAGGTTAGATGTCTCATGCCCCTTGAATACAAGTACCTACACCATGATTACTCATCTTGGGAAACAAAGCAAGTTTAAGTTATCTATCATTGTAAGTAATAATGGTATTATCAAGAGCCTCAACTGGGGTACCTCTTGTCCCATGATATGGATCAAGCCCATATCAAAACAATAAGACAAACAAACATAATGAACAACCTCAACACCCTTTTTATTTACCACTTGATATAGCTTTTTATTGTAGGGTGCATCACAGAAAGTTCAAAATAGCATGTAAGTAAATTTCCACCATGAATGATGCATGGCTTAGATTAGCGGCCCAGGTTTCTCTCTAACCATTTATACAAACTCATTTAAACTTACTCTATTTCCACATTATTTCACCATGATAGGCATCCATAAACAAAAGTACATGATATCAACTAAATAAATGATGGAACATGTTGAAAGCTTTGCATGTGACAGCACATATGGGCTAACTCCCAACCTTAAACATTTATCAAGCCACTATCATCATAATATTAATCACAATGGTTCATGTTTATTAAATGCAAATAAAAGTTAAGTGTGCATCAAGTTCGCGAGAGCTTTTTAACCAACTTTTCCCATTACAATAAATAACATAATCATTTTCATTTAGAGGTATAGATAACACAAATAACATGATAAACATACTTGGAATAGCATGAAGCTAATAGGTAGATATGGTGGACTCACTGGAAAAACTTTGGTTGAAGGTGTTGGAAACAAGTTTTCACTTGTTGGAATTTTTTGGGCTAGCAAAAGGGAGAAAGATGACCATCTAGATGCATGCATGAGTGTCCATAGAACTAACTAATTCATGTCAAACAAGGTGAAACAACATACAGCATAAAAACATGAATAAAAGATAGCTCATGATAAAGCATTTGCAAATTATTACTCATAAAGAAGCTCATGAATCATGCAACTATATGTGTCATTAAAAATCAACTTAGACATCCCTTTTCCCAATACAATAAAAGCATGCAAGATATTTCAACCCATATTTCCAGTAGGTTTCTCATATATAAACGATAGTGTGGTGGTCTCACAAAATAAAAAATCAAAGCAAAAACAAACAAAAAGACGCTCCAAGTTTATGCGATAAAGTGTTTCAAATGAAAAACAGAATTTAGACGTGTGCAAACCGAGAGTATGTTGGTTCAGTGGGGATTTTCTCCACATCCCCAAGCTTATGGTTTTCACCATCCTTGGATAACTCATGGTGCATCTCCTGCAATCCTTGTGAAAAAACTTCAAAACACTGTTTCTCCCATTTCTTTTCTGTGGGGTGATATTAGTAGAGATAAACAAATAGGCTTCTTGCTGCATATAATCCATGGACTAAAATTCATATAAATGATCAGAGAGGTATAATGTTGTATGCCTACTCATAAACTCAATTGGATAAAAAATATTCAACTCAAAAGTTCAAACTATGCATAAAACAATATGGGACAGAATTTGTCCAGAAAAACAACAATAGCAAAACGTATTTTTCTGTCCTACTTAAACTCATCGAAAAATTCTGAAAACAATTCAGGCATACAGAGGATGAAAAGTTGCAGTTACAGTTAAAATCTCAGCTCAATCGGAGTTACAGAATAACAATGAAAAATCAAACCGTGCACAGACTTCGTGCAGGAATAAAATCTCCGAATAGAAGTAGCAACTTTGTCAAACCAAAATGGGTAAAACTTGGCACTTTATTAAAAATTCCAGAAACTAAACTAAAAACTAAGTCTCTTGTTACAGCAAGAGGACACAAAGAAAATAAAAAATAAAAACAACCGGGTTGCCTCCCGTAAAGCGCTTTCTTTATAGCCATATAGCTAGGCTTACTTACTTGTTATCAAGATGGTTGGAGTGAGGTGGCTTGGGCATCCCCAAGCTTGAATCCTTGTACTTACTTGATATATGTAGGGTGATCCTAGGGGTAACATCCCCAAGCTTGAGTGTTTGTCCCTCTTGATCTTTGTTTATCACCCTCAACTCTTCCACTTGAAAAGTTCTCTTCACACATAACTCATCATAAAACTTGATTAGAGGGGTTAGTGTCTCCATAAATTAAATCTCCATAGGTACAACAAAGACATATAATGAGTTGATTATACACATTAGCTAATATTACCATGGTTTTGCATTGCTCTTTGATCAATAGAACCACAGAAAACACAAGTAATGAGAGCAATGCAAAATAAAGACAGAATCTGTAAAAAACTGGACAGCCCAAAAAGAGTGAATTTTCAGAGGCACTTACGTTGCTCAAATCAGAAAACTTTGAACTAATGAAATGTGTATTAATAGCTGAAGATTGCTGTCGTAAAATATCAAGTCAATATTCCTCTTCTGTTATTTTTAACATTTTTCGAAGTGAAGCTTGGGAATCTGTTTTCTGGACAGCAAATCACTAATGTTCAATCAAACACTCTTTTTATTTGGTTTTAGCTTTGGGAAAAGTTTTAATGATAGATACTTTGCAATGGTTCCATTGGCATGAACAACATATGTTCAAGGTAGACCCCAACATCTCCATTACTCATCCTTCTCATTTACTTTGCCAAATTTTATATAAAGTGAAAATCTTAAACCAATTGTTAGAAAACGGTAGGTAAAGTTATTTTGCAAGTTCTCAAGATGTAAAGGTGTGCCCAAACTGAATAGAAAATAAAAGCATAAAGAGCACACCACGAAACATTAAACCATTAATTTTTAAGTCTAACTCTTTTCCTATGCATTGGCATCTTATATATGAATAGATCACAACACACAAAGGTATAACCAGGCATATTACCAGTTGATGTGTACAACCTATAATTTTCACAAGCATAAGGAGGGCACTTGTCACCTCCTCTTTCATAGTAGTTGCAATTACTAGAAGCAAATTCATCAATATGACTATGTGGATCATGCACATAAAGAGGGTCCTTGATTTTGTTATGGAATTCATTAGCATTCTTTCCTCTTTCAAAATAATTGCAGGAAACATCATAAACATTATTGTTGTGGGTGTAATGGTTATTAGTGTAAGATAATTTCAGCCCACCTAAGTACTCTTCAACATATAAAAGCTTCTCCTCCATGGTGTGAATAGAAGAGTTCAGAAATAAAATAGGACTCTCATGAGTGAGAGTATTATCACAAGCAGCAAGTATATCATTTTTATCCTCACATACAGTAGTAACAACTAAACATGGAGGGTTATCAATAAGCATAGGACCATCATCTAAAGCATTATCATATAGCATGTCTAAACCATATTCTTCATCCTTTTTAAAATCATTATCAATAATGTTCTCATTAGGCATAGGTTGATATTCTTCCTCATCATCAGAATCGTAAAAGCAAAGTTTATCATCAGCAAAATCTTGAGTGTTACCCTCATCCATAGGTGGTGAAGGTGGATGTTTCCTCTCTTCATTCTCTAGTTGTCCATCATTTTCTTCATCTTCTTGCTCTTCATTGTCCTCCTCTTGGGGCTGCATGGGCATCCCCAAGCTTAGGTCCTTTATCATCTTCTTCCTGCAAAACATCAGTACTACCTTGGGCAAATCTCTTCCTTGTGTCAACAACATAGATATTTTCATCAAATTCATTTTTGCAGATATTAAGGATATTAGTGATAGTAACTTTCCATTTAGAAGCTATAGGGCAGGTTTCATGTTCATCAATGAAGGTGTATAATTCATATGCTCCCATGAAAAGAACGAATTTCTCTACTTCTTCCATACCTAAGTGAGCATAATTTCCTGTATGATAAGTTGCAATAACAGGTTCATCTTTATTGGAAGGGCATTGGAATTCAAAGTGTCTAGAGTATTCAGAGCAACAAGTTTCTTCCTTATGATCATTAAGCAGCCCACTAGCAATTGTATTTAGAAGCCCCATGTATAGTCTCAATCTTCTCCCTTCACCTGATTCTCAAAATTGAGCAGCTATCCAGGCATTTTTATAACAATTTTCCATTTTTTAATTTTTTTTGGTTTTTGATAAATGCAAAACTGAAAGTAAAACTAAACTAAATGCAAAACTGAAAATAAAAATTTAGTGCAAACAAGAATAAAAACTTGAGCGCTACACTCCCCGGCAACGGCGCCAGAAAACGTCTTGATAGCCACAAGTAGAGGGGATCGTTGAAGTCTTTGATGTGTAATTATAGTATCGATCCCACGAGGAGTAGAAGGTATAAGTATTTATCCTCTCAAATAAGAGTGTCACTTCCCTTATTATCTATGCACTAGACAAACTAAAATGATTAAATGATGCAAGTATTTTTGGGTTTTTTGGTGTAGAGTTTGAAATAAAGTAAAATGCTGAAAATGCAATATGACAAGTGAAAGATCTCAAAGAGAGAAAGCCCAATCCTCTATGCAGCAAGAGGACAAGCTCAAGTGTGTGTTTCTTATAGGTGGAGAGAGTTCCCAAGGGCTACCTAGACTTCGTGGCATAAATATTTCTAGAACAACAAGGTAAACATTTTGTCAAGTTTTAATCTTCTTTGGACGGAGCCATAATTAGGTATAGCTAAATAAATAAACTAAACCTCTTATGATGGATCATGTGGCCAAATAAATGATTGCACAAGAGTTATTAAGACATAAAGTCCCACCATAGCATTAATCTTTAAGGTCCCCGATACTAATGCCCTTATAATGCAACTTCATGATTCGGTCTCAGGTTTACGTGTCCTCCCAAGTCTTCCTCACTCCATTACACTACGGTGTTCTCCTATGAGCCCATATAGGTGAAGTGATGTGCAGTCGACGTTCGCACAACACCGTCATAGAATCACATAAAAGAAAAAAACTAGACAAAATACCAACACATGTCATATAAAAATTATTGCCAATTCATCCTATACCCCCAGGAACATGAGAGAACTACTCACAACGCCAAGACATGATATGATTCAGTGGTACAAGTGATACAACACAATCTGAAACTATGATCTCCCCACAAAACAATGACAAGCAGCAATTCACAAACATGTAGAATAGCACTTAGACAATAGCTAGGGTTCGAACAATCTCAAACTATGAGGGGGATGAAGTGGATCACGAAGATGGTGATGGAGATGGTGCTGTTCTTGGCGGTGGTGTTGATGGAGACTCCGGAGGGGGATGGAGAAGACCTCTGGAGGTGATTCTGGCGGCGTTTCCCCCCTCCGATCTTCTCCGGCGGCAGCCTTCTGTCTCTCTGTTTCTGGTTTTGTGTTTCTCCGCCGCCCCCTCTCGAAACTCCTCGGGGGGCTATTTTTATAGTCGTTTTTAGGTCACGAGGAAGCTTCGGGAAGAAGGATCGACGAAAACGGAGCCACGAGGCCCAAAAGAGGTGGGCCCACGCGGCCAGGTATAGGGGTCGCGTGGGGCACCCTCTTTTGGCCCTCCGGCCTGCGTTTGCTTGCTTCCTTCGCTCCGAGGTCTTCCTCCTTCCAAAAAAAAGAGCCCCATAAATTTGCGGCTCATTATGACGTCGTTAAGGCCCTGAAATAAATAAGGAAAGAAATAGGGTTTTTCTGCCTGCGCAGGATTAATTCCATAAATAGGGGAAATCATTATTAATTATGAAAAATCATTAAATAACAGTAATATACCCCTTATATGATGCAAATATGAATGGAATACAAGTATTATAGTGCAAAGTTCATGTATGCATTTTACATGCATCACCGTGCCGGTCCCTCCTGTCCCTCAAGGTTTGGCACGCCGGGCGGCCATCACGAACCACTACTACCTCGAGCTCACTCCAGAGCAGCGGATGGATCCCTGCTGGGATCCCGACTACCGCCCGACTTGGGATGCCTTCTTCATCAATCGGCGTGAGAGGGCGCTCGCCAGGTACGAGAAGGACGGCCCGCCTCCTTCGAACTTCAACGAGGCCGGCCGTCGGCTGTGGTGGGGCGGCCGGACTCTCCAAAGCTTCATGTACTACATCACGGCCGGCGATAACCCACGCCTGCGCTATCCTCACTTCCAGTCCAGGCGAGCGCCGTCCGACGATAGCGACGACGGCGGCGGCGACTACGCCGACTACGAGGACGAGTATTATAGGCCTAGGAAGGAGTATTACTAAACCTGAGCCACATCATTGGTTAGGACAAATTAAATGGTTCGTCTATATACCCAAGATTGTTAAGATCCACTGTTGTCATTCCCTACTGCTGGTCTATCTACGACGATGATCGTGTAAAATGTATTTTATCTACACTAAAATTCAAAAATAATCAAAACATTTGTCCCAAAAATGGTTTAATACTTTGAATAGTTAAAATAATTAGTTTAGAGAACAAAAAATGATTTTGGATTAATTATACAAATTCAAACACTTTTCATGTAGAAAGTTTTGTTAGATTCGAAAGTATGCAAAAAGTGGTTAATTCAAATGTTCAAATATGGACAAAAGTGTTGAAAATATTCACTCGCGCGCGTAACTCTTCCTCTGCCGAAAATTGACCTTTAGTCCCGGCTCGTAATACCAGTTGGGACTAAAGCCCCCCCCCCTTTTGTCCCGGGTCGTGCCACGAGCCGGGACTAAAGGTCCTTCAGTCCCGGGTCGTGCCATGACCCGGGACAAAAGCCCCAATCTATATAAACCGTGCGGCACGCGCGGTTCCAATCCAGAAGATGAAGACGACGGAGCCGAGGACGAAGAGGAGGCGAGGTGCTGCCGGATTTTTTCGTGCCTCCGCCGCCGCGCCGTTCGTCGCCTCCGCCGCCTCTCCACTGTGCGCTGCCGCCGCCGCTCCACCGCGCGCCGCGCGCCGGCCATCGTGCCCTCGTCCTCGCCTCGCGACCGGCCGTGTCGCGCCCTCGCCCTCGTCCTCTCCGTCGCGCCGGCCGGTGAGTTTTTTTAGAGTTTTTTAGAATAGTGCTGCTATAATTGTTTAGATAGAATTTCAGAATTTTAGATAGAATTTGTTTAGTTAGAATTGAGAGGGGCGTTTTGGCACCTGGGTGTGCACCTGCACCTGGTATGCTTTTTGAAATTTTATAAATATGAAAATGCTTCGAAAAAATCTGAAACAAATTGGACACAAACATACGCAAGTAACGAACACTCGTGAAAAATTTCGACAGAAAATAACAATTTTTATGCTCTGTGCAAAAACGACAAATTTCTGACCAAAACTGAGATTTAACAGTTTTTTCGAAGCATTTTCATATTTTTAAAAATTCAAAAAGCATACCGGGTGCAGGTGCACCCGGGTGCCAAAGTGGATTTCCGTTATTTAGATAGAAGTTTAGAATTTTATATAGAATTTATGTTTAGAATTTTAGATAAAATTTTTTAGATACAATTTATTTAGATAGAATTTGTTTTAGATAGAATTTGTATAGATAGAATTTATTTAGATATAATTTGTTTTAGAGGGAATTTTAGAATTTTTGTTTAGAATTTTAGATAGAATTTATGTTTAGAATTTTAGCTAGAATTTTTTAGATAGAATTTTAGATACAATTTTAGATAGAATTTTGGATAGAATTTTTGTCACCTTTTTTTTCTAACTTGTTTTTCCTTTCTTTCTGGAAATAGTTAAGTTATGGATCAGGACAATCCTCGTGAAGAGATGATGTGGGACATTATAAGCGGTGAAGATGGAAAAAATCATAGAGAAGACGATGTTGTAGACGATGATGACATATCATCATATCTGGACCTATCCGGTGAGGGACTGCAGCAAGAACCGGTGGAAGAAGGGCAAACAAACAACGATGATGAAGGAAATGTCGTCGTTGATCCCTCGACAACAACCGGTGAGGTATATATATTAAGCCTCTTGTGACTAAATGCATTAATTGATCTTTATATATATATATATTAATCACCCTTTCTTCTTTTAGCCCTCCGGATCGATGGAATCGTCGGCTGCAACACGAGGCCCGAACAAAAGGTTGGATGGTAAAAAAAGGTTCAACATCGAAAAAATCGAAGATAATGGACGACCGAGTTTTCCGATTGACAACGTGAGGGTGTTTGCAACTCAGTGCGGAGTGATTGTCAGGGACAACGTCCCGATCACCATTCACGAATGGATTAAGCCAAAGAATGTTGAAGCTTCAGCTAGTTATGTCAATGAAAGCACCAAAGACGATCTTTGGGAGAAGCTCGTGGCACATTTCAGACTACCTCCAGAGTATGAAGAATTCGGGGCAGATGGTAACCCAATTCCGGGTGGGCTTGAAAGAAGAAAGATAGTCAAGGAATGGGCTCTAAGTAAGATGGCCGAACTGTTCCGGAACCACAAGAAAACTTTATACCGGAAATATGTCATGAAAAAGATAACTCCTGATTTCACAGGAGCATTCGAGAAATTGAGAGAACAGTGGCCCGAATTTTTGGCGTACAAGGAATCTTCTGTAGCCAAGGAAAGGTCGATAAAAAATAAGGAAAATGCTCAGAAAAAGAAATACCACCATAAAATGGGGACAGTTGGCTACAGTACTGCCATGCCTAAATGGGAAGCTATGGAGGCCGAGATGAGGGGTAGAGGGATCATTCCAGGTACAGATGGATGGCCCGAAAGGTCAAAGCACTGGTGGTATGGGCATGGGGGAATGTTGGACCCAGAAACAGGGGCGACAATTTTTCAAGAGAAAATTCTAATACCCTCCAAAGCACTTGTTCAAGCAATGGCTGATGCTCATGAGGGATTGTTCCGGCCCGAGAGAGAGAACGATGAGCTGACACGCGCCCTCCAGAATCCTGAAAAACCAGGACGAACACGAGGCAAAGGCGCCGGTGTTTCGTGGAAGGAAGGGTTTCCCGAATGCGATGACAGTTACAGAAGCCGTAAGAGAAAGAAGGATCGGGAGGCAGACCGGATCGGGAAGATAGAAACGGACCTAGCGAAGATGAAGAATTTAGTGGAAGCACTTAGCCAGCAAAGGTCATCTCAGCCGCAAGAAGATCCTGCATTATTGGATAATAATAATAACAATAATAGCCAGCGGAGAAGCAGCGTGGCTTCCATGGCCGAGGTCCGGGCTGATGATCATGCACTGATGGATGATGCACCGGCGCCTCGCTACCCCGAGGATGATGTCAGGGAGATGAAACATTGTGAGCTACATCAGCCAATGAAGAACATGTCCTTCAAGGTGGCGGTCGGCACTGCTTTACCTTGTCTACCTGGAGCACTCCACCATGGGCATCCGATTCCAGCTGGCTATGCTCGTGTCACGGTGGATCACCTAGTGGAGGGGTATGAGGACCTAGAGATTGACATCGCTACACCTGAAGGGGATACGAAACTAGGAGATGTCAAGCGCCATATCATTCTATGGCAAAAGAAATACATCAAGTTTCCAGGCTCGGCGCCAAGGCCACCGACGCGTCAGCCAACGCCGCCCCCTAGTCCACCTTCAGCGCGTCAGCCAACGCCTCCCCCTAGTCCACCTCCGGCGCGTCAGCCAACGCCTCCCCCTAGTCCACCTCCGGTGCGTCAGCAGGGGCTAAAGCGGAAGAACATGGCCACCCCTAGTACTACTCAGAGAAAGACTCCAAATCAGTCGAGGATACCCAACGCGTCAAATCCTTTTCCCAAGAGACCTTATGACATGACTGTTGAGGAAAACAAAGCGATAGTGGATGCCCAATTCAAGACTGAGATCCAACGCGTCAAATGCCCGAGCCAAAGAAGGTATATGATGAAAAAGCAAATGAGATTGAAGTCTGAGAAGAAAAAAAACAAGTGCAAAAAGCGGGAAACAAATTCCCCAGCTCGGAGAACAGAAACATCAATCGGTCCCCCCGCTCATAGTGTGTTCTTCCGATATCGACAAGGAATTCAGAGCCGTTATGGATAAGGACTTCCAATTATTGGACCTCAGAGCCATAAGTGCTGCTAGAGAATGGGTATAACTGTAACGCAGGCTAAAGAAAATGCTGACGCATTGGGTATGTCTCTTGGTCAACTGTTAGGCTATGAACAAGCGCCAATGTGTGAGATGGCACGACAGTATGTCAAAGAGCAGCCTCTGGTCAGTCCTGTGGAGGAACCACAGCTATCAACAAATATGCGAATGCTGCACAATTGGTACATGACGATAACAAGAAAGTACTCGAAAGGATGGTTTTCGGCGGACGTTATAAAGGAGCATACGTTATAAAGGAGCATCGCTTCAAAGATTACTTGATATATATTCATATGAACGAATTGTTTCGGTTATACAATCAACGCGCCCTCGACAAATCTAGAATGTTGCGCACATTTTATTTTTTTCAAAAATAGAATCCAGTCGGCTTTGGCAAGACCGACTGGAGCCTGTCGTCGTTGGCGAGGACGACTACGGTCCTGTCGTCTTTGCTGAGGACGAGTACGTCCTGTGTTCGTACGCCCGATGACGATAACTGCATGGCATGCATGCCGACGGCGTCGACCGACGCGGGAGCCAATCGTCTTCGGCGAAGACGACAAGGTGGGCCTAGTCGGCATCGCCGATGCCGACTAGTACGTGGCCAGCACCCAGCCCTGAATTCCCCAGCCCTCCCCTCTTTTCCTCTCTTACTCTCTTTCCTCTCTCTCTCTTTCCTCTCACTTGCGCTGCCTTCTTCGTGTTCTTCATTTCCTCTCTCTACTCTCCACAAAAACCGAATTAAACTACCGATTTAGACCAACAATCTTCACGTTTGTCAGCATTAATCGGTAGTAGAAGGTTGAGGGAAGCTAGGGGAGCTCCGATCTCCTAATGGGATAGATCGTGGTGGTGGTGGTGGTGATGGTTGGCGGGTGGTGGTGGTGATGGAGGAGTGCGGGTGGTGGTGCTGATTCAGGGCTGCGTGGTGGTGCTGCTCGTGGAGGTGCGCCGTTGATTCGAGACCGCCGGACGCCGTCGCCTCTCACGCTTCAAGGGTATAATTCGCCTCTCACGCTCGTGGAGGTGCTATATTTTTTGAATGTATTTAAATGTGTTGTTAAAAAATAGTTTGTGACGGTAGTAAATATTGTCAGTGCGGATGTCTGATTTAGTGAAGATCAGGTTTTTCTATGGTCCTGGTAGAGTCCAAATGTGTGATACGGGAGCTGATCTGAGTGATTTTCAGTATATAGATGTGGACCTGCCAGCTCCTCAAACATGGTCGTTAAGTCAGGTAAAAGATTGGTTGGCGGGAAGTTTAGGGCTTGATAGTCAGACACAGACCGTCAGTGTTCATGCTTGGT
Organism: Puccinellia tenuiflora; assembly: GCA_012064385.1. Lineage (NCBI taxonomy): Eukaryota > Viridiplantae > Streptophyta > Magnoliopsida > Poales > Poaceae > Puccinellia > Puccinellia tenuiflora. The sequence continues at coordinate 110,133 of QRDG01001188.1, forward strand.
GGAGCCATTCAAGGACGAATATTTACTTCGTTTTGAGACCACTAGAGTGTGATTCTGATTGGGTGCGATGGTTAAAAGGCTGCGGAAAAAGGAATTGCTCTCCCTGTGCCCTAGTTCTTCCCGCCTTGAACGAGGTCACTGCCCCTGAGGAGGAATTTAATGCCCATGAAGGTGAGGGTGCTTATGATCCTAGTCAGGGAAGTGAAGAGATTAACATTTCTATGTCAAATTATGGGTCTGATTTTGGTGGTGGTGGTTACGAGTTGGGGCAGAGCAGTCAAGTACAAGGAGGGGACACTGAGGTATATGACAGTGCGGAGGCGGATGGCGACGAGGTAGACGGGCACATGCAGAACGAGATGGAACATGAAGATGCAGATGGCTATAGTGGTGAAGACGATGATTCCGATGAGTCAGACGGGGAAGATAACGCATATGAGGCACCTAATCCTGCAGCATGGAATCAGGACCACTCTTCGGCGATGACCATAAACGATGGTCATGATTCGGCATGGGAATATCATGAGAATAACATTGCGAAGGGTGCTTTGTATACTGACAAGCAAGCTTTGAGGGATGCAGTCGTTAAATGGGCATTGTCGACCCACAGGGTTATGAGAACTACCGTGTCGAATAAAAAATATTTGACAATGGAATGCGAGACAATAACTTGTCCCGGCAGGGTGCATGGACATCTCCCAAAGAATGGCTATAGTTGGAGGATAAGTGACTTCGTACCTCACTCGTGCGAAATTGATAATATCCCCGAAGAGCACCGTAACCTTTCTTCTACGCTTATAGCTCGGTTGCTGTACAGCGAGATAGTGTCATGCGCTGCGATGGAAGTCAGTGCCCTCCAGACAAAAGTGGCTGTCAGATTTAAATATGAAATATCTTACGGCAAGGCTTGGAGGGCTAAGCATACGGCGCTTGAGAACAGATTTGGTTCATATTTGGACGCATATGACTCTGTTATCCGGCTGTTGCATACTCTGCAGAACCGGAATCCAGGCACCTATGTAGATATCCAAGATATGTTCAGGCCAGAGTTCCCAACTGTGAGGGTGCTGCATCGAGTGTTTTTCTCATTCGCCGTATGTATCGAGGCTTTCAGACACTGTCGTCCGGTGATATGTGTAGATGGCACCTTTCTCACAGGCAAGTATAGGGGACAGATCCTGACCGCAATTGGTCAAGACGGTAACAATATGGTTGTGCCCCTCGCATTTGCTTTTGTGGAGAGCGAGAACATTGACAGTTGGACTTGGTTCTTCAGGCAACTGAAAATAGTAGTTGTGAAGGATAAGCCGAACGTGTGCATCCTTCATGACAGGCATGCAGGTATACTCAGCGCGATAAAGACACTCACCAATCCTTCGTCTGAGGAACAGACTCCATGGCAGGACATGCAGAGCCGTTGGTGCATGCGCCATCTTGGTGCTAACTTCTACTCGCAGTTTAGAAATAAAGACCTGATGAACCTATTCAAGAAACTCTGCAAGCAGAACCAACAATGGAAGTACAGGAAGATACGTGACAGACTTGATTTGTGCACGCAGAGACATGTTCGGGACAGGAAGAGGGCACAAGCAGCAGCTGTTGCTGCACAGTTAGCTACAGGACCACCTGCCGAGGAGGATGAGCCTGTTGGTCTTTGCGACCTTCCGGGATTTGACCCGCCTGGAACTAGGAGAAGAAGTGGGAGGACAATTAAAACTTTCGAGCAGTGGATAGAGCATGAACCTTTGGAGAGGTGGTCTTTGTTGCACGACACACATGGAGCAAGATACGGTGTCATGACAACGAACCTGGCTGAATCATACAACTTTGTCCTCAGAGGAAACCGTGCGTTGCCACTTACAGCCATCGTGGAGGGTATTTTCTATGGCACCGTTAAATATTTCAGAGAAAGACGTGAAAGAGCTGTGAAGCATATGATGGACAACCCGACCTCGCCTTATTGTGAGAAGGTTACGAAATACATGAATGAGAAGCTGGAAAAATGTACCTCCCACAGTGTAACTGCCGTTGGGAATCAAGAAATGAGGTTTGAGGTCCGGTTAGCCCACAACAAGTTCGGATGTGCAAACGAAGTGAGGACGCATGAGGTGAAGATTGGTAATGAGGTTAGGCCTACTTGCGAGTGCACCTGCAACAAACCAAAATTGCTTCACCTTCCTTGCTCCCATGTCCTCGCTGCATGCAGGCAGTTACGGTTGAACGCAATCTCCTTCGTGTCTCCATATTATATGAAAGAGGCAGTTGTCAATACTTGGACAGGTGAGATGATGGGATTTAGATTAATGGGTAACTTCAACAGTGTAACCCCTGGTGAGAGGCGGTACATTCCAGCTCCTGAGCTTTTGCGTGATGGGGTAGGCAGACGACAGTGTCATCGCATCAGGAATGATATGGATGAATCCGAAGCCGGAGGTCCGACAATGCAATGCCTTCAATGCAACAGATTTGGTCATAGGGACCCTGATTGTCCCACTTTTCCTGGAGAGAGACCTCCCGTGCGTGCGCGGGGTAACGGGCGTGGCCGAGGACGAAGAGCGAGAGGAAGAAACTAGGAATGACTACTTTCGAATTTCTATTAAGTATGGAACTATGTTTGAATTTGTAATAAGTGTGGAACTATGTTTGAATTTGTAATAAGTGTGGAACTATGTTTGAATTTGTAATAAGTGTGGAACTATGTTTGAATTTGTAATAAGTGTGGAACTTAGTTTGAAACATTCCACATTGCATAAATTAATTTAACATACAGCACTACACGTCCACGTTACAAAGTTCACTACTTGTAAACACTGCATAGAACAACTACTGGTACAAATATTACCTGCAACTCAACGATAACTAATTCGAATCAACGACTTCACTTCCCTCTGCCACGTGCTCGTGTTGGAGGCATGAAGTCGTCATCACTATTTTCATCGACGACAGCCTTCGATGCACGAACAGTCTTCGACTTACGTCTAGAGTTAGCTCGTTTAGGAGGCATGAAATCATCATCACTATCATCTTGAACGGCTTTCTTGGATGATCCACCACTCTTCGCCTTTGATATAGCCCTCTTCACTGCTTCAGCGTGAAGGAGATTTCCAGGCCCATCAGGACATGCGCCAAAAAGCATTTCCATCCAACCAAAATGAGGGATCTCTTTGTTCACAAACTGTCCATCCGCAGGCCAGTGCTGGACATTCACAAAATCAGGGAAATAAGTTAGTACGATACCAATAGATTCGAACATAATATAAATTCGGTACTCAGTTACCTTCACGTGATATGCATAGGCCTCCGGCGAAAAATGGATTATCTTCGACTTAGGTGTCATAGGCATGTCCCTAAGCCCCGCCTCAATAGCTTTTAGCTCATTAATTCTCTGCCACTTCCACCGCCACCCATCAATTTCATCTAAAATTTCTTCAGGGGTCATCTGGATTTTGTTTTTTTTTGGCTATAATTTCTCCCACCTCACGAATGTTGCCCCACTCACTAATTAGCTCCATATAACAGCTCTTCGGCCTACCCTCCCTAATACTACCTTCTGTCCATATAGCGGCATGATACAAAACACACCACGACCTATGCTCCGAACTAGGACCCGAACTACCAGACATCGTTTCTATCCGACTGAGGAAATAACCACGCACCACACCCCTCCATCACAACATCTGCTGGGGTATATATAGGCTCACCCGGGAAAAAGAGCGCCACCAGAAGGGCGGGAACAAAAACGCGGGAGGAAAAGGGCGGGAGAGGTGAAAATGGGCGGACGCGGGAGAAATATGCAGAACCTCTTATCATCCTCGCCGAAGCCGACTACACAATCGTTGCTTTCGGCGCACTGGCGGCCGAAACAGCCCTGTCTGCACGTCCTTACTCCTACCATGCCGACACCTCCATGTTCCTCCTCTCTTATCCTTTTCTTCTCCTTCCACGATCCGTGTGCATACGATCCAACAGCTCACAAGCACTCGAAAGAAACACAACTCTGATCCAACGGCTCACAAGCGCTCGAAGGAAACACACGATCCGTGTGCTAGCTTCTCCTATATATACGAAGGCTTGGCCGTCATTGCCATATCACATCTAAACTCATATCTGCAACCTCATCACTCTCCCATGGCTTCCACCGTACTAACCTACCGTCAAGCGGAGGAGCTTTCCGCCTCGAACTACCCCTGCCCGCCCGGCTACCGCGTCCCCGCCGGCTGGAGGCTGAGCGCCGGAGGCGTGCCGGTCCCTCCTGTCCCTCAAGGTGTGGCGCGCCGGGCGGCCATCACGAACCACTACTACCTCGAGCTCACACCGGAGCAGCGGATGGATCCGGCCTGGCATCCCGACTACCGCCCGACTTGGGAAGCCTTCTTCATCAATCGGCGTGAGAGGGCGCTCGCCAGGTACGAGGGGGATGGCCCTCCTCCTTCGGACTTCAACGAGGCCGGCCGTCGGCTGTGGTGGGCTGGCCGGACTCTCCAGGGCGTTATGAACTACATCATGGCTGGCGATAACCCCCGCCTATGCTACCCTAACATGCAGTCCGGGGGTGCTCACCCGTCGAGGTTCGAGCCACGAGCGTCGTATGAGTACGATGACAGCGACGACGACGATGATGGCGACTATGAGTACGAGTATTATAGGCCTAGACAGGAGTATGACTAAGATTGTTAGGACAACTGATCCACTGTTGTCATTCTGTACCGTATCAACTGAAAAACTTCATGCCAAACATATCAGAGAAATCGGCAACCTCCTTCACCTTGCATTCACTACCTCACCAACACCGCATGACCTCCACCCCCTGCGGGAGACTCGCATCCTTCATCTTTTTCGGCCTAATAGCTTGGTCTTAGCAAGGCAAACTCGGGAAAAAGCGCGCCGCCATAAGGGCGGGAAAAATAACGCGGTAGGAAAACGGCGGGAACAAAAGGGCGGGAGAGGTGAATATGGGCGGGAGCAAAAACGCGGGACATCTAAGCGGGAGAAATGAGCACGGGAAGCGGGAGAAGTATGGTAGCTCGGAAAAGCTCTTATCGTCCGAAAGAGAGAAAGAGAGGAAAGAGAGAAAGGAGAGCTGGCCAAGTACTTGTCGGCTTCGCCGATGCCGACTAGGCCCACCTTGTCGTCTTCGCCGAAGACGACAGGCCTCCCCGCGTCGGTCGACATCGTCGGCAACGTATTCGTCATCGCCGACACCGACAAGTCCGTACTCGTCCTCGCCGTGGACGACAGGCTCCAGTCGGCTTCGACAAAACCGACTGGATCCTATTTCTGAAAAAAATAAAATGTGCGCACTATTTTCGGAATTAAGTAATTTTCGTGTATTATTTAAAAAAAAATTCACAAATCTATCCTCGGTTGCTATTGTCTGTAAGTGGTTTATTTTTGTAATTAATTAAGTCTGTAGCTCAGCTCGTTCATTGCATGTAATATATTATCCTGACTAGCTATATTCTTTTATACGCTATTATGCAGAATGAAGATGCTTGAATGCAAAAGAAATAATGTCTATGACATTGGGTTCATTGACCCATATATCGTCAATGAACATACGCTATACGAGCACCCCAAATACGTGGAGCATGATCTGTACACCTTTTTAGTTGAGAATCATTTCTGTAAGGAAATACTATTTCCTTACAACTTCAAGTGAGTGTTTCTGTCTTGTACACATTCTTTTTTGCTTACTCGATGTTAAGTGTAATTGATGAGTTATGCAAATGTAAACGTCCGCAGTTTTCACTGGATTTTGCTAAGCATTGAACCTGACAAGTCACGAGTTGAAGTCATGGAATCATTAAATAGGGACCAAAAGCAGTGGAGCGACATGAAAGCAATGCTCCAAAAGTAATTTCAATCATTTTCGTGTTATATCGGCCTCTTTTGTTCATTTCCTGATATCAAGTAATTAATAACTCTTTTGTTCATTTTCTTTGCCGAGCAGGTGTTGGACACGGTTCAAAAAGAAAATACAAGGTCCATTCGACGATGTGCTAACTTATAAAACGGTGAATGGTTTGGAGCAGCCATGGGGGACTCATTTATGTGGATTCTACGTTTGCGAGTACATTTGGTCGTTGACCAGTGAGCGGAAAGCCGATACGAACTTACTTCAAGTACGTAAACAATATTCATAGTTTTATTTTATTACCATCAATTGTGTTCAGTTTCATTCAACTTATAGATATATATCCATATTTACCTCCTTCTTAAAGATCATGAATATACGGGAGAAGCTCCTACCAGACGAGCGCATACGAGGAATTCAAGAGGAATTGGCGGGATTTCTGTTGAAGGAGGTCATTGATAGCAAGGGAGAACATCATGCGAAGGACGATGAACTAATTTAGTGATCTCTATATAATTAAATAGTTGTATATATCAAATTGTATATATGTATGCTCGCAGAGATCAAATATTATATATATGCATCAACGTGTGTACTGTGTGTATGTAGTAGCGTATAATATGTGTACGGAAACATGTTTGAAATTAAAATGAAACACAAATTGAAAAGAAATGAAATGGAAAACACAAAACGAAAAAAAAAACAAAAAAACTTAGTCCCGAGTCGTGTTATAACCTGGGACTAAAGGTGCTCAGCCCGCAGCGCTGGGCACAGTCACATGGAGGGCCTTTAGTCAAAGGGGGAGCCTTTAGTCCCGATTGGCTAGTCCCGGATGGAAATCCGGGACTAAAGCCAGTTCCGCCCCGGGACTAGATGCCTGTTCTCCACACAAGGAAGGAATGTGGTTCTAAAGTCAGTTAATGGATGAGTACCCTTGATTAAGACGTAGAAGCTATCCTGTTCATACTGTCCATGATCAAGCACCTATACCCTGACCGAGAGTTCATGTATGTAAAATGCAACAGCTCGAAATCTTAGGAAACTGCAACTCTAGGAAACATAATTCTCTCTAGGGAAGTATGTTACTGACAGAGATATTTTGCCATCTGAAAATTTATATATGTATGCATGCACACCATGAACAGAAGTAATCACTCTGAAAAACTTCAAAATAAATACTCCAGCATGCATACATACATGTCAGGCCACCACAATATCCACCAGACACGTTAGCACTATATGCATCCTTCAGATATATACGATAGCATGATACACCATATTCATCAACTATACAATATAGTTAAACATTTTGGGAAAATAATATGAATCGATAGTCATTATGGAATATCGACACTACAGAAAAGAAAAGCTTATCCGCCTGGCTAGATGTGAAGTTGGAATTTTAGAAGATACTCCAGCACTTGATTAGCTTCCCAAGATTAATTAGGGTCCAGCCGGGACCAATAATTGTATGGTGACTATCCAAAAGAGCTTCAGGAGTGTAATATCCGAAAGGTACAGATTAGAGAGCATCTTCCATCGTTCACAGCTCTCTCTCTCTCTCTCTCTCTCTCTCTCTCTCTCTCTCCTCTCTCTCTCTCTCTCTCTCTCTCTCTCTCTCTCTCTCTCTCTCTCTCTCTCTCTCTCTCTCTCTCTCTCTCTCTCTCCCTCTCCCTCTCCCTCCCTCCCTCCCTCCCTCTCCCTCTCCCTCCCTCCCTCCCTCCCTCCCTCCCTCACTCACTCAGGTTTAGCAGCTTCGTAGACAAGGCGAATCCTAGCTACCGAAGAAAATAACTTTGTTACATCGGTCGGTATCTAGTAGAAAATTTGTTGATTAGCCAACTTAGCAATTCTACCGGAAGGGAGCGAAAAAGAACTTAGACAATATTATGAGATCTTTCATGGGACCCGGCGTTTCGGGTCACCGGTGCGGATGCACCCGTTATGTAAAACATCTTTAAAAACTTTTTAAAATGTCAAAAAATCAAATAAAATATTGGATATACATCATGATATTTTATGTCAGCACAAAAAGTTTCGCGAAGAAAAGACATTTTTTGTGACGTGTGCAAAAAGACAAAACAAAATCTCGTACAAAGTGATTTTGAAAAACCCGGATTTGTCTTTTTTACACAGCCCACATAAAATTTCTTTTCTTTGCGAAACCTTTTGTGCTAACATAAAATGTCATCTAGTATATCCGAAAAGTTTACTTGGAACTTTTGACTTTAAAAAAAATGTTTTTTGAGCAGTGGGTGCATCTAGACCTATGACCCGATATGGATTTCCGATCTTTCATGACACTTGTTTATTGGAGCTTCAAAGAGTTTCACTAACAACAGTTAATGCCCGTCAACCTCTGCTTACAAGGCTTCACGGAATCCATGGTATTATGATTCAAAAGATGATAGTACTCACTAGCCATGATAGAACAATGATGGTAAATTATTATTCATTTCCTTGGGCTTTGGGTTCGTTGGTCATGCACGGTGCTCTTCTCACTCAAATTCTGGAGTGAGCATAATGCGAGCGCGAATCCTGCAATTAATGTGTCGCCCATGCCACCAACAACCATCTCTAAATAGGGAGTGAGGATGTCAAACGGTCTGAGTCACATTATAAGGAGTAACATCCTATATTTATATATCTTTCTGATTAATGTACTTTTTTGTTAAGGGAGAAAAGATCTTTTGCATCTGTTTCGATCATTCGGAAATCTATCCATATATTTCATTAAAAACAAAAGATAGACACAAACCATTGTTGTCTAAAATGTTTACACCATTTTGTTTGTGGATGAAAATTAAATATAACACATAGATCATTGAATATAAGTAGGACACGTAGATCAGTTACCGAAGTGACGGATGAAAATGTCATGCATGTGTACCGTCATTGAATATAAAGGGGAGCCGATATGTCAGCTAATAAATAATTTGCAAAAAAATGCGGTTCAATGGGTTTTGAACCCATGACTTACAGAAAAAAAGGAGATGCACTACCGCCACGTTAGTATCTAATTATCATTCAAATATTGCAGCTGGAACTATTTGTAGAATTCATTAGTGTAGTATATAGTATCAACTAATATATTTGCAAAGGACGTCCTTTTATTTTTGTTCTGCCAACGCAGCATGGATGGGAGTTAGGGCTGGGACAAGGGGAATCACATTTCCATGTTGTGATGATCAGTGTTCCAGCATCGAGATAAGAAGTTTTGGTGAGGCTGCGAGACAGGGCGGCGCACATGGAGATGCGGGAGGTGCACGACAGGGAAAGACGAAGCAGAGGTGCCCTCCAGTATAATATGTTTATTATTTTTTGTTCCGTCAAATTTAAAGGATTTTGATTATCAATCAGATCAGGAGTGAATTTTGGTAATTAGTAATACCAACATACCAATCGATCGTGAGTTACCGTTTTAACTTACTCATGCATATTATTATGCATGTTAATGTTTTGTAGGCAATGGATAAAAATCGGATTAGTGGTGGACAAAATACACAGCTCCATATATACATAAAGGGTGTTACCGTGTTTATGAAATTCGTTGATGAATGCATTTTACATCATGTTTTACCTAGTATTTTTCATGTTGTGACATTGGAGTTTTGGTGATTTTTTGTTCTAACTCACACCTATTTTGTTAATTTCATATTTTCACTCATTTTCACATGGAAACCTGACAACCTTAGCTTTTTATTAGGATTTTACTATTTCCTTGTCTTTTGCATGCATGTGTTTAGGTGTAGGGGGGCATATGAATAAATCACAAAGAAAGGAGCTCATCTGGACTGTACCTGGAGGAGTCACAACCATCTGATGCAAGAGATATGGATTATTTGGCAAATGCTGTTTTTCTATAAGGCCATGTTGAAGATCCAACAATATGAAATAGTACTCCTTGTCCATAAGAATCCAACGAACCAAAAAACACCTCAATCAAAGTCCATATGAGGAAATGACGTCCAATAATCCAAATTTATTGAAAAGAGATACGGCCATGGATGACCGTTGCGACCATACTGACCTTTTCTGGGCCCGTCTACCAGTAATATTTCTTAAAGGGACCAGCCACCTATTCAATGCGGAACACAAAAATCCCAAAACGACCTTTTGAAGGCTATATAAAGTGAAAGAATCCCTAGACACCAGGAGGATCGAGCTGCAAACCATCTCCACTGCCGCAGCCTTCATCTCCATCATCACCACAACGAAGGCCTACCGCGAAGCCCTCTCAGGATGATCTCCAACCTTGATGGAAGGATGGGGAGGAAGATACAAAAGGAGCCACACCACCATCAGAGGGGTGCATCCCATACGCCTGCACGGCCACGCCAATGTCATCACCGCCATTGCCGCCGCTCCTTCTTCCTACCCCATCATGGTCATCTTGATGGGTTGTAATATGGCTTGAACCACTACCTAGGCCACAAATGAGTAGATAGATATTTTGTCCAAATCATTCGACCTTTGGAGTGACAATCATTGATATGTTTTGGTCCGGTCTTAAGATCTTAATATATTTATTGTTGTGATAACATGCAATACAAAGATGACAATTGAGTTTTCTTTGTCACAGATTCAATTGGGAGGCAATGGTATTTGTGGGACCGCTCTACATATGGTAATTTACATGATCGATCGTACCTATAAAATAACACCAGTTTGCTTGAGTAATGATTGTCTTCATGTTCTCTCTCGCTTGACCATATTTTTAATTCAGTTTTTAGTTTAATTTTATTTGTTCTTTACTTTGTATTATAGTCATTAGAAACCTCTCATACAAACTAATTTTCCTAGCAACTTATATAATAGGATATTTTCAAATTTTCGTTTGGGTGCGAATGTAGCTATGTGCAGGGGCGGCGCGTCATGGAGGCCATACTGGGCCCTGGCCCGGTCTTTGAAAAATGAAAAACACTAATTTCAGGTTATATAGCCCATGTGTTCAACACTAATTGAGTCAGTTTACTTCATTTGGCCTAGTCTACATAACATGCGATGGGATCCTTGTTTGGCCCATCCTATGTTTAGAGTCACGCTCCGCCACTGGCTGTGTGTGCATCTACTCTGCAACAACATAGTTGCGGGGTTGGTAGTCACCTTCCAGTTCCTCTTGTCAGTTCGATATAAAACTGGTACGAATTTTTTTTATGAAATTATGCTTTAACGAATTTGTGCACTTACAGGTATCAAGCTATTTTCTGGCGCCGTTGCCATAACTGATATGGAAAATTTGATATAAACACATGCGCACGTATGTTATGTTCTTTGTATAAAGCTTCTTGCATATGATTTAGGTCTCATAAGCACATGGATTTCGAGTGTACAAATACAAAAACTTATGACCAGTTGATAGCACTCTACAACAATGGTAGTAAGGGTGATGCCACCGAGAAAATCATATGGTATGTGTTAGATACAAGTGCATGTATATTACTTTTTAAGGTTGAAATGTTCAAATTAGCAACAACGGTAACATACTTGATTGGATCAAAATTAAGATAGAATCCATGAATTTTTAATGTCAGTGATAATCATCCATGGCCCACTCACTGAGCAAGATCCTCATGTCAACCCGGCAGATTTTTTTGTTGTGCAATAGTTACAACAAGTGCGATCCATCACAAACAATGTGGTGGCATGCCAGTTTCTACCCTTCACTAGTAGAAAAAGGGGCATTGGTCCCGGTTCCAAAGGGCCTTTGGTCCCGGTTTTCTAACCGGGACTAAAGGGTCGGGACAAAAGGGGGGGGGGGGGGCTTTCGTCCCGGTACCTTAAGAACCGGGACCAATGGGCCTCCACGTGGGCGGGGCGGGGGGCTCCGGGCCGGAACCCTTTGGTCCCGGTTGGTATTACCAACCGGGACCAAAGAGGTTTTGTTCTTTTTTATTTTTTGGGGGGGTTCGATTTTTGTTTTTCGATTAATTATTTTTTACGAAGATCACGTTGCGCAGACAATCATACACATAAATTATACAATACACCGAGTTCACGTTTGATTCATACATACAAACATAAGCCCACACGTTGAGATCACGTTCAAGTTACTAGACCGACATCACGTTTCTCACACGTCCAGATCACGTCAATTACATTTGAGGTAAAAAATAATTGCTTTTGTGATAAAATTCTCCAGTTTTCTTCAGGACCTCCGAGTTCAAAAATCCCGCCAATTCCTCTTGAATTGCTTTTAGGCGCTTCGCTGGTATGAGCTGGTCCCGCATTCGCTCCATCTAGATCAATATGAATATGTGAGTTGTTTATAACTGTATATATGAAATCATAATAAAATAATTTATGAATGGAACTCAACACAATATGGTAATAAAAAATTGCGAAGAGTGTATACATGCATAAGCTGTTCTTTGTTCTCTATTCCGCTCACTGACAAAAGAGCGCATGTACTCAGAAACGTAGTATGCACATAAATTTGTCCCCTGTTGCTGCCTCTCACACCACTTTACAGAAAATAGAATTTAATCAAATAATAATCAAGCATGATAATGGTATTAAAACTACAATTAAAGAGTTGTGCGGACCTATATATATAGTACTACTTACCTTGGTGGTATAAAAATACAACTTCGGTTTCCATTCCCCTGGAACCTTCACGATGAACCGTTTCCAAACCCTGGCCGCCAAAAGAAAATGATTAAAGGAGTTATTAATTACTTGATATTAGAAAATGAATGAAAGAGGACGATATAGAGCGATAATGATTAAAATTACCTCTGGAGCATATCTTGCAAGCTTTGGTACTCTTCCATGTTTTTCCTTAACGAGTCCATGACTTGAACGACTCCTTGGTCAACTCTAATGATTAGCAGAATCCAGTGGGAACTGCGCACGTTTATATGTCCATGACTCATCGGTTACATTAAACATGGAGTAAGCAAAATAGAATGTGTAGAAGGTACAATAACACTCACTGGAAGACGTAAGGAAAAAGCATTTCTGCGCAAGTATTTAGTTTCACTAACCACCGGAATAAGTTATTCTCTATGTCCTCGGGATGGTTATTTACGGTCACTTCATTAATATAATATGGGTCAATGAACCCGATGTCAAAGATGCGGCGTTCCCTGCATTCGACAATCTTCATTCTACAGTACAAAATAATGTAGTGAGGTAATTACAGGCAATGAACGAGCAGAGCTAGAGACTTAATTAAATTGCAGAAATAAATCACTTATAAACAATAGCAACTGACGAGGGATTTGTCGAGGGAGTCTTGATTGAATAACTGAAAAATTTCAGAAAACGGAATATACATCGCGTCATCCGTGAAGTAATGCTCTTTCTTATATGACACCCAGAAGAACTCATGCCCGGCCGCTACGGCTTTCTCGTACCACAGATGCAATCGACGCAATTGTGTTGTTAGAGAATTTACCTGCTCAGGTCTGACCAGGGACTTCCCGTAGACATATGTCCATGCATACTGATACTCCTGGGGGCCGCCTATGGTGCCAGTGTCGTGGTGAACTTTCTTATCAGATATCACCTTCAGCGGGGAGATCGACTGTTTTGCCTGTTCTCCGAGCTGGGCCACGTTTTTCCCGCATTTTGCCGCCTTGAACCGCTCCTTCTTTAGGCGATCTGCCGCCTCCTTCTCCTCCTGCATCCGCTGCCTCTTTAGGCGATAGGCAGCCTTCTTCTCCTCCTCCTCTTGACTAATTGTCTTCTCCAAAACACGATCATAGTCATCTCGCAATTTAGGCGGCTCTGGCAGGGGACCCGTTAGATTTTTTATAAATTTCTCAACTTTTTCTGCTGGTATTATCTCTTTAGGCGGGGGCCGTTTCGGAGCTAATTGTCGGGCCACATCGGCATGCACCGACTCCTCGAGTTCCTCTGGAGTTAAGTCGTACGATCTCTTTGGAAGAGGCTTTAGCAACTCGCGTTCCGCTCGAGTTAACTTATCTTCACGCGTCGATGTGAAGGATAGTTTCCGCTTTGACGAGAAGGTCTTAACAAGGGGCGGAATCGACAGACGGGACGTCGCGGGCGATGGACTCGCGACGGATGGGGCATCGAGGGATGGATCTTGATGTGGGGAGGATGGATCTTGTGGGGGTGGATCTTCATGAGGTGGGGGGATGGATCTTTAGGTGGGGGGGGGGAGGTGGATCTTGAGGTGGGGGGGTGGATCTTGAGGTGGGGGGGATGGATCTTGAGGTGGGGGAGATGGATCTTGAGGTGGGGGTCTACTACTCGGAGGAGTCAAGTTTGGAAACACGATGTTTTTCTTGTTCCAGAGAGCGATACCCTTGTCGACTTCTCCCAGTGTCTTCTCGCTGTCACCTCCAGGAATGTCAAGTTCCAGATTAGCATATAACGGCACAACTTCATCCACCCCGACACGAGCATAGCCAGGTGGAATCCCTCCGAGATGGTAGCTTGCTCCAGCTGGATTAGGTAAAGCATAGCCGACCGCCACCTTGAAAGACATGTTCTTCATTGACATATGTAGCTCACAGTCTGTCTTCTCCGTGATATCATCCACGGGGTAGTGAGCCGCCGGCGGTTGGAATTCAGAATTTTGTACATGCGTGGAACCCGCGCTGCTTTTCTGCTGATCAGATGGGGCGGCTTCGACATGATCTTCTAGCTGCAGCTGAGATGCCTTTTGCTTACTAATTGAGTCTAGTTGCTCCTGCTGCTGCTGCACCTTGCTTTCCAGTGCTGATAACCGGTCAGACTCCTGCTTCTTTTTTCTCTGATGGCTTCTATAAGTATGAGCGTCTTCCGGAAAACCTTGCTTCAAGGTGACACCGGCTCCATAGCCTCGTAATCGTCCAACGTGTTCAGGATTCCCGAGTGCTAGTGACAGCTCGTCATTCTCTCTGTCGACCACGTACTCTCCCCTTCGAACTTTATCTATTGTGTCCACGAGTTGTTTGGTTATATACTCAATTTTTTCCTTCCATTTTCCCTGAGCAACAATCAACCCTGTCTGTGGGTCCAACCCTGCCCCATGCGCGAACAACCAAAACTTGGACCTCTCGGGCCAGTCATGTGTCTGTGGAATGATCCCGTTATCAAGCAGTCGTGCTTCAAAGGCTTTCCCATTTAGGCACGGCATCCCTGTAGCCACCTGCCCCCAAACGGTGGTGATATTCCTTCTTCGCAGCATTTAACTTATTCTGAACCGATCGGGCCACAGCGGCCTCCGATTTTCTTTGCTCCACAAATGTGGGCCACTGCTGTTGTAACTTCACTAGTGGTCCAGTGAAAACTGGATCTTTCTTCTCCGCCTTTAGATAAGCTTTCCATAAGTTTTTCTTCCAGGTCCGGAATTGTTCGGCCATCTTACTAAGAGACCACTCCTTCACTTTTGTCTTCAAGTGCTCGGGTAGATCTGGCGGTAGGCTGACCTTTGTCAAGAGCGTGTCCCAACACAATTTTTTTAGTCTCTCGTCGACATAAGTAGTTGGGTTGTTTTCATCCTTCGGCTGAATCCATTCTTCAAGGTTGATCGGGACAATGTCCCTAACAATAACCCCACATTGATTAATGTATTTGCGGCGGCAATCTATGGGTTCCAAAGGTTCGCCACTAGCACTAACTTGGTCGATCACTATCCTACGACCCTCCTTCAATGGCTTCGTCGGGCCTCGTTTCGGCAATGCACTAGATGCGGATGATCCGGAGGGCTAAAAGAAAAAAAATGGTTCGTTAATAACAGCAATACAACTCAAATAATACATCTAGTGTGATCGATGTACAGAGGCTTAATATACCTCGCCAGAGTTTGTTAAGGGCACTTCCCCCTCTCCACCATTTTCTTCTTCCGGAACCCCCTCACCGGAATCGTTCAGAAATTGGGAGCCGTAATCTTCTGCGGTTACGGCATCTTCTTCACCGACAGGCGCGGCCGCACGTCCTGCTATAATTTGGAGCATTTGCATTTCGCACTCCTCGTCTCTGTCGACGACGTCCGAAAAATTTGGATCCATCTAGATACAACAAATATAGAGAGAATATGAATATCAAAATTTGCATCTTAGCAAAATGTGAATACAAATTTATAGCAACTACTCCTTCCGTTCCAAATTAATTGACGCAATTTTAGTACAAAGTTGTACTAAAACTGCGTCAATTAATTTGGAACGGAGGGAGTACTTAGCAAATTTAAATTCAGGAACTACAATTTAAAATTCATAGCAATTACAATTTGATTTTACTTCTTTTTGCTCTAACAAATTTACCTAACACTACACATGCATTTAAATTTACTTAACACTACTTTACCTAACACTACTTTAAATTTACCTAACACCGTCTATTTTGCATATCTACAATTTGCATACAATTATCCACCGTCTATTTTGCATATCTAACACAAAACTAAAAAAATCATCTAAAAATTGCATCTAATTAATTCAAACTATGCAAATATCAAAATGGTACTGAAAATATTGCACAAAATATTCATAGTTTCTACAATGTGCTAGGTCTCTACCGAGTGGATTGCGATCCATAGTTTCTGCAAAATGTGAGATGCACAAAATATTATTTGAAGATGCACACAATATTGAAATTTGCATACTAAATTTTTCTAATACTAAAATTTGCTAATACTCAATTTTCTAATGCTAAAATACCTAAATTTGCTAACACATTTTCTAACACTAACAATTGCTAAAAAATTCTAATACGAAAAAATAACACTATAATTTTCTAACCAAAATTTCTAACATAATTTTCTAACCAAAATTTCTAACAAAATTTTCTAACTAAAATTTCTAACTAAATTTTCTAACCAAATTTTCTAACTAAATTTTCTAACCTAAACTACTAAAAATGCTAAAAAATGATAAAAATGATATAATGCTAACAATACACTAACCTAGCAGGGTCGGGCGACGGTGGCTCGAGCGACGGCGGCTTGGGCGGCGATGGGCGCGGACGGGGCGACCGCGGCGGATCTCGGACGGTGGGCGGCGGCGCTCGGGCGGCGGAGACACGCGGCTGTGGAGGACGGGGCGACGTCGGCGAGCGCGGCGGCTCTCGGACGGTGGGCGGCGGTGACGCGCGGCTATGGAGGACGGGGCGACGGCGACGNCGGTCGGGGATGGCGGAGGGGAGAGGTCGGCGGCGCGGCAGCCTGGCGGCAGGGGTCGGGCGGCGCGGATCGGGGATGGAATGAGGAAAAAGAAAGGCGCGGAACCACCTAAATCACGCGGAAGGGACCTTTGGTCCCGGTTCCAGTCACGAACCGGGACCAAAGACCCCTTTGGTCGCGGTTGGTAACACCAACCGGGACCAAAGGTCCGCCCGGGCCGCGAAAATATGCGCGCGAAGCCGAGCGGGCCTTTGGTCCCGGTTGGTGTTACCAACCGCGACCAAAGGTTTTTTTTTTCTTTTTCTGTTTTCTAGTTTCTTTTTCTGTTTTCTTTTTTGTTTCTTTTTCTGTTTTCTTTTATAGTTTCTTTTTCTGGTTTCTTTTTTGTTTCTTTTTCTGTTTTCTTTTATAGTTTCTTCTTATTATTTAAAAAGTCATATAATTTTCTAGTTTCTTTTAAAATGTTCCAATATTTTAAAATCATTATCTTTTTATTATTTATTTTCTAGTTTCTTTTTATTATTTGAAAATCATATCTTTTTCTAGTGTCTTTTAAAATGTTCCAATATTTGAAAATCATTATCTTTTTATTATTTATTTTTCTAGTTTCTTTTTATTATTTGAAAATCAAATTTTTTTCTAGTTTCTTTTAAAATGTTCCAATATTTGAAAATCATTATCTTTTTATTATTTATTTTTCTAGTTTCTTTTTATTATTTGAAAATCATATTTAATTATAACACATCACCGAATACAAGTCATACAAGGTTTAATACCGAATACAAGTCAGTTCATCGACCGAATACAAGTCATACAAGGTTTAATACATTATTACACATCACCACCAACATCCCTATCTAGTGTGTGTCCCTTTCTTCTTTGTCTGTGTCCCTTTCTTCTGATTGCGCCGCAAACATGGACAATCTTCATCATTCAACGCGATGGTTGGGTCAGTTTTCACCGTGAAGGGGGGAATTTCATGAAAATTATTGTAATCTTCCGACATGTCCGTCTTGTCCTCCACTCCTACGATGTTTCTTTTTCCTGAAAGAACTATGTGGCGCTTTGGCTCATCGTATGATGTATTCGCTCTGGAAGACATGTCCTTCACATAGAAAACCTGAGCCACTGTTTTGGTTGGTGCTCTTCTTATCTTGGTCGGTCGTGTAAAATGTATTCTCATTTATCCCGTACCATTGAAAAGTCAATATAGTCGACGATGGTGCTTTGGCCAACAAGTATAATTGTTCTTCAACAGTGTTGTCATTAATGAGACGTGTTTGCAACCACCCGCTGAAAGTCTTCATGTGTTCTCTTTCAATCGATTCTCCAGGCTGCTCCGGGCATTTAGAGCGTAAAATATTCATGTGTTCCTGGATATACGGAGCCACCAAGATGGAATTATGTAGAACTGTGTAGTGTGCTTGATTGAAAGAATCCCAGTCGTTACACATTATTGCTTTCTTTCCTAGCGTGCCTATTCCACGCAGTCTCCCCTCATGGCGCGATTGAGGAACACCGATCGACTTAAGGTCAGGAATAAAGTCAACAGAAAACTCAATTACCTCCTCTGTTTCATAGCCCTTGGAGATGCTTCCTTCGGGCCTAGCATGGTTATGAACGTATTTCTTTAAGACTCCCATGAACCTCTCAAAGGGGAACATGTTGTGTAGAAATACAGGACCGAGAACGTTAATCTCTTCGACTAGGTGAACTATGAGGTGCGTCATAATATTGAAGATGGATGGTGGGAACACCAACTCGAAGCTGACAAGACATTGGACCACCTCCCTGTCGGGGGGCAACCCCCGGATATGGGCAAGGCGTCGATATAAGGGTTGACTCGGTGTTGACCGGGTCACTGAAACCGACATAACTGTACCGGCTGACTCGGTGTTGACCGGGTCATGGTTAACCGACATACGGTTATGTCGGATCACGTAAGTTATATGTCGGATCGTTCTTTGTTCTTCTTATGTGCAGGGAAGGGGAAACCGAGTTACCGAAAGTTCGGCATGCCTGTGCCGGATAAGGAGGCTTACTCGGGCCAGGGTCAAGGCGCAGGTCTTGTCCCTACAATCACGGGTCAGGACGCAGAGCCACTTGCACGATGGGACGATGCCACTTGACCAGAGTGATTGACCTCCATGCCGCTGACCGAAGCGGTACCGGGGAGCAGTGTGTTGGAGGAGACAGATGGGACGTGCCACGGCGCGGTGACGGAAGCGGTCAGAGGACCGGGCGTGGCTACAGTTCGGGCTACGCCAGCACTGATGTCAGCCCTAACTTGTGCCCTGGGCTTCCCTTTATAAGGAGCACCAGGGGCTCCTCCTACGGGGACGCATGCACGCATACTTGCCTCAAGAATACGCATTAGAGCATTCCTTTCATAGTCAGTATAGAGCTAGAGAGAGCTTCCGAGACTCGGTTGGAGGCCTAGGTCGTGCTGTTCTTCAATCCAGCTCAAGGAGCAAGCTTGTAAGCAGGTTGTAATCCACCTATAAATCAAGTAGACAGGCAGGAGTAGGGGTGTTATCTCCTCACGAGAGCCCCGAACCTGGGTAAAACCGTGTGTGTGTGTGTGAGTTGTGTTCTTTGTGAGCGTGTTCGTGTGCGCAAACCCTCCCCGGGTGCCTCCAGCGTCCATCGGCCCCACACTTCAAGCCATCCTATGGCATCTGCCGTGACACCACCACGACAGTTGGCGCCCACCGTGGGGCCAGCAGCGGCGCTGGCTGGAGTTTTCATCCGGACGGGTTCTCTCATCGCGTCGGGCGAGCGCGTTGTCTGTGGCCTCGTCCACAGATTCGGCTCCCTCAATGTCGTCAGCGACAACGCAGGCTGTTTCGGCAGCAGGCCACTGCCCCGGAACGGATGCCTCATCGACTTCGGCGCGCTCACGGTCTACGTCGCCACCGAGGTCCCTTGCAGGTTCCCCGAAAGGGTGCAGCTGGGAGCGGATCCACCCGCGGTCTGCGCAGCTCGCGGCCGGCATACCGCTCGCCCCGCTAGTTGCGTGGAAGTCATGATGACCGCCCCGGGCGTCGGTGTCGGCAAGGCCATGGCGGGCGAGGCTGACCCCGGCACCAGGTCGGCAAGAACCGGGCGTCCGCCCTTGGAGAAACCGGAGAACCGTGCGGCACAGGCCAGCACATCCAGCGTGCCGATGACGCCGAGTCCTCTTTAGGACGCGATTCAGAAGCTGGCAACACCAGTCGCACCGGGTGCGGATGTTGCTCTGACTCAGGCGGAGTTGGAGCAGCAGCGCCAGGAGATACTCCGAGAAGCCCAGGAGGTGGCCCGAGTCAGGCAGGAGTTCGACATATCAATGCGTGAGTATAACTCGGCTCATGGTTTTACTCCAGCAGCAAACCCAGTTAGTCGCATCGACGAGGTGCGTGCCCGAGGTAGAGACCTTAATGCAGAGATAGCTAGAGATGGTAGAGCTAGATCTGCTAGAACTGCTAGTCATGTGTCGGCCGAAAAGCCGAGATACAGCACGCCCGGAAAGAACCTTAGGGCGGCAGAGGCAGCCATAGCCGAGTTGGCCGGTTTATCCGGTGAAGCTCGCAGTAGGCAGCAGGACCGAGTCAATGAGTTGGTGGCTGTCGCTAACCGACAGAACGAGGCCTATCGCAAGGCCAACCCGGATGCGGGTGGATCTCGGTTCCTTCACTCTGATGGTGGAGCCGGAGGAGTGTCCAAGGGACAGGCCTCCTCGCCGTATGTCGGCAGGAGCAGGGGCCAGAGTGTGAACTCTGGCAAGAACAAGCAGATACAAGCGTACGATCCGGCCTATGCCGGAAAGAGAGTAGCCGAGCAAGGCAATGCCGGTCGGGGAAAGTCAGGACCCGCCCAGGGCAGGCAGGAAGAGAACCAAGTTATCCCGGCGAATCAAGGTCAGCCACCTCGGTATCCGGCACCCATTCCACCTCGTCGTCAAGCGGGTGCCGGGTATGCCGAGCCGGCCGCAGACCGATATGATGATGGTTACTCGGCCATGGAGCGGGCCGGGTACACAAGATACCGAGAATTGGCGTCCGAGGGTGCACTCGGCGCAAGGCTGGGAACTCGCCAGTTGCCGGCACACGATGTACGCAACAAGCTGGACAGAATCTATCTGTCTGAACTGCTGGAGGAGCAAGGCCCGCCGGGTCCGGCATGTTTTGGACCCCGGATCATGAAGCAGGCACCAGTGCCGAATTTCCAGCTCCCCCGGGGTGCAAAGACCTATGACGGCAGCACCAAGCCGGAGGACTGGCTGACAGACTATGTCACCGCTGTGCACATCGCCGGTGGAAGTCGCAGATGGGCAGTGCGGTATGTGCCGCAGATGCTAGAGGGACCGGCCCGAATCTGGCTGAACAACCTGGAGGAGAACAGCATTGACTGCTGGCTCGACTTCTCCGACGCCTTCGTTAGCAACTTCTCCAGCACTTACAAGAGGCCGAATCGACCTCAGCAGCTGTCCATGTGTCGGCAGCGAGAAGACGAAACTGACCGGGAATATCTAACCCGGTGGAGCACGATCCGGAACTCCTGTGAAGGAGTGATTGAGTCACAAGCCATTGCCTGGTTTGCGCAAGGATGCCGACACGGCTCCATGCTTTGGCAGAGACTCCAGAGGGAGATGCCGGCCACCCTGGCCGAGACAATGTCAATTGCCGACAGTTACGCGCTCGGTGATCCGACGCAGCCCTTACTGGCCCCGGTCGACAGAGACAGATCGGGTCGGCGAGGTGAACGCTCGGATTACCGAGGAAAGAGAAGGGAAGAGAGGCCGGATTACCGGTATGGGTCAGACCAGGTTGCTGCCATCGACCAAGATCAGATGGGTGCCGGCAGCAGCCAGAGACAGAAGAATGACGGTCCTATATGGGGCCAGAACTCGGAAGGAAGGAGGCCGTGGGACGGCGAAAAAAGACCGTGGAATGGCGAGAGAAAGCCGTGGAGCGGCGACAAGAGGCAGTGGGCTAGCCCCAGTGGGACGATGCCGAATGATCCCTGCAGCTACCACACCAAGCACCCCAGCAGACCGGCTCAGCACTCAAACCAGAACTGCAGCCGGAACAGGCGCCCGCAGGAAAACACCGGTCCGGTGACTCGGCCAGGACTGCTCACGGGTGTGAATGCTATCCCAGTGAACGCCCAAGCAAGGCCTGAAGATGTCAACCAAGTGGCCAACATGGCTAACACCAACAACAACTCCAACTACCCCGGCAGCAACGCTGGTCCGAGTCGGCAAAATCAATACCGAGAACCTCACCAGAGTTACATGGTCTTTGTGACCGAGCCCAACGACAAGCAGAGTCAGCACATGCGTGCGATGGAGGTAAACGCCGTTATGCCGGCGGTGCCGAAATTCATGTACTGGTCCGAGGATGAGGTCAGCTGGAGCGTCAGGGACCATCCAAGGGTCATGCCCAACCCAGGAGGTTATGCTCTAGTATTGGATCCGACATTCGTCGGGCCTAGCATCAATGTCAGGTTTTCCCGGGTCCTCGTTGATAACGGGAGCAGCATCAACATCATGTACCGGGATACCATGGTGAAGCTCGGCATAACGGAGAATATGATGCAGCCCAGCCGAACCACCTTTCACGGCATCGTGCCGGGTGTGTCACATGCACCCATGGGCACGATTTGGGTTGATGTCACCTTCGGTGACAAAAGCAACTGCAGGACTGAGAGTCTACTGTTCGAGGTCGTGGATCTCGAGAGCCCGTATCATGCCTTACTCGGCAGGCCGGCACTCGCCAAGTTCATGGCGTCTACTCATGTGGCGTACCTGAAGATGAAGCTTCCGGGTCCAAATGGTGTCATCACCATCTCGGGAGACTACAAGCGTTCCATGGAGTGCGCCTCAGCCGGGTCATCCCTGGCCGAATCACTGGTGATCGCCGCCGAGAAAAGGAGAATCCATGAGGTGGTGGCTTTGGCCCAGGCATCTCAACTCGGTATGCCGAGTGCGGCTAACCCGCAGCAAACTGCAACCTTCCAGGCGGCGAAGGAATCGAAGAAGGTCGGCATCGACGAGGCTAACCCGGAACGCTCCGTCATCATCGGTGCCGGGTTGGACAAGAAATAGGAAAGCGAGCTCATCAACTTCCTCCGTGAGAATCGGGATATCTTTGCATGGTCCAGTCAGGACTTGCTGGGTGTTCCGAGGGAGTTGGCTGAGCACTCTCTGCATGTCAGGCCAGATGCTAGGCCTGTGAAGCAACCGACTCGGCGTCTCGCCGAAGAAAGAAGGAAGGCGGTCGGTGACGAGTTAGCCAAGTTACTCGCGTCGAATGCCGTCGTGGAAGTAAAATACCCGGACTGGTTGGCTAACCCGGTCCTGGTGGAGAAAAAGAAGGAAGAACCGGATGCGCCTACTGTCTGGCGCATGTGTATCGACTACACCCACCTGAACAAGGCTTGTCCGAAAGATCCGTTCCCGTTGCCTCGGATCGATCAGGTGATCGACTCCACGGCCGGATGTCAGCTGTTGTCCTTTGTGGATGCCTACTCTGGTTTTCACCAGATCCCGTTAAACCCGGATGATCAAATAAAAACTGCTTTTATTACCCCGTACGGGGCTTATTGCTATCGTGTCATGTGTTTTGGTTTGAGAAATGCCGGCGCTACGTATCAGCGCTGTATGCAGAAATGTTTGCATGATCAGATAGGAAAAAACGTGCAAGTATATGTCGACGACATTGACGGGGATATACCCTTCGGATCCCCTATCATTGGTATACCTGGTGCGATCCAATCTACGGCCCACCTGGCAGGCCCAAAGAAGCCCATGAAGCACGACTTGGAGTACAGTACAAGAAAACATGTAAACCCTACCTGGCTCCCTTTATAAAGCCAGGCAGGGATCCCCAGGGGACATCAGATACCACACCCGCCACCGGCGGCTAACCATTGTAATACCACCATGAGTATAATCAGACAAGCAGGATGTAGGTCTTTACCTCACCACGAGGGGCCGAACCTGGGTAAATCCTTGCTTGTCAGCCGACGGAACTACCAGCGCGCACCTCTCTCCCCCTCAATCAACCCGGGGTACTCGACCCAGGGAATTGCCGAGCCCCTACCTCGACAATTGGCGCCGTCTGTGGGAAAGAACGCGCGCTGGATTCAACGTTTCGGCGGCTCCAATCTTGATCAGCAACAGCGGCCAGATCGCGTCTACAGTGGCGGCGCTCCGTGCCTAGCAGATCCATCCCTCATCATCAATGGCGGCTAGATCGCATCTGGCCGGATCATGCGTTCCGGCACGATCAACATCGTCATCTCGTACAAGATCGCATCTGGCCAAATCATCCGATTCGGCCCGATTCAAGATTCGCCGGCGCAGTCCGTGACTCGCCAGGATCAGCAGATCATGTCGAGGCGTGTGGCGTTCCGTCCGTGGCGCCGTTGGATCCGAGTCACAACTCAACAAGCCTGCCGGCATAGTGGCGATTCCCGCGGAAGACGAAGATCAATTTTCCAAGCACATGCAGCAGATAAGCAACCTCGATGTCCGATCCGACTAGTACTGCTTTATCAAAGATATGCTCAACATGCAAAAACCTCAATTGCATCGACAAGCTGTACCATCACGTGACGTCTAGCAGGAAGAGAAGAAGAACTACCACACGCACGGACGCACAGTTCAGTCTCCAACTCTGCGGGTCCTGGCAACACGGCGATCTCGACGGCGTGCGCATTGGACGCGGGGCTCGGTTCAATGGCGCCTTGATCTCGCGGTCGGCGACGCCTCCCCATCTACGACCTGGCAGCGGGCTGGCTGCAACTTCGACTCCTCGACTTCCTCGACTACCACGGCAGCGATGAAGCTTCGGCGGAAACCAGCAACGTGCAGCTCGACAGTTGGCGCGGCAGCTGCTCTGATCGATTCGGTTCTCTACTACTACTCGAGGCCAGCTCCAACTAGTACTACGTACTTAATGGTTATCTGACTTGCACACGGATCGAGTAAATAAATTCAAGAATCAAAGAAGGCAAGAGGCTAATCGTGTTGCATAGCCCACACGTGAAGAAAAAGGATATGGTTAGCTCAAGCCATCGCGAGCACACGACGAGCACAACGATCAACATTGACTCACCGCAATTGGCATTGTTCATGCCTCGGCATCAAACCGTCATCCACCGGCCGGTCGACCATCTTCGACTCTCGTCAAACTGGCTGAGGTTACATTGCTGCCGACTGCACCGACTCCGTCGTGGACATCAACAACACGTTGTTCCGGCTTAATCGCCTACGCGTCATCAATAGCTAAGTCGTTTTCGTATTTAATTTTTTTTAATCAATAAGGCTACTTAGCCATACATATAAAATTTGTTTTGGCCGCCTCTGACACTCGGGGGCTGGCGGCCTCGCCTTCGTCGACTCCGCCTCCATCAGCTCCGTCTCCGACACTCGAGGGCTGGCGCTTCGTCAACGACAAGTTCATCGCTGCACTCGACACACGACTCGAGTGCCTTTATCGACTCGGCATCGTCGACTCCCCTTCGCCGGTCTAATAAGGTACTCGGGGGCTGAGCGTTGCCCGCGCCACTCGACTCCGGTCCGCTGCGTCGACTACTTCCGCTGCGTCGACTCCGGTCCGCTGCGTCGACTACTTCCGCCGCGTCGACTCCGGTCCGCTGCGTCGACTACTTCCGCCGCGTCGACTCCGGTCCGCTGCGTCGACTACTTCCGCCGCGTCGACTCCGGTCCGCTGCGTCGACTACTTCCGCCGCGTCGACTCCGGTCCGCTGCGTCGACTACTTCCGCCGCGTCGACTCCGGTCCGCCGCGTCGACTACTTCCGCCGCGTCGACTCCGGTCCGCCGCGTCGACCCCGGTCCGCCGCGTCGACTACTTCCGCCGCGACAACAAAATTCGCCTTGGCCGCATCCGATGCTCTCCCGGGTGCTGCGCCACACAGGCCACAGCATACTCGCCTTGGCCGCATCCGATGCTCTCCCGGGTGTTGCGCCGCACAGGCCACAAACAAATTCGCCTAGGTCGTCACCCGACGCACTCGGGGGCTCGCGCCATATAGGTCTAAGTCCAGCCTAGGCTGCCACTCGAATCACTCGGGGTCTGCGCCACACAGGCATAACTCGAAAATCCTAGGCCGCCACTCGAACCACTCGGGGGCTCGCGCCATACAGGTCTAAGTCCAGCCTAGGACGCCACTCGAATCACTCGGGGGCTGCGCCACACAGGCATAACTCGAAAATCCTAGGCCGCCACTCGAACCACTCGGGGGCTCGCGCCATACAGGTCTAAGTCCAGCCTAGGCCGCCACTCGAATCACTCGGGGGCTGCGCCACACAGGCATAACTCGAAAATCCTAGGCCGCTACTCGAACCACTCGGGGGCTCGCGCCATACAGGTCTAAGTTAAAACCTAGGCCGTCACCCGACGCACTCGGGGGCTGCGCCATACAGGTCCAACAAGAAAACCTAGGCCGCACTCGAACACTCGGGGGCTGCGCCATACAGGTCCAACAACGCAGTAGGCCGTTCGGCTGAGCAAATACTCGATATGTTTGTCGAGTCCACCAAGTAGGCCGCCAGGCTGAATGAACACCCGAACCCATTCGAGTCACACAAGTAGGCCGCCAGGCTGAATGAACACTCGAACCCTTTCGAGTCACACAAGTAGGCCGCCAGGCTGAATAAACACTCGAACCCATTCGAGTCACACGAGTAAGCCGTCGGGCTGAGCATACACTCGAACCCATTCGAGTCACACGAGTAAGCCGTCGGGCTGAGCATACACTCGAACCCATTCGAGTCACACGAGTAAGCCGTCGGGCTGAGCATACACTCGAACGCATTCGAGTCACACGAGTAAGCCGTCAGGCTGAGCAAGCACTCGAAAAGTGCAAATACACAGTAAGCCACCAGGCTGAATAAAAATACACGGTAAGCCAACAGGCTGATGGAGCACCCGGATAATTCATTCGAGTGGAAAAGAAATTCAGTAAGCTCCATGAGCTGAGTAAAACTCAAAGCAGTAAGCCAAACCGGCTGAGTACAAAGTAAGTCATGCAAAGTCAGTTGCGACTCCGTTAGCTCGAGTCTCTTCTTTACTCCCATCGGGAGCGGGCTTTTCGACTGAAGGAAAAATTGAGTTTAACCTCAATTGCAAGCAATTCAGCTTAATCTCGGGGGCTACTCCCATCGGGAGCGCTGTCGCACCCCCGATAGCATGAGATCAATATTCAGTCGAAGCGTTACTGACTAAACCATCCTCTGTAAGCCCTCAACGGCCGGAGTCGAATCATTTTTACTTGTCTCTTTCAGGAACAAGACAGCGCACCCGTCGGAACAGTGATACCCGACATACCCGCATCTGCTTCGACTACATCGACTGCGTCTCCATCGACTGTGTCTACATTGACTGCGTCTCCGTTGACTAAGACGATCGTACCTTCTTCGACTATGCCTGCTCGACATGCTGCTCTTAGTCTCTGCCCGATTCTTCGAATCGACCAGACACTCGGGGGCTACTGACGGGGATATACCCTTCGGATCCCCTATCATTGGTATACCTAGTGCGATCCAATCTACGGCCCACCTGGCAGGCCCAAAGAAGCCCATGAAGCACGACTTGGAGTACAGTACAAGAAAACATGTAAACCCTACCTGGCTCCCTTTATAAAGCCAGGCAGGGATCCCCAGGGGACATCAGATACCACACCCGCCACCGGCGGCTAACCATTGTAATACCACCATGAGTATAATCAGACAAGCAGGATGTAGGTCTTTACCTCACCACGAGGGGCCGAACCTGGGTAAATCCTTGCTTGTCAGCCGACGGAACTACCAGCGCGCACCTCTCTCCCCCTCAATCAACCCGGGGTACTCGACCCAGGGAATTGCCGAGCCCCTACCTCGACAGACATAGTCATAAAAACAAAAGAAAAACATACTCTGCTAGATGATCTCAGAGAAACATTCGCAAACCTGCGAAAATTCCGACTAAAACTTAATCCGGATAAGTGTACATTCGGCGTGCCGGCCGGCAAGTTACTCGGTTTCCTCGTGTCGAGCCGAGGTATCGAGGCAAATCCGACTAAGATCCGGGCAATAGAAAATATGAGGCTACCGAGATGCCTCCGAGATGTCCAAAAATTCACGGGTTGCCTGGCTTCCCTGAGTCGGTTTCTAGGTCGGTTGGGAGAAAGGGCTCTACCTTTGTACCAGCTAATGAAAAAATCTGATAGATTTAGCTGGACCCCGCAAGCGGACTCGGCATTCCATGAGTTGAAAAAGGTATTGGCCACGGCGCCGATATTGGCTTCGCCATTACCAAGAGAGCCCATGTTGCTTTACATTGCAGCCACCAATCGGGTGGTCAGTGTCGTTGTGGTAGTAGAAAGAGAAGAAGGGGGAACCACCGTGCAGAGGCCGGTGTATTACCTGAGTGAGGTACTCTCCACCTCGAAACAAAATTATCCACACTACCAGAAATGACCTATGGTGTGTACTTGGAGGCCAAGAAACTGAAGCATTACTTCCAGGAGCACCCGATAACCGTGGTGAGTGCAGCTCCTATCTCAGAAATCATCGGCAACCGAGACGCAAGTGGCCGAGTAGCCAAGTGGGCTATCGAGTTGGCGGCATATGCGCCGCAATACGCGAGAAGAGATACCATCAAGTCTCAAGCAGTGGACGAATTTCTTGTGGACTGGGCCGAGATGGAATATGAACCATCTCTGCCGGACTCCAATTACTGGAGGATGCACTTTGACGGGTCCAAGGTAAAAGAAGGCCTGGGTGCCGGGGTGGTTCTCACCTCGCCAAAGTGAGACCAGTTGAAATATGTGCTGCAAGTTCATTTCGCGGCATCCAACAATGTAGCCGAGTATGAGGCATTGATCCACGGACTCAAGGTGGCCAAGGAAATCGGAATTCGCCGGATAGTTTGCTATGGTGACTCCGATCTGGTGATTCAGCAAACCTCGGGCAACTGGGATGCCCTGGATGCCAACATGGCGGCGTACCGATTCCATGTCCAAAAGATCTCGGGGTTCTTTGATGGCTGCGAGTTCAATCACATCCGGCGGACCGAGAATGAAAGTGCAGACATGCTGTCCAAGATCGGATCATACCGACAGGCCATTCCACCCGGGGTGTCTCTGGAGCATCTTCACAAGCCATCAATTAAGCCTTCACCCGAGTCAGACTCAATATTCATCCCGGGTAATCTGGAATCCGATGTCGTCCCGATGGACGTTGACGTCGGGAGCAAGCCGCTGAACCCGGGGACTGCGCCGCAGGACTCGGGGACTGCTCTGCAGGACCCGGGGACTCCCATGGATGTCTCGTGTGTTATGTCGGACTCAAGAATAGAATTGGAAAATTGGAAAGCTGCTTGGCGGAACTCGGGAATCCTTTGGGAGGACTCGGGGACTCGTCAGCCTATGTCGAGCGTCGTTATGTCGGTCGAAGCCATGGAGGTCGATGAGCCTGAACTCGGAACTCGTCCGGTACCGACATGGGCCCAACCCATCATGACATTTATGCTGGAGGGCACCCTACCGAGTGATGAGGTCTCGGCCAGGCAGATACAGAGACGATCCAAGTCCTTCACCATCATCAACCGAGAGCTATACAAGAGAAGCGTGACCACCGTGCTTCAGCGGTGTGTCGAACTAGAGGAAGGAGAAAAGATCCTCCGAGATATTCACCAGGGAGAGTACGGTCATCACGCCTCTTCCCGAGCCATTGTGGCCAAGGCATTCCGATATGGGTTTTACTGGCCGAGTGCTCTGCAGCAGGCAGAGGACATAGTCCGGAAGTGTGAAGGATGTCAGAGATTTGCAAACAAGATTCATATGCCGGCGTCTGCACTCAAGACCATCCCCATCACTTGGCCCTTTGCGGTGTGGTGTTTGGATATGGTAGGACCGTTTAAACCGGCCCGAGGTAACATGACCCACATATTGGTAATGGTGGACAAGTTCACCAATGGATCGAGGTGAAACCAATAAGAAAGTGTGATGGCCGTACAGCTGTGTCGTTCTTAAAGGATATTATCCTGAGATATGGGCACCCACACAGCATCATCACTGATAACGGCACAAATTTCGCCGAGGGAGACTTTGCTTGGTTTTGCCAAGAAAAGAGAATCCGACTCGACCTGGCGTCGGTCGCCCATCCGCAATCGAATGGGCAAGTGGAAAGATCAAACGCTCTGGTCTTATCCGGTATAAAACCCCGGCTAATTGAGCCACTGTTACGTGCTCCGGGGTGTTGGCTGGACGAGATCCCGGCAGTACTGTGGAGTCTACGGACTACACCGAATCGCTCGACCGGCTATACGCCATTCTTCCTGGTCTACGGAGCAGAGGCAGTTCTGCCAACCGACATAGAGCACGACTCGCCGAGAGTTGCTTTATATACCGAGTCAGAGGCAAGAGAAGCCCGAGAGAACGATGTCGATTTGCTCGAGGAAGCACGAGAGTTGGCATTGTCCAAGTCAGCAATATACCAGCAAAATCTCCGACGTTACCACAGTCGGAAGGTGAATCCTCGCAAGTTCCGAGAAGGAGACCTCGTGCTTAGGCTTGTGCAGCGCACGGCCGGGATGCACAAGCTATCACCTCCGTGGGAGGGACCGTTTATCGTGAGCAAAGCTTTGAACAATGATGCCTACTATCTTATAGATGCTCAGAAACAGGTGAAGAACAGGATGGACCGATCCGGAGAGGAGACCAAACGCCCTTGGAATGTAGCTCTCCTCCGCCCTTTCTACTCTTAAGGACCCAATGTATGTATCTCGAAACTAAGAAATGAAATGTCGGCACCCCGAGAAGTGACTCGGGGACTGCCTTGTTGAACAAATCTGTGTTTTATCCTCGTATTTAATTCCTCGTGTTG
Source organism: Puccinellia tenuiflora (assembly GCA_012064385.1). Classification (NCBI taxonomy): domain Eukaryota; kingdom Viridiplantae; phylum Streptophyta; class Magnoliopsida; order Poales; family Poaceae; genus Puccinellia; species Puccinellia tenuiflora. The sequence goes on from QRDG01001188.1 coordinate 140,938, forward strand.
AATGGCTCTAAAAACTGTGTCGCCATGTCTGTAAGTATTGTATGCTGTGTTCTGGTGATCTTGTGACTCGACTGCCTGACACCGAAAAAGGTAGGCAAGAGCAAAGGTTACTCGGTGCAGTAAACAAGAAAACCGACTCGGGGACTCGGTCCAGGAGCGATTCGGTTTCCTTTTAATAACCTTATGTCGGATGGCCTTGGCTAATTTCCCAAGTTCCTAAGTACTGTATGCTGTACAACGGTCGTTTTGTGACTCGACTGCCTGACACCAAGAATGGTAGGCAAGAGCAGAGATGGCAGAAGTATAGTAAACAAGAAATTGAACTCGGGGACTCGGTTCAATGTGATCCGGCATACGGCTAAACTTGTTAAAACTTGCAAAGTAAAAAAGTCAAGTACCAACCATAAAAAGTGCAAGGTATATATTACATCTGCACCCGGCATTCCGGGGATTTAACGAATTGAGTTTTTTCTTAAAAGTTTAAGCAGCAGAGTCCGAGGCCTTTCGGGCAGAAGGAGAGGCTGGAGTCTCGGTTGCGGTTTCCTCGGCGGTGGACCCGGTAGCAGTGCCGGTGGCTGACTCGGGTGGAGCGTCTGCTGCGATCTCTTCGTCGACGGCCTCGTCTTCGTCTTCTCCTTCGTCTCCTTCAACCGGGATCTCCTCGGATTGGGGAACCCGGTCGCCAGCGACAAAGGAGTGCACCGGGGCGTACTGGATAAGAGCATGGGCAAATTCTTGACGACGCCGGACGTGATCCGGATCAGTGAGCCACTTTGACCCGTCGCGCAGAGTATTGAGCTTGTCGAGATCGAGCCCCTCGTACCAGGACAGCACGTACATCAGCGCTTCATCCGCTCCGACTCGGGCGGCGGACGATCGCCAGTCATCGAGCCTGTCCTCGGAGCCCAGTAGGCATGTGGCTAACTCATCAACAACCAGAGGGGCCTCGCACCCGGGCCAGAGAACGTTGTATGCTCGGATGGCAGCAGTGAGGAGGTTCATCCCGATTAACCTCATCGGCACCAAGCGAGCCTTCAGAGCCACCAAGTGGGCATCCATATCCCACTCGGCCGAGATAGGGCCACCTCGGATCTTCTCGAACCGGTGCTCGTTCGCGCTCTTGTCCGCGGCGGCCTTGGTGTGTGGGAAGCGTTCTGAGTAGGGAATGGCTGGCGCCGAAATAAGTTACAGATGAAGAAAGATGAAAGAAGGAATAAAGGCAGAAGGGAAGAGAGCTTACTGTCCATCTCGGAGTTGATCTTGGAGATGTCCACCAGCCACTGTGCGATCTTGGCCTGCAAAGTTTGAAGCTCGCTCTTGGCCGAGGTAGCCTCAGACTTGGATTCGGCAAGCGACTCCTGGAGTTTCCGGGTTTCCTCGACTCGGAGCCGCTTTTCCTCGGCAGCGCTCTTTTCCGACTCGGCGGCTCGACTCCGAGTTTCCTCCAGTTCGGCCTTCAGCCGGAGCACCTCCTCCTGCTCCCTCTTTAGCTCGGCTTGATGTGCAAGCTCGCGCTCCTTATGTGCGGCTGTGCCGAGGTAACAAGTGTTAGAATGAGCAGATTGATGCAAGTGCAAATCGAAAAGGCAAAGTGTGGCTTACACTCGATTTCCGAGATCCGTTTCTCCAATCCCTCGGCCTTGAGCGCCGAGTCGGCTACTTGGTCCAGCTTGGCTCGCAGCAACTTGTGTTTATCGGAGAGGCTTTTGTGGGCCAGCAGAAGTTTGCGGTGCACCTGCGTGCGCTTGGTCATGCAGATCTGAAAGGAAGAGATATTAATGTTATTGATAAAGATTCAGCCCGAGTTATCTTTACTCAGCCGAGTTTCAGTCACTCGACCCGAATCTCGGGGACTGGGGATGGATAATATATAAATTAAAGAAAGACAAACCGAGTTATATTTACTCGGCATAGCTTACCGCGGCTGCTTGGTCGGCGGCGAAAAGGGCAGATTTTACTGCGGCCATCTTTTGGCCAACCAGACTCGGACTCACCGGATGTTCTGAGAGGATTTGGCTCGCGGGTGGCCTCGAGCTCACTTCGCCCATGTCGGCGGCGTTCCACTCCGTGTTGTAGTGCTCGAGGGAGCCCAGGCTTTTTCCGCTGTCGGTTCGCACCGGGGCATGCACCCAGTCAGTGGTATGTGTACTGGTTAATAACACTAGGGGTGCCCCGCGGCTCGCTGGCACCACCAGTTGCCGTTTCGGATTAGCCGACACCGTCGTCACCGATGCCTTTCCCGTTGTTACCCCAGTTGCAGGAACTGGAGCCTTGGAGGTTTGCGGCCGTGGCTGCGGTTGTGCCGGTGCCGGTGTTGGCTTGGCCGTCGGTCGTGTCGGTGGCGGCGTTGGCTTGGCCGTGGATGTCGATGTGGATTTCGACTTAGATGGCGATGGCCGTGGTGGTTGTGTCGGAGCGGGCTGTGGCTGCGGTTGCGGCTGTGGAGTCTCTTGCTGTTGCTGTTGCGGTTGCTGTTGCTATTGCGGTGGCTGTGGTGTTTCTTGCTGCGGCTGACTCGGTTGGGCCGAATCTTCTGGAGCCGCAGTCTTCTCTGTTTCGGGGGCCGACGTGCCGGCCCCGAGATTCTTGGATATGTCGGTCGTTACCGACTCGGCCTCTCCGGTCCCGGATCCCGGAACTGTTGGAGGCACTATCGGGCTGGTCCGTGGCGGACTCGGCAGCCTCGTGTCGTCCGGCCGAGGCGGAGTCGGAGTCCTGACAGGATCCGAGTCAGTGGGCTCGGTTGGAATCTCCAGAGGGGCGGAGCTGCAAGGCAAAGAAGTAAAGTGTATCGTCAGAAGGAGGAAACTGTGGGCAAGCATATAAGGGTTATGCCGGCAAAAAGGAGTCTTACCCCTTAGTGACTGGGCGCTCGCGGCGCTTCGCCGCAGTCTTTACCCGCCGCTGCTTCTTCGCGGGAGCGCCAGATGTTCCGGCACCGGCGGTCGCTGCTGCTGGGCATTTCCGAACTACGCCCTTGGGTCCCGTGGCGAGGGGCTCCACGTCGAGCACCTGGTCGTCCGCGTCAGCTGGGGGCGAGGGCACCGGGTAAGAGAATGCAATCGGGAGAGGATCATGTACCTCTAGAATTTGACAGTCGTCATCATCATCAGCTGACCAATCTCGGACGCGAGCCTTACCGGTGACAGGAACTGTGCTGACGGGAACTGTGCCGACATCAGGGATCGGCATGTTGTCGTCATTATCCGGGTCTTCCGAGTCAGCTTCGACCCGGTCGGGACCCCATTTGGCAGCAGGATTGGTCCGTCCTCCTTCTTTTGCCGCGCGAATCTCTGTGCGAGGGAAACAGAGAAAGATTAAGGCCGAGTATAAAAAGGGAACCGACTTAAGAATTTATGTCGGTAGGAAAGTTACGTCGGTGCAAGTCGTTTACCTGGGGCGGAAGGTTGTTCCGGCTGTAAGGTTCTATTCCCCACTCCCACTCCTCCGTCATCCTCGTCCGAGCTATGGCCTTGACCCGCTGCCGGATCTGGGCCTTGGTCAGCTCGACCGTGCTTGTCCGAGTCGGGTCAAGAGGGCCACTCATGTGGCAAATCTTGTGGACTCGGCGCTGGAGGGGTGAGACCCGGCGGCTAATGAATGTCGCCAACAGATCGTCAGCAGTTAATCCTTCTGCTCGGAGCTGTCCCACGACCTCGTGGATCTGGTTGACCTCGACCTCTTTGTCGGTTGGATTGTACCCCCAGTTGAGTTGCGCTGTGGGGGGGCCGATGACGAAATCCGGCAAGTTGATCTTGTCGACGTCGGTCGAGTTCTTGACATAGAAAAAGGAGCGCTGCCATTTCCGGCATGACTCCAAGCCGTTGATCCGGGGGAAGATGGAGCCGCGCCGAGGCGTGACGGTGGCGGCCCCGCACTGGGTCATCATCTTGGGGGCGGCCGGGTCGGCAGGATTCGGAATAACCTGCTTCCGGAATCCGAAGTACTTGGACCACGCGCGGACGCTGGCCTTGAGACCGAGATAACCCTCGGTGAAGGAAGCGAAGGAAGATAAGGTGGTGATGGCGTTGGCCGGTAAGTGGTGAGGCTGGAGACCGAAACTGTCGAGGAAGTTTCGGAAGAACACACTGGCGGGTAATCCGAATCCCCGCTCGAAGTGCGCGACGAAGACGACTCGTTCGCCCTCCTTGAGACTCGGCGTGGTCTCGGTGCCGGGCATTCGGCACTCTACTCCGGGCGGGATCCGTCGCGTCCGGATTAGCCAGTCTATCTCGGCTCGTCCGACATCAGAGCCTTCCCAAGAGGCCCGAGTGGATCCCTCCACTGTGGTTTCCTCAACCGAGTCAATCACCTCGAGGGCGGCGTCGTCCGACATCTTGATGAAAGATTGCCGAGATCTGCAAAGAAAGGGTTCACCGGCGGTGAGCAAGATGTACCGTGGTGAAAATGGAAAGAAAAAGGGGAAGAAAATGCGGGAAGATGCAAACAAGTGCTAGATCCGAAAGAGAAGTGAAGAGGAAGAAAAGAAAATGCTGTGGTGACTAATCCGCCGGCGGCACACCGCAACCGCGGCTGCGAGGTCACCGGCGGCGCGCGATGCGTCGCCGCGGTGAAGAACAAGAACAGGGCGAAGAAACAGAGGAAGAAGAAGGACAGAGAGAAAGAGAAAAAACTTACCGCTGGGATGTGCTGGTGCGGCGGCGGCGAAGGATGCAACCGCAGCGTCCTGCGCGTCGTCCGGCGGCGGCTCGTCGGCGTGCGTGAATCCGTGCGGCGGCGACGGGCTCTGTGCTCTGCGTGCACTGGAGAGCGAGAAGAACGAGGAAGCGAGGGAGAAGATGAGTGAATGCGGGGAGGGGGAAAAGATTTGCCCCGCTCCCCCTATTTATTTACGGCGGAGGAGATCGTGTGTGCGGGAGTTACTGCGCACGATCTCGTAACGGACGAGAGGTTACCACCCCACGATCTGTGGCACGATTCCCGTTGCGGCTTAACCGCCGCACGATCGGCCACACGGGAGGCCACAGGAGGCCAACGGTCCAAGGGCGGTACACGCGATCGGGCGAGACCCGAGGAGACGCACGCACGGTCAAGGGTGCACTCAAGTGCTTACGTGGGAACAGTGGCCAAGACGACCGACGTCGCACAGGTGGCACGCATGCCTGTGGCACGTCCATCCGTGCACGATGATCGAGGCGTTGGGCAGAGATGCTCTGCCACGTAGCAAGCCGATGACTCGGAAGAGTTAAGGGGTTGTCCCTGTAAGTCAGAATGATCCGACATAAGGTGATATATCAAGTAAGATTACAAAGTGTTTTCCGACATACGAGTGTCGCCGGCATATGTTATGTCGGAGATCGGTTGAAAATGCGGATTTCGGGGTAAACCTGCCGTGGCCCTCCATCCGAGGCTGCAGGACCGCGCCAGCTTCGGGGACTAATGTCGGGGGGCAACCCCCGGATATGGGCAAGGCGTCGATATAAGGGTTGACTCGGTGTTGACCGGGTCACTGAAACCGACATAACTGTACCGGCTGACTCGGAGTTGACCGGGTCATGGTTAACCGACATACGGTTATGTCGGATCACGTAAGTTATATGTCGGATCGTTCTTTGTTCTTCTTATGTGCAGGGAAGTCGAAACCGAGTTACCGAAAGTTCGGCATGCCTGTGCCGGATAAGGAGGCTTACTCGGGCCAGGGTCAAGGCGCATGTCTTGTCCCTACAATCACGGGTCAGGACGCAGAGCCACTTGCACGATGGGACGATGCCACTTGACCAGAGTGATTGACCTCCATGCCGCTGACCGAAGCGGTACCAGGGAGCAGTGTGTTGGAGGAGACAGATGGGACGTGCCACGACGCGGTGACGGAAGCGGTCAGAGGACCGGGCGTGGCTACAGTTCGGGCTACGCCAGCACTGATGTCAGCCCTAACTTGTGCCCTGGGCTTCCCTTTATAAGGAGCACCAGGGGCTCCTCCTACGGGGACGCATGCACGCATACTTGCCTCAAGAATACGCATTAGAGCATTCCTTTCATAGTCAGTAGAGAGCTAGAGAGAGCTTCCGAGACTCGGTTGGAGGCCTAGGTCGTGCTGTTCTTCAATCCAGCTCAAGGAGCAAGCTTGTAAGCAGGTTGTAATCCACCTATAAATCAAGTAGACAGGCAGGAGTAGGGGTGTTATCTCCTCACGAGAGCCCCGAACCTGGGTAAAACCGTGTGTGTGTGTGTGAGTTGTGTTCTTTGTGAGCGTGTTCGTGTGCGCAAGCCCTCCCCGGGTGCCTCCAGCGTCCATCGGCCCCACACTTCAAGCCATCCTATGGCATCTGCCGTGACACCACCACGACACTCCCTCTGTAAACCTGGTAGAGTTAATGGATTGATCACCTTCTGAGAAATTGCATTGAGAAATGCACATAACTTCACAATGGGTACTCGAACATTTTCCGGTAGAAGCCCCCTCAATGCAATCGGAAGTAATTGTGTCATAATCATGTGGTAGTCATGAGACTTTAGGTTCTGGAACTTTTTCTCTGCCATGTTTATTATTCCCTTTATATTCGACGAGAAACCAGACGGGACCTTGATACTGCTCAGGACTTCAAAAAAGATCTCCTTCTCTTCTTTGGTAAGAGCGTAGCTGGCAAGACCTTGATACTTATCTGGATTCAGGTGGTCGTCTCGTTCGTGCATACGTTGGTGGTCCTGCCGTGATTCCGGTGTATCTTTTGTTTTCCCAAGAAGCTTAGTAGGTTCACGCACAGATTTTTTGTCACGTGCATCACGTCGATTGCAGAGCGAACCTCCAGTATTTTCCAATAGGGTAGCTCCCAAAATATAGAGCACTTCTTCCACATGGGTACGTGTCCATCAGCATCATTCGAAACAGATAGACTGCCAGGACCCTTTCCAAAGATTACTTTTAAGTCCTTGACCATGTCGTATATAACATCACCATTAGGTAATTTAGGATTCGTCCGATTATCTAGCTCACCTTTGAAATGCTTGCCTTTCTTTCTTACGGCATGCCCTTTTGTAAGAAATCGCCGATGCCCCAGGTACACATTGTTGTTTTCCAAATGTATACTTTCAGTCTCACCTAAACAGTGTGTGCATGCATTGTATCCCTTATTTGACTATCCTGAAATGTTACTAAGAGCAGGTCAATCATTGATGGTTACAAACAGCAACGCTCGTAGGTCAAATTCCTTTTGTTCGTGCTCATCCCACATAGGTACACCTTCGTCACGCCACAACTGTAAAAGTTCTTCAACCAATGGCCTCAGGTACACATCAATGTCGTTGCCCGGTTGCTTCGGGCCTTGGATGAGCACTAGCATCATAATGAACTTCCGCTTCATGCACAACCAAGGAGGAAGGTTATAAATACACAGAGTCACGGGCCAGGTGCTATGACTAGAGCTCTGCTCCCCGAAAGGATTAAAGCTATCTGTACTTAGCCCAAATCTTAAGTTCCTTGCGTCAGCTGCAAATTCCGGGAACCCCCTGTCGATTTTTCTCCACTGCGACCCATCGGTGGGGTCTCTTAACATCAGGTCTTTCAAACGGTCTTCTTTGTGCCATCGTAACAACTTTGCGTGCTCTTTGTTTTGGAACAAACGTTTCAACCGTGGTATTATAGTAGCATACCACATCACCTTGGCAGGAACCCTCTTCCTGGGGGCACGGCTCACCCTCAACATCACCAGGGTCATCTCGCCTCATCTTATACCGCAATGAACCGCATACCAGACATGCATTCAAATTCTCGTACTCCTCACCATGGTAGAGGATGCAGTCATTGATGCATGCATGTATCTTCTGCATCTCTAATCCTAGAGGGCAGACAACCTTCTTTGCTTCGTACGTACTGGGGGGTAATACGTTATCCCTTGGAAGCATCTTCTTTATTATTTTCAACAATTTTTCAAATCCCTTGTCAGATACACCATTCTCTGCCTTCCATTGCAGCAATTCCAGCGTGGGACCAAGCTTTTTCTGGCCATCTTCGCAAGTTGGGTACAACAATTTCTTGTGATCCTCTAACATGCTCTCCAACTTCAACCTCTCGTTTTCACTTCCGCTGTTTATCTGTGCATCAAGAATGGCCCGACCAAAATCATCATCGTGCTCATCAACAATGGGCTCATCAACAATGGGCTCATCAACAATGGGCTCATCAACAATGGGCTCTTCTTCAGCTTCGTCTTACCCCATTGCAGTATCACCGTCTCCGGTGAACGTAGGATAGTTGTCATTATCCTCTTCTTCTTCATTTTCTTCCATTATAACCCCTCTTTCTCCGTTCTTGGTCCAGCAATTATAACCGGACATGAAACCATGCTGCAACAGGTGGACGTGAATGGTTTTTGAGGTAGAGTAATCCTGCGTATTCTTGCAGACGCTACATGGACAAGAAATAAAACCATTCGACGGCTTGTTTTTCTCAGCCACACGGAGAAAACTATGCATGCCATTAATATAGTCGGGACATCGTCGGTCACTGTACATCCATTGCCGGCTCATCTGCATTATATAAATATATCAAAAACTATTGCACTACGTACATCAAGAGTATATAATAGTGACCAAATTAATTAATACAAGTTCATCACATTAAAACCAAAGTAAAGTAATTGTAATGCATAGTCCTCATAAAACATACATTAATTGAAACTAACATACAACTATCTAAATAATTTAAATCCAACACCAAATGGGATCAAAATTGCAACTAAGGTAACTACCGAACCAACAACATAATGGTACCAAGCCTCCTGACTAATGGCATATTTTCTAATCTTTTTAATCTTCAAGCGCATTGCATCCATCTTGATCTCATGGGCATGTGCGACGTCGGCAAGCTTGAACTCGTGTTCATCGATGATGTCGGCAAGCTTCAACTCCAATTTCATCTTCTCTTCTAGGCATTGCAGACGAAGATCTTCACTTCTTTCCAATTTTTCTTTCAAATCATTGTTTTCTTTTACAAAAAACTCGACAATAGGGTCGGTTGGAATTTCCGGTTCAACTACCTCCTAGATAAAAGTGTCTATGTCAAGTTGGTAGGTATAGTTGTTATAACACGAAATGAAACAAATAGTTATGAAATATACCACATCCGAATCATAGACCGGACGAGGGACGACGGGGGCGGATATCAAAACCATGACACTATACATATAAAAAAACATAAGAAAATTATACAAGAAATAAATATGCTTTTAAATCATACAAATCATTTTTCTTAAAATAGAAGATAAAGAAAAAAGGCTCACCGAGGTGGTGCCGGTGACGGGACGATGCGGGCTATCGACGACGGTGAGGACGGGACGACACTAAAATCCACAAATAATAAATTAATTTGAGCTCAAAATGCATATAAAAAAATTAAACTCTCTAGCTTAGGCATTTCATCAAACACCTTGCTAGCAATACAAAAAATAAAATGAGCTAAACTAGCAATGAAATGAGATAAAGTTGCAACTTCGGAGGAAAGGATGATGTTGCTAACCCTTGAATAGATGGGGTGCCTTCAATGCTCACAAATAGAGTAGAAAAATGGGCATTTACTTGAGTGAGTGAGAGGAAATGGAGGAGAAATGAGTGATGAACTCGAGCTCAAAAAATGGTGGTGGCCTCGGGTGGAAGAAGATATATGTGCAGGGAAGACCTTTGGTCCCGGTTCGTGGCTGGAACCGGGACCAAAGGGTGCCTGCCAGGGGACCCACGGCTGCCGCGGCACGTGCAGACCCTTTGGTCCCGGTTCTAGCGACGAACCGGGACCAAAGGTCCCAATTGAACCGGGACCAAAGGTCCCCGACGCCCCGGCCGATGGAACCGGGACCAATGGGGGCATTGGTCGTGGTTGTTTAATGTGCCGGGACAAAAGGTGAAAACCAATGCCCCTGTCTCTACCAGTGCTAATCAACTATCTCAAAATGTCACCACCAAGGAAAGTGTCACCAATGGACATTTCTAGTCGGTTTCACTACACGATGATGTATTTGCAACAGTGGCAAGTTATAATTTTCATTCATTGTAATCCAGCCTGTGGTGCCCTATATAACGTGTACCAGGATGATCATTTGGACAAGTTACGAGAAACCCTAAATACGACCAGGAGTAGATCTTTACCTCCACGGCGAGGAACCGAACCTGGGTAACCACTTGATTCATCCTGTTCTTAAATTTCTACAGGTATGTTCTACATGTCTTCTCATGTCAACTTCTACCCCTATATATGGCTAGCCCTGCGAGCATGCATCAACATTTGTCTCCCACCCTGGGGCATGTAGCTGCGTGATCTGGATGGGATCACTTCCTCAACTGGAGACCAGTACATCTCCGGTCAGGTTATCCGCTTCGGGGCCAATAGATTGCGTCGTAGACAACACAGTGTGCCAAACACGGTACCGACAAATGGCACGATCTTTCCCATCGACGAGATGCCCATATTTGTCGGCATGGTTGGCTCCAACATCGACGCTGGCGAGGACTCCCTCATGCCCCTCTTTCACTCTGAGTCGGAAACTCGGAACGGTACGAGAGCCCTCAAGATCCTTCCGCATCTATGAAGGTTGACATATTAATGGTGGCAAAAGAGAGTAACACCAGCCTCAATATGTTTGCAAACAAAGAGGACGGCAAGTTGGATACATCGGCTATGGACGACAACGCTAGGACCGCAAATGGCATGAATATCGAAGTTGCAAAAGGGGAACACGACCCAGCTGACCTCAACATCCCGGTCATCGCTGACCGGCCCATCGGTTTCTGATCACCACGCCCATCATGTACGGGAACGACTTATCCAAGACAGTGGAGGATTTGGAGGAGACCAAAAAATGAATGAATAGGCATTAAAGCTTGATAGAGAAGGTAAAAATCTTGATAAGCTGTAGCAAAAGCTCAATGAGTTATTGATTCACGCGCATAATTTGACTCTGCGGCCTGCTCCTCCACTGGTTACAAAGTTGTCAACGTAGCGCAATCTTGGTGATGCCTTTGCAGCCGAGATGCTAGGTGAGGCACATGTGTTACATACGTTGATATTTGTCCCACGTATCTATAATTTTTGAATGTTCCATGCTTGTTGAATACCATTGTTATATGTTTCAACCATGTTCTTATATCATTTTAGGGCATTTTATTGGACTAACCTATTAACAAGATGCCGAGTGCCGGTTCCTGTTTTTGCTGTTTTTTGCGTTTTAGAAAATCTCTTAAGGAAATATCCTCGGAATTGACCCAAAATTTGAAGAGATTTATTATTCAACGAGACGAAGACGGAGTCCAAAGGGCAGCCCGAGAGGCGCAACAGGGGCAGGGGCGGCCCCCAGGCGCCTGTGGCCCCAGGGCCTCCCTCGGCTCCCCTCTTCGCCTATGAATTGCTCCTTGATCTAAAAAACCGAGGGGCGGCCATTATTTTCCATGATACGTACCCGAAGTCGCCACCATTTCAAAACCCTAATTCGAGAGTTGTAGAGTCCTGTTATGACACCCTGCCAGAGGGTGAAATCGTCACCGGGGTTATCTTCATCGCCATGCCTGCCTCCGAGGTGATGCGTGAGTAGTTCATCCTTGGACTATGGGTCCATAGCAGTAGCTGGATGGTTATCCCTCCTCCTTGTGCTTTGATGCCATGATCTTGTGAGCTCCCTAACATGATCAAGGTTGATATTATGTAATTGCTACATGTTGTGTTTGTTGGGATCCGATGAATTGTGAAGTTATGATCAGATTGTTCATGTTTCTTATATGTTTTATTGAAGTTCTTGCATTCTCTCTAATGTATGTGGTTACTCTGGCCAAGTGATTGCTTATATCCCCAAGTGTAGCGCCCCGACCCCGGAATTATACAGAGATGATATGTAACCCACATGCTATGCTACACAATCGAAGGTTACTGGGGTTACCACTCCCAGGCCAAAACTTTTGGCAGGCGTGCTCGGAATGGATCATCGGCAACGCAACACCTCGATCATGCCATAAACACTGGCATAGCTATCAATGCATAATAGAGAGATCAAGACTGCGGAACATCTGGCACATCACAGAATCTACGACACAAGACATCATAGTTCAACTCATATAATGAGAAAGATAGCAAATAACACATCAGAGGTCACAGACCCAACATTACATTATGCGGAAGCGAATTTAGTTGTCTAACAACAAGATCCAAATTATGGCCTAAGAGGCCTACAATAACAATCCCAGCCAGTTTGTTCCGAGACGTTCCAAGCTGCCACCTGGGAACCCCATACTACTCGTCGATGTAAACTAAGAACCAACCTTCCTGTTCGGTGACGTCCTCCTCTGAAACAAATAATAATCAACAAAGCAAGGCTGAGTACGACGTACTCGCAAGGTTACTAGGGCGATATAGGCCCAATGATGATTGGCTTCAAAGCTGTATATTAGTTGTATTGCATAAAGCTAGTTTTCCTTTTTAAAGACAATGACTCATGGCATCGACTACTCAGAAGGTTTTTCACAAGGGGATAAGATAGTAAACTTTCATTCGTTAGTTCACATTGAACCAACAGTAACCAGAATCCACCACTCATCTCCACCAAGGCACTCCCTCGAATCACCCTCGAGGAAATGAACCTTTTAACACACGTTGCCAAATTTTAATTAAGTTCAGGTTTTCTATGAGCTAATCCGCCTTTCCCAAGATTTGTCCATAACCGTGGACACGGCTTTTCGAAAAGATTAAACCCTTTAGGGGTGTACTGTTTTTACCACCGGTACCGTCCGACCCCTTGCCTTGCAATTAGGTCTCTTCCTGGGAAAGCCGGCAGGGCAGACACGGTTAAACCTTTACCTTGCATGAGACTATCCAAGGGTCATCGTGATGATAGGACAAGTTCAGTGCCTATTTCAACACCCTGCCCCCCATCGCCACAACCTAAACACCACCATCCTCATCGCGCCTTCATCCAACCTGCAACTCACACGCAAATGGAAAGCGCAAACTAGAGGACCCTTGGATACGTCCGCACAATTTATTCGGATAGTAAGGATTCCATATGTCCCACCGATGGAAGTACGCTCGGTTCTTGGTTCTAGCTAAAAGCACTCTCAGCCTAGGCGACAAGAATGAGGCAAAACACCATCAACCCCGATGGCAACTCATCCAAGCCTTTAAGCATTTTAATTAAGTACCACAAGTTTCCACCTCGTCCGAACATCCCATCAACTTCACAAGCATGGAAATAATCACCGGACGACTAAGCATTCGACTAAGCATGGCTAAGCATAGCTAAGCATATATTCTACAGATATAAATTAACTCAGGCCAACACATCAAACCTATGGATAATAGGAGGGAAAACATGTAATGTTGTAGGGAACATGCAATTAATAGGATACTCTATACATTGACCAAAAGTTGACATTGGAATCGAATGCAATATTATGGTGGAGAAAATACTTGTGTAAAACAATAGGATGAGATATGCACAGAAGGTTAGGTTATCTCTTGCCTTGCTGATGGGGCTGATAGCACGGATCGTCGAGATATTGAGGTGGAACCTCGACTCTTGAATCTATCGATACACAAACAATAATAGGAGAACAAATAAATAACAGGAATACAAAAGGTGCAATGCACAATCATGATGACATGTCAAGTTTATGCACTGATATCATCATTTAATTTAGCTAACAATTTAAATGGAGTGCCAAATAAAGTGCAATTATTTGGAAACAACCCCATGTTTAATTTAATGACCACATTGCTTATGAACTATTACAGTACAGAAATGTGGTTTAAATATGCATGAAAATGACATGAATAGATAGGTATTGTTCTCCTGATAATTTTGGTACCTTGTTTGCAATTTTCCGAATAACGATGAATAAATGGTGAATTAGACGGTTATTTAAATTTAATTCTTTTAACCATTTCGAGAATGACATCAAAGGGAAAGTTGTTGTCATGCTATGAAATTAACATAACTAGATAGCCTTTGATTTGCTGATCATTTTGATATATCATTTGCAGAATTTGAATCAATATTTATTAAGTTATGATTTTCCCAAATTTTAATTTGCTGAGTCGGTACTACCAGTAAACGGTCCGGCAGTACCGGACAAGTCGGTTCTTCCGGAGCTACTTCCGAGCCACTTCCGGAATATGACAAGAGGTATCCAGTACCGAAAAGACCTATGGTCGGTACTTCTGGTGAACTGCCCGGTAGTACCGGTCAAGTCGGTACTTCCGGGGCAACTTCCGAGCTACTTCCGGAAATTAACAGAAGGTATCCAGTACTGAAACAACCTATGGTCGGTACTTCCGGCTAACAGCCTGGTAGTACCGGTCAAGTCGGTACTTCCGGGGCAACTTCTGAGCTACTTCCGGAAATTAACAGAAGTATCCAGTACCGAATCAACCTACGGTCGGTACTTCCGGCTAACAGCCCGGTAGTACCGACGAAGCGTTTTGACTGGGCCGAGGCCACGACCGGCGCGCGCCCGGTGACCACCGGCGGCGTCGCGCACGGACACGATGGTGGAGGGCGTACGGGGATGGCCTGAAGTACGGGTTCAACGCACCCGGTTACGAGGAACCAGAAACGGGCGGCGCCGCTACCTATTCGTCACCGGAGCGACGCGAGCGTCGGCGACGGGCGGCGGCCAATGGAGAGCTACGGCGACGGCGAGTAACTAGGGAGAGAGGAGGAGGATGAGGATGTCTAGAAGAACCGCAAGCTCACCCTTGACGCGTTGGTGCTCGCAGTGGTGAAGGAGGATGTCGGTGGCGGCGGCAATCGACTCGGCGGGCGGCGTCCGGAGTGGAAGAAGGCGAGCTCGACGGCGATTATTCCTTACTCCCTGGCTCGATTCCTTGGATGAGGATGACGAGGGTGACGAGGTGGAGCTTTTGCCCTGCTTCGATCTGCTCTGCGGTGCTCCTAGCGGCGGCAATGCGCGGTGGATGGCGGCGGGTTGACGGCGTCCATGGAGCTAGGTTAGGGTTTGGTTTCACGGGAAAAACGGGGAGGGAACGAGTGAGGGGAGAGAGAGAGAGCGTCTCGGTGGCCTCTTCGCCACGGAGGGGGCACGGCAGCGTGGCGAAGCTGGGGCGGCAGCGACGGCATGGCGCCAGTGCGCCACTGTGGCGATAGGGACGATGGCGATTTTGCACATCACCCCCTGCACTGTTTTCCTTTTTCTGGTTTTCCTTCTCTTTTAAAGGTAGCAACCAAGATCCATTTAATTGGGGTACTTAAACCTTTTCAAAATTTATGAAAAATTTTAGGGAGGCTCCCCATACCATAGTGAAGATCCCCATATTTTTATTTTGAATTATTTGAAAAGTTTAACATGGTTTCAAAAATAGGAACTGATTTTCACCAATTTTGATTTCCTCATTTTATAAAACCACTTGGCAAGAATTGGATTTTGACAATTAGCTATAAATGCACTCTTGGAACTTCCTGGACAATTTGGAAGCTCAAGAATAATTTGTTTTGCCAATTTGAGCAATGCATTTGGTTTGGAGATTTGGGAAGGGTTTTGCTTCCCTTTTAAATGTTTTCCAATTGTTGATTATTAACTTAGCAATTTAGAATGTATGCCATGATGCAAGTGCAATGCAAAAGTGAAAATTTGGTTCAAATTTTACAGTACCAAACTCGGGCTGTTACAAATCTACCCCCTTACAGGAATCTCGTCCCGAGATTCTAGGCTTGAGTGAAGAAGGCGGGGTATTCCTGACGAAGACTAGTTTCACGTTCCCAGGTTGCTTCTTCTTCAGAATGGTTCGACCACTGGATCTTGAGGAACTTGATGGTCTTGTTACGAGTCTTCCTTTCCGCTTCAGCCAAGATGCGGACAGGATGCTCACGGTAAGTCAGATCCTCCTGGATGTCCAACACTTCATGATCAACCCCACGAATAGGATCTTTGAAGCAACGGCGGAGTTGAGAGACATGGAACACATCATGCACATCCGGGAATTTCTCTGGGAGCTCCAATTGGTAGGAGAGATCACCTCTCTTAGCCAGGATAGTGTAAGGACCAATGAAGCGAGGTGTCAGTTTCCCTTTTATCCCAAAACGGCGAACCCCCCCGGAGGGGAGAGACACGAAGGTAGGCTTTATCACCAATGGAGTAAACCTCCTGATGATGCTTATCATAGTAGCTCTTCTACCTGGACTGAGCAATCTTGAGATTCTCTCGAATGATACGGACTTTCTCTTCAGCCTCATTGATCACATCCGGACCCAAGAGGGGCCTTTCTCCGGTTTCAGACCAATTTAGCGGAGTTCGACATTTTCGTCCATAGAGAACCTCAAAGGGAGCCATCTGCAGACTAGCTTGATAGCTATTGTTGTAAGAGAACTCGGCGAGGGGGAGATACTTTTCCCAACCTTTACCGAAGGAGATAACACATGCCCGAAGCATGTCCTCTAGAACTTGGTTTACCCTTTCAGTCTGACCATCAGTCTGAGGGTGATAAGCCGTACTGAAGTTGAGAAGGGTTCCCATAGCAGTTTGGAAGTTCTGCCAGAATCTGGACACGAATAGACTTCCACGGTCTGTGATAATCCTCAGTGGAACCCCATGCAAGGGAACAATCCGGGCCATATATAGATCAGCCAGTTTACTGGAGTTGATATCCTCGCAAATAGGGAGGAAATGGGCGACCTTGGACAGACGATCAATGACTACCCAAATGGCATTGTTGCCCTTTGGTGACCTCGGGAAACCGGTAATAAAGTCCATACCCACTTCATCCCATTTCCACTCGGGAATAGCTATGGGGCGAAGAGTACCCACTGGTCTTTGATGTTCAGGCTTCACACGGCGACAGACGTCGCATTCAGCAACATACTTAGCAATTTCTTGCTTCATGCGAGTCCACCAGAATTTGCTGCGGAGATCTTGGTACATCTTGGTACTACCAGGGTGGATGGATATGGGATACTCATGTGCTTCTTGGAGTATCAACCCTGTGGTATTCCACTTTTGAGCACCACAAGACGGTCCCCGAAATAGACAACACCAGAGTCATCAATGGAGAAACATTTAGCTTTCCCACTTGCGATATTCTCCTTGATCTTTCGGATGCCAGCATCTTGCAGTTGGACTGCCTTGATCTCATCCTCAAGAGTCGATTTGATCTCTAAGTTTGCTAGATATCCAGAAGGTACAATTTCCAGATTCAAACATGCAAATTCCTCATGAAGAGCAGGTTGAGCCTTCTCAACCATCAGGGTGTTGCAATAAGACTTGCGACTCAGCGCATCTGCCACGACGTTGGCCTTGCCGGGCTGATAGCTGAGGGTCACATCATAGTCCTTGATTAACTCCAACCATATTCTCTATCAGAGATTCAGATCTGGCTGGGTGAAGAGATACTTTAGACTCAGGTGATTCGAGAAGATCTTGCAACGGTTTCCCAACAGGTAGGGCCTCCATTGCTTCAGCGCATGAACCATGGCAGCAAGCTTTAGATCATGAGTTGGGTAGTTGTGCTCATGCGATTTAAGTTGACGAGAAGCATATGCTACTACATGGCCTTCTTGCATCAGCACACAACCTAAGCCTTGTAGAGAGACGTCACAGAAGACGACAAATCCTTGTTGGTGTCCGGAAGGACAAGCACAGGAGTGGTCGTGAGTTTGACTTTTAGGGTTTGGAAGCTCTCTTCAGCTTTGTCCGTCCATACGAACTTCTTATCTTTCATGAGAAGGTCAGTCAATGCTTTGGCTATCTTGGAGAAGCCCTCGATGAATCGTTGGTAATAACCCGCTAACCCAAGGAAGCTACGAATGTCTTTGACAGACTTTGGAGTCGGCCAATCCAGAATTGACTGAATCTTGTCGGGGATTACAGCTACTCCAGCAGCTGACACCACATGACCTAGGAAGATGAGGTCCTTCAACCAGAACTCACACTTGGAGAACTTAGCATAGAGACGATGATCACGAAGTTTCGTCAGAACTAGCCGAAGATGCTCAGCATGCTCTTCTTCAGTTTTTGAGTAAACGAGGATTTCATCAATGTATATTATGACAAATTTGTCGAGTACTGATGGAAGATGGAGTTCATAAGCCTCATGAAGGTAGCCGGGGCATTGGTGAGACCAAAGGACATGACGGTATACTCATACAAACCATAACGGGTTTTGATCTGATGGTAGCCTGACCTTAGATCCATCTTGGAGAATACAGTTGCACCAGCTAGCTGATCGAAGAGGTCATTTATCCTCCTTCGGAATATCCTCCTTTGGTCTCACCAATGCCCCGGGTGATTAACAGAAGGTATCCAGTACCGGAAATTAACAGAAGGTATCCAGTACCGAAACAACCTACGGTCGGTACTTCCGGCTAACAGCCCGGTAGTACCGGTCAAGTCGGTACTTCCGGGGCAACTTCCGAGCTACTTCCGGAAATTAACAGAAGTATCCAGTACCGAATCAACCTACGGTCGGTACTTCCGGCTAACAGCCCGATCGACGAAGTGTTTTGACTGGGCCGATGCAACGACCGGCGCGTGCGCGTGGTGACCACCGGCGGCGTCGCGCATGGACACGGTGGTGGAGGGCGTGCGGGGATGGCCTGAAGTATGGGTTCGACGCGCCCGGCTACGGGGAACCAGAAATGGGTGGCGCCGCTACCTATTCGTCGCCGGAACGACGCGAGCGTCGGCGACGGGCAGCGGCCAACGGAGAGCTACGGCGATGGCGAGTAACTAGGGAGAGAGGAGGAGGACGAGGATGTCCATAAGAACCGCAAGCTCACCCTTGACGCGTTGGTGCTCACGGTGGTGAAGGAGGATGTCGGTGGCGGCGGCAATCGATTCGGCGGGCGGCGGCCGGAGTGGAAGAAGGCGAGCTCGATGGCGATGATTCCTGGCTCCCCAGCTCGATTCCTTGGACGAGGACGACGAGGGCGACGAGGTGGAGCTTTTGCCCTACTTCGATCTGCTCTGCGGTGCTCCTAGCGGCGGCGATGCGCGGTGGACGGCGGCGGGTCGATGACGTCCATGGAGCTAGGTTAGGGTTTGGTTTCACGGGAAAAACGGGGAGGGAACGAGTGAGGGGAGAGAGAGAGCGTCTCGGTGGCCTCTTAGCCACGGATGGGGCACGGCAGCGCGGCGCAGCTGGTGCGGCAGCGACGGCATGGCGCCAGTGCGCCACTGTGGCGACAGGGACGATGGCGATTTTGCACATCACCCCCTGCACTGTTTTCCTTTTCTTTTAAAGGTAGAAACCAAGATCCATTTAATTGGGGGTACTTAAACCTTTTCAAAATTTATGAAAATTTTCAGGGAGGCTCCCCATACCATAGTGAAGATCCCCATATTTTTATTTTGAATTATTTGAAAAGTTTAACATGGTTTCAAAAATAGGAACTGATTTGCACCAATTTTGATTTCCTCATTTTATAAAACCACTTGGCAAGAATTGGATTTTGACAATTAGCTATAAATGCACTCTTGGAACTTCCTGGACAATTTGGAAGCTCAAGAATAATTTGTTTTGCCAATTTGAGCAATGCATTTGGTTTGGAGATTTGGGAAGGGTTTTTCTTCCCTTTTAAATGTTTTCCAATTGTTGCTTTATTAACTTAGCAATTTAGAATGTATGCCATGATGCAAGTGCAATGCAAAAGTGAAAATTTGGTTCAAATTTTACAGTACCAAACTAGGGCTATTACACCAAGAGAGGCTTTTGTGCTGAATAGTAGGTTCATGCCTCCTCCGTGCCGGGGCACGAGTGACAGAAACGTCTAACGACGAGGATGTGTTGTTGCTAGTAAGCGTAAAATAATGGTGTTTATATCTTTTATAATCATGAATATTGCTTAAATAATGTATTATGCTGATACGTCCATTTTGCATCACTATTTTATATCACAATTTGCTGTTATTCATGGATATATTTCATATTATAATGCAATACTTATGTTATTTTTACCTTATTTTGCATGTTTGATGATTGTTGGTGATTTAACTACCGGAGCACGGAATTAGCTGGAAAAGGCACCGTCAAGATACTGTACCTCTACATCGCCAAAAAATCCAGAAAAATTCAGAGATTATTATCTTGCCAGATGACGGAAGGAGCCAGAAGGGCGACTAGAGGGGAGCCACCAGGGCGCCAGGTGGCCCCTGGCCGCGGCCTACCCTTGGGCCACACCTGGGGCCCACCTGGAGGCCCTGGGTCGCCTCCGGCTCCCCCCTTTCGCGTATATCACTCCTCTGACCTAAAAACATCGGGGGATGCTTCGAAGAAATATTCCGCCGCCACCATGGGGGCAGAAACCACAGAGAGAGAAAAAGCTCTCCCGGCAGGGAGAAATCTGCCGGGGGAATTCCTTCACAGAGAGGGGAGATCATCGCCATCGTCATTGTCACCGTCACGGGCTTCATCGGGATCATCATCAACATCATCCTCACCGACAGCACCATCACATCCACAGCTCCACTCTGTTCCGCTGTTGCATCTAGAGTTATACTTGTTGTAGTTCATTGGGATCACTTTTCCGGTGTTGATTGCCTTGTGTAGTTGATGCTATTGAGTTTTATCGGTGAAATACTTTTATGACCAGATTGTTCATCATTCATTCATCACCACTGATTATGATCCATATGATGTCTTGTGAGTAGTTCGTTTAGTTCTTCGGGACATGGGGAAGTCTCATTGCAAGTAGTGGAATTATGCTGAATAATATTTAATGGTTTGATATTTAAGTTGTGGTGCTATTCTTCTAGTGGTGTTGTGTGAACGTCGACTACATGACACTTCACCTTTATGGGCCTAGGGGAATGCATTATGTATTTAGTTTGCTTGTGAGGTGGTTGCGGGAATGACATAAACTTAAACCCCCACCGGTAAACTAGTGCATGAGGGAGTGTAGGATCTCAGAGTTTAAGGATGTGGTTAGTTAATTCTTAAATACTTCGTTGCATTTGCGGAAGCTTGTAGGGAAGTGTAATCACAAGTGTGTTCTATTCCAAGTAAGGACGGTTTATTAGCATAGGTTCACCCACACAACACTTAGCAAAACATTGAACATTAAGCAGCGGTATGAAGCGAAAGTGACTTGACATAATTCCCATGTGTCCTCAAGAGCGATTAGCCATCATAAGTAGAACCACCGGCTTGTCCTTTGTGCTGAAAAGGATTGGGCCACTTGCTGCAATAATTATTGCTCTCGTTTATTTACTCGCACTTTATTTATTTGTTACTATAAAAACTCATAAAAATACTTTTGTTAGTGTTTGTAGTGAAACCTTACTCGTATCTACAAGCCAATACATTCTGCTCCTCGTTGGATTCGACACTCTTATTTATCGAAAGTACTGCGATAGATCCCCTATACTTATGGGCCATCAAGACTATTTTCTAGCGCCGTTGCCGGGGAGCAAAGCGTTATTGGTAAGGTACACTTTTATTTCAAGTGGTGTTTTTATTTTACCTGTTGTTCTACTTCATTATGGATCCTTCTGAGTTTGAAGCAACATTTGGAGACACCCTCTCTGCTGCTCTTGTGGCAACAAGAAGGCCTCTACCCATTGAAAACGTTCCATTTAAAATACCTATGGGAATTGTTGATCGTGTTATGAGTAACCGCTATGCAGGAGATGGAACGGTTCATACTGGTTATCACTTGCTATTTATGAGAGAAATATGTGGTTTGTTTAAGATTGCAGGTGTTCTTATAGAAGTAATCATGCGGAAATTATTCTCACTGTCATTGAAAGACAAAGTTAGGGAGTGGGTATAGGCTATTGGATGATTCTCATCTATTGGATTGGCAAAAAATAGTGCCTCTCTTTTATGCTAAATTTTATCCTCTGCATGAAATTCACCAAGGCAGGAATTTTATTTATAACTTCTTGGCTCGCAAAGGAGAAAGTATTTCTCAAGCTTGGGGGAGATTGAAGGATTTAATGCTTAAGTGCCCAATTCATGATATTCCCAGAAGCATTATAGTTACAAATTTTTATGCAAGGCTTTCTCGTCATGACAAGGACTTGCTTGATGCTTCCTCAGCTGGATCTGTCACAAATAAGAAGATTGATTATAAATGGGTTCTTCTTGAGAGAATTCAACGCAATACTGAAGATTGGGAAATAGATAAAGGTAATGAATCATGTATAATTTGCGAATATGAATGCATTAAATATTTTGGTGAAACTCCTGATTTCCATGAGTTTAGAGCTAAATATGGTCTTGATTCTCAAATCATTATTGATCTCTTTAATGCTTTTGCCTCTTATATTGATATTCCTAAGAAAAAGTGGAATAGGTTCCATGAACCAATTAAAGAAATCGAAATCACTCCTATCACTGAAAATGCAATACAAGTTTACACTCCTGATCCTATTTTGCCTGCTCCTTATGTTGAGAAATTGCCTTTCCCTGTTAGAGTAAAAGAGCGTGTTGTGATCACTAAAGTTGTTAAGAAAAGTGGAAAGAAAGCCAAAGAACATTATGAACAACTAAAAGTTCAACCTTCTGTAGCTTTGGTTAAGGATTTAACAGGTGAAAATGTAGAAGGAGGCCATATAGTCTTTTGTGAGGATGTCGGAGAACTGTCCCAGGAACTGGGTGTGTCTCGAGAAGGATCGAGTAAGGGGCTGAACACGGAATCAAACAACCCTCAACGTGCTCCGGCAACGATGCTCGTCGGACTCGCTGCGGGACAGCACTGCAGAGATGGAACACTCGGTCTTACCCAGGTTCAGGGCCCTCTTGTGGAGGTAAAACCCCTACGTCCTGCTTTGGTGTATTGCACTGCTTGGAGAGTGCACAGTACAAGGAGAGCTTGTCGAGCTCGAGGTGGCTAACAATGGCTACTTGCTAGTCTTCAGATCTAGGGTTTGGTCTAAGCTCCCAGATTCCGAACCGAACCCCTTGCTTGGGCGCGCCCCTTCTCCTTTTATAGGCGTCTCGGACCTCTTCCGCCCAAACATTTGGGCGGGAAGGGTTACCACACGGCGACGAAGGAGGAGGCGCGGTGCACCATAAAGGTGAAGTCCAACAGAAAGGTGAAGGCCATGGACGCGGTCCAGGGCAGGGACGGCGTCACCAAAGCTGGAAAAGGCCACCGTCCAACGGGCGGCGGGCTGGTGCTGCGGAGGCGGAACGGGTCCCATGGTGACGTCGCCCTTGGAACGTAGCTGCAGACGGCTCCCTTATCACCGAAGTGGCAATACTCATTGTCCGCTTTGCTTGGTGCTGCTTTGTTGACTCCTTTATACATGGGAACGGCAACTGCGGTGTCGTCGTCATCGCGTGCAAGCGCGCGCGTCACTCTGCACATGGCGCAGAGCCCATGTGCGCTCTGCCGCGGAGGCAGGGGTGGCTTCGTGAGGAAGGAGCCTCGGCGAGGCGAAAAACCTCGCCGAGCCCTTCGGCTTGGTCCTTAGCAGAATTGCGGGTGGCGTCGGAGACACCTTGTCGAGTTGCGATCCCTCGCCAAGAGAGAGAATCCTCGGCGAGGAGAAAAGACCCCTCGTGAGGGGATTACCTCGCGAGGCTCGCCAGGCTTGGAGAGCCTGGTCCTTAGCGAAAATCATCCAAAGAATCTTGTGGGCCCTAGCAGGCCGGCCCGTGGTACCCTGGTTTCCACTGTGCCGACAGCAGCCCCCGGGCCCGCGACGGGCACGCCGAGGCCCATGGACGAAGGCGAAGCGTCGAGGGGCCAAAGATGCCTGACAGGGCCGCGACACGTGGAGCGCAGCGGTTGCACCCGCGGCCACGACCTCCTCGGCTCCAACGGGCGACGTGGCGGGGCCCGCCACGTCCGGGGCAACCGGTCAATAAAGCCTGGGCGCGCGGTCGGCGCCCTTCACTTCTCCCATAACTCCTCCGCAAACTTCTCCCCACACCTCCAATCTCTCCAGAGCGCTCCAACTCCAGAGTCTTCGTCTTCTTCTCCGGCGACCGATGGCGCCCAAGAAAACCAACACCGACCCGAAGGGCAAGGCCGCAATGCGGGCCGGCACGTCGGCAGCGATGGCGCGTGCTGCTGCTCTCGAGGGAGCACTACCGCGGACCCGCGTCACCGCGGCGGGTGTAGCCAAAGTGCGCCATCTGGCAGCGGCGAGCACCAACGAGCATGGTGCCACCGAGATGAGGCCGGCCGGCAGCAGGCTCACCGAGGCGTTCTACCCCATCTTCGTCCACGGTCTCTACGCCGGCCTGGTTCCGCCATTCTCTGACTTCCTCCTGGCGATCTTGGAGGTGTACCAGATCCAGTTGCTTCATCTTCATCCCAACTCTATCCTCATCCTCGCCATCTTCGCCCACCTCTGCGAGGCCTACATCGGCATCCGCCCCTTGTCGTGGTGGTGCACGGACAGATGCCATATAGACTTAAGGTGGGGCCGATTGGACGCTAGAGGCAACCGGGGAGGGCTTGCACGTGAAGACGTACAGAGAGACACACACACACAAACACACACACACACTCGATTTTACCCAGGTTCGGGGCTCTCGTGAGGAGATAACACCCCTACTCCTGCCTTTCTGATGTATATAAGTGGATTACAACTGATTACAAGCTTGCTCCTTGAGCTGGGTAGGAAGAACTACCTTCTCCAAGCCTCTACCGAGTCTCAGAACTGCACTCTTGCTCTCCTGCTAGCTCTCAAGGAAAATGACTAAGTGTTTGTCCAGCGTCTCCGCCTCCGTCCTCGTAAGACCCTGGTACCCCTTATATAGGGAAACCCAGGGTTACAGTATAAAACAGAGCTATTGTCGCCATACTCCTTGGTCTGCGCACGACACGGGCGCCGCTGCACCACGCCCAGACCATGTCAGCGCTGGTCGCCGCGGTGCCCTCTGCATGAGACAGCACGCCCACGCCTAGGCCTAGTGCCACTGTACCGCGCCGCCCGCGTCAGAGGCATGGCTGAGGCTTGGCACGCCGTCCACTTGCAGCACATCGCCGCCCTTGTCTCGCTCCGTGTCTCAAGGAGCTTGGTCCACCGTCCGGGATAACCTTCACCCGGCATAAGCATGGCCCGTGCTCATAACTCGGTTTGCCCCTTCCTGCATATAAGAACAACCAAGGGGATTCCGACATATATCAAGCATGATCCGACATAGGGATAAGTTGGTTAGCCTTGACCCGGTCGACACCGGGTAGGCCGGTATGGTATGTCGGTTTCCACTGACTCGGTCAACTCCGAGTCCTTACTTATTTCACCATATTGACCCCACTCGGGGGCTGCCCCCCGACATTAGTCCCCGAAGCTGGCGCGGTCCTGCAACCTCGGATGGAGGGCCATGGCAGGTTTACCCGAAACACCAGCATTCTTAAGTGATCACCGACATAACATACGTCGGTAAACAATCTATATGTCGGAAAGCAGCTTTGCTTCCCACTGTAATATTCGACTTAGTATCGGATCGTTCCGAATTACCGGAAGAACCCACGACTCCTCCGAGTCATTGGTTCTTCTACGTGGCAGAGCATCTCTGCTTAATGCCTCGGCTCCTGTGCCCGGATGGACGTGCCACTGGCACGCACGCCACTTGCATCACACCGGTCGCCTCGGAGACTGTGCACACGCATGCACTCAAGTGTGGTTTGGACCGCACCGCTCGCGTCTCCTCGGGTCCTGCCCGATCAGGTGTGCGGCTTCATAACCGTTGGCTCTCTGTAACCCACCGTGTGGCCGATCGTGCGGCAGTTAAGCCGCAGAGGAGATCATGGCGGAGATCGTGGGGCTGTAACTCCCCGTCGGTTACGAGATCATGCGCAGCAAATCCTGCACCCACGATCTCCTCCGGCCGCCCATAAATAGCAGGGAGGGGGCACCTGTCTTCCCCTCCGCACCATTCTTCTCTTGCCCTCGTTTTCTTCTCCAGCGCCCGGAGCACAAGCAGCGCCACACGCCACCGCGCGCAGCACCGCCGCCGTACGCACCCGCGCACCAACGCCGCCGACGCATAGCGTCGCCGCCGTACGCCGCTACACCGCGGTAAGATTTCCTCTTTTTCTCTCTTGCGCATTAACCTCTTGCCTTCATCGGTGCTGTCTGCTCTTGTTCTTCCTCGAGTTCATCACCGCGGCGACGCATCCGGCGCCGCCGGTGAGTTTGCGGTTCCAGATGCGGTTGTACCGCCGGTGAACTAGCCGCCGTAGTATTTTTTCCTTTTCCTTTTTCTTACGCACTAGCTCTTTCCGCATCTAGATTAGATTCATGCGTGTTCTCCCTTTTCTGTTTCTTTTTTCTGCAACTATTTTGATCTTAGTGCCGTGACCCCTCTTGTAGATCTCTACAACCCGCTGAAGACATGTCGGACGGTTCCAACCTCGAAGTGGTTGAAGCGGTAGAGGAAGGAGTTGCGGAGGAATCCACCTGGGCCGCCTGGGAAGGCTCCTATGTCGGTATAGCCGACATAAACTGGTTGATCCGGACTCGTCGGATCCCAGCCGAGGTCGAGTGTCGGCTACCGGGTCCAGAGACCTCGCCGGATCTCAAGGAAGGGGAGTATGTTGTCTTCGTCGATCATTTCGAGCGGGGATTCGGTCTGCCCGCCAGCCCTTTCTTCCGCAACTTCCTCAACAAATTTGGCCTCCAACCTCATCAACTCCCGGCGAACACCTTCACCACACTCTCTGCCTTTGCCTCCTTCATGGAGGGTTATCTCGGCCTCTGGCCCACCATAGAGGCGTGGTCCAAGTACTTCCACTTCCGAAAACAAGTCATTCCGAATCCGGATCATCCGGACGCACCCAAGGAGATGACTCAATGTGGGGCCGCCACCATTATACCTCGGCACGGCTCCATTTTCCCCCGGATCCAAGGTCTGGAGTCATGCCGGAAATGGCAGCGCTCCTTCTTCTACGTGAAGAACACAACCGAGGTTGACATGATCAACCTGCCGAGATTCGCCATCGGCCCCCCAACCGCATAGCTCAGTTGGGGGTACAATCCGACGGATAAGGATTTGGTGGTCAACCACATCCACCAGGTGGTCGAGCAGCTCCGGGACGAAGGGATGACATCCGATGACCTGCTCGCCACCTTCATCAGCCGCCGGGTCCTGCCTCTCCAGCGCCGAGTCCACAAAATCTGCCACATGAGTGGCCCTCTGGACCCGACCCGAGTCAGCACCGTCGAGCTGGACAACGCCCAGATCCGGCGGCGCATCAAGGCCATAGCCCGGACCAAGATGCCGGAGGCATGGGAATGGGGCAAAGAACCCCACAGCCGGAACAACCTTCCACCACATGTAAGCACCTCCGCCGACATAACTTTTTCACCGACATAAACTCTCCTGTTGGTACAACTTTGTACTTGGTATTAATCATTTCCTATTTTCTTTTCTCAGAGATTCGATCGGCAGTGGACGGAGGACGGAGAGAACCCCTCCGCCAACTGGGGTACAGACCGGGTCGAGGCCGACTCGGAAGACCTGGATGACGAGGACAATATGCCAATTCCCGACACCAGCTCAATTCCTGCCACGGGTAAGACTCGTGCCTCTTCCCTCTGAGACTGGTCTGAGGATGAAGACGACGATTGTCGGGTTTTAGAGGTGTACGATCCTCTTCCCGTTGCATACTCATATCCGATGTCTCCGAACTCAGCTGACTCGGACGAAGTGCTCGAGGTGGCACCCCTCGCCACAGGACCCAAGGGCGCAGCTCGGAAGCGCCCAGCGGCCGCATCCGCAGGTGCCGGAACCTCCGGCGCCTCTGCCCCCGCGCAAAAGAAGCAGCGTGTGAAGACAGTAGTGAAGCGCCGCGGGCGCCCTGTCTCCAAGGGGTAAGATCCCTTCTTGCCGACCTAAACTCTTATATTTACTTACATTTCTCCTCTTGCCAACATACTTTACTGTTTTGGCTTTTCAGCATGGCTCCTCTGAAGGTTCCCACTACCGGGTCAACTGCCCGGATCCCTCCAAGGACTCCGACACCGCCTCGGCCCGACGATACTCGGGTGCCGAGTCCACCAAGAATGAGTCCGGTTGCAGATACTTCGGCTCTGGGATCCGGAGCCGGGAATGAAGACTCGGTCGAGGCCGCAACCTTGGCGGCCGGCCAAGTTACGAATATCGGAGCCAGCTCTTCGGCTCTCGAGATGGAACAGACCGAGGTCCAGCAAGCCTCGGAGCCCTCAAGACAGCAGCAGCAAGAGCAGCCGACACAGCCGCAACAACAGCAACAGCAGCAGCAGCAAGATCAGCCACCACCATCTCAGCAGCAGCAAACTCAGCCACCGCCCTCGCAGCAGCAGCAGCAGAAGCAGAAGCAGAAGCAGAATCAACCTCCAGTAGCACCGCAGCCGCCAAAACACAAGTCGGCGCCCTCGCCCTCAAAATCAAAATCGACATCAACGGCCAAGCCAACACCGCCACCGGCACAGCCGCGGCCACAGCCACAGACATCCAAAGCTCCAGTTCCTGCATCCGGGGTAACAACTGGAAAGGCACCGGTGACGACGGTGTCGACTAATCTGGAACGGAAGCTAATTGTGCCACCAAACAAAGGCGCAGCAACATCCTGCAGCATCCAGACAACCAGCTGGGGGTTTGCCCCATTGCGAACCCTTAGTGGGAAAAGCTTGGGCTCCCTTGAGCACTACAATATGGATTGGAACGCCGCCGACTTGAGCGAAGTTAGCTCGAGGTCACCAGCAGGCCAAATCATTTCAGAACATCCGGCAGGGCCGAGTCTGGTGGCCCAAAAGATGCTCGCAGCCAAAACTGCCCTTCAGGCCGCCGACCAAGCAGCTGCGGTAAGTTGCGCCGAGTAAAGATGACTCGGTTAAATATAACTCGGTTTACTTCTTTAACATAGATATTATCCATCCCCAGTCCCCGAGATTCGGGTTGAGTGACTGTGGCTCGGCCGAGTAAAGATGACTCGGTTGAGTGAGGGTAACTCGACCTGAATCTTCATCAACAATACTGACCTTTCTTCTTTTCAGGCTTGCATGACCAAGCGCACACAAATACACCGCAAGCTGCTGCTGGAGCACAAGGTGCTTTCCAACAAGTTCAAGCTGCTCCGGGCCAAGCTGGACCAAGTAGCTGACTCGGCGGTCAAGGCTGAAGGGTTGGAGAAACGGATCTCGGAAATCGAGAGTAAGCCCTACTTTGCCTTTCAACTTGCACTTGCATTAGTTTCCTCATTCTAACACCAGCTACCTCGGCACAGCCGCACAGAAGGAGCGCGAGCTTGCACATCAGGCCGACCTGAAGAAAGAGCAGGAGGAAGTGTCCCGGCTGAAAACCGAGTTAGAGCAATCTCGGAGTCAAGCTGCCGAGTCGGAAAAGACCGCCGCCACAGAGAAGCGGCTCCGAGAAGAGGAGACTCGGAAGCTCAAGGAATCTCTTGAAGAATCCAAATCAGAGGCTACCTCGGCTGAGAGCGAGCTCCGAGCTCTGAAGGCCAAGATCGCGCAGTGGCTGGTGGACATCTCCAAAATCAACTCCGAGATGGACAGTAAGTCCCTTCCCCCTCTGCCTTTATTCCATCTGTCACATTTCTTCATATGTAACTTATTCTGGCGTTAGCCATTCCCTACTCAGAACGCTTCCCCCACACCAAGGCTGCTGCGGACAAGAGCGCAAAGGAGCACCGGTTCAAGGAAATCCAAGATGGCCCCATCTCGGCCGAGTGGGATATGGATGCTCATTTGGTGGCTCTAAAGGCACGCTTGGTACCGATGAGGGCTATCGGGATGAATCTTCTTACCTCTGCAATCCGAGCTTACAACGTTCTCTGGCCCGGGTGTGAGGCTCCAGCTATCGTTGATGAGTTAGCCAAGTGCCTGATGGCTTCCGAGGAAAGGCTCGATGATTGGCGATCATCTGCCGCCCGAGTCGGCGCAGATGAGGCGCTATCTTATGTGCTATCTTGGTACGAGGAGCTGGACCTCGAGATGCTGAAGACAGTGCGGGACGGGTCCAGGTGGCTCTCTGACCCGGAACACATCCAGCGCCGCCAAGAGTTGGCTTACTCGCTCATCCAATACGCCCCGGTACACAGCTTTGTCCCGGGTGAGCGGGTTCCTCAACTGGAAGAAGTGGAGACAGACGGCGAGGACGAAGGCGAAGACGAAGAACAAGTCGATGAAGAAATCCAAGCCGATACTCTCCAGAACTGCCTCTGCTCCGTATACCAGGAAGAATGGCGTATAGCCGGTGGAGCGATTCGGTGTAGTCCTTAGACTCCACAGTACTGCCGGAATCTCATCCAGCCAACAACCCGGAGCACGCAACAGTGGCTCAATCAACTGGGGTTTGATGCCGGATAAGACTAGTGCATTTTATCTTTCCACTTGTCCATTGGACTGCGGATGCGCAACCGAGGCCAGGTCTAGCTGGATTCTCTTTTCCTGGCAAAACCGAGCAAAGGCTCCCTCGGCGAAATTTGTGCCATTATCCGTAATAATGCTGTGCGGGTGCCCATACCTTAGGATAATATCCTTTAGGAATGACACGGCTGTGCGGCCGTCGCACTTTCTAATTGGCTTCACCTCGATCCACTTGGTGAACTTGTCCACCATCACCAGGATGTGAGTCATGTTACCTCGGGCTGGTTTGAATGGTCCCACCATATCCAGACACCATACAGCAAATGGCCAAGTGATGGGAATGGTTTTGAGAGCTGATGCCGGCATATGAATCTTGTGAGCAAACCTCTGACATCCTTCACATTTTCGGACAATGTCCTCTGCTTGCTGCAAAGCACTGGGCCAGTAGAACCCATATCGGAATGCTTTAGCCACTATAGCTCGGGAAGAGGCGTGATGACCACACTCTCCCTGATGAATATCTCGGAGAATCCTTTCTCCCTCTTCTGGTTCGACATAGCGCTGAAGCACAGTGGTTACGCTTCTTTTGTACAGCTCACGATTGATGATTGTGAAGGATTTGGACCGCCTCTGGATTTGTCTGGTCGAGACCTCATCACTCGGTAGGGTGTCATCCAACATGAATGTCATGATGGGTTGGGCCCATGTCGGGACAGGGCGAGTGCCGGGTACAGGCTCATCGATTTCCATTGCATCAACCGACATCACCGCGCCCGACATAGGCTGACGAGTCCCCGAGTCCTCCCAAGGAGTTCCCGAGTTCCGCCAAGCAGCTTTCCAATTCTCCAGCGTAGTCGCCGAGTCTTGCTGAATGTAATCGACATCCATGGAAGTCCCCGGGTCCTGCGCAGCAGTCCCCGAGTCCTGCAACTTGCTTCCGACATCTACATCCATCGGGATGACACCGAGCTCCGGATTACCCGGGATGAATATCGATTCTGACTCGGGTGAAAGCTTCATTGATGGCTTGTGAAGATGCTCCAGTGACACTCCGGGTGGAATGGCCTGCCGGTATGACCCGATTTTGGACAGCATGTCAGCACTTTCATTATCCGTCCGCCGAATGTGCGTGAACTCGCACCCATCAAAGAATCCCGAAAATTTCTGGACATGGAACCGGTATGCCGCCATGTTGGCATCTAGGGCATCCCAGTTGCCTGATGTTTGCTGAATCACCAGGTCCAAGTCACCATAACTAGATGATCAGGCGGATTCCAATTTCTTTGGCCACTTTGAGTCCATGAATCAGTGCTTCATACTCGGCGACATTGTTGGATGCTGCAAAGTGTACTTGCAATACATATTTCAGCTGATCTCGCTTTGGCGAGGTGAGAACTACACCAGCTCCCAGGCCCTCTTTACCTTGGACCCGTCAAAATGCATTCTCCAGTAGTTGGAGTCCGGTAAGGGACGGCTCATATTCCATCTCGGCCCAGTCCACAAGGAACTCGGCCACCGCTTGAGATTTGATGGTATCTCTTCTTGCATACTGTGGCGCATAAGCCTCAAGCTCAATAGCCCATTTAGCGACTCGGCCACTGGCATCCTTGTTGCCAAGGATTTCCGACACAGGGGCCGCACTTACAACAGTTATAGGATGCTCCTGGAAGTAATGCTTTAGTTTTTTGGCTGCCATATAGACACCATAAGTCATTTTTTGATAGTGAGGGTAGTTTTGTTTTGACGCGGAGAGCACCTCACTCAAATAATATACCGGCCTCTGCACGGTAGCTCCTTCTTCCTCTCGCTCCACTACCACTACGACACTAACGACTCGGTTAGTGGCCGCAATGTAGAGCAGCATGGACTCACTCGGTAGTGGCGAAGCCAGTATTGGCGCATTAGCCAACATTGCTTTTAACTCGTGAAATGCCGCATCCGCTTGCGGGGTCCAGCTGAACCTGTCTGACTTTTTCATCAGTTGGTATAAGGGAAAGGCCTTTTCTCCCAACCGACCTAGAAACGACTCAGAGAAGCCAGGCACCAGGTGAATTTCTGGATATCTCGGAGGCATCTCGGCAATTTCATATTTTCTATCGCCCGATCTTAGTCGGGTTTGCCTCGATACCTCGGCTAGACACGAGGAAACCGAGTAACTTTCCTGCTGGTACACCGAATGTACATTTATCCGGATTAAGCTTAAGTCGGAATTTCCGCAGGTTTGCGAATGTCTCTTTGAGATCATCCATGAGAGTGTGTTTTTCTTTAGTTTTTATGACTATGTCGTCGACATACACCTGCACATTTTTGCCTATCTGATCATGCAGACATTTTTGCATACAACGCTGATAAGTAGCGCCAGCATTTCTCAAACCGAAACACATAACACGATAGCAATAAGCCCCGTACGGGGTGATAAAGGCAGTCTTTATTTGATCATCAGGGTTCAGCGGTATCTGGTGAAAACCAGAGTACGCGTCTACAAACGAGAGTAGTTCACACCCGGCCGTAGAGTCGATCACTTGATCGATCCGGGGCAGCGGGAATGGATCTTTAGGACATGCCTTGTTCAGATGTGTGTAGTCAACACACATGCGCCAGGCAGTGGCAGCAATCGGATCATCTTTCTTCTTTTCTACCAGGACCGGGTTAGCCAACCAGTCCGGGTACTTCACTTCTACGACAGCATTTGCTGCGAGTAACTTGGCTAACTCGTCACCCACAGCCTTTCTTCTTCCTTCGGCAAGACGCCGAGTCGGTTGCTTCACTGGCCTAGCATCTGGCCTGACATGTAGAGAGTGCTCAGCCAACTCCCTCGGAACACCCGGCAAGTCCTGACTGGACCATGCAAAGATATCCCGATTCTCACGGAGGAAGTGGATGAGCTCACTTTCCTATTTGCTGTCCAACCCGGCATCGATGATGACAGTGTGGTCCGGGTTAGACTCGTCAACGCCCACTTTCTTGGACTCCTTCGCCGCCTGGAAGGTTGCGGTCTGCTGCGGGTTGGCCGGACTCGGCACGCCGAGTTGAGCAGACTGGGCCAAAGCCACCACCTCAAGGATTCTCTTCTTCTCCGCAGCGATCACCAAAGACTCGGCCAGACAAGACCCGGCAGAAGCACACTCCATAGAACGCTTGTAGTCTCCCGAGATGGTGATGACACCATTTGGTCCCGGAAGCTTCATCTTCAGGTAAGCCACGTGAGTGGACGCCATGAACTTGGCGAGTGCTGGCCTACCGAGCAAGGCATGATACGGGCTTTCGAGATCCACAACCTCGAACAGCAGACTCTCAGTTCGGCTATTGCTTTTGTCGCCGAAGGCAACATCAACCCAAACGGTGCCCATAGGCGCATGTGAGACACCCGGTACAATACCATGAAAGGTAGTTCTGCTTGGCTGCATCATATTCTCGGTTATGCCGAGTTTAACCATGGTGTCTCGGTACATAATGTTGATGCTGCTCCCATTGTCAACAAGAACCCGGGTAAACCTGACATTGATGCTGGGCCCGACGAATGTCGGATCCAACACTAGAGCATAACCTCCGGGATTCGGCATGACCTTGGGATGGTCCTTGATGCTCCAAGTGATCTGATCCTCGGACCAGTACATGAACTTGGGCACGGCCGGCATGACCGCGTTTACCTCCATCGCACGCCGGTGTTGGCTCTGCTTATCAGTTGGCTCGGTCACAAAGACCATGTAACTCTGATGCGGTTCTCTGTACTCATTCTGCCGACTCGGGCCGGCGTTGTTGTTGCGGTTGTAGTTGTTGTTGTTGTTTGCCACTTGGTTGACATTTTCCTGCCTCGGCTGAGTGTTCAGAGGCTCAGTGTTTGCACCAGTGAGAGGCGCAGGTCTGGATGTCGGACCAGCAGTTACTGGCTTGCGCTTGTGCCAATCACAGTCCCGGGTCGAATGTTGAGCCGGTCTGCTGGGGTGCCTGGTGTGATAGCAGCAAGGGCCATCCAACATTTTCTCATAGGTGAACCTCTCCTGATCATCCCACTGTTTCTTGTTGCCATTCCATGGCTTCTTCTCGCCGTTCCACGGCTTTCTCTCGCCGTTCCACGGCCTCTTCTCGCCGTTCCACGGCCTCTTTCCTTCCGAGTTCTGGCCCCATGACGGACCATCATTTTTCTGGCGCTGGCTGCTGCCGGCACCCGCTTGATCTTGGTCGACAGCTGCGACCTGGTCAGACCCGTACCGGTAATCCGGCCTGTCATCTCTCCTCTTGTTTCGGTTGTCCGGGCGATCGCTACGCCGACCTGATCTATCTCGGTCTTGAGCAGGGTACCTCCTGCCCACATCAACCTGGGCCAGCAA
This sequence comes from Puccinellia tenuiflora, assembly GCA_012064385.1. NCBI lineage: Eukaryota > Viridiplantae > Streptophyta > Magnoliopsida > Poales > Poaceae > Puccinellia > Puccinellia tenuiflora. The sequence goes on from QRDG01001188.1 coordinate 175,482, forward strand.
CGGCTGTGTCGGATCACCAAGTGCATAGCTGTCTGCTATTGACATAGTTTCGGCCAAGGTGGCCGGCATCTCCCTCTGGAGTCTCTGCCAAAGCATGGAGCCATGTCGGCATCCTTGCGCAAACCACGCAATGGCTTGTGACTCGATTACCCCTTCACAGGAGTTTCGGATCGTGCTCCACCGAGTCAGGTACTCCCGGTCTGTTTCGTCTTCTCTCTGCCGACACATGGACAGCTGCTGAGGGCGATTCGGCCTCTTGTAGGTGCTGGAGAAGTTGCTGACAAAGGCCTCGGAGAAATTGAGCCAGCAATCAATGTTGTTCTCCTCCAGATTGTTCAGCCAGATTCGGGCTGGTCCCTCTAGCATCTGCGGTACATACCGCACGGCCCACCGGCGACTGCCACCAGCGATATGCACTGCTGTAACATAATCTGTCAACCAGCCCTCCGGCTTGGTGCTGCCGTCATAGGTCTTTGCACCCCGGGGGAGCTGGAAATTCGGTACAGGTGACTGTTTCATGATCCGGGGTCCAAAGCATGCAGGACCCGGTGGGCCTTGCTCCTCCAGCATCTCAGACAGATAGATTCTGTCGAGCTTGTTGCGAACGTCATGAGCCGGTAGCTGGCGAGCTCCCAGCCTAGCACCGAGTGCACCCTCAGACGCCAGCTCTCTGAACCTAGTATACCCGACACGCTCCATGGCCGAGTAATAACCGTCGTCGTATCAGTCAGCGGCCGGCTCGGCATACCCTGTCGGAGATTGTCCCCAGGAACTAGGGGTGTCTCCAAGGTATCGTGTAAGGGGCTGAACACGGAGTCAAACAGTCCACAACGGGCTCCGGCGACGGTGCTCGTCAGGCTCGCTGCGGACGACACTGCAGAGATTGACACAAGATCTTACCCAGGTTCAGGGCCCTCTTGTGGAGGTAAAACCCCTACGTCCTGCTTCTATGTATTGCACTGCTTGGAGAGTTTTTACAGTACAAGGAGAGCTTGTCGAGCTCTGGGTGGCTAACAATGGCTACTGGCTGATCTCCAGATCTAGGGTTAGGGTTTGCTAGAGCTGCAGCAACCGAAGGTCGAAGAACAGGAATCCAACCCTTAGCTAGGGTGTCGTGGGGCTACCTTTCGGGTCCCCCACGGTGGTGGTACCTGGGTCACGCCATTGAAGGCCCAGCGAAGCCCAAGAAGGACACCGTGTGGCACAAGTAGTCGACTTAGGTCGGTGATGCTTTCCTTATCTTGTACGTGCAATCCGCACCGTCCACCCGAGACCCAGCCTGTAGTATAAAGGCCGGGAGGGTGCGCCGTCTAGGGCATCGAATCATTGAACATCGCATTGTAGCCACCAATCGATAATTCCAGACAAGCAGGAGTAGGTCTTTACCTCAACTTGAGGGGCCGAACCTGGGTAAAATCGCCCCCTGTTAGCCGTCGTGTTCACCAGCCTGATCTCTCTCTTTCTCCTTCAATCAACCCGGGGTATTCGACCTAGGGATTTGCCGAGCTACAAGCTCGTCAATTGGCGCCGTCTGTGGGAAAGAACAGATCGCTGGAGTCGTGATCATGCCGGCCTCACCCGCAACCAACAACACCATCAGCGCGAGGGAGTCGATCTACACCGGCTTCCTCGAGTACGTCGAGCACTCGCCGGCGGATCTTTCGGCTTACGCCGAATTCCAACAGAGCACGTGGATTACCTTTGGTAGTCTGCGTTATCTGGTGGACAGTCGCGGAACCCTCCGCCCTACGCAGGCCGCCCTGCGCTCAATGGAGGCGCCTGCATCCATGGCGGCTGCGCTGATCGCAACCTCACCCGCCGTGAAGATTACGGAGATCGCATCTATATCGACATCTGCGTCTACATCAACTGCGCCGACCATGGCTTCACCCGTCGCGAAGATCGCATCTACCGCGGTCAAGGCGACTGCATCTACTTCGACTACATCAACTTCGACTGCGGCGATCGCATCTGCGATTGCCAAGAAAAACGCATCTGCTGCGGCCTCGGGGCGAGTCAAGTCCACTCCGACCTACCTGTTCGGGCGCCAGCCAAGATCCGCACCAGCTTCGATTGCGCCGATCGCATCTACGCGTCGCGCAGCCGCCAGTAGCAGCGACCGTGGTACCCACCACGTTGCTGTGATCTTCGACAACGAGTACAGCTCAGATGAAGGAAGCACGACAGGGAGCATCAGCCCCACTCGATGGGTCTACCCCGCGCAAGTCTACATGACCGGTCCATCAGCACCCGCGTACCCCATGGAAGTCACCCTGCAAGACAAGGTGACGAAACTTACCATCACCCGGGAGCTGGCGATTAGGGCACAGAAGCACGTGGACGATGGCACGTTCCCTGCCCCGGAAGATCCACAGGAAGATCGACAGGCGGTCCAGTACTTGCTCTGGAAGGAAGCCAAACGAATCAAACAGGATAAAGCCGAGTTGGCCCGGCGCAAGGAGCTAGCCGACGAGTCGAGTGCCAGGAGGGCAGCGCTCACATTCATGTCTGGATCAGAAGAAGTCAATCAAGAAGGAAGGCACAGAACTCGCATGCCGCGGGTGCACGAGGCCGATCGCATCCACCTCACCCGCAACTTGGAGTCATCTTTCTTGGAAGACGAGGACGGAATACCCATCCCCAGAACACCCGCCTCTGCGCTTATGGGAGTCGAGACCTATTTGCGGGTCATGCAGCCGCCGGAAGGAAGCGCCAACGCTCGCGTACACAGGCAGCAGATCCAAGCCTTGAGGCAAGTCGAGGAAGTCTTGGCAAGAGGAGAACGAGTCGAAGGGATGTACGAGGAACGAGGACGTCGTGACCGTGGAATCGCACCAGCGGCAGATCGGGAACCGATTCGACTGCGACAACTGCAGCCCGGCGAGGATGGCCGCAACGTCGTCACACAGAGAAGGATAGACCGTGCCCGTCGACTGCGAGAAGCAGGACTACTCGACGATGATGAAGACCACGAGCCACGTGGAGCCCCGTGTTTCAGTATAAATATTCGCGACACGAAGATGCCCAAAGGCTTCAAGCTGACGGCGGAGACACAAAAGTACGACGGAAAGCAGCACCCGCAGGATTGGCTGGACGACTACCTCATCGCATGCAGCTGCCAAGGTGGTAATTCGACTACCGCCATGCAGTACATCCAGCTGATGCTCACGGGGTCCGCCCGCGGGTGGCTCAACACGCAGCCGAAGGATGCCTTCAGGACTTGGGAGGAATTCAGGACTGCATTCATAAAAGGTTTCCTGGGAACTTACGCCAGGCCAACCACCCTCATCGAGCTCCAAGCTTGCAAACAGGACCATGAGGAGCGACTCCGTTCGTACATCCAACGGTGGACCCTGCTCCGCAACACCATGGATGGAGCCACCTCAGAGGACAGAGTCATGGATGCATTCATCTACGGCCTCACCCGCCGCGACCTTCGCGAAGAACTTGGTAGGCTCAGGCCGAAGAATATGATAGACCTTATGCAGATCGCCAACCAATGGGCAGATGGAGAAGACTCCGTCCGCGACTCAATGCCAGATCCCCAACCCAGCAACTGGCGAGAGGGTCGACTGAAAAAGAAACCACGCTTTATCGGCCACGACTCAATAGAGTTAGTAGCGGCGGGATTCGAAACCCCCCGTGAGAATGATAGAGGATATAGCCAAGGCGGTGGCAATGATAGAGGATATAGCCAAGGCGGTGGCAATGATAGAGGATATAGCCAAGGCGGTGGCAATGATAGAGGATACAACCAAGGTGGTGGCAGCGGCTACCGCGGAGATGGAAGTCGCAAGCGCGAGTGGCGCAGACGCATACTCACGGATGAGGAAGAGCTAGAGCAACCCTGCAGGCACCATATGTTCAAGGACCCGGAAACAGGCAAGTGGGGATCCCGACACCTGTTGAAGGACTGCAAGAAGGCGCAACGGCTGGCCAGGGCCTTCACGCGCGTACTTGCTACGGACGGGCAGCAGGTTCATCAAGCATCACCCGCGGGACAACCAGTCGCGGGACAGCTGGCAATCAACGCACCACCAGCTCCTCCACTCGCCAACCCAGCGCAAGCAGCACTGGCTTACTACCCGCCGCAACAACCGCAGCAGCCGCAACAGCAGCAGCAGCAACCGCAGCAACAGGACCCTGCCAACGTGTTCCCAGCACCACGCGGGCAGATGAACATGATACAGAAGGGGCGTCCTTCCAACAGGACCCAGAAGCTCATTACTCGCCAAGTCTTTCAGGCAATCACCAATCCACCCGCAGTACCCGAGTACCTGAGAGGATCAGAGATAGACATCACCTTCTCCAGGGCTGATCACCCGCCGGCAATACCACGGCCCGGGCACGCCGCTCTGGTAGTCGAAGCTCAGATCGGGGAGTACACCTTGAAAAAGGTGTTCATGGATGGAGGCAGTGGAATCAACATTCTTTTCGCTGACACCCTCAGGCGCATGAACAGGTCAACTTCCAACCTGACGCCGTCATCTAATACCTTTCATGGTATAGTACCAGGGCAAGCAGTTACGCCCATGGGAGTAATCACACTCGACGTGATCTTCGGCACACCCGACAACTTCCGGAGGGAGGCAATCGACTTCGAGGTGGTCGACTGGAAATCACAGTACCACGCCATCCTCGGGCGTCCAACTTTTGCAAGGTTTATGGCGATACCCCACTACGCCTACCTCATGCTCAAGATGCCTGGACCCAAGGGTGTCATCACGGTGAGAGGCGACTTCGACCGGTCCGACAGCTGCGACCGCGAGTTCAGCAGGATCTCTGAGTTCTTTGGGATGGACGATCACCTGGAGATGTTGGCAGTCGACAACGACAAGACCCTCTTCCCCCCAAAGAAGAAATCACCCAAAAATCCTCGGCCGCCACTCGACGCACTCGGGGGCTTGCGCTGTACAGGTCTAAAGTTAGCCTAGGCCGCCACTCGAATCACTCGGGGGCTGCGCCTAACAGGCATCACCCAAAAATCCTCGGCCGCCACTCGACGCACTCGGGGGCTCGCGCTGTACAGGTCTAAAGTTAGCCTAGGCCGCCACTCGAATCACTCGAGGGCTGCGCCTAACAGGCGTCACCCAAAAATCCTCGGCCGCCACTCGACGCACTCGGGGGCTCGCGCTGTACAGGTCTAAAGTTAGCCTAGGCCGCCACTCGAATCACTCGGGGGCTGCGCCTAACAGGCGTCACCTAAAAATCCTCGGCCGCCACTCGACGCACTCGGGGGCTCGCGCTGTACAGGTCTAAAGTTAGCCTAGGCCGCCACTCGAATCACTCGGGGGCTGCGCCTAACAGGCATCACCCAAAAATCCTCGGCCGCCACTCGACGCACTCGGGGGCTCGCGCTGTACAGGTCTAAAGTTAGCCTAGGCCGCCACTCGAATCACTCGGGGGCTGCGCCTAACAGGCGTCACCCAAAAATCCTCGGCCGCCACTCGACGCACTCGGGGGCTCGCGCTGTACAGGTCTAAAGTTAGCCTAGGCCGCCACTCGAATCACTCGGGGGCTGCGCCTAACAGGCGTCACCCAAAAATCCTCGGCCGCCACTCGACGCACTCGGGGGCTCGCGCTGTACAGGTCTAAAGTTAGCCTAGGCCGCCACTCGAATCACTCGGGGGCTGCGCCTAACAGGCATCACACAAAAATCCTAGGCCGCCACTCGATTCACTAGGGGGCTCGAGCCATACAGGTCTACAAGTGCAAAATCAACCATACAACATCATATGGGCATACATACATGCGTGTTTATGTTACAAGCTAACATTATACAACAAACTGTTTTTCTTAGTCGACAGGCTCTTCCTTTGGCGCATCCAGTGGCCCTACACGTCGCTCTGTATGATTCAGAACCTGTCGCATCACCTGACGTGCGGCCTCAAGGGATTCAGCATAATCAACATCCCTAGGCAACCCATCAAGTATTCTGTCCAAGGGAACATGAGGTCGATGCAGTCGAACATAGGCAAACGCTGTGTTGGCCCCGGCAACAAGCTGACCGAGGACGACCCCCTTCAACGCCCTGCTGCTGCGGAACCTCTCCAACAGCGCAGGCAACCCTTCCGGCTGCTCATCAAGGGGGAAGAACACTTTGTTGATCTGCCAGAGTGCTTTCCTGCAACCTTCAAGAATGAACGCAGCTCGCCAGGTGCGATCCAGCATCCGCGCGAGTATACGGCCCTCTCCCTTATGTACCCAGAATTGGCGAGCTTCGACCGAGTTACCGGTGGCCTCACTATCCACGCGCTCGTCCACTCGAGCGTTCTCGGCTTGCCAGTCGGGATTAACAACTGCAATTAACGGGTCAAGGTGCAGAACAACACAAGCATGAAGAAATCAAAGAGAAGCAGCTAGAGCCCAAACCTTGCAGCTGTCGACATATCAGATCAATCTGGTCAAGAAGGAACCGTTCGCGCTGATTGAACGGCCCAGCGGAACGCGCCCTGAGGCGTTCAAGCTCCACTTCAGTTCTCCGCAGCTTCGACTCAAGTTCAGTGATCTTGTTCCTCATATAATTAAACACTCGCTGATCGTTCCTGCTCCGCGCGGGAGCTGGAGAAGTCGGACAACGCGAAGACGCAGGCGCAGCCGAAGAGGTGCCCTCATCCCAGTACGCACGGATATCTTCCGCGACTTCAGGAGGAGCACTTCCGTCAGGCTGTCAATTTAAAGAACATCAGAGAGCACTATTTTCAACAAGACTAGACAAAAACACAGTCGCATGACAGAATCAGCATATCCATTGATTTCACCGAGTTTCATTACAAAAGACAAAAGAAGACCCCTACTACAACACTACATGGCAGAACCCGACGGTGCGCGGCCCTTTTTGGCGGCTGACTCTGCAAGCTTCCTCTCAAAGGTGTCAATCAGTTTTTTAGCTAACTGAGTCGCCTTGTCCTTGACGCTGGTCAGGGACTTGGACTTTCCATCGGGCCTTCGAGGGAAGTCGCTCACAGCCGCCTCAAAGTCACCCGAGATCCCATGACCGAGTAACAGACGGAAGGTGAGCTCGGAGCCGCGTACCGTCTGGGTGCGGGTGTAGTTGGCCATCACATTCGCCTCAGCAAATGGAGCCGCCAGCGCGTCAGCCCCCTTAGGCGCAGCCTGACCAGGGAAAACACCTTGATAGATGTTGGCCAGGGCGCTCGAGGACTTCTTCACAGCGTCCGCGGCGCACGCGCAAACCCGGTTGCAGAGGTCGACTGCCGCCGACAAGGTGGTATTCGCGCTGGACGTCCCTTCAGGGGGAGCACCGCCACCAACACCTACATTCATAAATAACGCGAATAGTAAGGTTACCTGCAGGCAATAAAGGCAAAAGTAGGCTTCTATCAGCCGAGAACTTACCACCAATGACTGTGGCAATGCTAATCAGGCGTTCGACCTGAACCTTTTCTGCCTCATTCTGGGTTTCAAGCGACTTCTCCAGTTGCTGGACCCGCCTCGCCAAGCCGTGGTTGTCTTCTGCAGAACACCCGAGCAAAAGTTCAGAATTGCAGACAGTCGAAGAAAGTTCAAAAGACTCGACAAGGGATACTTACTCTTCGACTGCTCAAGCGCAGCACGAAGTTGACTAGCCTCCTGCTCCAGACGAATGAAGCGGGTGGCCGTTTCCATCTGCTGACGATAGACGGGCTGCGGAAAAAGAAGTATAAATCTGTACCCGACTATTCTAGTCACGCACATCTTCGGGGGCTACTCCCATCGGGAGCGCTGTTCGCGCACCCGATACAAGAATTTGCAAGATAAGAAAGAAGATACTTACATGCTGGGTCAGATCAGCATCCACGGCAGTCGCATCAGCGGCACCATCCGGCCGGGTGGCCGTCAAAGGGTCCAGCACCGGAGGATCGTTCGCCTGTGGCGCCTCTTCAGTTGTACCAGTCGCATGCTCCGGGGCAGCAGACTGGTGTTCCTCCTCACGAGGCGAAACATGGACATTACCACCTTGATGGCTGCTTACAAAAGATTCAGAAAACACCCAAGGAACAGAAAGAAGAAGCGAATCAGAAAGGTTCAGTCGCAGAAAGCTTACCTGTCAACATCTTCACCATTGCTGCTCATAGGAAGGAGACGGCATCCTCCCAAACCCCGCGGGAGGCGCGGAGTTCAGCGGAGTCGCTATCAGCGGGTTCACCGGCTCCTTCGGCACTGAAGAAGATCCGCTAGAGTCCTTCTCCTCCTCTGCCGCCTCCTTCAAGGGAGACGTCGCCGCGGTGAAGTCGACGTTCTTCTGCTTACGCCGCTTCGCGGGTGGAGCCGTGTCCTCCTCTTCTTCCTCCTCCACTTCCTCGCTACGCGAGTAGGCAGGGGGAGGACTCTCTTCATCGCCGTCCTGCTCGGCAACGATTGCGGCTTCATCGTGAGCGCCATTCTCCATCAACGGAGGAAGGCTCACGTAGTTCTTACGATCCTGAAGAGCAGCAAGCAACAGTCGGAAAATCAGAAAAAAGACAGTCGAATGACACACAAAGAAGAAATCAAGATTCAAACACTTACCTCTGGGATCGGATTCGTCGAGCTGAACGGCGCGACTGGGCAAGTCACGTTGCACGGGTCGGCGACCCGCAGACTGGTGATATTCCTCACCTTGATCGCGACCTGCGCATCGTCAACCGCCGGGTCGACTGCCATTTCCCACATCGGGAGAGGGCGTTGTTGAAGCGGCTGTACCCTCAGCCTATGGAACATGGCGATCAGCTGGATCCCGCCCGCTTCGCGTCCCATCGACTTCAACAACCCGCGAAGCAATGACGTCAGCGGTTTGATCGACTCCTTCTCCTCCGCCGACAGGGGGTGCGACCAGGCGTTGGTTTTCCTCAAGGGCCGATCAGCGGCGAAGTCGGGAAGCCCGGCTTGGTTCCACTTGACGTAGAACCACTTCTTTCTCCAGTTTTGCACGGAGTCGGACTTCTTCATATGGAAGAAGACCGTGTCGCCACGAAGCTGGATGCCAAAACCGCCGACTGGGTATGCCTCTTTCGACTTACCCACCATCCGGCGCACCTGGAAGAGCGACTTCCAAAGTGCCCAGTGGGGTGCGATCCCCAGAAAGCATTCGCACAACACGATAAAGCTCGTGATGCTTAAGACGCTGTTGGGAGTCAGATCGTGGATCTGAATCCCATAGGCGTACAGAAGCCCACGGACGAAATCGTGAAGGGGGAACCCGAATCCCCGTGGAAGAAACTCCACGAAGCAGACGCGTTCCCCATTGCGGGGAGCAGGGATGGTATCCTTACCGGGCGCCCGCGTCGTCGCCGTGCTCTCCGGCGGCAGCAGCCCCTGCTGGCGGAGGTTGTCGAGCTCCGCCGCTCTGACTGAGGATTTGCCCCAGTCGCCTTCCACCTTCTTCATCCCGGCGTCGTCGCCGGCGGCGGAGGAGCTCTCAGTACCCTTAACTCTCTTGTGGCCCATGTCGCCGGAGGGGAAAGGGGAGGATTTTTGGAAGCTTTTTCGCGAGGAACAGCGATGGCAAGAACTGGCGGCGAGGGAGAAGAATGAGGCTTGGTGAACTGCCCCTGCGCCGCGGTGAAAATTATATACCGCGGGGCAGTTCATTTTGGCCGTCAATCGCGGAACTGCAAGGCGCCGCAAGGATCCTGCCGTCCACGTGTCGCACGAAGGACACATTGGTCGTGCTCCACTACGCACGGGAACCGAAGCATCATCATCACGCCGCGGAGTTTTCGCGCCCAACGGTCCATATTCAGCGGTCGCCGCTGTGACAGCGGGCCCACCATCGTCACGTCCCGTCGGGCGCAGAGCGTGTCGGGTCATGTCATCAAAAGCGTCATCCCTGACGTCATCATGGAAGTGTGTCAAGTAAGCCAAGCAATTGGCTGAGCATTCGACAGTCATTCGACTGAACCAAGTACGTTCGAACCAAACGTTCGAATGGAATAAGACGAAGTAAGCTTTTTTAAAGCTGATGTTATGACTAGTAGGCCATCAAGGCTGAGTGAAGAGTAAGTCGAGCCAGGACAGTTTCGACTCGGACAAATTCGAGTCATCTGTTTACTCCCATCGGGAGCGGGCTTTTCGACTGAGGAAATTTGAGTTTAATCTCAATTGCAAGCAATTCAGCTTAATCTCGGGGGCTACTCCCATCGGGAGCGCTGTTCGCGCACCCGATGATTGTGGACAAGGGCAGTCGAAATGCTGCGACTCCGAAAGATCAAATCGGTGCACCCGAAGAATCAAGACAAGCTCACTCGAAGCAAGCTTCGACGATTCCATGTGGCGTGCCCTGAAAGGGGGAGTCCTCCACCCGACTCTACGATTCGACTGAGCACTCGGGGGCTACTGTCGTGGGGCTACCTTTCGGGTCCCCCACGGTGGTGGTACCTGGGTCACGCCAATGAAGGCCCAGCGAAGCCCAAGAAGGACACCGTGTGGCACAAGTAGTCGACTTAGGTCGGTGATGCTTTCCTTATCTTGTACGTGCAATCCGCACCGTCCACCCGAGACCCGGCCTGTAGTATAAAGGCCGGGAGGGTGCGCCGTCTAGGGCATCGAATCATTGAACATCGCATTGTAGCCACCAATCGATAATTCCAGACAAGCAGGAGTAGGTCTTTACCTCAACTTGAGGGGCCGAACCTGGGTAAAATCGCCCCCTGTTAGCCGTCGTGTTCACCAGCCTGATCTCTCTCTTTCTCCTTCAATCAACCCGGGGTATTCGACCTAGGGATTTGCCGAGCCACAAGCTCGTCACCTAACCACTTTTTATCACTTCAACCAAACAAAAAACATGGCTAGCCAACACACACAACCAAACATGAAAAATGGTTACCACCAACCACGTGGTTAGGGGTGCCCCCAACCACTTTTTCATAGCCAATGAACCAAACACACCGTTAATATTGACTTGTGGGGAAAATACGGTGCAAAAAAGACAAATTTCGCAATGGATGGATACGCGAAGACTGAAGAAGCATCCACCTGAAGGAGAGGTGGTGGTCACACAACAGCCGGAGACAACATGGGCAGGCGGCCAGGCATGCCTCCTATGCCACCAGCTATCCTTCGGTCGCCGCTTTATCTTCAACCCAAAATGCCATCTGCCTAAAAAGAGAGGTTTCAGCTGAAAAATAGAGACACATAACACAGGACAGAAGAACATCCAATCCGTCGAAGGTTGTTTAGTAAATCCAATCCAAACTGGCCTTCTCCCTCACCACAAACACATAATTATGCTCCAATGGTGAAGTGTGAGTTTTCTCTATCGAGGCTGTGGCTTTGTAGTACTAGTTGTATAGCAGCTTCGTTCTTTTGGTTATTGCATGAGCCACCCAACATGACTGTAGTCCCTGTTCTTACAACATCATATGAGTTTTGTTTAAAGGTATAAGTTCATATGAGTTGCTGACAAGATCATGATGATTTCTCTCAATGACTAGGTTTTTACATGATTGAATCTATTGTTTAGTTTGTTTCCTTGTTCATTTATATTGTCTCTTCATTAGATTGATGGTGGCCAGGTTTATGTTGGAATAAACAAGAATGAACCGTGTGTATTAGGAGTGCTTGAGGATGTGAGTAGCTGCCACGTGTTCTCGTTAGGTGACGCCATGTGTCGAAATAGGATCACATCACGTGTGCACCAACTGTCACACCACCCGTCATCATGTGGGTATGGCAGAAGTCATGGTATTATTAAATAACAAGACAACGAGACCAAAACAACTTACAAAAAAGAGTATATAAATGATCAACTAATCTCGACCCATTACAAGATGTGACAAGATAACACCTAAAAGTAACTCGCCACTTGTCCGCAACAAACTCCTTCAAGAAGGTAGTACACACTTGCGTCGATGTTGTGAGTCTAGCCTAAAATGCCGTGACAAGAATTTTCACCTTGTGTGTTGTAATCAATCGATCAAGACCATATCCATCAGCAGGGATACAACACCTTTACAAAGAAGATGCATGACACAAGTTAGGATTACATCATTGCTAGTCTAATTACCATGAGACTGAGGTGGACGCGCGATCACATATTTGCTATATGGCCTGATGTCGCCTAAGGAGGGGGAACGAGCCTGCGGGCCGGGTCGCCGTCGGCTGACCTTGGCGCCGCCGGCATGGAGGGGGTTCGCCGGATCTCACTTCACCTGTCTTGGGGGGATGACCGCGAGCCGTCGGGGGAAGAGGATCTGGATGTCGGACACATCGCCGTCCGGTCTGCCTTGAGTGCCGTGGAAACCGATGGGGGTCCTCCGGCAGGCTCACCTCCTCCTGCTCTCTCCGATGAGGAGATCCGACAGCAGCTCTGGGTGGATGCCGGGTTCCCCACGCCGGCCAGTGGCTTCTAGGAGAAGGCCTTGTCGCCGGCGGCAGGTGAGGTCACTGGTGTTTTCTCTGTGTGCAGGTCTGCAGCGCGTGTCGAGCCTGCGGCTTCGATGCGGGGGAGGGGCGCGGGTGGTCTCGTCGCCGACTGGTCTGCGGATTACGCGTCCGCCGCCGAGGATGGGGTTGTGGAGGGGACCGCTTCCTCCCAAGCTTTCTTCTCCGGCGCCGGTGCTGGCCTCCTTCCTCGACCGGGCTCTGGAGGAGCACGCTCAGGTGGCTGTCGATGGGTCGTCTGCTGGTGCTCCGGCGTGCCCGTCGCCGTGCACGGCAGTTGTGGCGCCCGTGACGCATGCTTCGTCCGCCGGGCCGGCGTCCGATCCGCTTTCCCTGGGATCGCCGGGGGACGCGGGTTTCCGTTGTTCAAACGGTGCAGGGATCGCGTGATGGGCCCCACTTGCATGCGACGGATCCTGTCCGTCCGTCCTGGGGGCACCTGCATCAGCGATTCTCCAAGTGCTGGGCACGAGCGTGCCCTAGATCGTATGTCACCGCCTCCCTCGCGTGCTCTCCTTCGACAACTCCTTCATCTTCGACTCTCGTGTGCGCTCCTGCGTCTCTCCCTTCGCCGACCATCTCCTCGCCTGGTTCCCGTCGCAGCTGGGACCGCACCTTCGCCGATGTCGTCGCTGTGCCGTCGGTTGCTTCAATGTGTGCCGCCCCGCTGCGGCCTCCGACTGGAGCTGGACCTCGTGGGGGTCCCGCTCGTCCTCTGCCTCAGCAACCCCTGATCGGGTTGCAACACGGGGCTGTGTCCGGGCAGCCGCCGGTACTGGGTTCGCCGCCGGGCTCGTCTGCTACGGCGGGTGGGTCGTTTCCCGCGCCCTAGATGGGGCGATCCTGTACAGGCCCCTGCAGCCACCTTCTCGCCACTACGGGCCGCCGAGTTTATGCCTCCGCAGTTGATGCTGTTCATACAGTTCCAGCCGCCGCCGATGCCCGCTCCCATGTTCCAGCCTTTTCAACAACATCAGGCCCCAGTTCAAGTCGCTGCGGCCGGGCAGGGTGTGTCGCGTGGCAAGCGTAAGAAGAAGAAGAATGGTCTGGGTGCGGGGGCGGTGCAGGTTCCTCATCAGGTTCCACCCCAGTAGCTGTATCCGCCGTAGCAGGTCGTCCCTTCCGTGCAGCCCCTGTTGCAGCCTTCTGGCCAGCAGCATGATGTGTTGATGCAAGGCCACCAGCTAGTGAGTCAGCAGCAGGATGGCCAGCCCGTTGTGTTGGCCGTTCATATTGCGCCGGCAGTTTCTGATGCTATGGTCGCCGGTCCTGTTGGCACTCAGGGTAAGGCTAAGGCAAAGAAGGCTACTGTGTGTTGGAAATGTGCGGTTAATACTCATGCGACCAAGGATTGCACTGCTCAGCATTTTTGTTTGGTCTGTAATAATACGGAGCATCCTACCATGAGGTGTCCTACGCTTCGTCTGCCGAAGCCTTCAGCTTTCACTTCCGGCTTTGGCACGGATGAGACTCTGTTTCTGTAGTTGCCGGATAGTGTGTTTAAGGAGCATCTTGCTCCGGCGAGTTCTCCCACTGCTCTGGTCTTGGTTGTTGGAGAACCGGTCACAGCTGCTGCCATTCAGAGTCTGATGTCGCGGATGTGTCCTACGAGGTCTCAGTGGAATTGGGAAGCCATCCTCATGGTTCTGATGCTTTCCTGATAGGCTTCCCTTCTTTGGAGGATCTTCAGAGAATGGATGGATTCCAGATGAGCGTTCCTTCGTTTATGGCTCAGGCTACTGTTTCTGTTTGGACGGCTGCCCAAGAGGGTGCTTGAGCAGGTGTGGGTCCATGTCCAGGGTGTTCCCTACACCGTCAGACACTTTCTAGGGCTTTGGGCAGTGGGTTCTCTCATTGGCACTACTTTGGATGTGGACCTAGTCACTTTGAGGAGTCAGAACATTGTCAGGATCTTGGTCGGCATGATTGACTCTTCGGTTCTAGAGAAAAGGGTGGATGAGAAGGGTCCTTATATTGGGGGTGCTTGCGTTATTAAGCTCGGGGAGTATGACTTCTTCTTCCGGCGGGAGTCAGCTGATTTCATAGTTGATCCGAGTTTTGTGCCCTTTTTTTGGAGGCGCAAGGGGGATGACCCTGATTCTGATGCTGCTGGTAATGCTAAGGGTTCTTCCAGTTCTATGGATCAGGCGTCGGCGCCTGGCGGATCTTGGTTCTCAGAGTTCCATATGGAGATTGATGCAAATGTTTCTTCTGGGGCTCAGTAGCTGGGCTTTCCGCGGCACCTCTTGCCGTGTCACCTTTGAGGCCGGTGGTGGCTATCACTCCTTATAACCCTAATCCGCAGACGCTCGGGGTATGAGATTGTTTCTGAGTTAAGGCGCTCGTCTCCTCATCTGCTACGACCAGATACAGTGCAGCGGGTCGGCCTGCTTCCGCCCATCCTCCAGGGTCGGTTCGGCCTGAGACGTCCCCGTGCTGCCGGTGGCTACTGGTCCGGCTGTGGCTTTGGCTGCCCCGGAGTCCGCTGTGGGTGGCAGTACTGGTACGCTGCTGCGTGTTGCTGGCGTGGAGGCGGGGCCGGCCGGTGCTCTTCTCCACTCACCGTGTGCAGTCCCGGCCTCACCTGTGGATGCCGACATGGGTGGGGTGGTGTCCGGCTTCGATGGTATGGGCGTGGGGGAGGCTTCGACATCGACTGTGCCTCTCCATGCCATGCGCCAGGGCTGGGTGCCGGTCACCTGTTGGATGAGGTGGTCTCGACGCCGATCTTGACCCCTCCGTCATTTGTTACTCCGGTGGTGTTGGAGGCTGGGTTGGTATCTTCTCGCCGTTGCCCAGGAGGAGTTTAAATCTACTTTTCTTTGTGAAATGGTAAACATGGCAAAGATACCCCGCATCCGTTCATCATCGGTGGGGACTTCAACTTGCTTCGTTTTCCATTCGAGAAAGCAAGGGTCGGTTTGACAATCGTTGGCCTCTCTTGTTCAATGTGGTCATTGACAGCTTGGACTTAAGAGAGATTTAAATGATTGGGAGACGTTCACTTGGGCTAATTCTCTCTCTAAACCCANTGCAACCTCAGCTTCTCATGCCGGCAGCGAATGACGCCCATGATTCGCCTATGGCGTCCAAGTATGAAGTGAAACTGGTAGGATCACCTCACAGATCTTCGGTTTCTTCATCTTGGCAGCCCACCACTAGTGCTGCAGAGAGAAACCATTGAAGAACATACACATTGCTCATATTGCACAAGGGTCTGGGTTGAGGAGCTGTCCCAGTCATTCCTCACTCACATTAGTTAGCGTATAAACACGGTACTAACATCATGTTCCGTCATGCTCAATTACAACATTAACAACAACAGAAAGGGGGAACGGAACAGGCCATTATCGACATGGAAACAAACTCAGGTCGGTTCCACTACATGTACTCCAAAACTGGACAAAGATCATCACCTAGTTAGCTTGACACCATGGTCTGATCACATGCCTGCAGGGCCTGGTTCGCGTAGTATCTTACATCCATGTCAGGGTCCTCACTGAGCTCGACAAGGCAAGGCTTCAAAGTCTTCTCAGCAAAGGATTGGTCGAGGATCGGTATGAGCGACTGCAGAACCTTGGCGACGTTGAACTTGATGTTCGGCACCCTGGAAGCAGTTTACAGATATATGTCAGCGTCTCAGCGAAGAAGCCTTCAAGAGATGAGTTTTGTCGGTACTATGGTATTTGTCGGTCACCTGTCCTTTGAGGAATTGACGACGACGGGGAGCAGCTTCTGGCATGTTATCTCTGCACCCATGACTGGGGCCAACAACGAGATGGCTTGCAGGATGGTCAGGCGATACAGATAATGTGGGTTGTTTATCTTCTCCAACACCTAGACAACAGAACATGTGAGCCTTCCAGACTAGTAGAAATTACATGCCATCAAAACAAGTAGAATTTTTACATGCTACAACTCCATTAAGTTTTACTTAGGTACAAATGGGTCCAACCTGAGGAATTATATGCTGCATTGCCCACTCCGGACCAAACTCCTCTGCCAGGCGCTTCAAGTTGTTCGCGGCAGCTTCTCTGATAGAAAACACCTGAAATCCAAACTCTGGTTAACAAGCTTTGCATTAATAGCAGCAACTTTTCTGTAAGGATTTTGGAAATCCTCTAGACAGACTGCAAGCTCCGTCACTAAATTAATGCAACTCCTAGCAGTAACTTCAATTACAGTTGTTGCAACTAAAGAGCACACAAACTTCTCTCTGGGTGAGCCAGAATAAGACAGGCATAGATATGTATACAAACCAACACAACAAAAAAATTATGACACAAATTAGGTAATCATGAACTGACAATATTGATTTGACCTTTCTAGTTCTCGTGATTTGTCATGCCAGAACTGAACTGGTAAAATGTGATGCAAATAAGACAGTAGGAGCTTTATAAAGTCCAAACCTCAGCTCTAATGAACAATTAGCTACCAACTTTCTAGGCATAATGCTATTTGAATAGAAACAGTGCCAACATATTGTTCATTATGTACAAACCTTAATAACCAGTGAAAATGGAAGCCAACTAAACATAGAGGTCAGGTTGTATTGCTAGTAAATAAGATGAACATGAAAGTGCTAGTTATCAGAGTTCTATATAAACTTCAAGCCTGAAATAGTATGTTTGAGATGTCACAACTCACAAGCCAAAATCACAAGAGTGCACTGCTTTGTTTTTCCAAGGGAACCAACTTCACAAGTTCACATTAGTAATCAGAATACCACATACCTTATCCTCCAACCATTGCATGCAAAGTGCCTCTAGCTTGTCGTCAAAAAACCCAACACCTAACTGACTGGCCAAAAGAGGGATGTACTCAATTATTGCAAGCCGAACCCTCCAGTGCCTATCTTCTGCTAGTTCTACAATGGCCGGCAATAAAGACTGTGACAGCAAATCAATTCCAATGACCTGAAAGATCACAACGGTGTCAGTTAATGTGGAACAACCAATGGAAAAGCACTTGATACATCTATCGACAGGATAAACGAACTTGATGGAGGTGAATAGCTGCTAGCCTTCTAATCCCTCCAGAATTTTACCCTTTATCCAAGATACAGGTAAAAAGATTGCACTACACATCTTTGTTATGCCACTAATTACCTTCCGAAGTGGCATGTTAACTCTAGTCCATATCAATAAATGGCGTTAGATATAGAGAGGGGTATGCAATCAAAATTTGGGGATGAGGCTATCTCAAAATGGTACGAACATATACATGTATTCAGGAAGAGAGGGCATATGCAAGGGCAAGTGGGCCAACATTTGCCTATCCTACTCAAATAGTTCCATTTTGCAGAAGGCCCGCGTATTTGTGGTAAAGCAAAAAGGACAATTCATCCCACTTATACTTATGGTAAAGCAAAATAAAAAAAGAGGGTGGGAGCCTACAAAAGAACTTTAAATAACAGCTAACACATAATTGAGGACTTCAAAGAGAGGCAAACTCTAAAACAAACAACTGCACCAACCTGATTAACTTGATCAAGTTTACTGATTATGTTGAGTCGAACATCAGGAAATTCATCCTTGAGCAAAGACAGAAAAATTGGAAGAAGTTGTTCAATGGTAGCATCCTGCAGGAAGCCAGAACTGAACCTGATAAGGTTACCGAGGGTGCTGAGTTGCTGATAGTAAATGTATGAAAAGCAGGAGCTATTGGCAACAAATAATTGCAATATCAAAAATTGGACGTGTATTGATAGACAAGGTTAGGAAACAAAGTTGCATGCTGGCCCAACATATCAACTACAAATATTTAATTGTCAAACAGGCCAGTGCATACGGATCAGTTGAAAAACATTCGAGTTTCACTTAAGTTTCAATACAAATTATGAATACCAACAATTTTTTGGACAAAATAATGGTGGGTCTCCAGGTACAGTGACAATTATATGGCATGGAAACAGATATTTTATGAATAATCATAGAAACAATCATAGGACTAAAGCTCTTCAAACCACGACACAAACATTCATTCATATGTAAAGGCAATTCAAGAAAAAACATGGTTGCATCATTGCTTGCACCTTCCCAAAACAGGGGCCATTCCCATAATGACTGAAGCCAAAGCTGACCGAACATGCTGAGATGAATCTGATGATAACTCCTGCAAATGCAATTTCTCATGAGTTAGTTTGTTGATAAAACGGTTAGAAAAAAACAGATGATGTTCAGTTACTCCGCTGCCCCCACCTTAACACATGAAGGATGTTCTGAATCGCAACTTCCGGACTTAATATCCTGCAGAACTTAGTAACTTTTCCAGCAGCTGCGATCCGTACTTCAGCCTCATTATCACGAAGAAGGCGAACATATGCAGGCACCAGATCCGCTCTATTAAAAGATATACAAACACATGAATCAATCAGGCTCAAATCCATGTATTATATGTACATAACAACTTCGCTTATGCATGTCCGAGTACCCATTACAGGTATGAAAAAGAGAGCACTACCTTGTAGGCTCAGGCCAACAGCCTCACAGAGCTCGTACAATTGATTGGCAACCATATAACGGACACGCCAAGACTTATCCTATCAAAGGAATAATGACAAAAATATTAAGCAGTAGCACAACCACACTTCACAATAGCTATAGTTAATTAAAGCAATTTTGAGTAACATGAACCTTAGCAATCATAAAGTATAACCCAATAACCTATCAAGAGTTATCGCAATGGGAGCAATGTACCTGGGAGAAATTGACAATGACTGGAAGTATATGTGCTACACATCTTGGGGTTCCAACAATTTCCCGAGGGCGGCACAGCCTTCAACTGCCAATAAACGTACTGAATCTTGATCTGCAAATGAAGCCCAGCAACACTGTTAGACATAATATTTATAATGAGCAAAACATACATATGAAAATATGCCATCGATGTTCAATTGGTTCCATTTTAGGGCTTATTTATTGACCTTTTTGTACCTTCAAGCATAAAAGAATGGCTTCTGAGCTTTAAGAGTTTATTACTTTATTACAAAAAAATCAACTGGACCTTGTGAAAAGAGAAAAAAAATGAATATACAGAAACAGTTATCTCCATCAAAGTTGAAGGAGATGAGCCACTAGACTGGCATACAAGACTACAATGACCCTGCTTAAAATTGTGAACGATGAAAGGCAAATTTAAGGACTTGGAACATAAGTTACCATACAAATAGACAATATACTTCATCATGCAATGAAAAACTATGCCAAATTAGTATCTGTAATGAAGCTAGGGATAAGCCACATGCAAGGCTAAGAAGCAGGATACTTTCTTATTTAATACTAGCTCTAAGACATCTCTCATACAAGCTCAATCAATAGAAAATGGGTAGTATCCTTTAAATGGCTGTGAGTACTGATGAGCTTTGATGTATGAAAAGAAGCAATTGAAGTCTAAACCAACAATAGGAAATCATCTCAATGACAAAATAGGTTAGGAAGAGACCACATGATTTCATCGAGGCAAGGCAACAAAATAAATTTTTGATATTGAGATCAGAAATTATAGTAAGTTTAGTTTTACTCCAGTTTTGAACCATTAGTGAATGGATCTATAATACATGAAAGATGTATAAGAAAGTACCATCTTTGGTCAAATTATCAAATATCGAGACGATTTCTGTCTTTAAATGGCTCTGTTCAACTGTGGCAGCAAACTTCCCAAGATTTGATGCAGCTGCCCTTCTGACCATAGGCATGTCATCTTGGCATAAGTGGGCGTAAATGGTTCTCAGCTCTGCTTTCAACGAATCGGTGGCACTTGGATAGACTATATGGAAAAGACCACAGGATGATACTCTAGCCGTAAACCACTCACCAGAAGCTAGCCTCTGAAATGAGTAAAGACTAGTTAATTGAACAGACATAAAGAATTAAAGATACATGCAGAAAATAAAAGTGCATTGCAATATTCATCTAAGAGCAGCAGCCTTTAAAGTAAAAAATCATATGGCCTTGGTGGCTTGGAGCACCACTACTACACAGAACAATATGGCACGAATGCAAGTTTGTTGAGCAGCAAACAGTAAGTAGAAATATCATGCAAATACATATCTTACAAAGAAAAATCAATGCTGAGGCTGAGGAGCGTTACCCACAAGAAACAAGTTACTAACTAGTTATGTTGGCAGCATTCTTGATAAAAATTCTCAACATTTGGACCAACGATCAAGAGAACATTTCACTATTTACCTTCACTACTGGAATGAAATACTCAACGATGTCCTTCTCCTCCATCTGAGCACCAATACGGCACAGCGACTCGACCGCTTTGTCACGGACACAGGTCTCCTCCACCGAAGACAAGGTCTCCAACGGTGGAAGCAAGACATGAGCATGCTCTACACCCCCGACATAGGGAACGAACACACCCAGTTCTTCAGCCAACGCGAGGAGCACCTCGTCCTCATCATCATTGTTCTCAGTGAGAAAAGGAATCAGCTCCTTCCTGGTTCTCTCCTCCCCAAGCGCCCTCGCGATCGTGGAGAGCTTCCTGATGGCGTTGAGACGCTTCGGGATATCTTCGTGCTTAAGCTCGTCTAGCAGCGCGGCAGCGATCGGGTACAGAGGCTCGTTGGCCATAGCCATGGGGCCTGTCGAGGATCTCTACAGCTGTAAAGCAAGACGGAATATTAGGACAATGTGACCATCGGAACTGAATATCGTTGTACTGCGCTTGTGTGGAGGAAGATATTTATATAGAGAGAGAGGTCCTCTAATACAAATTTTACCGCACAATCAACCAGATTTCCTCCCACTTTCAGATGTTTTGAAATAGGCGCCAATTCAGACACATATATAACGGTAAGTTCCATGGTAATATGTCGACAGAAATCAAAATGCGTATGACTGCAAGCATTCTCACGCATATGGCCAACGTTTAAGACATCTGTTTGGAAAATAGATACCAAAGATTTCGCCTGCCCGGTCAAGACGGCAATTTCTCATGCTCGATCATCGAGGAGACAGATAGTAGACCCCCTCCCTAGCAGAACCAAAACGCCCAGTGCGCCTAACTCGTGGACGAGATGCTAACCTACTCATTACGCCTTGACCCAAACAGGCGAGAAGTTCGTGATCTGTCGTTTGCAATAAATGTCAATCAAAGGCACCATCCATCTGCTGACTAGAAACGGTTCGCAATCCTGTCAACACTCTCCAGGCCCCCAAGAAAATCAACCTGCTTACCCCGTATGAACATATGTATAACAATCAGGAAGGGTCGGAACATATGTGCCCGACCGTGCCAGCGGATCGCGCGTTCGGCCGCGTGATTTTCGCGACTCCTTGGTTGTGCGAATGCAAATAATAAGAGAAGAAATACACAATCTACACGCGACCTACCTATCCTGGAGCCAGAACCGCACTGCCCAAACGGAATCCACAAACGGGCGCAGGCCCCAGGAATGGCGCGGATCTGGGTAGGGAACCACGGATATATACGTACATAAAGAAAAATGGACGCCGGACGACGGGGGTGAGGGAAGGGAAGGGGCGTAACCTGATGGCGTCAGATCGGCGGAGCGGGCGGGCGTGCGGGGGGAGGCGTCGCCCGTAAATTTGCTCGGAGAGAGAGAGAGAGAGAGAGAGGAGGAGGAGGGGAACTGGGCAAAGGGAGAATGACGAAGAAGAAGGCACCACGTTGGGCTGGGCCGGGCCGGTACCTCGTCTTGTGCTGCACTGGGCCGGGCCGGGCCGGGAAAATAGACTGCATCGGTAGAGTGAAAGAACCAAAAAAAAAAGAGGATTCTTAAAAAAAAACAAAAGACTTTCGAAATCTACCAAGATGCATGCTTCCCCGTTTTGACCATCGGCGATTCTAAAAAGGAGTTTACAAAGGTGTCACCTCTTGGTTTGATGTCGGAGAAGAACTAGCTCCAAGATATTGGTGGATAGAGCTTGCTCGTCGGAGGCCAACTCGAGCTGAGGTGGAGGCGGAGATAGACCAGGGCATTTTTTTTTTTGTTACTGTGAAAAAAGGTCCACCGATCTACTATAGCAGTAGAAAGTTTTTCAAAAGTGAAAAAAAAGGTACTTGGACCACATAGCGAAGCGACGACTAAAAACATTAGAGTAAGCTGGGCTAAGATGGTCGTAGTAGAGCTTGTTGTAGTAGATAGATCGGAAGTGGTAGTGCTAAGGTCCCCAAAGGACCGGTTCAGCACATTAGCAACCATCGCCAAAATTGAAAACGGTAGATCGGAATAGCCAAGCTTGTAACTAGTCCAGTGAACATTAAACCCAACCATATCATAGGAGATCCTCCGAACACACAACTCCATGCGCTCTGATCAGACGGCACTAAACACACCACCGGAGTTGGGATATGGCGAGGAGGATCTTATTCTGACACCAGGATGTCGCTGCCACCTCACAACCTCGATGAAGACACAAAGATTAACTAAAACAAGAAATAAGAACTCTCACGTCGACGAAAGGATGGGGTCCACCATCCCTCCAAGGCCTGAAAGAAATATAATCGGAGGCGGGACGACGTTGGCGGAAGGGTTGAGAACCCCAGCCGCCCGGGGATCTCTTTTTCTCCCTCTCCTTTGTCTCGAACCGGTTCCTCCCCGCCATAACGCCTCTGTTGTAGGCAGACAGGGACACATGTTGACCCATGTGCATTCTCATGACACGTGTTTGTCTCCAGTTCCTGCACCAAAGGTGTGCGTGCGCCTGAGAGATCTGGTCGTCTTTTTGAAAATCACTTGCATCTTCCGAGCTCCAATGATCTCGTTTTTACAAAAGATGGAAAAATATATTTATAGGTCTCCAAAAATTCTAAGAAGAAGGCATAAAGTGCATATACATGTCTAGTAAATACAATAATTTTTAATCGAAATGTCTTTGTATATGTAATCTACACAAAAATTAAATGTTGAAAGGAACGATGAGTTAATTTTTTGGCTTTTTAGAACTATGATACAACATATTATCTAAGAAAAATCTACTTATATTTAGATAAGATGTGTATGTATCCATGTATTGTTTTCTAATTTTTTGAAACTTCAAAATCTCATTGAGGATTATTATTTTAAATACAAAGATACTGTAGCTCGAGAGCGAAAACACCTCTCGCTCGTCTTTTGCAATTTCTTGTTGGTGGGCTAGGTGTACTTTGGTGGGGTACTGTTGTGACATGTAATACATCAAACTAATGACTTACTTCATGGTTCTCCAAGAACGTTAACTCAGTTTTTCTAATGTGCCGGGAATGTTTTACGACGTTCTGACATCCACGGAATAGAGTATCAATATATTTAGGAAGAGCAACTCTATAAAAATCCATAACTGGAATGGATGGGAAGGTCTTTACAAAGTTATAGGTGTTCAAGGAAGGCTGTTTTGACATATTTATTACTTCTGATAAATAAATCCCAACACTTTATGCAAGCTATCCACGTCATTAGTTATTTCCGGCATTGTTTTTATCTTATCTTTGTATGCAACATTTATCAGATACGTCAATGAACCTTGACGTACATTTATTGATCAAGTCAACAACCATTCCACATCGATCGGTTAAGTTAATCCTCTCGGCTACTGTCACCAATTAAATCTTGCATATTTTTGTTGGACAACTTTTTCCTTCATTTTATACCCTTTTTATTTACAAATAAAGTTCTAAAGAAAATCCACCTCTACAACTCGAGCAGAGTATCCTTCTAGTTCCTTAATTATACTCACGTTTCTTTTTCTGTTCTCTTTGTGGATATGAACTTCAGCTTAAAACCCATGTAAATTTGACAATAATTCAAACTTGTACGTATCCAGCATACACAATAAAAAAAATCAAATTCGAATGCAATTTGCAAGAAATGCACGAAATAATCCAACTAAAAAAATGAAGATATATACGGAACGGGGCGCTGCGCCTCCACCTCCTAGATCTGGTAAAGAAGATGAGACGACAACTTTCCCTAAAGCCTTAGCCGTGGTAACTAATTTATGAATGTGTTGGGGGGAGATGGAAAAAAAAAACGTGATGAGTGCACAAATTCAGTATGAGATAATACTTGTATATATCTTTTTTATACCTTATCCTCATCATATGGCCACAACATCACCTAACACACAGAGCAAGAAATTCCTTCCTGTGGCTCCAAACCTACCAACGATCCCAGTCCACCTCTGTCTCCTCTTCTTCACAGGCTTACCCAGAGATGGATACATCTTCTTCTTCTTCTTCCTCTGAGCGTTCTGACCACGTACAGACGCCTTCTGCACTGCATAGGCAAGAAGCACTAGAGCAGCCATGGAGCCCGCTACAGCCAGCTTGGCCTCCCTCCCCGGAAGCGCCGTCCCGTCGCGGCAGCGAGCGACGGTCAGGACACGTCCGTCTATGGCGTGGTCCAAACCTGGAGCGAGACTGGTATATATGAAGAACTTATCTACTTATAAATTATTCTTTGTGCCTCTTCTTGGTAGTAGATAGAGCTGCAAAGAAACACTTGGGGTGTTGCAGTGAAAACATACATATTGCTTGTGTAGGTCGCTGCTGCAGGTTGCAAGACGTGCAGAGGGAAGGGTGCGGTGGACTGCGAAGGATGCAAGGTATGCATGTGAATATGTGATCATTTGTTCTGAGCTCTGAAACTGAGATTTTTTTTTTACTTCCATCCAAAAGCGATCTTTCCTTGTTTGTTTTACACTTTTACTTGGTTGATGACGATGAGTGAAACTGATCGGCGCAGGGGACCGGCAAGAACAAGAAGAACGGCAACATCTTCGAGAGATGGAAGTACGTATGTTGATGGTTAATCAAGAGAGATTTACAAATCATGATATATATTAATTGTTGTAGCTAGGAGTTATATAGTGTGTGTGAGTGTGACTAGCTAACTAACTGGTACTAGATAATATCGTGGATATGGTTCTTCAGGTGCTACGACTGCCAGGGGTTTGGGATGAGGAAATGCCCCACCTGTGGCAAGAAAGGCCTCACGCCCGAGCAGAGAGGGGAGAGGTAGAAGAAGAAGAAGCATCAACACAGCGCACCGTACGTGTGGCAGATACACTAGTGTATACGCTCTGTAATCATGTGGCACGGCAGTCTGTCTCGGAACAAGTAAAGCTAGCTAGCGCCGGACGTGTTTACCCTTCAGGCTTTCTGTCACCCATTGTTATACGAAGAAAACCTCCAAAAAAAAGGAAAAAGAGGTGTAATCTACGAAGGGAGAGGAAAAACTTTGAATCTTCACCAAGAGTTAAGATCTATCAAGATTTCAAATTAAAGCTCTTGTCTCGTAACTTTCGAGGGATAAATCCTCGATGCATCGCAAGCGTACGATGGTTGTAGTGACTTAGTTGGTTCTGGTGATACGTTTAGATCACCAGCAACTACACGACACGATGTCTTTGATCGGTGTTGTATTAGGAAAATTGTACTACTTGTCTAGATACATTCAAATTTAGACAAATAAATGACAACTAGATATATTCAAATTTAGACGAAGAAATAACATTCTTTTTGGGACGGAGGGAGTATGTATAAAGATGAACCCGATGAGTTAGATGCAGGACTCATAGTGTGTATGTGGCAAAAACTAGGTGAAATGCTCTCGATCGATATGCCTTATGTCGGCTTGATTTTTCTTTGAAGCCGAATCCACGTGTACCCTCCAACAATCACATACACGTGGAAAAAGTACGCCCTTTTTTCGCAGGAAATTAATTGAGTAAGGCATGGCGGTGCACCTATTTTACCATCTCTCGTAAATTATATTAGTCAATATGTAGATATGGTGGACATTTGAAAATAAATGTTCCGTTCAAAGGTTATGTAAGCACGAGCCACTACTACTTTCCGAAAAGAACAACGCTATAAACAATATAATTAAATATCCAAAACTAATATACTTAAACATTAAACTAATGCGGTATATACGGAAACTCTGCATCTTTCTTGATCATTGTATCGAATAGAAAGTACATGTAAAGGCTCCCATAGAACGATTTTATTCTTTCCTTAAACATTAAACTAAGGCGATCTATCTAGTTCTTTCCTTCCGAACTTTATTAACAAGGAAGGACATACGCGCGCAATGGAAAGCGTTTGAGTTTTCCTTGGCCACGGCGGTATAGACGACTCGTACTCGATTCACAGATCGATTATTGCCTGGCGATATATAAACATACGTACGATACACAATAGCTAGCAGCCACCAGTCTCATACACGATGGCGTTCAAGATGGAGGAACTCATCGCGATCCCCGGCATCTCCAAGCTGTGGCTGATGCCCCCCGGCTCGCAATGGATCCTGATCCGGGAGCTCTTCTTCCTCGGTGACGTCTGGGAAGTCCATGTGTACACCTCTGGTTTCGTCAGCGCTCACCGCGTCTGCGTCGTTGTCTCTGCCGCCCGCCGTCGACGCTCCGCCGCCTCGGGCGTCAACGTCTCCATAGAGATCCTGGACGACACCTGGGAGCGCACCGTCTTCCACGAGGAGAGCGTTGGCCGCGCCTCCCTCGAGCTCGATAGGACCGACCTGGAGGTGACGTCCTGCGTTGATCACAACGACAACATCCCCGTAAGGTGCACCCTCAGTTTCCTCGGCACCACCACCACCACCAACAAGTACCAAAACACTAGTAGTTTCAGCAAGTGGTGGCGACAACTTAGAAGAAACCTGCTACCTCCCAAAAAGATGAGCAACTCCAGCAGCCACCTTTCCGACCGGGAGGCAACGACAACGGCGATGACACTCGACAGGGCGGCGGCGCCGCCGCCAACGGCTCGTCACCTGATCACGGTCCCCGGCTACTCCAAACTAGCACGGATGCCCGGCTCCACGTCGCTGACTCTCCGCATGTTCCGCTTCAACGGTCACACTTGGTCCATCACACTCCGCCCTGACAGCTCCGACTCCATCTGTATCATCGCTATGAGACGCACGGAGTGCACAGCACAAGACTCTGGGATCGACACCGCCATCGAGATCTTGGACAAGAGCCGCAAGCACGCTCTCTTCTGCAAGAAGAAACGGGCGGTAGGCGACGACGGCCGCTGGTTCATATCCTGGTTAAGGGTAAAAACGACAGAGCTAGAGGCGGCGCCGTGCCTAGATGAAGAAGATAGCTTCACCATCGCATGCACCCTAACGTTTCTCGACAAGAAGCAGCAGCAACATCAGCAACAACAAGATGAAGAGAAGATTATAAGAACAACAATCACCGACGAGTAGGATTCAGTCTACACTCCTTTGTTGAGAGACCAGAAACTTTTGAATTTCTAAGGCCTAGCTAGTGCTTGTTGTGTTTTCTCTCTTTCGGTTATTTCACGTCTAGAATTCATTCATGTTAAACCGAGGGTACCTTGCCCTTGTTTGTGACCCAAAATTACCAATATTGAACCATTATATCGTATATGTATGGCTGTGTTTGTTTGTAGCAAGTATTTTAGGCTGATAATTAGTTACTAAAAGCTAGTGACTGAATAAAACAAACCCATCCGTTCATACATGAAAGAAATATGTCTTGAACTGATTGATGCACATTGAGCAAAGAAAACTGAGGCTGATGTAGAAAAAATCTAGGCTAGGTGTAAGCAAGTGACATATCATACTATATAGATAGATAATAGGGATGCAAACTCCCAAAAAAATAAGGTATGAATGGAACAGACATTTTCTCTGTTTATATTTATATCACGTACCATATGCGAATATAGCATTTTCCAATCTCCGGTACCGAGAAAGGAGAAAATTGGCACAGAGGATAAATAAATATCAATCAATCAATCAACAACAGGTACGAGAAAGAATTCGACGGCTTTGTCAAGCACCTAGTCAATCAGCCCTATCAACCTCACACACACAATCAACCCATCCATTCTGTACAAATGTTTTGGATCAAGGACACCATCACTCCCAACAGAGGGGTACAGAGGAGCTATGTCTATGATGCTGTACATAGACGATGAATCTAGAGCTACATCCATAACAGCGAACCGAGCACTCTCGAGTAAAATACACATACACAGCTAGCCTACTGTATTGTATCACGTTCATACGCAAGAACACTGACAGTATCTCAGCTTTGCAAGAGTTGCCTCTGTTGGAAGATCTCACCGAGCTGCTGGTACAGGGACTTCTGCTCCTCGTAGGTCAGGTGCCTTATGATCTGGACGTGGGAAAAGAAATGGCAGGCCATGGATGGATGGATGAGAACCACGCAATACACAGGATAATAATATTAAGATCAAATAAACTCCAAAAATGTGCTGAGCGGACCTGATCCAAGATTGCGTCGACGGAGAAATTGTGGGGCGAGATGAATGATTGGTGGTATATGTATGCGAAAACCGCCATAACCATCTGGGGAAATGCACCAGGAACAATTGTTATTTTTCAGCTGAACTGCACAGGCTAGGAATTTACTGAATCATAGAGATTCATTCAGCTCGCATAACCAATGGTGTCTTCCGGGCGGAGAGGGAGGGGTTGACACATTTACACATGCAGTTTGAGAGATAGAGATGTATGATAGACCTTAAAGTTCTTGGAAGGCCACTCTTAGTGGCCTCAATACAATAGTTTTTACTACATAGTTAATCCAGATTGGCTAAGGCTTCTATCAGTGTTAGTAAAAAAAAACAAACAAAGGGATTGAAGTCGTTGGTCTCAATCAAAGAAATGCCTTTGTACAAGAGGAATTATACAAGTATGCTTAAGACAAATCTCTCTAAAAAGTACCACTATTCCTCTCCTCACACTGTCTCGTGTTCAACAGAATACCATCAGTTAGTTTACAGGTCCACATTTTCTCCAATCATAGGCCTCATAAAATTAGACGGAGGTAGACCCTAACTAATTTTTCTTTTCTAGAACACACCAAAGTTTATCATTTGTATTAGAAGAAAAGCACCAAAATGGTGCAGGTAGTTCTCAAAGCAAAAACAACAAAGGAAGAACAAAGCGAGCCTAAGCTAAGACCCTAACTAATTATCTCAATTAGTTCACAGTTGTATTAGTAACCACAAGCCTCATAAATTTTTGTGTAGAACCAAAAATGTTATATGCATAAATATGTCCCATAGGCAACAAGATATTGATGACTTACTTGACAATCCATTCGGTCAGTAATGCCACCATGTCCAGGTATACTGTCGCCAAAATCCTATAGAATTTTAAGATATTAATGGAAGTAATCACTGTATAATCTCCGACTGTACTATTCCCAGAGACGCAAAATAACGAAGCAGAACAAACCTTTATTTTAAAGGCCCTCTTGAAGCCACTTGCGAAAAATCCACCAAATGGTGCAATAATCGATGCAAACAGGCCAAGGGCTAAAGCATGCCACTGCACGGGCAAAAGGAACACTTCTTTCCATGGAAACTGTCAAGAGATACAAGTAATTAGACAAAGTTTAATGGAATGCAGCCTAGGTGGGGTCACAATGAAAAGATGTGAGCGAGAAGGTGATCAGGAGAGGAGGAAGGAGAGAGGAATAGGAGAAAAAACGGGGCTCATAGTCCAGGCAAAGGGGGCAGCAGCGCAAAGGCCAGATTCCACCACAGTGAGGATGACCAGGAAGGTATTTGAGAGAGCAGAAGAGCAGGTGGGGTCACGAGGCAGGGCAGCAAAGAGGAACAGAGAAAGAAAGAAACAGATGAAAGAAGTTTCAAGACAACCCATGGCCTCACCATCTTTTTTGGTTCTTTGCTGATTCTGCTGATTGGTTGACATGTCGTCCAAACCAGTTAGATGTCAAAACCCCACACTGACCACGTAGGATGAAGATAGAGTAAATTGATTGAAGGGGGGGGTGATGTGACTGAGAGTGAGATATCAACAAAACGGATTTGGAGTTGAGGTTATTGTGTGGACTCATGCAACGGTTGGGAGGAGTGGAAGTGGGGGTGGAGGGTTATAAAGTAAAAAATTATGGTTATTCCAGCCTATAGCAGAGAGAAGTGTTAAAATGAACAAACTGAAAAGGACTTCTTACCCACTGTGGCACCCAATCTCCCAAAAAATAATGCTCCGGCTTAAACATAGGGCCAGGATCACAATTAAGCCACCCCGTCGACAGGTCCTAAAAATATTTCCATAATAAAAGTAAGAACAAGTTTAACAGAACAACAATTTGGCAATTTGTTCGTCCAACTAACAGTCACATTCTGAAAGAGATAATAAGTCACCTTTCTTGGGCATGTAAACCACTGGAAGCGACCCATTACATTTGCTAACTGAAAAAGAATTAAGCAGAATTGAAAAATGGTGTTATATAGAATTACAAATGAAGTGCCCGCAAATCATTTTATGCATCAAATGTGAACATAATTTATTATTTAAAGATTCAACCGCTTGAAGGTAATAGTAATCTCCTAAGTATATAAACCAGGGCTTTCATCTCACCAGAAAAGCAGAGATGATCGTTGTCACTGATGCGCCAATAAAACCCTCCCATGTTTTCTTTGGAGATAACTTGATCAATGGTGTTCTCCCAAGAAAGAACCCAAATAAATAGGCAGCAATGTCATTGATCACAATGAGGGAAGCAGGGAGAAGAAACCTGCACAAGCATAGCATTGAAGATGTATGGAGTTTATCACATGAACAGGCTAAAATATCAATGGTTTTCCTTAATAACATGCATAGAACCAAACTAGACAAAAAAAAAACAGTATATGTTACATATCAATGTGTACTATTGTCATAAAGTAGCTCAACTAACATCTCAAAAAAAAAAAAACTACCATCTCATAACAGATAGTACAAAACGGAAAATAGCAAGGCACATATATCAAACAGCAACATGCTTAAATGTTTGGCTGTTTGAGTATAGCTGTTGCGGCTACTGAGAAACAAACACAGGCTGCTAAATTTTCTTTTCTTTCTAGTGAAGACCTGGACGTTCTTAATGTAGTAGGTCCAGATACAAACACAGGCTGCTACTGAGAAACAAATATCAAAAAGGTTAATCTGTCCAACCTGTTGATGTTATCATTGAGCTGAAGTAAGAACAGTAGGCTACAGATTTTGTCAAGGAAGCACATGGGGTGGGAAATTCCTAGAAAGTTGAAGAGATTCAGGACTTCATATCATGGCAAGTTTGGCAACAATATTTTTACAGCTGTACAAGAAATTAGGCATCTTGAAGGTTGCTTCAGAAAATTCAGGTGCATTTTAAATCAAGAAACTTGGATATCTAAACTGTACTGAACATATAAATGTCAAATGTCAGAATCGGATCGAAATGAATAAACATTTCACTCAAGTCGGCAAGTGAAAATTGTACAGAAAAGCTTGCTACAAGGTAAATATATGGCTTACCAGAACATCCCTTCAAATATATTTGCCACCGTGAAAGATGATTGTGCAAAAACCGTTAAAAGGATCATGTGCGTCCAGGCATACTGTTTGAACTGATACTTGTATGCTTTTTTCTTCAGAGTCAAAATAAACCATACAAATCCTGGATCATGGGAATTATATATTACTCTTATGCCAAATATGAATCATAAATGAGCAAGACAAGCCGATTACTAGAAGAAGAAGGGATGTCCAAGCAAGACTCATGCAACCAAGCGAACTACAAACTACAAAGGAAACCAGCTTTTGCATAACATTGTGTTGTTCAGATTACTTGGGCAGGCATGCATTACAAAAAACTTTTAGTTCTTAACATTTGTAAACTCTGATGTCCATCCAAAATAGGTCTACATAGAACCATTCCTCCAATATTCAGTACTCAAGGAATTTGTGTGAATAGTTGCTACTGCCACAGCAGACCATAAATGTCATGGGCTGATGGGCTATTACTCTGTTTTGGACAAGGTCTTTAGGCATATTAGTACGTTAGAAGAACATACTGACTCAGAAAAAGTCGTAATACAAAATGAAGATTCTAAGTGAATAAGTACTAATTGACATAATTTCCACATTGCAAAACATATTGTGCCTTACCTGAAATATAAAGAAAATAGCAAATAAACATCTGATACTTTATTAGACCACTAACGAGCTTAAACAGCAAGTGGTCTGAAGATACTGTGTTAACAAGCTCCCGGCTAAGAAAGCGTCCATAAGTAAACAACATTGCCGTGAAAAAGAAGTGCCTGCAAAGAATGATGAGGCAAAGTCATATATACATTTTGAAAAGCATTACAACGGTGGCAGCTACGTTATTGAGTTATTGACAATATATTCCAGTTAAAAAAATAGAATCAGAATGGGCTGGCACCTACCAATTCAGCAGCCTGAACCCTGGCAGTTGTTTCTCTTCACTGGATTTTCTGAGTAGGTTAAAAAGCTCAGATGCCATGAATATTTGAATGACAACCACCATGGCCCAGATATAAAGATGACCCATGTAAACTAGGAACGCAAAGCCTCCAATCATCCACACGGTGGAATATGTACGGATAAGCATCGACTTATACTTGTTCCGGTCGCTGACAAGCAAAGCCGGACCATTGGCTCTGTTCCCATCAGCCGTAACCTGAAGGGAAAGAAAGGAGATATAACCGGAACGAGGAAAACAACCAGACTCAAAAGAAACAAACTCCAACAGAACGAGGAAAACAACCAACCTCATTAGTATGGCGTCTCCGATGCCTAACACGTCCTCCAACATTAGAAGAAGAAGATGAAGAGGAGGAGACATCGCTAGAGCCCGTCTCCTTTTGCATCATCGCTGCTGCTGCTGTCGAGCCTACGATAATAACAGTAGGTTAGAGTGGATCTGACTGCGAAAGTCGACTTCGATCATAGCAAACAGAGAAAATACAATATAATTACTGGCTGGTTTATAGCGGAAACACAGACAGACAGACAGACAGAATGTGTGCTGATTGGAGAACATTACGGCAAGTTAGTTTTCCTTTCCCCGACAGACACGGCAAGCAATCAAGCAAGCAAGCAAGCGCCTAGAGCAGGCTCCACTCCCGGAAGCAAGGCGGATTCGCAGATTGCTCCTCCTCTAGTCTACAACTACAAGCCAACTAGGCGTCTCAATTCAACAACAGCACAGCACATATTCCCCTCCTCCTCCTCCCGGAATTACGAAAAAACATCCCCACACCAGCACGAAGCTCAGCGCCGGATCACAGCGGATCTTTCCCCTCCGCGTGGACTAACCGGAACTGACGGGCATACACGAAACCCCGCCAGGAAGGAAGGAAGCGTAGGGTATGGCGGCGTGCGGGCGGACTCACCTGGAAGGGAAGGGAAGCGAAGGAGCCTCGGGGCGGCGGGCGGGCGGCGAGTGGGCCCTCGGTCGGTCGCCGGAACCCTAGCTAGCTAGCTCGGCGGTCGGTCCAGTTCGTTTCTGTGGAGCGGGCCAGCCGACTCACCGACGGACGCTTCGCGATTGTTTTAGTCCCGCGTCGCGCTCGCGCCGACTCAGCCGACTCACCGAAAATTTTGTCCAAATTACAGCTGAAATGTGGCCAATGTTTACCGAATATTGTCCAAATTTTGTTCTCGCAACAACTACTACCACACTATTATGTCATGACCGAAACCGAATCCGGATTATCGGGTACTAAATTGACATGAATATCGCGGTCCTCATTTTATCCCAAATTTAAAATAGAACTAAATAAAAAAGATCGGATTTTCGGTCATGACCAAACATCCACCACTAAACAATATGATTATTAGTTGGGTTTTCCACGTAAAACTGGTCGCTACACATGTTTGAGCTTATGAAAAGTGCGGCAAGAGACTATGGAAATCTTGCCAAACTTTGGCCTAGTTTTTTCGGGGCGAATTTTCGCTCATTTTTGTGTCATTGGCGCGGAATCTAGCATATAGTCACGTGAAATTTTATTTGTCGTGCATTGCATTTATATTTATAAAACCTACAATGTTATGGTTATAGCAAATTCATCCTTCATAAAAAAGTATGGGTCGCATCGCCCCCTACCTGTTTGAGTGCCATGGCGGTTGCGGGTTTATGACACACAACTTGCGGTGTGGCACTTGAACAATCATGTTACGCGCATGTTGACAGTGACAACTTTAATGAATTTATCATTATTGCACAAATCTAGCAGTTTTAAGTGCATATGAAATTTAATTATTTCTAGAGTTTGCATAGCCCTTCAAAATGCAGTTGCTCACCATGATTTGTCAACGCACAAACTCTTTTATTGGGTTCTATTCCGGTCAATCGAGAGCCACCTCAAAGCCCCAAATGGGTAGGGAGGACGATGCCCCCTCCCATACTAACGGTGCTCGTGCGACTCCGGAGGCGTCGCCGCCGCCGCCGAAAGGCCACATCCTAGCCGCGCCATTCACCTTGCCGCCGCCGGAGGAGGCCGTCCATCGGTGGACGGCGGCGGCGGGGCGTATCCGTATCATCTTGGTCGTCCTCATCCTCTGCAAACTCCCGATCTGGCGTTCTGGCCGTCCTCATCCGTCGCTGATCTGGCCGTATAACAGCCTAGATCAACAAAAGCATCAGCGGTGTGAATCAAGCTTTTGTTGTACCAGATCGAGTCGCCTGGAAGAGGTACCAGATCGATCCTGAAGCATTGCTCTTTCAAGTGAAGATGCAGATCTAGCCGGCCCTTTCGATCTGGCCTGCAGCTCTTGGCGTGTGGTCTACCGATCAACAAGGGCTGACTAGCAAATCTGTTTCGTGGAGGTTACCGGATGCAGTGACTCGTTCTATGACTGATGAGGCTGAAGACTCGTCTAGATCGGTTCATGCCGCCTGGCCTGCTTCGACGAGCTGCAACCACTTCCTATTGAACGGATTGGTGGTGAGCCGTCCTTCACGCGTCACTATCGTCGTCCAATGGCTGCTGCCGTAGCGGTGCTACAACCTCTACAACATCGATCCTCCCCCACATAAAGCCTCAATTGTGGCGCCATTGGCTGCGGGCAAGCAAGGTACATGATACCTCCACCAGCATGGCGCTCCATATTTTTTGTCGGAACATCTGGCATGTCGACCACGATTACCAAGATGCTGACAAAGATGGGGAATATCTAGCGGTGTTTTCAGAGAGATCGATGAGACTCGGGAGGCAAAAGCATCATCTCAAATCGAGAATGCTAAGTGCTGGAAGAGGCGGTTTGTAACGACGACACTCTGATGGCTCGCTTTGCACGGCCATGGTTTTTGGTTGCATGGTGATGTCTAGTGAAAACCGTGTGCTTGTGTGGATGTGGCTTACGTACGAAATGGATTGGGAGAAGAGGATGCTTCATGGGACGTCGCATGAACACGGTTTTGTTTGAGTGGCGATGTCCACGTCAAAACCGTGTGCGTTGCGACTATGACCCCGACGGTCAGTTGTTTGCAGCAAGGTTATTGGCAAGTGGGGGCGACATCATAGGATGACTTCGATTTTGGTGGTGCTCTTTGAGTACGGAGTCTCGATCTCCGGGGTGAGAACCCTAGCTAGATCTGACCTTCATTAGTTGTATCAGGCAATGATGGATTTATGTCTGTTTTCTTGTTGAAGACATTATTTGGAGTTTGTTCGGACTTCCTTCCGGGGTGAAAACCCATGATCCAACTTTCGGGGTTAGTTCGAGCGATGACGGTGTTTCTGCACTGTTACCTTCCTAGAGGCGTTGTTATTGGAGAACCTTTTCTGAAGTCTGGGTGTTGTCAATGGTGGTGGTTGTTTCCTGCTCCAAGTTCCTGATCGCTCTGGCGAGGCCATGTTTTAGTTTTTTATTATTCTTTTTTCTTATTTTTGACTGTGTGCATCCATGATGTCTCGACTTGCTCTTGGCATTTTGTTGTTGCAGAGGCTGGGTGTAATTGGTATTTTACTGATACTAATATATTTCCTTTAAAAAACAAGGATGCGGTGACTTTAAGCGTCCGCTGCAATGTTTTTTTAATGTTGCAAATGTTTTCGTGAGGTGTTGTAAATGCTGGCATCCCATATTGCATACTTGATTTGACTTTTCATCAGTGATATTGCTACTAACGATATGGATTGCTTCAACCTCATAAAATTTTATGTATGATTTTAACTCACTTGGAGAAATGCTACGACAATGTTACAACAATATAATTTTTTTTCTCTACGTGGGTGGGAGGTATGCTGCAAGGGTCGGGTGACCGAGATTTTACATTTTATGTAGTTTTGACGGTGAGGGAGAAGACAAATTTCTTCACCGGATCCGCTGTCGTGGTATTGTCGAATCTGGCCGGCGATTTGACACGCGTCCGGCGATTTGACAGGTCCGTCAGACTCGGCAGAACGAGTTGAATGGCATCTTTGAATGCGGGGGCTAGTTTGCGTTTTCCCACGCAAGAAACGAGGCATCGGAGAGAAGGATCTCCCCATAACAGCACAATCTCGTGACGCGTGGCAGAAATTGCGCTCCGCAATCATTGCACAAATCTCGGTGCTCCGCTATAAAAGCAGATCTCCTCGTCTTCGCCGAGGCCATCGTTTCCATTCGCCTGTAACCCTAGCTCTCTCGCCTCCAGATCTCATCTCCTGAGCTCCGAGTTCTTCCACTGCTTCCCCGAGCTCCATGGCTTCCAGCGCTCCGGGATCTCCTGCTCCGATCGACGCGCTGCCGCTCGACACCGCGCCGCCGATGGGAGGTGTGGTGTCCTCAGCCGCCGCTGCCACTGCTATGACCTCCACCGCCGCTGCGCCGATCACCACTACCGCTGCGGTTTCGAGCCGCGATGAACTCGCCCTTGCTCAAGCTACAGCAGAAGCCGCGGCTATGGTTGCATCGGCTTCTACAGCCATCGACGATGTGGCCGAAGAGGCTAAGGCCACTGAATAAGAAGAGGAAGCCGGCGACAATGAAGGCGCCGCCAGCAACCCCACCCACAACTGGGTTTGCTCAGGAGTGGAAGAAGGCGAGCTGGGAGGAATGGCGGGAGATGGCGTCATTCCTCCGTCTTCTGAGACTGCGCCGACTTGGCGGTCCGCCTTCGGCGACCCGTCCCCGACGCCCATTAAATACGAACGGGCATTGCTTTCTTCCCACGTCGCCCAGGGGTTTTCTTTGCCGCCTTCGACTTTCCTGATAGAGAGCCTAGACCACTACGGCCTCCAACTCCACAAAATCACCCCCAATAGCCTCCTATGCATATGTGGCTTCGTAGCACTGTTCGAAGGATACTTAGGATTAGCTCCTAGGTTGGACTTCTTCCAACACTGATTCGGAGTCAAGAGGCAGACTGTCAACAAGGAGCTGCTGGTTGCCGGCTCTATGAGCTTCAACATGCGCCGAGACATAGATTGGTACCCTCAGGTGCCGATCGTTGATTCGCCTAAAGGGTGGGCGTCCACCTTCTTCTACTGCAAGGATGTGGCGCCTCCGAACAGACTGCAGGGGCTCGCCGCCTTTGAGGACAGAGCCGACACACCCCTGCCTTCATGGAAGAAGAAACTGGCAGCAAAGATGTCGGCTGATCTTGCCGCCATTAAG
Source organism: Puccinellia tenuiflora (assembly GCA_012064385.1). NCBI lineage: Eukaryota > Viridiplantae > Streptophyta > Magnoliopsida > Poales > Poaceae > Puccinellia > Puccinellia tenuiflora. The sequence continues at coordinate 213,217 of QRDG01001188.1, forward strand.
GAAAGGATCACGGAGTTGACCTCCGGCTCTCCTCCCTTGACTGGGGAGGACACAATCATTTGCTGGATGAAGAGACGAATCCAGCCCCTCCAACATCATGCTCGCCTCTTATGCGAGTACACGGATGACAAGTCTGATCCAATGCGGACCAGCAAAGATGACTTGCCGGAAGACCTCTTTGAGGCTCGCTTCAACAAGTTGATCAAAGCCTGGCCCGACGAAGGCCGGAAATATGAAGAATCACGGCCGATATATACGGTCGCCAACCCTCCCCCAAAGGTACTTCATCCTAAGACGAATCAAAGCTCAATTCTTTGGAGTTTCGGCTTTATTTTGACACACTAACATGTATTCTGTGCCAGATCCCCGGAGTCTCCACCTCTCGTCCCGCCGCTGCACCGTCATCCAGCAAGGCGGCTAAGCGGGCCATCTCCTTTTCTTCAGCGTCTGCAGAAAGCCGGAAGAGGAAGAGCCAATCACTCACGATTGGCGCCAAGTCGTCCCAAGACGATGACGCCCTTGCTGGGCTTAATATTCCCAGCAGAAGTAAGTCGGCCCAAACACTTCTCTTCTTTGCTTGCAGTCTTGCCGGGTTTTCCATTCTTACTCCTTTGAATTTGCAGGCTGAAGAAAGGCGCACCTTTGAAACAAAAGGTGTTGGTCATGCGGAAGAAGCCTTCTCCCGTTGTTCCTCCTCCAACTCCTTTGGCGACTAAGCCAACGCCAGCAAAGGAACGCTCCGCCCACACCATGCCAGGAGGTCCCTCTCTTGGCAGAGCTAGAATTACATCTCCCGACAAGTGGACGGAGATGACGGGAAAGGTGACCGAGCCTTCCTCTCCACCTAGGGCTGAAGCTTTGGCTAATGATGCCCCAACTTTCCCTCCGATAAAGGCGGAGGCCTTTGATGAAGAGGGTCGCATTAAGCCGAAGTTCATGAGCCGGTTTATGTGAGCTCCACGCCTACCCCGGAAGAGGGGGACGACTCTTCGGGATGATGAGCCGGGTGAAACTCCGGCCTATGACACATTTGATGTCATAGACATCCTTAAAGATCAGCAAAATTACTTTGCTGAAAGCTTTGAAGCCGGCATCTCCCTTCTCCGTGAGCACTACCAGGTAATTATCTTCTCCCAGTAGCCCCCGAGCACTATGCCGGGTTTTGTTCTCTGACAAGTCGACATAGTGGTCTAAGTTACTGCGCATGCAGACTTTTAGCCCCCAAGCGATGAGACATGATCTTGTAGACAACTTTACTCTTCAATTTAGCTTTAAGCTTTTAGCGCCTCCCTAAGCAGATCCATCGTAGAATTGGTGCTGAAACCATCAATTTTTTGGGTGTGCGAAACCAGGAGGTACGCCGACTGAAGACCGAGTTGGCCACCAAGGATGCCATTATTGCCAGCTTTGAGGCTGATCGCGTCACATATCAAGGTACGAATGCAACAACTTCTTAGTCCTATGTATCTGGCTTTTCTTTATACCACTGACATTTTGTCTGCCGTAGACGCCATCAACAAAGCCAAGGAGTTTGCCGAGAATGTGGGCAGCATCGACCGGCTCCGTGATGAAAACATTGAGCTTAATAAGCTAAATGAATCAATGTCGAGCAAAGCCGAGCAAGCCTTGAAGACGGAAGAGGCAAAATCATAATGACGCTCTCCGTGAAGTCCAAGACCGGATCGACAAACGGCTTGACGAGTCGGTAGCCATTGACGACCAGCTTTTGAGTAAGTTCTTATTTAAAGACCCTGTACTCATTGCTTTTACCGAAAACCATTTGAGGTTTTAACTTATCTTCGCTTTTGCCAGCTTCAGCGGGTTACGGCCATGAGCTGACAGCGGATAACCGGCTTGACCGGATTCTGGAGGTAGGGGAACTTCTCCCAAGGATCCTTTCTTCGGGCAGGAAGTTTGTCGAGAAGTACTTTCCCGGCAACCCCGAGCCACTGGCCGACCTCGCAAGCCTGCCGGCTGAGCTGGATGAAGCAACGTCATCTTTTGATGAATGGCTTCGATCCAGTATCCGAGGAGACGCGAAGACGGCTCTGGGCCTGATGATGGCGCATTATCCAGAGGCGGAAGCTTGGCGCGTCGCGGCCGGCTTTCCTCTTGAGAAAGAGGATGGCACTCCTTTGGAGGAGAAGGACCGAAAGGCGATTCTCCACTCCGTCTCCGGGTATGCTAGCAAGGTCGCGAAGATGGTCTCCGTCACCACCATCTTTAAGGAAGTGTCGTGCCCGCCGACTCCCGTCCAGTCTGAAGACGAAGGCGAAGAGGCGGATAAAACTGCATGAGCCGAATTTGCTCTTTGAGCCGGCCATTCCTGAAAGATGTAATCATAAGCTGTTAAGTCGTCCAAACAATATTTATTTCTGTTTGCAAAGAAACTAAGTCTTTTGTTGTACATTAAGTCAGCTTTTTAGATGCAAAATTGCAAATTTTATGCCATCAGTTTTCTGGCCTAGACACCTTAGCCTTTAAGCGCCGGCAAACCTATTGCGGAACAACTTGCTGAGCAACAGGGTATTTAGAACCAATCTGTTTAGACCCAGAACGCCTTTCAGTGCCGAAACGCTTTGAAGCAACCCGGCGCAAAAAGCTATCAGAAGAACATTATTTTGACAAAAACGTTGTTTTTCATTGCCTAAAGGCGGATTAAACATGAAAGGTATAGTTTACCAACGAGCAACACATGCAATTTTGGGTAAACATTATATAACAATAGGATCATTGGGAAATAAAGATGTTAAAGATTCTTGAATTGCACACGAGAGGAACCGATTTTCATTTCATGATCACATTGACATGGTTACAATAGATTTTACAAAGTGTAAAAGGAATGTAGCTGAACGATATTCTAGGAACGTTTCGTCTCATCTAAGTCGTCGTCTACATGCCTTTTCCTCTTGCGACCTTTCTTCCTGAGATCTTTCTTTGAATACCTTAAGTCGAGGAGATAATATGACCCGTTTTCAGTGCTTTGTTGATAACGAAAGGTCCTTCCCAAGGTGGGGATAACTTGTGATGCCGACTTTGTACAAGCCGGAGTACTAAGTCGCCTTCTCGAAAAGATCAATTCCGCACTCTATGACTTTGATAGCAACGTAGATCTTGCTGGTAGATGGCGGATCGTTGGAGAGCGAGCTCTTTCTTCTTCGAGGATATCTAAGCCGTCTTGACGTGCTTCTTCTACGTCTTCTTCGACGTAGGCTGCGACTCGAGGCGAATCGTTGATCATGTCGGTTGGCAATACCGCTTTTGCTCCGTAGACAAGGAAGAATGGGGTGAAGCCGGTTGACCTGTTTGTGGTAGTACGAATACTCCATAATACGGCCGGCATTTTTTCAACCCAAGCGCCGACTGCTCGATACAAAGGGGTTTCAAGCCTCAGCTTAATATCTTGCAGAATAATGCCGTTAGTGCGCTGTACCTGTCCATTGGATTGCGGATGTGCCACCGATGCCACGTTGAGCCGGATTTCAGCCGGCTGCAAAACTTTAATAGCTCACCGACGGCAAAATTTGTGCCATTGTCAGTGATAATGCTATGTGGTATGCCAAACCGGGTTGTTATCTCGACGATGAACTTCGTAGTTGTAGCTCCGTCGAGTTTCTTGATGGGCTTTGCCTCCACCCACTTTGTGATTTTGTCGACCGCCACCAGCAGATGAGTTAAGCCTCCTCTTGCGGTCTTGAAAGGTCCCACCATGTCGAGCCCCCAGACCGCGAACAGCCAGGTTATAGGGATCATCCGGAGCTTCTTCACCGGCCAATGAGCCTGCTTGGCATAGCGTTGACAACCTTCACAAGTTTTTACGATGTTGATAGCATCCTCCTTAGCCGTAAGCCAGAAAAAACCATGCTGAAATGCCTTGGCGACCAGTGCTTTTGCCGCCACATGATGCCCACACTCACCAGAGTGGATTTCCTAGAGGATTTGTCGTCCTTCTTCTGGGGAGACGCATCGCTGAAAGATGTCGGATGTGCTTCGTTTGTAAAGCTGTCCGTCAAGGATCGTATACGCCTTTGATCATCGCTCGATTTGACGGCTCAAAACTTCATCGTCTTTCGGCAACTCTTTGGTCACCAGGAAGTTGATGTATGGCGTAGTCCAATCAGGGGTTACCAAGCAAACATGGACTGATTCTGCCGACAAAGGGTAGTCTTCATTGCCGCCTTTAATGCACGGCTTATGCAAATGATGGAGGAATTCATCTGGAGGGACCGCCTCGTGTCTTGAGCCTATCCTGGCCAATGCGTCGGCAGCGTCATTGTCATCTCGAGAAATATGTCGAACCTCTAAGCCGGCAAAACATCTGCCGAATTCGTCGACTGTTCATCTGTATTCCACCATTGTAGGACTCTTCGTGTCCCATGTTCCGTCGAGTTGCTGGACAACAAGATCCGAGTCGCCGTAACAGAGAATGCGTTTTACTCCCAACTCCTCAGCCATATGAAGACCATGGAGGAGATCCTCATACTCTGCCATGTTGTTGGTAGCGTTGAAGTGGATTCGCAGGACATAGCTGAGTTTGTCACATTTAGGCGACTTTAACACCACTCCAGCCCCCGAGCCCTCTTTCATCTTTGAGCCATCAAAGTGCATTATCCAATACTGAGAATCCGATAAATGTGTGCTTTTCATCGCTTCTGTCCAGTCTGCGACAAATTCGGCTAAGACTTGAGATTTGATAGCGGTTCTCGGCTTGTACTAGATGTCAAAAGCTGCTAACTCGATGCCCCATTTGGCGACTCGGCCCGTTGCGTTGGCATTGTTGATGATATCCTTCAATGGAGCTTTGCTGACCACCGTGATTGTGTGATCATGAAAATAATGTCGTAGTTTCCTGGCGGCAAAGAACACGCCGTAAGCTAACTTCTGGTAGTGAGGGTAGCATTGCTTCGAATCTGAAAAGATCTCGCTAATGAAATAGACGGGGCGTTGATCCGGCCAGTACTTTCCTTCCTTCGGGCGCTCAACTACAATGACGGCACTTATTACAAAAATTTTGACCGACATGTAGAGCAATAGCGGTTCCTTCTCCTTTGGAGCCGCCAGGATTGGAGCATGCGTCAATGTATACTTTAGCTGTGCCAAGGCTGCCTCCGCCTCCTCTGTCCAAACAAAATTGTCCGACTTTTTGAGAAGCTTGTATAGAGGCAGCGCTTTGTCACCAAGCCGGCTAATGAATCGGCTAACAGCCACGGCGGAACCCGTAAGACGCTGTATGTCCTGAAGACAAGTCATCCTCTCGATGATCTGAATCGCTTTTATCTTTTCTGGGTTAACTTCAATTCCTCTTTGGGAAATGAAGCCCAGAAGCTTGCCTGCAGGAACTCCGAAGACGCATTTTGCCGGATTAAGCTTCATCTGGTACTCCCTTAGATTTGCAAAGGTTTCCGACAGATCGGCGATGAGATCGCCTCGCTTCTTCGACATGACTGCAATGTCGTCGACATAGACGTGAACATTGCGGCCAATCTGCCTGTCTAAACAACGCTGCATACACCTTTGGTAAGTAGCACCAGCGTTTTTCAAGACGAAAGGCATTGTGACATAGCAGTAATTGCCATATGGCGTGGTGAAGGACGTCTTGATTTGATCTGATTCTTTCATCTTTATCTGATGGTAACCCGAATAAGCATCCAGAAAACATAGTAACTCGGAGCCGACAGTTGAATCAATGACCTGATCGATACGCGGTAAAGCGAACGGATCTTTAGGACAGGCTTTATTTAAGCCGGTGAAATTAATACACATACGTAGCTCGGAGGTGTTTTTCTTTGGGATGAGGACGGGATTTGCCAACCAATCAGTGTGGACGACTTCTCGGATGAACTTGGCGGCAGTGAGTCTTAGGATCTCCTTTCCTACCGCCTTGCGCTTCTCTATTTCGAGCCGTCGGAGACCTTGTTTAACCGGCTTAGCGTCTTTGCTGACCTTCAAGGAGTGCTCGGCAAGTTTCCTCGGGACACCTGGCATGTCGGAAGGCGACCAAGCAAAGATATCGATTCTCACGGAGAAACTTGACGAGCTCGCTTTCCTATTTTTCATCGAGGCCGGCACCAATGATGGCCTCCTTTGTTGAGTCGTCTTTTGTGAGCTTGACTTTCTTGGTGCATCCTTTGGCTTGAAACTCGAGTCGACTTTAGAGGACGACTTTTCTGTTGCCGGCGTCTCATTAGGACCCATTGTTTTCTTGAGGTCTTCCAGTTCTTCTCTGGAAATTTCTTCTTCAGTATGGACGGCATTAGCAGCTTCACACTCCTTTGCCTTTTTGAAGTCCCCTTGAACTGTGATGATCCCATTGGGCCCCGACATTTTAAGCTTGTTGTAGATATAACATGGCCGAGCCATAAATTTGGTGAAAGCCGGACGGCCGAAGATTGCGTGGTACGTGCTTTTGAAAGGAACCACCTCAAAAGAGACGTCCTCCGTCCAGAAGTTATCTGTGCCGCCAAAGGTAACTTTCAGGGTGATCCTTCCCATCGAAGAGGCTTTTCATCCCGACACAATCCCATGAAACTTCACATTGCTATGGCTGAGCTCTGACTCGGAAAGACCCATCCTTTTCAATGTCGTGGCGTAGAGTATGTTGATGCTACTTCCTCTCCATGAGCACCTTTGTCAACTTGTATTTGTCGACTATAGGGCTAACGACCAGAGCGTAGGTGCGCGTGGCAGGGACTCTATCCGGGTGATCGCTGCGGTCCCATGTGATGGGAGTGTCGAACCAATCCAAAAAATTGTGGTACTGCAGGTACCGTGGCATTAAGCTCCCGCCAAGCCGCCTTTTCCTTGCGAGACGAGTCAGTCGCTAAATTGACGACGAGGCTTTCAGTTTGCTTGGGGAACTTGCTGTCTTTTCCTTCTTTGGAGGCCGCATCGTCAGACTATGATGCAGCATCCTCCTTCTCTTTGCCGTCCTTCCGAGACTTGTGCTTATTTCTTGACTTGCCGGCTTTGGGGTCCTTGGCAATGTCCCGATTGATGTGACATTGCTGGATCGTGTGGGAACTTGTCCCGTCCGGCCTCAGATGGTGCACACAAGGGTTATTTTTTATGTCCTCGTACTTCACCGTTGCCGGTCGGGTAGGTCGACTGTTCGTCGGCTTTTTGTCCTGCCACTTTCCACTGCTTGAGCCGCCTTTTTCAAAGGTGGCAGCAACTTCGTGTGAAGGGCCGGCTTGGTCTTCAACTTTTTTCTTCCCAGATTCACGTCGTCGGTACTCGGCTTCTTCCCTATTGTCATCATCAACAGCGACGTACTTGTTTGCACAGGCCAATAAGTCGCCCAAAGATTCTGACTCGTCGCTGTAGATCATGAAGCGGAAAGTCGTCCCCTTCCTCAGAGACTGCTTGAAGGCATGAATTGCCTGCGTTTCTGAGCCGCCCTCGCAAGCGTTCTTGATTTCGCTCCATCGTGAAACGAATTCTCGGCTGGACTCATTCTTTTGTTGCACACACCGCTGTAAGTCGAATATCGACTTGGGGCATTTATACGTACCCCGGAAGTGCTGGATAAAGACGCGCTTCATGTCACTCCAGGTATGAACAGTCCTTTCCAGCAAGCCTTCGATCCACTGCATGTCGTCCCGGTTAACATCAGGGGTAAGAAGTGTACTGCGGAGTCAGCACTGCCTTCATAGATGTCGCAAGCACTCACATAATCTGAAAGCCATGCCTCAGGATTTGCTGTGCCACTATACTTCTTCACCATCTTTGTGACGTTAGAAAAAGTCGGTGGTAGGATTTGTTCTCTGATTGTTCTGCCAAAACACTTGGGACCGAGGTATTGGGCATCTCTGGCCGACTTCCTCTCCTCAATTAGGCTTCGAACATCATGAACAGTGGGCGGCTTGTCATTAATTGACTTACTTTGCCTTGGATCATCCCTATGACGACTTTGGCTCACCCGACTCGCGTTACGCGGTGGGCTTGGAGACCTTTGTCGACGTGGTGGGGGTATGTATTTGGAGGGGTTATCGCCCTCTTTGCGCGGTGGAGGCGGCGGTGGAGGTGGCATATTATCCCTGTTGCCCCCCTTTCGAGGCGGATTCTCTCCTTCCCATTGTCGTTCTTGACGAGGTGGTGCTGCCTTCTCCTTGCGACGATCCTCCTTTTGCTCCCGGCTTCGATGTCCGCATTGATTGTTGTCGGCTTCCCAATGACAAGATGAACCTGTCCGAGACTCAGCACCATTAATTGTTACGTGTTTGCTTGTCCCTCGGGTCCTTATCGCCGCCCTTGTTGTGGCTGCTTGAGCCGGCTGGAACATCGTCTGGGTCTGGGGGTGCAGCAGCCATCGGCTTCTTCGCCGTCGAGTTGCAAAGACGAGAATTGTCGAATAGCCTTCCTGACTTAACTTGTGAGTCATTTTGCTGCTGCTGTGCTACCTCCAATAGATAAGCCGAGTACTTGATGCGGGCGTCGCGGTCCAAAGATTTGTCGAACATGACCTCCTGGGCCGCCTCCATGTTCTTAGCTGGGGTGTTAAAGTAACACAAGTTGGTCACCGGATCACGTCGGTGGTGGTACCTTCTCCAGACTGAATTCACATGGTCGGCTTCCCACTTGATGCGGAAATCCAGCTTTTTGTGCAAATTTTTGTCACGAGGTGGACGGAAAACATCGTCAACCTGAAAGAACAAGCTATGCCCGAGATGTCGCCTAGAGGGGGGGTGAATAGGCGATTAAAACTTTTTCTATTTAGGGGCTTGATAATTGCGGAATAAAACTAGGTGTTTAAATTAACAAGCTAACAAGCTAACAACCTAAAATACTAGGTTTGCCTAAGTGCACCAACAACTTATGCTAAGCAATATGACAACAAGGTGATAGCAAGATATAAACTTCAAGCACGAAGGCTATCACAATGTAAATTGCATAAGTAAAAGGCTCGGGTATAGAAATAACCGAGGCACGCGGAGACGAGGATTTATTTCCGAGTTCCTCCTTATTAAGGGAGTACGTCTCGTTGGAGGGGTGTGAGCTCGCCACAAAAGGCCTACTCAAGATGCCACAAAGGCCTCTCCCTATTCTCCGATGAACCGCACCCAAAGGTTTGGTTCACCTTCCACTATCAGAATCCTTCGGGGCGGATTCCGGAGCCCTTACAACTTTTGGGGCACACACCCACAACTCAATTGGGAGCTCCCAAAGCGTGTCGAAGCTCCACAAGTCGAAGTCTTCATGGCACCACTGTGTAGGGTCCAATGACCCAAGAGTAACAAGCTCCCAACCGTCAATCCCACGAATCACCGTGGGGATCACAACCCGATGCAACAAATGCAAAAGGGCAAGAACACACCAAGTGGTCAAATTCTTCTCCCCAAAATCCAACCAAAGCAACTAATGCTACGGAGGGATTTAGGAGGAAGAACGGAGGAGAAACACTAAGAACTCCAAAATCTAGATCCCACAAGTTCCCCTCACTTAGAGGAGATTTTTTTTGGTGGAAAAATGGGTCTAGATCTCCTCTCTTGTTTCCCTAAATTTGGGCAAGAATCATCGGAGGGATTAGAGGGAATCGAGCTCTCAAAATGTTAGCAATGGAGGAGAGAGAGCAAGGGATGAGATCTACCGGAAAAATGGGGAAGAAGCCCCTTTTATAGGGGCCCCAAAAAAGTAACCGTTGGGGCCAAAAAGTGCAGCCCGAGACCCCGGCCTGGGGCCGGCCTGCACGCCAGCCAGGCCGGCCGGGAATCTCACGGGCGATCGAACCAGCGAACAGACAGAAAAAAACAGCGCAGACAACCCGGCTTGTCCCCGGCCTTGGGCCGGCCTGCCAGGCAAGCGAGGCCGGTAGGGCAACCGAAGGACCCGGCCTGGGCCGGCCTGCCCGCAGCGGGGCCGGGGAGCCACCTGAGCCGGTCACGGAGCGCGACATGGGCCGGGGAGGAGCCCGAACGAGCCGGCCTGGGGCCGGCCTCAGACCCGGCCAGGTCGGCCGGTCTGTGCCCCTTTTTTTTTCTCCTTTTCATTTTCTGAAAACTGTTTAAAAGACTTTCCGAAATAGAAATGCAATATCTCCCACATACGAACTCCGTTTTCGATATTCTTGGACTCGTTGGAATCGTCACAACGAGCACTACAATAATATGCAGAGAAACATCATAGTCCAAGAATATAATATGAAGATAAATGGGGAAAGGTAAAAGCTCCCATTTGCAAATCGGAAATGCAATAACTTTCACCCACGAACTCCATTTTCGATAATCTTGGACTCGTTAGAATCGTCACAACGAGCACAACAAGATTATGCATAGAAACATCATAGCCCAAGAAAATATTATAAAACCAAATGGGGAAAGTTAAAAACTCATTTTTGCAAACCAGAAATTCTATAACTTTTGCAATTGACGTCCGAATGAAGTAAAACCAATTTTGTTGGAAAGAGGACGACAAATGCTATCTTTGAAAATGGCAAACAAGCAATGAAGATTTTGCAAAGAAATGGAATATAGAAACCTCCTGCACGGATAAACCGACAAAATCTACAAAACCGAAAACGCAATAGGGAACGCATATGAAAACCGTTTTCGGTGAACTTAGCTTTGTCATGACGAGCACGACAAGCACTAAGACCACACCACGATTCGAGACAAATAAGAACCAATAAAGATGATTGCATGGATGCAAAGGTTTTTTCTCTCTACGGCGATACGATCACGATATTTGGTCGAGAGCCCCTCTTTGTAGTACGGTTATCTATCCTATAATCCGGTCTCTCACTAAACAAAATGAGACCGGTAAAATAGAAAACCCTATTAAGATCATACCTTTGCCTTGCGCATTAATCCACTTGAGGTCGATGAAGACGATCTTCAACTCCTCAAGACGCACCACCTTCCTCGATTGCGTTTCGGTGAAGACTCACTTGATGCTCCCCCATACACCAAGATGGGCGATGCTCTCTTCGGCATATCTTCACTTGGCCTTGAGTGATGATCAACCCATAAACTTCTTCCCTTAACCTTGATTCCAATAAATGGAGATCAAGCAACTCAAATGGACACACCTATAAATATGGCTCAAAGCAAATATTAGTCCATAGAGATTGTCATTAATTACCAAAACCATGCATGGGGGCAACCATGCACTTTCAATCTCCCCCATTTTGGTAATTGATGACAATCCCTTATTAAGAGGGTTTATATAATGAATAAAGCATCCTTGCAAGACAAACAAGCAAGGATGCAAAGCGCATTAAGGGCAAATGCAACAAAAGCATAAAACCCAAATTCCCTTAAACCCTCTAAACTTCTCCCCCATTGGCATCGATTGCCGAAATGGGAAGAAATATTTAGAGAGCCAATATAATATGAGTTCCTCCATAAAGGTGATGAAAATCCCTTTTAACGAAAAATTAGAGGAAATCAAACTATATTGAGGATCCAAAGATTGCAAAAAGATGAAATCATTTTAAACATCTCCACAAAGGAGAAAAGCAATCGAAAGATCCAAAGCGAGAGTTCTAAATAAAACCGGAGAAGCTCCCCAATGTTCATGCACTATTGAGGAGTGCACAAATATGGCATCCTCGCCCCCCCCCCCCCCCCCCAAAATCATCTAGAACACGCAATAAGTGCAATAGTGCATAATGAAAAAGCAAATCATAGCACTTGCACCAAAGATGTGGTTGAGACATAAAAAGATACCAATTTTCAAAAATTCATCATAAGATAGGCCCAACTGAAATAAGAAGATCTTTTAAAGAAATATGTTCACAAGCTTAGGGATACCAATTGGAAACTAAAACCAATTGAAAGTGCCAAAAGCTAGTGAGAGCATTTAGTCAAATGAAAATCAACATGCTCACCATGGTAAGCATGAAGTAAAAGATCCTCAACGAATACATGAGTGTGCAAAGATACCAATAAACAATAAGACAAGCACTCATGAGACAAATTTGGAGCCACCAAAGAATTATAGATGAAACACAAGGTGGCTCAAAAAGAAATAGGATACCAACTAAAAGATGACCTCTCTCATATGTATAGGTTTCTTATTAGACAACCATTGAAGATATACATCCGCAAAGAAACATATACATACGCAATGGTTTTAAAAAAAGAACAAGGTATTCAAAAGGAAGTCATAAATATACAAATGAGATTGTTGCTTAAAAGCATATCACATAGCTCAAATTTATCTCATTGTATATAAATGAACTTCAAATATATCAAATGCATCACACATATCACCAAGGGGAACAAGAGATAGTGAAGATGCTTTGATCTAGGCAACAAGTATCACAAACAAATAATATCAATTGAAGAAAAGGTTTTTGCAAATTCATCACACATATCACAAAGATATATTAAGTGAAGGAAATAGGCCAAAACCACAACAATTGCATATAAAAGCTTTTCATGCCAAGAGGCAACCTACACAAGGTTGGATACTAAAAGGTATGCATGGGATAGATACTTGTTACCGAGATGACAATGGTGATGAAGTTGATGAGGGTTGGTTTGACATCAAAGCTTGACTCCGACAATCACACGGTGAGAACACCTTCCTTATGAATGAGGAAAGCATCCAATGCATCTCCATTGTACCTAAAACACAATTAGAGTACAAAATAGTTCCCAAGCTCATTGGGTCCCATAGTAGTTACATAAACTACAATATATAGGACATACTCTACATAAATATGTGCATATAGATATGAAATTGAATTTCATGCACATCTTAGCCGATTTAGGATTCGGTGGAGTATCCCCTATATATTGGAACTAGAAAGACTAGCATGCCATAAAATATATATACTAGTAAATATGCATGCATAGACTTATAAGAACCAAACGAGATACAATTTGGACAAAAACACCAAGTAAACCAAGAAGAGAGCACACCAAGGTGTGACACAAAAAGGTTGTCCAAATTATATCAAAATCCAAATCAACACATGATTGAGGAAAAATCAAATCAACAAATGATTGATTCCAAAACACATCAACACATGAAGTGTGATATCAAAAGGAATCGAATCAACACAACAAATGATCGATAAGACACCAATTGAAAATAAGATACCAATTAAAACAAAAATAACAACTAGGAGAAAAGATACCAAGATGAGGATGATACTTGACCGAAATCAAGGAAAGGAAAATAAGGCAAAAGGTATCAAGACTCCCACAATAAATTTTAGTTGGAACAAATATCTATGGAGAAGATATTAAATTCCAATTAATACCAATTGAAGGTACCAACACAAGATGAAGAAACAAATACCAATTGAGAGGATCAATAATTGATAGAAAGAATAGTGTTCTAAATAAAAAAGGTATGCTCCCCCAAGATCAATGCATTATCTTAGATATTTGCATTTGAATACAAAATGCATGCACAAGGGATCATTACTATCCATATTTTATCTAAAAACACTAAGCACTACCGATTGAAAGATAGGATCCATTCAAAAGGCAAGGAAGGCAATAGATAAAGCAAATCAACGCAAGAGCCAATGTGAAGATGGTCTACAAAAACCACTACAATTACTAGTATCACTTGTCATGGACAACGAGTATATAGAGATATTTCTCGGTGGTATAAAGGAATGATGTACAAGACCAACTTCACCACAAACTAGCAAATGGCAAAAGATAGGAATTAAAACACCATTTTTAAAGAGGTTTGTTGGTAATTTCAATTATTCGAACCAACCGGCAAAGCCATGGTTAGAATAAAAGGAAACAAATGGTTTCTCACATAATATATGGAAATGCATATTAGAGAAAAACCACACCAAACAACCTCACACAAACAAGAACCAAAGGGTAACCACAAGGAAAATTAGAACTTGTTTGAGTAAACATGCCACATAGGAAATGGATAATGTACAATATCAACTCTAAGTGGCAAACCTCAAATGTTCACATTTTTATGGGATTGTAATATGCACATAGAATATTACTCCCCCATAATGTGATAATTCATTTTATTTTTAAACAAGAGGCAAATAAAACCAACTTGAGAAATTAATGGACATTGTAGAATTTGAATTTCTCATGAATATGACATACCACATAGTAGCTAGATAATATTGAAATATCAATACTAGGTGGTGTGCCTCATGTATACACATTTTTAGGTTTGTCAAATATGTGTGATGTATGCACAAAGCACATCACTCCCCCAAAATGGGATAGTCCATTAATATCTCAAAGAGCCAAATGAAATCCACACAAGATTCAATAAAGCTCAACACACAAAGTTACACTTACATGATACAAAACTAACATACACAACCTTGAGTAACAAGACAAGTAGGAAGGTAGCATATCATATACAAGCACATGCTAGGAACAAAACTAACACATGCAAGGGAGCAAACAACTTTCAATGTATATATGAATTAAATACAAGTTACCGCAAGGAGGAAGTATTGGATATGAGATAGACATGAAAATCCAATTGACTTGGCTTGATGAAATATAACCATGAAGATCCCTTAATTCTTCAAATGATAACCAAGTCACCAATGTCCTCCAATAACACCTATTGATCAAGTTGAAGCTTGTTGGTCCCCAACCAAGTTGGGTCCTAAGAGGTTAGTCATAATAGGCTTGGGAACCCAAATGGTGCTTTTCTTGACACCACTTTGAGCTCCCACATATTTGGCAAACACATTGCCACTTCTATCCTTCCCAAGAGAATAATCATCATCAATTTTGATAGGGTTGGATGAGGTACCGTTAGTGCATGAAGAAGCAAAATGACCTTTGCCACGGCAAAGGTAGCAACACCGACTCTTCTTCTTCTTAATGGGCTCCTCAACTTGAGGAGCATTGGCTTGAGTCCTCTTGGGAGGTGGCCTTTGTTCAACTCGTGGTTGAGCACGAGATTGAACAAGAGGCCGCTTCCCTAGTTGCTTCTCACGAAGAGACCTCTTCTTCTTCATTGGGAAATCCCGAACGTGGTGCCCTTCAACCTTGCACTTGAAGCAAGTGATCTTGGCCGGATTCTTGACTTGAACTTGGCCCTTCTTCTTCTTCTTCTCAACCTTGGACTTGATCTTGTTGTTGGAGTTGAATCCAAGTCCACTCTTGTTATTAGGGGATTGTTGCACACTCAACATGGTGTCAAGTGCACGCTTCCCTTCATGACGCTTTTCCAAGCCTTTCTTCAAAGAAGTGGCTTGGACCTTGAGCTCTCCTCTTTTCTCTACATGGTTAGTGACAACACAAGTACTAGAGGAAGTAGATGCATCAATGTTCGAGCAACAAGGCAAAGCAAGTAATTCATCACATGATGTGCCAACATTTTTGGTGGATGAACTACTAGGACTAGCACATGGCATTTTAGCATTTTTAGTTGAAGTTGTGCTATTATCCACATGAGGCTCATTAGATGTTACCTTTGTAGTGATGGCCTCATGAGCTAACTTTAGACTAGCATAGGATGCTATAAGATCATCATTGGAGCTAGATAGCTTTTTATGATTTTCTTCCAACTCCCTATACTTGCTAGTTAGCAATTCAAGTTGAGCCCTTAGCTCAACATTCTCCTTCATAATGGATGCTTCACAAGAAGAAGATAACTTGACAAGCTCATCATTTAATCTAGCATTTTCATTTTTCGTGACTTTATATTTAGCATGAGCATGGTCACGTTCTTTAATGATTTTAGCAATTATATCATTATGAGACTCCTTGATAGATTCTAGTTTCTCCTCTAGAGAAGCACGAGTCTCTTGCTCTTCTACAAGAGCATCTTCTAACGATGCTTTCTCCATAGCATCATCTCTTTCTATCTTACCTTTTTATTCAAGGCTTGCTTCCAAAGCCTCAATGGTTTCCCCACGCTCAATAAGAGTGCTCATAATTTCAAAGAGGATAGCTTGAGCATTTTTATTTTTAGGGAGGGCTTTAAGAATCATAAGACCTTTATTTTGAAGAAGGGCATTAACTTTTTCCATATCATCTTCTTCATCATTATTATCATTATCATTATTATTATCATCACTAGAAGAAGATTTAGCCATAAGGCAATGAGTGATGGATGAAGAAGAATAATTAATTTTTGAACTACTCAAGTTCAAATCTTGTTCCACAATTAATTGGGTTTCCTCTACATTAATATTCATGCAAGAGTTAGAGGGAACACAAGCATTTTTATTATTGGAACAAGATAAAGCAAGCATATCATAAAGAGATTTATCTAAGCAACTTTTAGATGATATGCAAGGACTATCAACACTAGCATGTAACTCATTTATAGTGCTATGTGTGTGGAGGTCCAAAGATGAATCATTGCAACAAGGTAGAGATAGATGATCATAACAATGAGCTCACTATCCAAATTGCAAAAACCACCACTACTCACCATCACATTAGTTTGTGGCTTACCACATTTTGGTGAAGTAGATGAAGACGAGAGCCCGTCATGGCTGGAGGTGGAGGGAGAGCAATCATCCTCAAAAGAGTTGGACACTCCATATTTTTCTTGAAGCTTGGTCCAAAGCTCATGAGCATCCCGGAAAGGCATGATTGACTCGAAAATTACTACACTCACAAACTTGCAAAACTCATTAGAGGCTAGAGCATCTAGATATAAGTTTTTCTTATCCTCTAAAGTTGTACTTACGTAATATTTAGGAGGAGAAAAACCTATATCTAAGATACGCTCAATATTGGGGTCCATGACCCGAAGGTGATTAAGCATATGAGTTTTCCACACATTAAAATTTGTGCCATTGAATATAAACATGGAATTGTGCACTAAATCCCTAGACGACATCTTTGCTCTCTAGGCGGTAAAGCCAAACAAGAGAGACGAGGCTCTGATACCAAATGAAAGAACAAGCTATGCCCGAGATGTCGCCTAGAGGGGGGGGGGGTGAATAGGCGATTAAAACTTTTTCTATTTAGGGGCTTGATAATTGCGGAATAAAACTAGGTGTTTAAATTAACAAGCTAACAACCTAAAATACTAGGTTTGCCTAAGTGCACCAACAACTTATGCTAAGCAATATGACAACAAGGTGATAGCAAGATATGAACTTCAAGCACGAAGGCTATCACAATGTAAATTGCATAAGTAAAAGGCTCGGGTATAGAAATAACCGAGGCACGCGGAGACGAGGATTTATTTCCGAGTTCCTCCTTGTTAAGGGAGTACGTCTCGTTGGAGGGGTGTGAGCTCGCCACAAAAGGCCTACTCAAGATGCCACAAAGGCCTCTCCCTATTCTCCGATGAACCGCACCCAAAGGTTTGGTTCACCTTCCACTATCGGAATCCTTCGGGGCGGATTCCGGAGCCCTTACAACTTTTGGGGTACACACCCACAACTCAATTGGGAGCTCCCAAAGCGTGCCGAAGTCTTCACGGCACCACCATCTAGGGTCCAATGACCCAAGAGTAACAAGCTCCCAACCGTCAATCCCCCGAATCACCGTGGGGAGCACAACCCGATGCAACAAATGCAAAAGGGAAAGAACACACCAAGTGGTCAAATTCTTCTCCCCAAAATCCAACCAAAGCAACTAATGCTACGGAGGGATTTAGGAAGAAGAACGGAGGAGAAACACCAAGAACTCCAAAATCTAGACCCCACAAGTTCCCCTCACTTAGAGGAGATTTTTTTTGGTGGAAAGATGGGTCTAGATCTCCTCTCTTGTTTCCCTAAATTTGGGCAAGAATCATCGGAGGGATTAGAGGGAATCGAGCTCTCAAAATGTTAGCAATGGAGGAGAGAGAGCAAGGGATGAGATCTACCGGAAAAATGGGGAAGAAGCCCCTTTTATAGGGGCCCCAAAAAAGTAACCGTTGGGGCCAAAAAGTGCAGCCCCGAGACCCCGGCCTGGGGCCGGCCTGCACGCCAGCCAGGCCGGCCGGGAATCTCACGGGCGATCGAACCAGCGAACAGACAGAAAAAAACAGCGCAGACAACCCGGCTTGTCCCCGGCCTTGGGCCGGCCTGCCAGGCAAGCGAGGCCGGTAGGGCAACCGAAGGACCCGGCCTGGGATCCGGGCCTGGGCCGGCCTGCCCGCAGCGGGGCCGGGGAGCCACCTGAGCCGGCCGGCCGGACCCCGGCCTGGGCTGGTCACGGAGCGCGACATGGGCCGGGGAGGAGCCCGAACGAGCCGTCCCGGGGCCGGCCTCAGACCCGGCCAGGCCGGCCGGTCTGTGCCACTTTTTTTTTCTCCTTTTCATTTTCTGAAAACTGTTTAAAAGACTTTCCGAAATAGAAATGCAACATCTCCCACATACGAACTCCGTTTTCGATATTCTTGGACTCGTTGGAATCGTCACAACGAGCACTACAAGAATATGCAGAGAAACATCATAGTCCAAGAATATAATATGAAGATAAATGGGGAAAGGTAAAAGCTCCCCTTTGCAAATCGGAAATGCAATAACTTTCACCCACGAACTCCATTTTCGATAATCTTGGACTCGTTAGAATCGTCACAAAGAGCACAAAAAGATTATGCATAGAAACATCATAGCCCAAGAAAATATTATAAAACCAAATGGGGAAAGTTAAAAACTCATTTTTGCAAACCAGAAATTCTATAACTTTTGCAATTGACGTCCGAATGAAGTAAAACCAATTTTGTTGGAAAGAGGACGACAAATGCTATCTTTGAAAATGGCAAACAAGCAATGAAGATTTTGCAAAGAAATGGAATATAGAAATCTCCCGCACGGATAAACCGACAAAATCTCCAAAACCGAAAACGCAATAGGGAACGCATATGAAAACCGTTTTCGGTGAACTTAGCTTTGTCATGACGAGCACGACAAGCACTAAGACCACACCACGATTCGAGACAAATAAGAACCAATAAAGATGATTGCATGGATTCAAAGGTTTTTTCTCTCTACGGCGATACGATCACGATATTTGGTCGAGAGCCCCTCTTGATAGTACGGTTATCTGTCCTATAATCCGGTCTCTCACTAAACAAAATGAGACCGGTAAAATAGAAAACCCTATTAAGATCATACCTTTGCCTTGCGCATTAATCCACTTGAGGTCGATGAAGACGATCTTCAACTCCTCAAGACGCACCACCTTCCTCGATTGCGCTTCGGTGAAGACTCACTTGATGCTCCCCCATACACCAAGATGGGCGATGCTCTCTTCGGCATATCTTCACTTGGCCTTGAGTGATGATCAACCCATAAACTTCTTCCCTTAACCTTGATTCCAATAAATGGAGATCAAGCAACTCAAATGGACACACCTATAAATATGGATCAAAGCAAACATTAGTCCATAGAGATTGTCATTAATTACCAAAACCATGCATGGGGGCAACCATGCACTTTCACAACCCCTTTTTGCCTTTGCTTCCGGATGAACTCCGTTTCCTTATTAGTGAGATCTAGCTCGCGCTCCGCAACTTTAGCCGCCTGTTCTTCCAGTAAGACGCGACGCTTCTCTATGTCGGCCAGCGATGCGTCGGGAGGAAGTGGGGTTAGCAGTTCCTGCATGGTTGCCATTCTTTCTTCGTGCTCCTTCTCTATCGCTGCTCCGAGTGTAGCATTAATGTTGTCACCATCAGCCGGTAAATTACTGGCTCCCTTCTTTGGAGCAAGCGGCGGCATGAAATCCCACCTTTTGATTTCCGGCTTCCGGCGTTGTTTCTTCGCCATTGGCGGGTTTCGAGGCGGCGGGGTCTCCTTTTGGATCAGATACGACATCACCCATTAAAACCTCGACTGGGCCTCCTAAGAAGACGCAACTTTCCGACTAAAGTCGTCAGATTCTCCTTCAGATTCAAGGTCCTGCTCCATAGGGGCAGTGTCCTCTGATCCGGCTTCTAAATCAGCACCGGCCTGCAAAGCAGCGAGGATATACTAAGGATCAGTCATCGACTCGGTTGAGCCGGATTCTCCTAAGACACCGACGAAGTGGAAGTCCGGCGCCGCCATAGTAGAGTTTGCGTCGTCTTCAGAGTCTTCATCATCAGCGTCGAAAGCTAGATCTAGATCGGCGATCTCATCTGAGTCCAGATCCGATCCGTCTTCGAAGTTGCTGGGGTGGGTGGCGGCCAAGCTTGAGGTGAAGCCGAAATCGTCCAAAGCCTTGGCGGTGAAGCCGACGAAGATGTCGATGCCGCCGATGGAGACCGTGGACTAGCCGGCGGGATCCTCCTTTGCCGGCGTCCAGAAGCCGTCGTTGAGAATGTGGCCAGCTCCCATCTCGTCGATGTAGCTGACCAAGCCGACCGCGATGGTGTCGCCGATGCCGCCAGTAGATCCCGTCCGGAACGTAACCCCAGACATCTCTTGCCCCACGGTGGGCGCCAACTGTCGTGGTATTGTTGAATCTGGCCGGGACAGGGGAGCCATCCGGCTAGGTAGAGAGGCGGGTGTTGGAGATGTAGGTAATTCCGGTAACAGGATGAGATGAGTTTACCCAGCTTCGGATCTCGCAACGGTGGCGAAACCCTACGTGCTGCTATAATTCACTATAAGGCAATATGAGTCGATTACAATGAAAGTTAGAGCGTCTTCCTTTGAGGCGTCCCTTAGGACGGCTTATAAAGGCGTCCAAACCTAGGGCTTACAGGAAGCAACCTAACCGACTAAGTTACAGAGTTCTACTCTAATCCGGCTTGGGCCTTGCCTTGGGAGCTAAGTCAACTACAATGCATGCCGCCATCTGGAACCTTCCCTTAGCCGGATAGGCCTCCCGCGCTTCATTGTACTGGGTCGTCCGGTAAGGCGAATTCGTCTTACCACCAATATGGGCCACCCTGGTACGCTGGCTCTCAGTCACTTTCGTGATGGTACCTGTTCGGCATATCCCCAACATCCGCCGAACGACACCTAGTACCCTCTTTTGCTTTTCTTCCTGCCTTCATACAAATACGATTTTCTATTATGAAACCACGAAACAAAGAGGCGGTGCTACCCTAGCCGTTATCGTCGCTGACGCATGCCATCTTCGTCTCTTTCGCCGAATTTCGACAGGTCCCCGCCTCCTCTGACTGCCGCTCTGGTGGTGGGAGGGGGTGGGGACCTTGGACCTACGCTCGACATTGTTAGAATGTCCCTAATGGTAGAGTTTGTTTTTGGTGTCCATAGCGGCATCAGCGTGGTGGTGGCGACGATGGAGTTTTGGAATAAGGTCTCTCCGGCCTCTCCCTACCTCGTTAACATTTTTGGCGCGAAGGGCAGTGAGAGTAGGTGTTGCTAGATCTGTTGGTTTCTTATCGATCTTGACAGTTGTTGTGTCGTTTAAGGGAAGTTGTTCGCTGATCTATGGTGAGACGTTTTCGATCCCTTTGTTCGTTTGGATCTACGGTAAGGTTCAGTTTCTCTAACCCTCTAGATTGGTGGTGGAGGTCGCAAGCCTGCGTTGCTGCTTGGGGTGTGTTCCCACTCATGTTTCATCTGTGTTTATTCGATCTCGTCCTACGTGGCGGGTGGCTATTACGGTTTTCAAAGACTTGGTTGGCGAGGGCGTTACTTGTTCAGTGTATGTTTCAAGCATCTCTGTATCGTTCCAATTTTATCGGGTGTCCCCGAAGGGACTGTTTCAAGCATCTCGATGCGAGAAAAAAGACAACCAATATGTGTTTTATTATATTTTTATTTTGTACTTACCGTGTTACGTCGAGTTGTATCTTTTATACCAGTTGATTTTCTTGGTCAATATAAGATATAAAATTTTAGAGTGTCTTTTCTGAAAAAAAAAACAGTTATTAATTGCCGTAAGCCCGTAATAATTTTTGTTTTTCCTACCCCAATTTTGGCACGCGAAAAGACTATATTGTCCATAGTGGCATACTTGTAATTTTACTAACCTGGCCGTGAACCTTGTTCGACCCAACCAGGATCAGAGCAGAGGAGCAGGCTGTCGCTCCAGCTCGAGGTCAACGGCGGGGTGAGTCCAGCCACCGAAGGCGGCGCAGCTACTCCAGCAGGACCATGGGCCCGGCGGCAACTCCAGCGAGCACGGCTCTTGCGAGCTCAAAGTGGTTAGTCGGCCATGCCGCCGGCGAGGACTCGTCTCGATGGCGGCGACCGGAGACTCCTTGCAGCCGCAGGCTTGGGCGCGATGGCCGGCGTAATGTAGGTTGGCGGCGTCGCCGTCGGCCGGCGACAAGGTAAGCGAGCCAAGGCTCCTGCTGAATGAGTCCGCCATTACGCAAGATATCCGTTCCCCTTTTCGTGTTCGTGTTAGCTCCCACCCATGTCTCAAATCTTGAGTTGTTGTTCAAATCTTTCTTGTTTAGCACCAACTTGCCAGTATCCACGCCATGCACGTTTCAAACTGACATGTTCAAAGCATCAGTTATCAGGATTAATCATGGGCAATGACTGTTGGTTGTTTACTTGACCAATTCGGTGTCCAAAGCGACGTATCTTAACAATAGTTTCAGGTCTACGCCGCAGACATGTTACCGAAACATGATGTGCAACTGTTTGCACCGAATGTGCTCCCTGTTATCGTGCTTGACTCACTCAAAGTAGCCTTTACTTCTTGACACCAACTTGTCAGCAGCTACGCCGTGATCGTTGAAAATAGTCACGTAGGTTAGTAGAAGAATCAACGTTGGTTGAAGTAAGGGCAATGGTTGAAAATAGCTACTGCAATTAAACTCAGTTGTTGGATTAGTTGTTAGGAGAAGAAGTCAGAGAGCATCCTCTCGCGTGGGCAGAAGCACGATGGAGGCTGGTTCAGAGGAGATTTCTTAAGATGCGTGGCTTCTATAATAATTAGTTCATCTGCACATGAAAAATCTTGACAATAGAGAGTGCTCAAATGGCTGTAGTGGCATTTGTAGACGTATTCAAGAATTGGAGTGGCATTTTCAAAAGTTGAAAATTGCAGTGGCGTTTTTCAGAATCGCATGAATTGGGGTGGCATTTATCTAATTAACCCTTTTTATAAAGTCCACCTTCTGGAGCATCACCATGTAACCATCACAATCAATCTGATTAAGCTTGTTGTTTTCAGTGCGATATGCATTATTTAAATCATATGGCTCAGCTGTTAACAACATGCCTTGATCAGGTTGTCTGTACGCGTATAATTAATGTCTGCCAGCAGCGAAGTATGAGTTATGAGCTTTAATTATTGGCAATGTTTGCAAATTATTTACTTTGAAATGTCTTAACAATAGTCTGAGGGGATCGATTCAATGTCAAATAACAGTGATGTCTCTTTCTTTGAAATGTATTAACAGTAGTCTGAATGTACCTACGCCATGTTGGTTCAGGAACTAACAAATCAAACTCAATTATTGGATTAGTTGTTAGGAGAAGGTAGAGCAATACTTAACAAGAAGCGCTAAACTACATATGGCTACACCACCTTCTATGCAAGCCTAGACTTAAGGATGGCACAATTTCTCTCATAAACAGAGGAGGGTGGCAAAAGCTTCAGGGTCTGATTGTCGCACCAATATAAGGTACGCACATCCACATCCATAGCTGAACTGTGATTTCATGCCCAATATATCTTTTGCATCAGCAAGAGACAAGGTGCAAGGTAAATCTTTGGAAGTGCTGAAAGCTTGTTTATACAACACATGCAAAGTCGATTTTTCACTGATAAAAATTATTTCTCTTACATTCACTTTGTTTTGGGGGTAGACTTGAATACCATTATCAGATAATGTAACAAATATGTAATAAAGTGTTATAACTTGTTTTCTCGCACGACCAGCCTTGGAGGAGGATCGTTTGACTGAGCTCAAAGCCTCAACAACCATGGCAGAGGCTGTGGTCGGGCAGCTGGTGGTGACGCTCGGTGTGGCACTGGCGAAAGAGGCAGTGACCTTCGGCAGGGTGCTGCTGTGCATGGAAGCCTCAGCTCTGAGGGGTCTCTTCGGCAAGATCCGCGATTCCAAGGCGGAGCTGGTAAGCATGCAGGCCTATCTGCAGGAGGCGGAGCGTTTCAAGGATACCGATAAGACCACCGCAATCTTCGTCAGTGAGATCAGAGGCCTCGCCTTCCAGATTGAGGACGTCGTGGACGAGTTCACCTACAAGCTGGAGGAGGACAAGCATGGAGGGTTCGCCACCAAGACTAAGAAGAGGCTCAAACATATCAAGACCTGGCGCCGCCTGGCGGCCAAGCTCCAAGAAATCGAAACCAAGCTACAGGATGCCAATCGGAGGAGGACGGTTTACTCAATCGGAAGATTTGCTTCTGCCGACAGATTGACGGATAAAGGTCAAGCTTTGCAATTTACCAGGGATGAGGACCTTGTGGGGATCGAGGAGCACCAGGAAAGGTTGATATGGTGGCTGACCGGCAAAGGTGCTGATGATGATTCAGAGAAGACAAGCAGAAAAGTCACCACAGTGTGGGGGATGCCTGGTGTTGGCAAAACCACTCTGGTTGCTCATGTGTACAAAACCGTGAAGGAGGATTTCGACGCTGCAGCATGGATAACCGTGTCAGAAAGTTACCACCTCGAAGATCTGCTGAAGAAGATCGCCGCCGAATTCGGCATCACAGGTACCGCCAACATTGAGATGAGAGGCCTGGCGGACTCCATCCACAGCTACCTTCAAGGTAAAAAGTACATCTTGGTCCTGGATGATGTCTGGACTGAACGCTTGTGGACAGAGATTAGGAATGCGTTCCCAACCTCTGATTGTACCAGCAGATTTGTCATGACATCAAGAAATCATGAAGTGTCATTGTTGGCAACTAGGGAGTCTGTAATTCACATGGAACCGCTACAACCGCATCACTCTTGGGCGTTGTTCTGCAAAGGGGCCTTTTGGAATAATAATGACAAAGAGTGCCCGTTGGAGTTACATAAACTGGCTTTGAAGTTCATAGCAAAGTGTCAAGGCTTGCCTATTGCTATTGCATGCATTAGCCGCCTACTCTCGTGCAAACCTCCAACTTGTGCTGAATGGGAGAATGTGTACAGAGGTTTGGATTCACAGTTTGCGAAACATGTGATCCCTGATTCACACATGATTCTGAAGGTCAGCTTGGAGAACCTTCCATATGATTTGAAAAATTGTTTCTTACACTGTGCATTATTCCCAGAAGATTATGTATTACAGAGGAGGATGACAATGAGGCAATGGATTGCCGCGGGGTTTATCGGCGAAAAGAAGAACGAAACATTGGAGGAAGTGGCAGATGGATATTTGACTGAGCTTGTGAACCGAAGTCTACTGCAGGTAGTGGAAAGAAGTTCTGCTGGACGACTGAAACATTGTCGGATGCATGATGTCATACGCCTTCTTGCTCTCAACAAAGCCAAGGAGGAATGCTTTGGTGAAGTTTATAACGGCTCTACTCAACTACTATCTGTAGAAGGCACACGCCGCACATCGGTCCAGGGTGAAAACCTTGAACAACTGAGCCGATCTGGTGCAACACATCTCCGTGCGCTCCATGTATTTGGGACGCATATCAATGTTGATTTTCTGAAGCCTATCTTAACATCTTCGAATTTGCTGTCAACGTTGGATCTGCAAGGTTCTCGTGTAAGAATGCTGCCCAATGAGGTATTCAACTTGTTTAATCTGCGTTATTTGGGCCTTAGAGCTAGTGCCATCGAAAGCCTTCCTGAAGCACTAGGGAGGTTACAAAACTTGGAACTCTTGGATGCCTATGACGCTAAGCTAACGTATTTGCCAAAGAGTGTTGTAAAACTTAAAAGGTTAAGATACCTGTATGCATGTACAGATCCTGGTGTATTAGAGGCATTCGAAATTGCGAGTTTAGGTGGAGTCAAGCTGCCTAATGGAATACATCACTTGGCAGGACTACAGGCTCTTCTTTCCATCAAAGCCAGTCCAGAGTTTCTTCGAGAAGTTGGAGCTTTGACAGAGCTAAGAACATTTAGCGTGCGCAACGTGCAGAGTGAACACTGTGCTGACTTGTGCAATGCTATCCCCAGAATGACCCATCTTGCTCATCTCGGAATTACCGCTGCAGCTGAGAATGAGGTGCTGCGACTGGAAGGGCTATGTTTACCTCCAACCCTTTCTGGTCTTGGTTTAGCAGGGCAGCTAGACAAAACATCTATGCCTCAGTGTCTCTCTTCTTGGTCTCACCTTGAAAGCCTCACTCGATTGTCCCTGGCATTCTCCAATATTGATGAGGAAACCTTTTCGTGTCTGCACGAGTTACGTGGTCTACGCTCTCTTGATCTAAGTAATAAGGCTTTTGGAGGGAACATGTTGGATTTTCCTGCAGGGTCATTTCCAGAACTTCGATTTCTGCACATAGTGGGCGCGAAACAGCTCAACCAAGTAGGAATAGAGGAAGGTGCGATGCAAAACCTCTTCGAGCTATGGTTCATATTGTGCCCCAAGCTAGAGTCTCTTCCTGATGGCATCGAACATCTTAGAGCCCTTGAGAAATTACGTCTGAAAGACACATCAGAAGAGCTCATAGAGAAACTCCGGCGGCAGCGAGATTCAGATGAATGCAGTGAAGATCTAATGAAGATTATCCACATAAGGAATGTTACAGTTGAACTGACGCGTAAAGGACTTTTGGAAAGGATTAGTTGATCGTCACTGCTCTAAGGTTAGGGTTCACTGTTTCGTCTTTTGTGCGTATATTATATATTGACAGAATTAAAATTCTCACCTCACTAGGTTCAAGTACTTGTCGTGGACTTCAATTTGAGCCCTATTTGTTCTCTGTCAATATAACTTCTTGTTCCTCATATGTGCATGCTCTCGTTTAATGTTTGTTAAACTAAGAGCCTGAGTTGACTGCTATTAACCTATTGAAAAATATTTCATTCACTCCCAAAACTGACTCGGTTGCCATTATTATCAGGTTGTAATGAAATAATGCCTGCTCCGATCCATCATCTTTTCATGGGATTGACAACACATAAATCAGGAGTTTCTAACATATTACCTCCAGTGTTAAGGCTTTGATGGGGCGAGAAGAATTTAATCCCGGCAGGCCGTGAGGTGGTGCATCTGTTTCTCAGTGAGTTGTTAAATCTGGGTTGTTCCTATTTTGGAGCGAGGACGATATATAAGAAGATCAGCTGTGGGTCTGGTTAGGAAAATATATTTCCATGACAGCTACGATTTCTTAGCTGCAACGAAGAAAAAGAACTATGAGTTTGCGTACGTGGCAGCGCTTGCCATCCTGAAGGGGAGAACATGAGGTGCTCTGTAACAATGCCACTGCGTGTGGTCTTGTTCCACGTGAAGCTGTATGAGATAGTATTCTGCTCATCTATCTATTGCCTACCTAATTCCTTTGGCGTGATAAAATTTGTTCTTGAGAGCATGCTAATATGCTGATGAAAGCTCATTCTGCAATGTTGCTTTAATTTAAAGACTGTATTCAATTTCATGACAAACTTAGGGAGCTGAGCTATGCTCCTTTTGTCGGAATCGGAATTGGAATGTATGTCAATCTTTACTGTGGCTGTGTTACGGCTTGATTATGTGCAAAACAATTAAGCAAGTTAGCTTCTCAGTGATTGTTGATGGAATGTTTCATCCATCCAGTTGTGAACCAAATAGAGCAGTTCTAGTTAAGTTTGAAACCTTGTCTTATAAGTAGACAGTCGCATACTCTGTTTTTCAAGTAGACAATCGTGTACTTCTGAGCGAGTCAGGAGATAAGATTTTGCGAGTAACAATTCCTGTGTGCTTATGCTATCAAGTTATTCCTGTTATTTTTTTTGTTTATTTCAAGGGAAAACGAGAGAAGATTTTGATCCAAGCATGGTATATGGACCACTACAATCTATATAAACAGTGAATAATAATAGTATGTCTCAGTCTCAAGGTAGCTGGCCGTCTCCACGATTTTGGAGGCCCTGTGCGAAGTGTAAAATATGTCCTAGTATATGAAAATTCAGATGATCAATTCATAGTTATATTTGATTATGTAGCTTGAAAAAGTATATATTATTCTTTTTTGTTAGAATTGTATATATTATTACTTGTAACATGCCAACAAGTGATGCTTAATTTTTTTATCCAAGCACTGGGCCGCATCTTCTGGCTATCAGACTAGCACCACGCATACAGTTTCGTTTTTAGAAGCCATGGCCTGTAGCTTTTTTTTTGTCACCGCGACACCACCTAGGGCCAAGTGCCACTTGACAGGGCTGGATTGCAGCAAGCATATCAAGCCACACTCAAACACTAAACACAGCAGAAGACTTCGTTGAATCACAGTTGGAATTTCTCTAGATCATAGCACATTAAAAAGTTTCTGATTTGCTTCTTCTACAGGGGTACAGCAGTCACAAGAGATGCAGATTATTACATACATAGGGCAATTACAGCGATAATTTTGACATTTCACGAGCTAAGTACATCACCTCATGATACATACATACATTAGATGGCACATCATATGTTTCACTCGTCCTCCTCCTCCGATACCAGTCAACTCGGAAATGACATGGTATGAGTCATCCACATGGATGTGCCCTTCATCGCAGAAAAATGGCCTCGAAGGCATCTGCAGACAGTCAGCCCCGGCTTCCAGCATCTCAGTGACCTCGCTCATCGTCGGCCGGTCGTTAGACCTCATCTGGATACACCACAATCCAACAACGCACAAATTCTTCTCTAGCTCGTGCATGTCCGCAGCAACAGGAGCTATCTCGCCCGCTTCTCCTTGCTGAGTCAGCTGGTCGTACACCCATGACGGGTAGTACCCCTTGCTCGAGGTCGCTGCGTTTGGGTCGGCGTTCCTCCTTCCACCGGCCATCTCCAGCAGCAGCATCCCAAAGCCGTACACGTCGGACTTGCTTGATATGATGCCGGAGCTCCGGGATATCATCTCGGGAGCTATGTAGCCGACAGTTCCCCGCATGGCGCTCAGTGGCACGAAACGGCCGCCCTTCGGGCACAGTTTGGCGAGTCCGAAATCAGCGACCTTTGGGACAAAATTGTTGTCAAGAAGGATGTTGTGCGGCTTGATGTCAAAGTGTAGTATCTGCATGTCGCATCCCTGATGCAAGTAGTTGATCCCTCTGGCAATACCCAGAGCGATCTCGTTGAGCTTGTCCCATGAGAAGCTCTTCTCAACAGAGAAGATGTACTTGTCCAGAGAACCGTGGGGCATGTACTCGTACACTAGGGCCCTTCTCATTTCCTCCGAGCAGAACCCCACTAAACGCACCACATTGACGTGGTGGATCCTGCCGATGGTGGAGACTTCGCTGATGAAATCTTCTCCGTTGCAGCTGGTGTTTCCCTCTAGCATCTTCACGGCGACATGGGCACCGCCTGGGAGTAGCACACCCTTGTACACGGAGCCATAGCCCCCTTGGCCCAATTTATCTCTCAAATGTCTTGTGATCGCAAGAATGTCTGTGTAGGCGTACCTTGTCGGGCCAATCATTTGTTGCATCCTGAGGAACTTCTCAACTGCATCAATTGTGATCCTTGTTTTCCAGTACTTGTAAGCTAGGAATATCCATACAGCCAGCGGTGCCAACAAGAACCTGCATAGAACTGCCCGACAAATTGGCAGATATGGATGTAAGTTAGACTAAAGGGTAGGCATGTATTCTTTTTGAAAAGCGTATAATTCTTATGCACCGAAAAGGAACTTGGGGATAGCAATAGCAGATAGTACGGTTGCACTCCAAAAAAAGCATGAGTCCAATTCATGATGCTTGCACTGGATATTTGATCCTTGAAGTAGCTGCATATCATACCATAGTAAAGAAACAAATTTAGAAGGGGGCATGAGCATGGTTAAGGTAAATTCCACTTGCATACTACTATTTAGACCCCATTTTTGAAAATACCCAGGTTTGGTTTTCTCTGAACCATGGCACCATGTAATTCGACTATGCATTGCATTATGGACTATTTTCTGGAGTGGACCTAGCTTGCTATTGTGCAAAGAAAATAAAACACCAATGTTTTGTACAAACGGGGATAAATTAGGTTGTGGAAAGTGCATTTTGTTCTTTTTGGATAACTACAACAGAAACTATGTGGTGTAAGTGCATTCTAGTTAACTGCTTGCGTGCTGCAACCACGAGTGTAATTATACTTTTTGAGGTCAGTTGGGCTTAACAGCACAAAGTTAGATTTTCAAAAGAATAGGGAGGTGAGAAACTAAATTCGGGAGGAGATAGAACCACAGGGTGGTCACCTGGTTGAATTGTTGAGGCATATATAGACGTTCACTCTTAACTTCTCAGAAAAAGAAGGTTCATGGGAAATTGGACAGTAAACCCCTTACTTATGAGTTGTGTGATATCTGCATAACTTGCATTCCGTAGCTGTAGCCAATCAGAAGAATACCCCTCATCAAATGGAATCATGGCCAGGTATCCACAGTAAGGTTCAAGTTCTTCAACCAAACAATGCTCTACTGACACCCAGACATAAACATGGGATTTCTCGGCACTCAGGCAAGCAACAGGCTTGTATGCACTATTATTCGTTACTGCTCGTGAACAATTAGCAAAGCATGCTCCTCTGAAGCTTCTAATACGCAAATTCTCAAAGCCATCTGAATCAGGTGTGTACAAGTCTGAATAAGGAAGGTGATTCCACAGTGGAAGAGGGCAGCTGCTACTGGTATCGATGTTGGCGTCCATGACCCAGAAGTAGGAACCGCTGTAGTTGATGGCAGTAACGTAGTATGTTCCAGTGTTGATGCGAATTATAGCCTTGTTACTGGTACAAACCAGCTCGTATGCTCGAACACCGCACCCAAGAGGATCACCTTGCCGACGGAAAGGATTTGATATGTTCTGGAGATGTCCACAGGAGAAAGGTAGGCACCCATCATCCCCTCCCTGGACAAGATCTGCTGCAGAAACTGCAATAAGGGAGAAGACAATCAAAGCTTGTATGGTAACAGAACGATGAAACACGCTGGAGTTCACCATGACAGACAGCTTCGAGATGCACAAGGGACTTGATATCCTAGCTAGTCCTAGGACAGGCAAGCGGTCGACATCGACTATGTCCACCGGCATATATCAATTAATAGTGTGCTTGGAATATACTAATTATTTACTTCAGTGCGTAGAAGAGGAAAGATATTCTTTCAAATTGTGTGGCTATGAACAGAAGACCACTTGGAGTCTTCTGTCCCATGACATGAAAATACATTTTTTTTCCAGATATGACAACGACAGTATACCAGAATTTCCATAGTGTGAAAGCTTCTGATAAATATGTACAAGGGAGTGGACTGAAACAAGTCTGCAATCAAATATGGTAGGCGTTAGCATTTGAAATGTACTCCTCAGGCATAACAATCAAACAGAGCACGACTCTGACTGTTTACTGATAGACAAATAGGAATAAGTTCTGCTTTTCTTTTGTACTTGCTATATCATCTTCTTCTTCTTCCTCCTCTTACTACAGAAATATGAGTAAATTACTTGCCATAGCCATCATGCTGCTTCCTCTTATCAGCCACGGAATCGACTTGGCCACGGCATGGGATGATAAAGATTTCTTCAAACACTGCCCACCGTCCCAGTGCAGCCAACATGGCCCAGAGATCAGATTTCCTTTCTGTCTTGAATCTAGCAATACATCATCATCCTGTGGATGTGGCAGCAGATCAATCATGAAGTTAGCATGCTCTGGTCAAGACACCATCCTAGTTCACCCAGTTCTTGGCTCATACAATATTAGAGCCATAGACTACAGCCGTTCTTCCATGAAGATCATCCCGTTTGTAGACCCCTGCCTGCTGCTCCGGCAGAAGCTCATCATCTCCACAAGCTCATCATCCAGACAAGTCGATGTTGCCAATGACAGGGTGGCATTTCTTTACACTAATATTGATTTTATTTCATTTGCATTCCTAGTATGCTGTTCAAGAGAGTTCACACCTGGTGCTGATGATAATATCGCAGGCCCAGTCTCCTGCCTTAGCAATGCAACCAACTTCTATTATTTTGTGGCTGGGCATATATATATGTCTCTCCTTCCGTTGGACTGTAAGGTCGTCCCAGTCTCAGATGGCATCGGCGGCCGCCGGATACCCATGTTTATGTTTCACGACCCAATGTTCAGGTACCCACAGTGGTTCAAGGAAAGTGCAAACAGTATCCTCAGTTCTGCTGAGCAGATAGTGTATGTAGTTGCCAGAACGGCATGCCCTAGCTAGCTCTCCCTCTCTGCACTCACGAACGGAGGTGGAAGGAAGGAGACACAGGACACAAAGAAATTTTCCGGCCGGCGACAAGCGCCCCCGCGGGCGCACCAACACCCGAGTCTTCTTCTCTGTTGACAGTGGTTACATTTTGGCAACTCGATACTTCCACAACTCTGATCTTAGCTGGCTTTATAGCCCTCGGCGACGCAGCGCCCACGCACGCACGCACGACCCTGCAACTCGGCCACTAACACCACCTCCTAAGCTAGTGGATACATGCACACACGATTTACCCACTAACTGCATACAGGCACTTGACCCAGCCAAGCTAACTAGCTCACGCAGCTAGATGCTCGGATCACCTCCCGAGCTGGCCACACACACGTAGCTAACAACTTTACATGCAACTAACTAACATATCAAGATTAGTGCTAACAGTGTATTGGGATAATTACATTTGTTCAAAATGTGAACTCAGTGGGGGACGCTGCGCGCTCAGCTCACAAGGGAATCAACCGTTCTGTATGGCTGACCCTCATGGTATGATCAATTCAAACTATCTGGAACCATATATAATCATGTCATCCAGTTTTAGCTTGTAATCAAGTTCTAAATTCTATTAAAATAAATACAGTTTCCTAGCTCATTCTACAATTCAATGTGTTTGAAATCTCCGTGAAACTTTCCATGCATTATTTTTCTTTCAAAATGGAAGCACATATCATTTTAGCCCCTCTTGAGCAAGCACATTGAGCTAAGCACCCAAACTCTCATAAACAAATCTGAGAAATTATCAAGAGGAAAAAAATGTTATGTTGATCTATCAAACACTAGCCTTATAACATGTGAAACTCTTCCGTTGTCATTTACTCTAAATTTTGCTGCACAACACTCAACTAATTCTTTGGAGATATCAGTCAATTTGTTTGCATGAGAAATTAGCACCACCATCTTGTATCTCTCTCTTTAATCTAATACTTTGGTAGAGATGTATAGGTACCACTTCGCTACAAAAAACTATGCTAAAGCATAAAATTTCTAAATAACAAAAGAAAACAAAAAACGAGTATAAATTTTTGTGAATATAATAAACCTTGGCGCAGTAGGTAATTACCCATAGCCACATTAACCCACCTGACAAACCCTAGTAAGCCAAGTGCTCTATCCACGAAGCCTTCCATTCAGGTCACACCAACCAAGAACCAACCCTTGTAAAGTTTCCCAAGAGGGGAAAGCAAGAAAAATAAATAAAAGACCCTCGAAAGCATAATCTTCAACCCGTACCACATCCACTGCAACATAACCCAGTACCAGAAAAAAAAAGATCAGACAACAAAAACACACATGGAACAGTTGGTTATTTGCTGTATAATCCATAGTAAGCCAAGTTCTCTATCTACGAAGCCTGACATTCAGGTCGCTGATCCAGCCAACGACCAACCCACGCCAAGTTTTCCGGGAAGTGCATTACACAGCTGAAAGCAAGAAAACTTTCAACTGGCACCACATCCTCAGCAACATAACACAATCCCAGAAAAAAGAGATCAAACAGAAAAACACAGTTGGTTGTTGGCTGCATTCTATTCTGTCGTGGGATATTGATTATCCTCTTTGTCCAAGTCAAGTGTAAAGCTTGGCAGTACCACAGTATGTTTTTATGATCTTCTCTTCTTAATATGAAGGCACACTGTATGTTCTAGAAAAGTGAAATATGGTTGGTCAGACGTGACAAGATTTTTTGTCTATTCCAAAAAGGCCTTAAATATTATTGTTTATTTTTTCCAATATTAAATATTCTATTGTATCTCCGTTAGGGCAATGTATGGCAGCAATGGTAGACAAAACTGACAACAGTTTGTCGTTTGACAACTTTTCTTTCAACAAATATACTTCATTTTTGGTTATTAAAACATCAACAGAGTCTCATTCTCGTTTTTGGTATTTGCAGGTTCACGAACCAAAGTCATCGCAGGTACTACTCTAACTTCAACCGTTTTAAATTCAAAGACTAAGATTAAAAGAAATCTATTATACCAATTTTTATTGTTGGTTACTCTGAATCTTGACATCTCTTATCCCCATAATATTATGCTGACGACATATTTTCTGTTTATTTTCAGCTACATCATCGGTGGCTGCATTTGTTGTCCTTCTGTTGACGGTGGCCACTGCGCTTTATCTTTCACTCAGGACAAGATATAATGAGGAGATACATTTGAAAGTCGAAATGTTTCTCAAGACATATGGCACATCGAAACCCACGAGGTACACTTTCTCTGAAGTTAAGAAGATAGCAAGACGGTTTAAGGAAAAAGTAGGCCAGGGAGGATTCAGAAGTGTATATAAAGGCGAGCTACCAAATAGAGTGCCTGTGGCCATCAAGATGCTAGAGAACGCTACAGGAGAGGGAGAAGTATTCATCAATGAAGTTCCAACAATCAGACTAATCCACCATGCCAATATTGTCCGTCTCGTGGGATTTTGTTCTGAAGGAATGAGACGGGCTCTTATTTACGAATTCATGCCTAACGAGTCCCTTGAGAAATATATATTCTCTCACGACCCTAATATTTTTCAGAATGTTCTTGTACCCCACAAACTGCTAGATATTGCTCTAGGCATCGCCCGAGGAATGGAGTACTTGCATCAAGGGTGCAACCAGCAGATTCTCCACTTTGACATCAAGCCTCACAATATCTTGCTAGACTACAACTTCAATCCAAAGATCTCAGACTTTGGGCTTGCAAAGTTGTGTGCAAGGGACCAAAGCATCGTCACCTTAACTGGAGCAAGAGGCACAATGGGCTACATAGCACCAGAGCTATATTCTCGGAACTTTGGTGGGATATCCTACAAGTCAGATGTGTACAGTTTCGGCATGCTGGTGTTAGAAATGGTTAGTGGAAGGAGGAATTCAGACCCAAGTACTGAGAGCCCGAATGCTGTTTACCTTCTGGAATGGATCTACGAGAAAGTGACCAATGATCAGGAGTTGACGCTTAATTCGGAAACGACTCAAGAAGAGAAAGAAAAGGTGAGGAAGCTGGCTATTGTGGCATTGTGGTGTATCCAGTGGAACCCGAGAAACTGTCCATCGATGACAAAGGTCGTTAACATGCTAACAGGCAGGTTGCAGAATCTGCAGATGCCCCTGAAGCCTTTCGTCTCATCCGAAAATGAAGTTCAGCTGTAAATCAAAACATGTAGCATGCACTACCATGATTCAGTCAACATTTGAGGGTTTTACTTTGTCTACGAGTGTGTTGCAAATTTATGCATAGCACTGTATTTCGATGTTTCCAGTCCCTTAGCATCTGAGATATATAAATAATCACTGGTCACAAGCATGTCATATATAAATATCTTGTGTCCCTTAGCACACAAGATACACGATTCACGATTGGACTGAGCTTGTATATGTTTTTCTCGAGATTGACTTGGCTTGTATATTAATAGCTACCTCCATATCTATCTCCAAAGGTTGCGAATAAATCTGTGAACAGTGCAGTAACCAGCTGATTACCTTATTCAGTTGCTACGCTGATTCACCGCAAGTGCAGTCGTGCTCACCGAAGCCAACCATCCATAAAGCTTCTGTTCACGCCTGTAATCATGATTGGTGGGAAATCGTAAGCTAGCTCACGAGGGAAGCGTAAGGCCCCATTATCCAAGTATTTTTCTTCTTACCACATCCTAACATTTTTAGATCACGAAGGTAATGCTGCTCGATGCCCTTTTTCCCCCCATTCTTCAGCAATCAGACTGAATATCCTCTTCAAGCTCCTTCTCGGCACAACGCGATGTCAATAAACCCATCTGAAATTCGTTAAGATGTCATCAACGCGAGTGACTGCGAGCGAGGAACGGAACAAATAAGCATTCATGTGGTTGCTTCGATTCTCTTGAACAAATTAGTGACTGCGTGGCAAATCGGTACCTGTTGAGCTTCGATTCTCCACGAAATCGAAGCGCGAGTGCGGTTGCTGCAGGGGCCTGGGTGGGTGGTAATGCGTTGCTGCCGTTGGGCGGTGGACGGGGCGGCGGAATGCTGACCGCCGACTGGTTCACCGGCTCGCGGGGTGGGGGGCGACGGCCGCAGATCGGTTTCCGGTGGGCGGCGTCGTCGCCGGCGGCGGCGGACGGATGACGCACTAGGCTTTGTGCGCGGCCCACACGTGGCGTCCTCCGGCTTGAAGACTACAAATAGAGGCCTGCTTGCTACAGCCCATCACGTTTTCCCGGCCCAATGTCAATCCCTGCTTCATGTTTCATGTCTCAGTTTATTTATAAAATTTCCTACTTCTAAAAAAAAAATTAATGAAATTTCCTACTTCTCAAAAAAAGAAAAAGAAATTTCCTACCATTCTATGGTAAAAATGGATGGGCATGACAACGTGCAACATCAATGATCTAGTATCATTTACGGCTTAAGTTGTAATTAGGTAAACTATGGCTCCATTGCTGCAGATGGTGCCGATGTTAGAGGAACAATTGTAACGTACGTTAATATTCGGTGTCGATCACTAAAAGATCAGAATAGGTCTGTAAAATCAAAGCCAGTAGACTACGTTAATATTCTTCAAAATATAAGTGTAAATTTAAAAGGGGGTATTGCCCTTTGTTTAACACTTGGACTTGAACGACCCACACAGTGCTGAAGCGACTGGGTGATCCCTTGACAGACGCTGCAGCAAGAGGCACAAGAAAGCACACGAAGCTCATGATCTTCAGTGCGAACCACTTCTCGGAGAACCTCTCCAGTTTCTTCTGCCGAATGTACATCTCCACGGGGATGTACACGGTGAGCGGCCAGAACCTGAGGAGACCAACTCAACCAAGGAAACCATTGAAAAATGGGAACACGATAGCAAGCAACGTGCTCACGACCACCAAGCATGTCCTCCATGTCAGTCTGAAGATGTTGAGGCTCAGCTTGCCGATGATGATCAAGTACTTCCGGCTGACGCTCGGCCAGCGTGCTGCAGCTCAGTCCTCGATGTCATCGTGGATGGCCTGCGAGAACACCTTGAAGGCTAAGATTTTCTTTCTGGACGAAAACTATGTGAAAGATTAATCTAGGAGTATCTATATGGGGTAGCGTTGTTTTTAGCACAGGCTACCACTATAGTCAGGACCATGATCACGTGAGTCGGCCTCTTTTACCATAATTTCTTTCAGTTTCCTCTCACATCTCAAGCACAGAACTTGATGATATCCTCGCATAGCTTGGCTAGCTTTATTTACTTTGGCTAGGACATCTTCGCTAGTTTTGCTTCACTCTTATTTGGAGTTGCTTATTTATAGTAAAGCATGCAATATCGACACATCACAATTGTGTTGGAGTTGGTCATTACCGTTTGAGGCGAGATAGGGATTGTGATGAGCCATGCACGCATCAAGGACGAAGTTATGCCTTTGTTTTCAATCCATACCAAACAAATAGAAGTAGAGGGGAAAATATTTTGGCTGCGTGCATGGAAATTGAATGACTATAGAAAGTGTTAGTTGGTCATCCGTATTAGCACAGGGAAAGAGGTGAAACAAATGGGTGGGGAAATCATGAACAGAGCTCAAACATGATTGAGTCACTATATAAATCAAAGCCACGGCACGTTGGTCACGTCTAACAATTTAGCGTACCCACAACAAGATCAATGAAGGGACCTAGTTTTCAGCGCTACAAAGTAACCATTGTGATAATATAATTAAGTAGAGATGGAATTAAAAAAAAATACATTGTGATGTTGGAGGGAACTGATTTTGGAGTTTCCTTCTGATTACTAAACATCTTCGCATTCGTTGCTATTTATCGGGCATACCACTAATGCAATACACGAGATCTTCAACAAGGGAAACCCACCCCCCTCTTGTCCCAGGTGGTAGACCCCTAATGTACCGGATTGCCATCCGGTACATGGAGGCCGGGACTAGAGCCCCCCCCCCCTCTAGTCCGGGGTGGGTTACGACCCGGGACTAGAGGCCTCCACACGGGGGCAGTCCATGGCGCATGTGAGAGGAGCTCTACTCCCGGGTTGTAATACCACCCGGGACTAGAGATGATTCCACGTGGCGCCCTGTGGCTTCTTTCGTTCCGATTGTTGTATATTACGAATAATTTGCAAAAAATATGGTTAATTATCTGTAAATCAGAAAAATACATATAGCATATCAAAATGTTCGTAAGAGCAAGCTTTATGAGATAGTCGGGAAATCGGAAGTCGGAACGGAAAGTCGTGAAGACGTGAAAGTCGAGAAAGTCGTGAAGTCGGGAAAATCGGGAAAGTCAACGTCACGTTTTCCCGGCTTCCCGGTTTCCCGGTTTCACGTTTTCCCGGCTTCCCGGTTTCACGTTTTCCCGGTTTCCCGGATTAATTTACATATAAAGATCATATATAAGACGGACTAGAACCGTCATCTTTTCGATTACATGGAGATCATGAAGCCACTACTAGAGCCCGTCATCTAATTTGATCTGGTGCCATTGTATTTTCCCTTCATGTCTAAGACATAGTTCATCAAAAAGCCCGCAATTTCCTCGCAAATTGGTCGAAAGCGGTCTTTTAGTTGCAGGTCCCTCCGCATTTTATCCATCTATAAAAGAAGGGAGATTAATATGAATTTCAATCATCATAACAGAAATTATGAATGACACTCAACACAATTGATGGTTATAAAATGAAATTGTGAATTTATTTGTTCACTTACTTCGATAAATGTCCCTGGGTTCCGCTCAGAGACTATCATGCGAATCCACTCGCAGACGTAATATCCACACAAATTGGTCCCGGGAGGCTGCCTATCCAAGTACTACATGAGAATAGATTTCAATCAAATAATAATCAAGCATCACGATGGTATTGAAATTTGAATTAAAAGGGATGCGCGAACACCTAGCTCGTACTACTTACTTTGGGGTAAACAAATGTAAGTTCCTCTTTAAATTGACCAGGTGTAGCATTTCGGAAAGCTTCCCAAACCCTTCCCATCAAACAATTGAATAAATGAGTTATTAATTAGTTACTTGATATCTCAGGAATGGAAGGAAAGAGACCGATGTAATACGATAAAGATTGAAATTACCGTTTGAGCACTCCTTGCTTAACTATTACAAAAGAAAATAAAACAATGATAGCATTAGCAGAATAATTCAATGTAGCGAACTTTACACTTAGCAAAATTACATCTACAAATATACCATATCAAAATTTAAACTAACATGAGCGAGACTTCACGACTTTCCGACTTTCCGTTCCGACTTCCCGACTTTACGACTTCCTGACTTCACGACTTTCCGACTTAGCAAATTTAACTAGCAATTTAACTAGCAAATTTAACTTAGCAAATTTAACTAGCAAATTTAACTTAGCAAATTTAACTAGCAAACTTAACTAACTTATCTAATTTAACTTAGCAAATTTAACTAACTTATCTAACTTATCTAATTTAACTTATCTAACTTAACTAATTTAACTTAGCAAATTTAACTTAGCAAATTTAACCTAGCTAATTTAACTACCAATTTAAATTAGCAAATTTAACTAGCAAACTTAACTTACTTATCTAACTTATCTAACATTTAACTTAGTAAATTTAACTAACTTCTCTAACTTAGTAAATTTAAACTAGCAAATTTAACTTAGAAAAAAAAGAATAAGAAAAAAAACTACCTAGCTAGCCGGCGGAGGAGGAGGGCGCGGTGCGGGTGGACGGCGCGGCGGTGGAGGAGGAGGTCGAGGTGAGGCGGTGCGGGGGTGGCCGGCGCGGCGGCGGAGGAGGAGGTCCGGCGCGGAGGAGGAGATCGAGGGCGCGCGAGGACAGCGCGGCCGGCGCGGAGGAGGAGGAGGTCGAGGCGGCGCCGGGCTCGGGCGGCGCCAGCGCGGCAGCGCGGAGGAGGAGGAGGTCGAGGCGGCACCGGGCTCAGGCGGCGCGGCGGCAGCGCGTGGAGGCGGCGTGGCCGAATTCGGCAGCCTAACGGCATAGTGGACGGCGGCGGCGGCGCGGGGGCGCTGTGGAGGACTTGGTCTTCTCCCTCTGAAATGTTGTTCTAAATATATAGCCAGGACCTCTGGTCCCGGGCCGAACCACGGTCCGGTACTAGAAGGCACCCTCTAGTACCGGGTGGTGCCACCACCCGGTACTAGAGGTTATTTCGAACGCACACCCCCAGTGCGCGCACCCGGTACTAGAGGTCAATTTTTCACGTTCAAGCGCCCAAAATTTCAAAATTTCGCGCGCAATTTTTTGAAAACTTAATTTGAATAGCTTCTGCATACTTTCGAATCTGAAAAAAATTCAACATGAAAAGTGTTTGAATTTAAATAACTAATCCAAAGCAATTTTCTGTTTTCGAAAAAATTTGTTCTAACCATTTTGAAAGTCAATTTAAAATGCATTAACTAATATTGTTTAAATTTAAAAAACAGTCAAAATGGCCACCGTTACTATTCATTGTAAGGGGTCGAATTATCCAAAACTATCGACGGTTCTATGACATAACCACTACTTGTGCACCTTAAAAACATTTTTGAAAAAATTTCAGAGCAAACTATCACACACTTGTAGTTCAAATTTTAATTACTTTCGAAAAATAGGCATAAAGTCGTTTAAGTAGGCGAAATTAGCTAGAAACCGAGAAAATTACCAATATTTGTGGATTATCCATAAAATATGGTCTACTTTGTGTGATAATTGGATGAGTGCCATTTTGCACCATATTTGTTGTACTTGCTTCACAAAAAATGTCATTTTTGACAATCGAAAAACAAAAAACGATATTTAGATAAGTAATTTGAAAAAACTCAGTTCTGCAACATTGTTTGTCGTACCAAGATACAGCTATGTGTCAAATATGGGCACGTTTTGACAAACTATGACACGGGGATGACCATAACGAGGTCATTTCACCCGAAACTTATACATGTTTATAGATGATTGACCTTTTTGTGAAGAAGTTTTTTGTAAACTATGTCAAAACTCAAGTTTATCATTTATCCTAGCAACTACTACACATGAAAGTACTCCATGCCAAAGGATTTCATTTTTTGAGTATTTTTCACTTTCTTTGACTTTTTTTAAAAACGGTCAAAATGGCCGCCGTTACTATTCATTGTAAGGGGTCGAATTATCCAAAACTATCGACGGTTCTATGATGTAACCACTACTTGTGCACCTTAAAAACATTTTTGAAAAAATTTCAGAGCAAACTATCACACACTTGTAGTTCAAATTTGAATTACTTTCGAAAAATAGGCATAAAGTCGTTTAAGTAGGCGAAATTAGCTTGAAACCGAGAAAATTACCAATATTTGTGGATTATCCATAAAATATGGTCTACTTTGTGTGATAATTGGATGGGTGCCATTTTGCACCATATTTGTTGTACTTGCTTCACAAAAAATGTCATTTTTGACAATCGAAAAACAAAAAACGATATTTAGATAAGTAATTTGAAAAAACTCAGTTCTGCAACATTGTTTGTAGTACCAAGATACAGCTATGTGTCAAATATGGGCACGTTTTGACAAACTATGACACGGGGATGACCATAACGAGGTCATTTCACCCGAAATTTATACATGTTTATAGATGATTGACCTTTTTATGAAGAAGTTTTTTGTAAACTATGTCAAAACTCAAGTTTATCATTTATCCTAGCAACTACTACACATGAAACTACTCCATGCCAAAGGATTTCATTTTTTGAGTATTTTTTCACTTTCTTTGACTTTTTTTAAAAAAGGTCAAAATGGCCGCCGTTACTATTCATTGTAAGGGGTCGAATTATCCAAAAATATCGACGGTTCTATGATGTAACCACTACTTGTGCACCTTAAAAACATTTTTGAAAAAATTTCAGAGCAAACTATCACACTTGTAGTTCAAATTTTAATTACTTTCGAAAAATAGGCATAAAGTCGTTTAAGTAGGCGAAATTAGCTAGAAACCGAGAAAATTACCAATATTTGTGGATTATCCATAAAATATGGTCTACTTTGTGTGATAATTGGATGGGTGCCATTTTGCACCATATTTGTTGTACTTGCTTCACAAAAAATGTCATTTTTGACAATCGAAAAACAAAAAACGATATTTAGATAAGTAATTTGAAATTTTGCGCGCGAATATTTGAATGTTAATTTAAATATGCATTTTAATAGATCCGGTACGGCCGCACAAAATATTGTTGCAACAAGTATATTTCGGCATGCACAAGTATGTATAATAATCGCGGTTCCGTGCGTTTTAATCGCTCAATTAGGAGCGCGGGAGGCAAACCGTTAGGAGTTTTAGTCCCGGGCGGTATTACGACCCGGGACTAGAAGGTCTCGCGCGAGGCGTACAATTGCCACCACCCTCTGGTCCCGGGCTGTATTACGACCCGGGACTAGAGCTCCCTCACGACCCGGGACCAGTCGAAATCTTTTGACCCGGGACTAGTGCCCCCCTCTAGTCCCGGGTCGTAAGCCACCCGGGACTAGAGGCAAAATCGGCCCTAGACGAAAGGTCTCGTTTCTAGTAGTGTGATTAGCTGAGTCGGCTTCTTTTCCAATAATTTCTTTCAGTTTCCTCTCACATCTCAAGCACAGAACTTGATGATATCCTCGCATAGCTTGGCTAGCTTTATTTACTTTGGCTAGGACATCTTCGCTAGTTTTGCTTCACCCTTATCTGTAGTTGCTTATTTATAGTCAAGCATGTAATATGGGCACATCGATCACAACTGTGTTGGAGTTGGTCATTACCGTTTGAGGCGAGATAGGGATTGTGATGAGCCATGCACGCATCAAGGATGAAGTTATGCCTTTGTTTTCAATCCATACCAAACAAATAGAAGAAGAGGGGAAAATATTTTGGCTGCGTGCATGGAAATTGAATGACTATAGAAAGTGTTAGTTGGTCATCCGTATTAGCACAGGGAAAGAGGTGAAACAAATGGGTGGGCAAATCATGAACAGAGCTCAAACATGATTGAGTCACTATATAAATCAAAGCCATGGCACGATTGGTCACGTCTAACAATTTAGCGTACCCACAACAAGATCAATGAAGGGACCTAGTTTTCAGCGCTACAAAGTAACCATTGTGATAATATAAGTAGAGATGAAATTAAAAAAAAATACATTGTGATGTTAGGAACTGATTTTGGGGTTTCCTTCTGATTACTAAACATCTTCGCATTCGTTGCTATTTATCGGGCATACCACTAATGCAATACACGAGATCTTCAACAAGGGAAACACACCGGCCTTTGGCATTGGTGGTGCCATAGGCTTCATTTGGGTTGTCCTGGTAGTGTAGGTGCTTGTTTAGTCCCTAGCACATAGTAGGTTAGAGGGCAGGGTAGGTTGGACACAAATAGTTACTATTGTTTTTTTCGAGAAGGGGATCCCATGTGCCGCTCAGAATCCCCCCATGGGGTTAGCTTTCCCTGGTTTATAAATCCCTGACGGTCAAATGAGCCCTAAAAGAAAGATTTTGATTATTGATTGTTGTTCCGCCGCTGTGTTGCCATTTCCCCTGCTCTGAAAAATTATACAAGAGGAGGGGCTTGTAGATTTTTTTTTTGAATGGTTACCGGGGGAGCGAGACAACCCTCCACCTGAATTGTAGATATATTGGTGTATGTTTATTTTCCCTTTCCTCGTAAACTTGGAACGCTATGAAGGAATAGCCTCCCAGCTGTTCGATTAACCACCAGTCCCACTCACAAGACTCTGTGATAACTGATCCCAAGTGGACTGGTGACTTCCCTGGTCAGTATGCATTCCCGCTTGTTAACCTCTTCTTCGTGCCACTTGCGACTTCTAAAAGCTGTACCGATTTTCTGAATGTGCCAGAATTTCAAAATGTTCACCAAATTTTTTTTTTTTGGGAAAGTACATTTTTCTAATTTTTGACCAATCTTTTTTGGTGTTAGTCCACTCTCTGAAAGTTTTTCCAAAGATATGAAAACCTGACCAATTTTCTAAAATTTCCACCCAAGCGAAAGGCAGAAAGCCGTAATACGACTTGGAGTGGCCCCACATGCTCCTTCCGACATCGACATCGATGGAGGTTGTTTCGACATCGATGGAGGCCCGATAGTCGCACAGTTATTATCGGATTCCATTTTGTTTGGCAGGTCATTGGCTTAATTTGAAGTCCAATTTGTGGACGTGCATGCAAGTTGATTATTCAAAGTCTATCGGTCCACTCGTGAGCCTCTCTGCGATCCATAAAAAGTGTTGCTAATTTAGTATTAAATTAGTACAAATTTTGTAATAAGTGGACGACACTTTTTATGGATCGGAGAAAGTACTAGACTAGTACCTCCACACATTTCAGGGGCAGCACTCGAAGCACCAGTTTCCTTCCCAAAGTCTGAACCTTTTCCACGGTGGAGGCCGTGGTCGGGTAGCTAGTGTTGATGCTCGGCGCGGCACTGGCAAAAGAGGCGGCGACCATTGGCCGGGCGCTGCTGTGCAAGGAGGCTATTCGGCAAGATCCCTGACTCCCAAGGCCGAGCTAGAGAGCATACAGGCCTAACTGCTGGAGGCGGAGCGGTTCAAGGACACCGACAGGACCACAAAGACTACTAAATTTCGCGACGACGAAAAAACTTGAGCTATTCGTCGCATCGGAATCGAATGCACAATCTAAAAAATGTGGCTGCAGTAAAGTATACAGATGGTGCTAGACTGAATCATGTGCAAGAAAATGTAATGCATATTGCTAGCATGGGACCATCTTCAAAACCAATTGGACTAACAAAAAAATACAACACTCTATAGAAAACTACAGTAAAAGTTTTCTGAAAATTATATGTTTCTCGAGTAATAAAAAAAACTTCTCTTTTTCTCACCTT
Source organism: Puccinellia tenuiflora (assembly GCA_012064385.1). Taxonomy (NCBI): domain Eukaryota; kingdom Viridiplantae; phylum Streptophyta; class Magnoliopsida; order Poales; family Poaceae; genus Puccinellia; species Puccinellia tenuiflora. The sequence goes on from QRDG01001188.1 coordinate 258,088, forward strand.
GCCCATTAGGCTATCATGGAGGCAAAATACTTCCAGGTAATTGGTCAGGTTGTTCGGACATTAATCTCAATCAGAATTTGCATATCAGAGTAATAACCAAACAAATAACTGTGGGTTTCAAACTTATTTGAAATTCTATTTGTTTATCAAATAACAAGTGCACGTTGCTAAAAAAAAGTGCACGTCCAGGAAAGTAGTTTGTACAGGGAAACAGGGGCTGCCACTTGCAAGTATTAGTACAGAAGATTCATACAGCTAGATCGGTACAAATACAACCATAACATGATGAGCAAAGTGCATTACCTCATGATATAAACATGCATACATAAATTTAGATCACACATCGTATATTTCACTCTTCAACTCCTCCGACACCATGGTCAACTCGTAAGTGAAATGGTACGAGTCCTCCATGTGCACGTGCCCTTCGTCGCAGAAAACGGCCTCGAAGGCATCTGCAGGCAGTCGGCCCCAGCTTCGAGCATCTCCATGACCTCGCTCATTGTCGGCCGATCGCAAGACCTCATCTGGATACACCACAACCCGATGACGCACAGCTTCTTCTCCAGCTCGTGCATGTCTGCAGCAAAAGGAGCTATCTCGCCCGCTTCTCCTCGCTGAGTCAGCTGGTCGTACACCCATGACGGGTAGTACCCCCGGCTTGAGGTCGCTGCGTTTGGGTCGGCGTTCCTTCTTCCACCGGCCATCTCCAGCAGAAGCATCCCGAAGCTGTACACGTCAGACTTGCTCGATATCACACCGAAGCTCCGGGATATAATCTCGGGAGCTATGTAGCCGATGGTTCCCCGCATGGCGCTCAGTGGCACAAAACTGTCGCCCCTAGGGTACAGTTTGGCAAGTCCGAAATCAGCGACCTTTGGGACAAAATTGTTGTCAAGAAGGATGTTGTGCGGCTTGATGTCGAAGTGTAGAATCTGCATGTCGCACCCCTGATGCAAGTAGTTGATCCCCCTGGCAATGCCCAAAGCGATCTCATTGAGCTTGTCCCATGAGAAGCTCTTCTCAGCGGAGAAGATGTACTTGTCCAGAGAACCGTGGGGCATGTACTCGTACACTAGGGCCCTTCTCATTTCCTCTGCGTAGAACCCCACTAAACGCACCACATTGACGTGGTGGATCCTGCCGATGGTGGAGACCTCGCTGATGAAATCTTCTCCATTGCAGCTGGAGTTTCCCTCTAGCATCTTCACGGCGACATGGGCACCGCCTGGGAGTAGCACGCCCTTGTACACAGACCCGTAGCCCCCTTGGCCCAATTTATCTCTCAAATGACTTGTGATTGCAAGAATGTCTGTGTAGGCGTACCTCGTCGGGCCAATCATTTGTTGCATCCTGAGGAACTTCTCAACTGCATCAATTGTGATCTTTGTTTGCCAGTACCTGTGGGCTAGGAATATCCATACAGCCAGGGGTGCCAACAAGAATCTGCATAGTACTGCCCAAGCCCAACAAGTTAACAGATATGGATGTAAGTTAGATGAGCGTGTAGGCATATGTGTATGTCCAAGATTGTTTCATGATTAAAGAGAAAATTCTTATAATGCCATCAAACGATTGCCGCGTTCCGAGAATACCATCAAAGTAGTTGTCGTTCCGAAAATGCCATCAAACAAATATCATCGTTCCGAAAATAACATTTCCGCTAGTTGACCGTGGTTGACCGTTAATCCAGAGGGAAAAACTTGTCAGTTTTTAGTCAAATACCCAAGTTACCCTCAAACAGTTGAAAAAAAATGTATCAAAGAGAAAAATGAAGCAGGCCTCTAAGCCCACCCGACCTGTGCACAGCGTCACCAGTCCCCATCGTGTTCTCTTCGCTTCCATTCCCCGCCGCCGGCCAAGCAAAGGATGCACCGCCGCCATGCCTAGCTAGCTCACCGCTGGCCACCATGCCTAGCTAGCTCACCGCCGACCGCCCTCCAACTCCACTCTCCAACACTGCCTCCCCGCATCTTAGTCCCTCTCTTCTCTTTCCCAAATTGATGCGGTGCGCCGCCGCCGAGCAGATGCGTCGCCGCCATGACGCCTAGCTAGTCCAGAGCCGGCTGCCCCATCCCTCCACCCTTCACCGTCGCCTCACCATATTCCTTCCCGTTCCGCGTCTCCTACCAGCCATTCTCCGTAGAAACCCTAGAACAAAAGGAAGCTCGAGCTACAGTTTCCTATGGCGCTGCCGCTGGCTTGGTGACGGACACGCGACGCCTAGGGGAACGAAAAATCTGCAGCGCCCACGACAATGGAGGAAGAACCACCCTCGTGGCTCCCAGCTGGGTATACTCATCCTCTTCTTTGTCATCCCCTCTTTCCTCTATGCTTTGTGCTAGTAGCTGTAGACTGATATCCCCTCTTTGCTATACGTTTTGTCCTAGTAGCTGTAGATTTAAAAGATTGTAGACAGATGTAGATAATTAACTCGAAATTGTGTTGTGTTCATCAACAGGATGGATGCAAAATCATCATATCTGTTGAAAATAAAAATCACTAGTACAACAATGAGAAAAGATGTGAGTGCGTTCTGTGTGGAGTATGTTCTCGACTCGGACACAATTAACTATTGTGACTTCATTGCTGACTTCGGTAAACAATATCCATGGGCACATAATGAGTTGCTAAAAATGTACTATGTTGATGATTGCACATACCAACAAGTTAGTACCGACCAAGACATGGTACAAATGTTTGCAAAATTTGCTACTACAAAGCAGATTGATATTGCCATGCATATTCATCATGTAAATGAAAACCCTCAATTGCCACCCTTAACACCAAAGACATCGCTAGAAATGTTGTCTCAAGCAACTCTCAGTCAACCCAGCAGCAGCACACAACCTTCCTTGCATAGTTGTGTGTCCGAAGAAAATGAAACTAATCCATTTGAAGAAAATGAGCATGTCGGAGTTGATGACGAGGGCATGTACTTAGATGCTAATGACACTGAAGGTGGTGCTGCTAATGGGAAGAAAGCTGATGATGAGCCTGACTATGTGCCTGATTCCTCTGATTCTGATGAAGAAGGGGTCAACTCTCAGGATGAAGATTGGGTGGCACATGATGCCGTACCTGACAACATCATGGGTTTGTTCAGTTGTCAATTATTTGCTATGTAATTATAGTATGTTCTCATTTATCTATTTTCTACACCTTTTTACATCACAGGTCTGTAACTGGATCAAATGAAGTGCCACTGTTGCTGGAAGATGGTACTACTAAGAAAGCCAAGACAAGAAGCAAGGCTAAGGGTTGCAAACGTAAGGTAAAATCTAGGGCTTTAGGACAGGAAACACCACCAGCTACTAAGAAAAAAGGCTCAATCATAGCTCCTGATAGCCCAGCCATGAGTACAAGGAGCAAAGCAGGTACAACAAGCAGCCCAGCCATGGGAACGAGAAGCAAAGTAGCTGTTGAACCGTTACTGGGCTTTATATTTCTGGCCCATGTGGCCCATTAACTCAAGTGACCCAGAGGGGTATATAAGTGGTGCTGCCTATGTGGAAACCCTAAGAGCTCAAGACATACACGTTGGTGGCTGCTGCTCCTAGGTTAGCCACTCTCATCTTCTACATGGTATCAGAGCACTAGAGGATGGAGGGGGTGGCGCTGGAGATGAAGATCCAGTGAGTGGATCTGTTGGAGGCTGCGAGGGACTTGGTGGTTCTGCATCAGGAGGTGTAAGGGAAGTGTTGTGGTCAGGCTGAGCCATGGGAGACGATTTGGCAAAGGCACTGGACAGGCTGGCGGAGATCCTCACCGCCAAGACTACAGAGGCTACGGCTGGGGTCAGGTCAGCAGATGGGGCTCTACTTGCTGGAGCCTCACAGGTAGAGGGGGTGCAGAAGCTTGAACTGGCACCAAACGAGATTAAACTGGAGGGTGTTAGCAATTATTTGAGCTGGTCTAGGAGAGGACGGCTGTTGCTGAAGTCGAAAGCTTTGGAAGGATATGTTCTGGGAGAAGTTGCTGAACCTGTTGAGAAGCAGGGTGCCGAGTGGAAGAAATGGAGCACTACTGATTCAGGAATACTTGCGTGGTTGCTCAGCTCTTTAACCCCGCCAGTTGCTGCATCTGTTGAGGCACTGGCTACTGCAAAAGAGGTATGGGAAGCTTTGTCTCAGATGTATTCTGGTAAGGGAAATGTGATGCTTGTTTCTCAACTTGAGGATAGACTGCATGATCTCACTCAAGGTGAAAAGTCAGTGATGACTTATGTGGGGGAGCTGAAGCAGTTGTGGGCAGATTTGGATCATCTTGATCCTTTGGTGCTTGCCCATACTGAATGTGTTTGTGGCAGCAAAGAAATGGATTGAAGGCAAGCGAGTGCTCAAGTTTTTGAAGGGTCTGAATCGAAACTTTGAGAATAGGAGGGCGAATCTGATGCATGAAACTCAGTTGCCTTCACTTGAAGCTGCTATTGCCGCTATTGCACAAGAGGAAACAAGACTGAAGTGCAATGAAAAAGAGGAATTTACACAAAGGCCTGCCTATCTTGTGTCTGAGCGGCAGGAGACCAGAGATTGCTTCAACTGTGGAGTAAGTGGCCACCTTGTCCATCAATGTACAGCTCCACCTCGCCGGGGCAGAGGAGGTTTCAGAGGCAGCAGGTACAGCAGGGGATACTATAGAGGTGGTAGAGGCAGAAAACGGAGGAAATTACTACCACAACTCAGGCGGTCCACAAGGAGGGGCCAGAGCCCATATGACATTTACAGAGGGAGGTAGATCAGTAACTCAGAATCAGGGAAGTGTTGAAGGGGAAGTGAAGAAAAATGAACAGCAAGGAGAAACGAGCTTCGGGCAGTTTGCTCATTTTGTCTACACCAAAGGTAATACAGAAAATGTCTCTCTAGCTGCTCATAAGCTTGATTCTGATTGGGTATTAGATTCTGGTGCCTCAAGGCATGTTACTGGTAATAGTAGTGAGTTTGAGATGTATAATCAGTACCCATCTACATACCATGAAACCATTCAAACTGCAGATGGTACTGCTCAATCTGTAAAGGGTGTTGGAGATGTCCAGTGTTCATCTAACATAAAGTTATCCTCTGTCCTACATGTGCCTGCATTTCCAGTGAGCTTGATCTCTTTGAGTAACCTGGTGGATCAGATTGATTGCCGCATTATTCTTGATAAGTATATGTGTTTAATTCAGGAGAGGATGACTGGAAGGAAGCTTGGGGACGGAATCAGATGTAGAGGGCTATGGTACCTGGACCGAGAGAAGCCTAAGTTGCTGGGATACTCTGTGGTGCTCGCAGCGGTCCAAGGTGATAAAGAGAGCAAGGCCATGATCCATCATTGCCGAATGGGGCACATTTCTTTTGATAAGATGAGCAGAGTTTGTCCTGATGTAATGAGTGGAGTAGACATGAACAAACTGAAATGTGATGCATGTGAGTATGCTAAACATACTAGAACATCTTATGTGAGTAAGGGGCTGAGAAGTATAGCTCCCTTCACTCTTGTGCACTCTGATGTATGGACATGTCCTACTATGTCGATTAGTGGAATGAAATATTTTGTAACCTTCATTGATTGCTATACCCGCATGACCTGGGTGTATCTTTTACGCCACAAAGATGAGGTGTTTCAATGCTTTCAGGACTTCGGTGCATATGTAAACACTCAATTTGGAGTGCAGGTGCAAATGCTCAGGTCTGATAATGGGACAGAGTATGTTAACAACAGATTTGGCAGATTCTTATCCGAGAAAGGTATCATGCATCAAACTTCCTGCCCAGATACTCCTCCTCAAAATGGAGTAGCTGAAAGAAAGAATCGACACATATTAGAGGTAACTCGCTCTCTCATGTACACTATGAATGTACCGAAATTTCTGTGGAGTGAGGCAGTTCTAACTGCTACCTTTCTTATTAATCGCATGCCTTCACGGATTATGGGCATGAAATCGCCATGTGAACTTTTATTTGGAGAAAACAAATTTCCTGTTGCCCCAAGGTCTTTGGCTGCACTTGCTTTGTCAGGGATCACAGACCATCAGTAAGTAAGCTTGATCCCAAGGCTGTGAAATGCATTTTTATTGGCTATCCTCCAGGACAACAAGGATATAAATGCTGGAATCCAACTGAGCGCAGAACTTTTGTGAGTATGGATGTCACCTTTCGTGAATCTGAACCCTTTTATGGTGAGCAAACAGACTTAAGCATATTGTTTGAGGATCTTGATCATCTGTCACAGTTGAGGGCTGATCAAGAGGGGGAGAATACAAACAGTACAGTCACACCTGCAGAAAATTCTGATGCAACAACAAAGGGTCAACCTTTTCCGCTGGCGATTGGATCGGATCTGATCTCTTCAGATTCTGAAGCTGATGGTGCCCATGTAACTGCACCACAACAGGGTACCCAAGTAACTGCACTACAACAACAGGGTACCCAAGTAACTGCACTACAACAGGGCCAAGAAAAGCAACTTCAAGTGTACACAAGGAGGCGACGTGAGAATGTTGAACAGGGGGAGAATGCTGAACAGGGGGAGAATGATAATTTGGTACAGGGGTCACAAATACAAGAGGAAGAACAATCTGCTGAAGACAGTTCATCGAGTGCACTGTTGGAGGCGAACTCAAATACCACTAGAGGATCGACAGACCTACCAATTGCACTAAGAAAGGGGACTAGAGCAGCTACAAGCAGACCTGTGAAGAAATATGGGTTTAATGTTCATGACATCAGCAACTATGTGTCTTATGAAGCCTTGTCACCCTCCCATCTGGCATTTGTTGCGTCTCTCCAATTAGCGCATATTCCTACTGATTGGACAGTTGCAAAACAAGATCCTAAATGGTGTGCTGCTATGAGAGAAGAGTTGGAAGCATTAAGGAAGAATCAAACTTGGAGTTGACTACCTTACCAGATGGAAAGAAAGCAGTTGGATGCAAGTGGGTGTTTACAGTCAAACAAAGTCCGGAGGGAAAGATAGAAAGGTATAAGGCAAGGTTGGTTGCAAGGGGATATAGTCAAACATATGGGATTGACTATGACGAAACCTTTGCCCCTGTGGCGAAAATGAACACTGTGAGGATCTTGATATCCTGTGCAGCAAATTTTGGATGGCCACTACATCAGCTTGATGTGAAGAATGCCTTCTTGCATGGTGACCTTAAAGAAGAGGTGTATATGGAGGTACCACCAGGAATGGCTGCTGCTGAAAATGGAGGTAAAGTGTGCAAACTAAAAAAGGCTCTCTATGGTCTGAAACAATCTCCAAGAGCCTGGTTTGATCGGTTCAGAAGGGCCGTGTGTGCCATGGGATATAGACAGTGCAATGGTGATCACACTGTGTTTTACAAGCATTTAAACAAAAGGATTACTATTCTGGCGGTTTATGTGGATGATATTATAATTACTGGGGATGATGAAGCTGAAATACTCAGATTGAAGAAGTATCTAAGTAGGGTTTTTGAGGTGAAGGATCTTGGCCAACTCAAGTATTTTCTTGGGATAGAAATAGCACGATCGGCAAGGGGCATAGTGTTGTCACAACGCAGGTATGTTCTAGACCTGTTGAATGACACAGGAATGATGCAGTGTCGAGCAGCCGCAACCCCCATTGGTCAAAATTATAAGATAACAGCTGAATCTGGAGAATTGGTGGAAAAGGAAACTTATCAAAGACTTGTAGGAAGGTTGCTATATTTATGTCATACAAGGCCAGACATTGCTTATGCAGTGAGCATTGCAAGTAGATATATGCATGAACCAAGGACTGGTCACCTAGATACAGTACATCAAATTCTGAGGTACCTAAAGGGAACTCCAGGAAAGGGGTTATGGTTCAGAAGTAATGGACATCTAGTAATAGATGGTTATAGTGATGCTGATTGGGCAAGTTGTCTTGATGACAGGAGGTCAACTTCAGGATATTGTGTATTTGTTGGAGGTAACCTCGTATCATGGAGGAGTAAAAAGCAACAAGTTGTATCAAAGTCAACCGCTGAAGCTGAGTACCGTGCCATGTCTGAAGGATTGAGTGATATGCTATGGGTAAAAAATCTCTTAAGTGAGTTGAAGGTGCTAAGAGATGGTCATTTAAATGTTTGGTGTGATAACAAGTCAGCAATATGTATAGCAAACAATCCAGTCCAACATGACAGAACCAAACATATAGAGATTGACAGATTCTTTATCAAGGAGAAATTAGATGCTGGAATTATCAAGATTGATTATGTGAACACTAGACAGCAGATTGCAGATTGTTTAACAAAAGGACTGGGAACAAAGGAATGCAACTTGGCTTGTGACAAGATGGGGATGATAGATATATATCACCCATCTTGAGGGGGAGTGTTGAACCGTTACTGGGCTTTATATTTCTGGCCCATGTGGCCCATTAACTCAAGTGACCCAGAGGGGTATATAAGTGGTGCTGCCTATGTGGAAACCCTAAGAGCTCAAGACATACACGTTGGTGGCTGCTGCTCCTAGGTTAGCCACTCTCATCTTCTACAGTAGCCATAGCACACAACGCAGCCACAGGGAGCAAAAGGAAGCTTTATTGCTAAGATGCTGTGATGAACTGTGTATGTAGGTGACTAAGGAACTAATCTAGTGAACCCTGATATTTTGGGCAGATGTAATGAACTTTTAAACTTTCATTCTAGACATGATGACGTTGAGCTGGGGTTATGCTGGAATGGTACTGTAATGAACGTTATATGCTTATGAAATTGTACTGTCATGGGTGTCATATGCTGTACCTGAATTGAAATTGTGTTGTTTAAATGTCAATTATATTCTACATTCATTTTATGATGTAAAAAGTCAATAAAAACAAGACATAACTCTGTAGATTTTTTTACTAGAAAATTAAGTTCATGTTTAGATCAATTAAATGGTCAATGGGTATAATAGTCTTTTCACATAGACTTAACGGTGAACTAACGGTCAACTAACGGAAATGTTATTTTCGGAACGATGGCAATTGTTTGATGGCATTCTCGGAACGACAACTACTTTGATGGTATTCTCGGAACGCGGCAATCGTTTGATGGCATTATAAGAATTTTCTCATGATTAAAAGCATGCAAATCTATTTTGAAAGTAAAGAGGCACATAATTCTCACGTACCGAAAAAGAATTTGGGGATAGCAATAGCAGATACTACGGTTGCAACAACCCAAACAGCCTTTGTTGTGTAGGGACCGTTAGAGGACTGAGTCACGCATTCCAGGAAGTGCACCTCACTCCAGAAAAAAGCATGAGTATATTTCAGGATGCTTGTATCAGATATTTGCTCCTTGAAGTAGCTGCAAACCATACCATTGTAAGTAAATGGATTTAGAAGGGAACACGGTTCTAAGGGTAAATTCCACTTGGACTACTAGGTCACATTTGCGCAGGTCCGATCAGGTCAGAAAAAAACTAGAGCAAAGTGCAGTAAACAATATCGAATAGCATGGTATTGTGCAAAGAAAATAAAACCCGTGGTTTGTGCAAATACGAATAAATTAGGTTGTAAAAAGTGCAATTTTCTTTTTTGGATAATTATAACAGAAAATACTAGTACAACAAACTATGTGGTGTAACTGCAATGCCATAAATTACTGTTGTTCCCTCGCAGATTAACTGCTTATGTGCTGCAACTACCAGTGTAATTACACTTTTTGAGGTCAGGTTGGCTTAACAGAGACACTAAACTCAGGAGGAAATAGAACAGGGTGATCACCTGATTGAATCGTCGAGGCACATATTGATGATGATCTTAAAGAAAGAACCGCTCCTGGCTTTGACATCCAGAGGAAATAGGACAGTAAACCCCTTAGTTATGAGTTGTGTGATATCTGCAGAACTTGCATCCTGAAGCTGTAGCCAATCAAAAGAATACTTCTCACCAAATGGAATCATGGCCAAGTATCCACAGTAAGGTTCAAGATAATCAACCAGACAATAATCTGACCACCAGACATAAACATGGGAACTGTGGGCACTCAGGCAAGCAACTGGCTTGTACATACTATTATTTGTCACTGCTCGTGAACAATTAACAAAACAAGCTGTGAAGAAACTTTGAGTGTCCAAATGCCTGAAGCCATGTGAATCAAGTTTGCCATATCCATGATATGGAACGTGATTCCATAGTGGAAAAGGGCAGCTGTTGCGGGTATCGAAGTTGGCGTCCACGACCCAGAAGTAGGAACCGGTGTAGTTGATCGCAGTCACATCGTATGTTCCTGCGTCGATGCAAATTGTAGCCTTACTACTGGTACAAACCAGCTCATATGCTTCAACGCCGCACTCAAGAGGATCACCTCTCCGACGGAAAGGATATGATACGTCTTGGAGATGTCCACAGGAGAAAGGTGGGCACCCATAATCTCCACCATGGACATGCTCTGCTGCAAAAACTGCAACAATGGAGAAGACAGTCAAAGCATGTACGGTAATAGAACGATGATATGCGCCAGGGTTCCCCATGAAAGCTTGACAGATGCACTAGGGAGTTGATTTACTGGCTAGTTCGTTTAGGAGTACTAAGGCGGGCAAGGGTCGGCATCGACTAGTTGATCATGTCCACCCGGGCATACCAATTAAAAGTGTGATTGGAATACTAATTATTGACTTCAGTTTATGTACACGATGAGCAAAGAGGAAGATATTCTCTCAAATTGTGTCGCTAGGAACAAAACAAGACTTGGGCTTGCAGTCTTCTGTCACATGACATGGTAATTTATTTTTTCCAGAGATGACAATGACAATATACTAGAATTTCCACAGTGAAAGCTGCCAATAGAGTATATTTATTATTCATGCAATCACACTCAAACCACAAAAACACAACTTTGACTGCATTAGTATGTGAACTGTACGCCTCAGGTATAACTATGACTTTGACTGCTTACCTCTAGAAAAAAAGGAATAAGTTATGCTTTTTTTGTGCTTGCCACATCTTCTTTCTCATCTTCCTCTCCATTTCAGTTACAGTACTACAAGATGAGTAAATTACTTGCCATAAGCATCCTGCTGCTTCCTCTTACCAACCATGGAATTGACTTGCCCATGGCATGGGATGATCAAGATTTCTTCAAATACTGTCCACCGTCCCAGTGCAGCCAACATGGGCCGGAGATCAGATTTCCTTTCTGTCTTGAATCTAGCAATACATCATCATCATGTGGATGTGGCGACAAATCAAACAGGAGGTTAGCATGCTCTGGTCAAGACACCATCCTACTTCACCCAGTTCTTGGCCCATACAATGTCAGCGCCATAGATTACATACGTTCTTCCATGAAGATCATCCCGCTTCTAGACCCTTGCCCACTGCTCCAGCAGAAGCTCATCATCTCCATAACTTCATCATCCCCACAAATTGACGTTGCCAATGATAAGCTGCAGGACGATTTCGACATTTTATGGACTTTGTCTGCAACCCTAGTAGGTTGTTCAATGGAATTCACACCTGGTGCTACCAATGGCATTGCAGGCCCAATCTCCTGCCTTAGCAACGCAACTCACTTCTTGTATTTGGTGGCTGGTTATGAAGATATGTCACTTCTTCCGATGGACTGCAAGGTCATCCCAGTGTCCGATGGTGTCGGTGGCCGTCTGATACCTATGTATTGGAGTGAAGACCCAATATATACCCTTCAGCCCCAGCCCTTCAAGGAAATAGATGCCCTGCAGCCCCAGTCCTTCAAGGAAAGTGCAGAAAGTATCCTCAGTTTTGCTGAGACCACGGTGTATTGGCATTACTTTTATTGCAGACAATGTGAACACAGTGGGCGACGCTGCGCATTCAGCACACAAGAGCTAGCGTCATTCTGCATGCCTGACCCTCAAAGTATGATCAATTCAACCTGTTTGGAACCATATATCACTTTATCATCCTCTCCTTTTCTGTAATAATGTTGTAAAGTCTATTAAACTTTCTTAACAATTTACTAGCTCATTCTATAATTCTTTTTGTTTGAATGACCACAAGACTTTCCGTTAATTACTTTTCTTACAAATAGCGTCACAAATCATTTTAGTAGCCATCTTGGTCAATCACATTGAACTAAGTACCCAAACTCCCATAAAAAATCTGAGAAATTATTAACCGTAACAAAAATATGTTTCATTCATCTATTCAAATAGTGTCCTTGTAAACTTTGGAACTCTTTAGTTGTTATTTACTCTACATTTTGCTGTACAACACTCAACTAATCATTTGGACTTATCAGTCGATTTGTTTGCCTGGGTAAGTAGCACCACCATCTTGTATTTCTCCATTTAGTCTAATACTTTGTTAGAGATGTACAGGTACCAATTCACTACAAAAACAATCCTAAAGCATAAGATTTCTAAATAACAGAAGAAAACAGAAACAAGTGTATAATTTTTTTTGTAAAATATAATAAAACTTGGTGCAGTAGGTAATTACGCATGATCCACACTGACCGACCTCATAATCCTACGGAAAGTATGGCTGCACTGGTAGACAACGTTGATAACAATTTGCTGGTTCTACAACTTCTTTTCAACAAGTATGATTCACTTCTGTTTATTATACTATCAACAGACCCTCATTCTCTTTCTTGGCATTTGCAGGTTCACGTATCAAAGTCATAGCAGGTACTATTAACTCCGTCCGTTTTAAATCGAAGGCGAAAAAATAGAAATAAAAATTCTATTAGTATTCCAATTCTTATCGTAGGCTACTCTGAATCTTGACATCTTCTTATCCCCATACCAATATGATGATGACATATTGTCTATTCAGTTTCAGCTACGGTGGCCGCATTAGCTGTTCTTTCAATGTGGACCATGGTCACCGCACTTTATCTTTCACTCAGGACAAGATATAATGAGGAGATACATTTGAAGGTTGAAATGTTTCTCAAGACATATGGCACATCAAAACCCACAAGGTACACTTTCTCAGAAGTTAAGAAGATAGCGAGACGGTTGAAAGAAAAACTAGGGCAGGGAGGATTTGGAAGCGTATACAAAGGCGAGCTACCAAATGGAGTACCTGTGGCAGTCAAGATGCTAGAGAACTCTACAGGAGAGGGAGAAGTATTCATCAACGAAGTTGCAACCATCGGACTAATCCACCATGCCAATATTGTCCGTCTCCTGGGATTTTGTTCTGAAGGAATGAGACGGGCTCTTATTTATGAATTCATGCCTAACGAGTCGCTAGAGAAATACATATTCTCTCATGACCCTAATATTTTTCAGAATGTTCTAGTACCCCACAAACTGCTAGATATTGCTCTAGGCATCGCCCGAGGAATGGAGTACTTACATCAAGGGTGCAACCAGCGCATCCTCCACTTTAACATCAAGCCTCACAATATCTTACTGGACTACAACTTCAACCCAAAGATCTCAGACTTTGGGCTCGCAAAGTTGTGTGCAAGGGATCAAAGCATCGTCACCTTAACTGCAGCAAGAGGTACAATGGGCTACATTGCACCAGAGCTATATTCTCGGAACTTCGGCGGGATATCCTACAAGTCAGACGTCTACAGTTTCGGCATGCTGGTGTTAGAAATGGTCAGCGGGAGGAGGAATTCAGACCCAAGTAATGAGAGCCTGAATTCTGTTTACCTCCCAGAATGGATCTACGAGAAAGTGATCAATGATCAGGACTTGAGACTTACTATAGATACGACTCAAGAAGAGAAAGAAAAGGTGAGGAAGCTGGCTACTGTGGCACTGTGGTGTATCCAGTGGAATCCGCGAAACCGGCCGTCCATGACAAAGGTCGTTAACATGCTAACAGGGAGGTTGCAGAATCTGCATATGCCACCGAAGCCTTTCCTCTCATCTGAAAATGAATTGCCTGGTGTCGCCATGTAATAGAACCGCTAGTTTTGTTCTTCTTTGTGAGCCACATGAATCGCAATAGAACTTGATTTGTATGTAAAGTTGTAAACAGATACTACCACATTTATCTCCAGGAGTTGCGCATAAAGTTGTGTTGTACAACACAATAATCAGTTGATTACCTTTTTTCAAGTCGTCTTCAGGTTGGGTAATAAGGGCCGGAGTATTTTCCTTCTATTCATTTTCCCTTATTCGACGAATCAGACTGAAACTCCTCTTCACAGTTAACAATATATCTACTTGAGGAGGCACACATTCACAATGCTATCCATGAACCTATCTGCAATTCCATAGATGTCATCAGCACATCGAACATCCACATCGATTCTTGCTTTTCTTATTTCAATCAAGCATCCTAATTAACCATAGAACGCACGGTCTAGAAAAAACGAAAATCCAGTGTAGAAAAGAAATTCGTGCTAGGAATAAGACCAAGTAGCGATTTCCAGTGCTGTAGTGGTACCTCTTTATCTGAGTAAGCCCCGGCGGCCATTCTCCACGGAATCGAAGCGCGGATGTGGTTTCTTGCTGCTGCTGCTGCTGGATTGGTGACCTGCAACATGCTTGCCGCCGCTGGGTGGGGTGTGGACGGGGCGGCGGACTGCTTGCCGCCGCTGAGTCGGTCACCGTCCACGGCGGGAGATCGGCTCCCGGCGGCCGGCGGCCGGCGTCATCTTCGACGGCGCTGGGCGGAGAGCCGGCGACCAGCAGGTTCGTAGCTTTTTCTTTCGCGCAGGGTGACCAAGGCCTGCTAGCCATCAGAGCCCATGACGCATCCCTTCTCTGGGCAAGGCCCAAAGCTTTCGGCTCTGATCCTAAGCTTAAAAGATGGTACGCAACTTCATTATATGCATTTTATACATATACTAGCTGAATGCCCGTGCGTTGCTACGGGGTCGTAGCATGACAGACGCTCGACGTCGTCTTGTCGCCCATGCGACTAAGAATGCCGGCCAACACCCGTGCACATCATCTGCATCTTTGTCTACTTTGTATCTACATCCAACGCCGTCGTCCAGCGTCCAACGTGTGATGAGATGCTCAACGCAATCCGCACCGGTGACCACATGTGGAAGCATGGCAGCCACCTCGACCGGTGTGACTCGCGACAGGAGAGGGACGGGTGGTAGCACAGGAACCCTAATCGCCCCTGAGTCGCCTTCAGGACGATGCGAGGACCAAGATCAGTAGCTCGTTTAGCTAGCTCCTTGGAGTCTTTTCGTACATTGTCAATCAAAAATATTATTTGGTTTAATTAATTACCGATCAATTTTTCGTAGCTCAATTAAGTATACGTTAACGATCATCAGAAAAAACAAGCACCTACAAACAAACAGAAAATCGAGCCACAGTGATCGACAATCAAAGACATACAATGTTCAGAGAATTTCAAGCTGTGTGCAGAGAAGTACATACAGTTGCATTGCACCAGCGTTTTGATATGTACACATGCCTCAATTTCCAGCTGCGCCGAAACACACTGTACAAATGCGTTGCTTCAACTCTCACAGCGGTAGCTAGAGGACCTGAGTTTGAGCATACTTCAGCCACACCCGTTGTTTGTGTTCGTCCCAACTTGTTGGCATTAACACAAAGTGGGCATCCAAAGCCAAACAAAAATATTCAGGCACCAGCACGTGTTGGTGACCACGCTCCGGCCGTCAACGCCCACGTCCAGGAAGAGCATGCTGACGCTGCCGGAGCCGGACGATGAGGAGACGGTTGGCGGCGACATGCAGCATGGAGTCCGACACGAGGCGTCAGCGGGACAGTTCGTCAGTTAACGGGCGGCCAGCTGGCTTCCTCGGCGTGAAGGCCCGGCAAAGCAAATAATAATAAGCGGATCAATCATCGGATCAATCGGTTGTTTTGAGGGCTTGAGGCTGATGCGCATGAGACCTTCTTCAAGCTTTTCAGCTAGCTCTCATGTCTCCTCTCCTGGATTGCGTGGTGACGCGGGCAGTGTACACCGTGATCGACCTCTTTGTCCTCAATGCGAGCTCGCGTCCTCGTGGCCGCCGTCTCTGTGACTTCCGTTGTTCGCTTTGTCCGGCCAGGCAAAGGTGGCTCCACTGCTCCAACCTGTTGCGGGAGGAGACGGTGGCAAGGGTTGACGCTGGATGGATGCAGGGGACACGATGGTACACAATGACAATGACCAGGAGAGCATACGTGCGTCACGGTAGGTCGGCGAGAGGGCAAAGGCCATCGGCGAAAGGACTGGCGGCCGAGTGTCGACCGCAAGACATCGGGGCCGATGGCCTTCCGCGCCTCCTCCAAGCTGCTTAGGGGAAGAGATGGTGTACGAGCTTTATCCTCTGAGAGATCGGGCTGTGGAGGGTTATTGACCTGCTTATGTATGGTAAAAATTTTGCAAGGAAGAATCTGACTCGGTTTGTGTCGGGCTATCGCTCACGAGAGGAGGAGGGATTTGACGTACGACGTACCAACCACCGGTTCCAATTTAAAAAGACACACACTTCAAAAGGGGGCTAAATTGCAAAACGGGCAGGACGTACCATACCATCACCACGGATCCCAATATTAAGATGATTCTCGAAAAAACAATTATACATAAGATGGTGCACAAATTAATTATATGCACAGAAGAGTACATTACAATTAAATGTCAATATTATGAACTATTTTGACCCCACAATTAACCAGAAGGATCACGACTCACATAAATTAGGAAACCACACGGCTCACGCTTTGAATGTTGTAGCGTTGGACCAGATCACTTGAAGACCTCCTACCCTTCTTATAAAAGGAGGATGAGATATCCTCACATTGCCAGCGAGGAGAGAAACATATCAGTGTACCATTCGGTGCCCTCTGTCCAAGCTTACCTATAATTTCCTTTGCAATGCATGGAAGCTTCACAACACGACCTACAACATCACAAACTTAAAGTCTAGGTTTGGGAGGCATTCCGGAATACATCAAGACTACTATGCTCCTCTTCGTTACATTCCCATTGTTCGGCTCGAGAAACAGTTGGGGGCTCTCTAAAGCGCAATAAGCTGGATGTAGCGGGAGGCATAGTCGATCTAGCAGGCTATAAGATGGATGAGGAATCCTTGAGAAAATGACTCACAATACGATGCCCAGTAGCTCTGATATATGTAATTGTCTGCACATATATGCCACAAACTAGTCTATTTTTGCGCATTTGGGGGCGTGGCTGTTAGGCAGAGTATTTATCAACAACATCACGCTACGCCCCGTGACATTCGACAACATAGTCTAGGTGTATGCCAGTAAGAAAGGAATGCTTGATCTTAACTTCCGACAATAATGGGAACAGAGTAGTGGAATTTGTGGATAGAAAGAGGCCAATATGCGATGAACCGGAGAACACGACCAAGTAAATCGTCGATTCTTTCCACCCGGAAGCATTTCCTCATGTCGAAAAAAGTCTTCCTTGTCAGTTGTACGCTCCAAACGTACTTCTGCTACACGATCACCTGCACATCTGCCGGGATCTCCGTATCGTGATGCCGAGCTGTGAGCACAACCCCTGCCTGATTCCCAATGACTGATTTGCTGTTTTTATCCAAGAGTACGAACTCCTCCTCAGTTGATATGTCCGTGCATATGGTGGTAATATTCTATCTAAAGTTCACAAGAGCAGTGCGGACATTTCTACCCGGTCTCATTAGGCACAGATGTCCCTGAGCTCTTTCTTGTAGGCAGCGAATCGCCGTGAATGTCCAGGCACCACCCTGGCGATAGAGACACTATACATGTATCTCTCTGGCTTTAGGAAAGCATCGTCCACTTTGGTTGGAGCCATCGGCAACTCGCCCGCTCTCACCCACCATCTATGGGTTAATTCTCCATTTCTCCGATTGACTGATAACCCATAAATTCATTTCATGTTGTGCCTCCAATTCTTGACTAATCACGTCTTTAAGTTTGGGCGAAATAATTTGTACAATTGAAATCTTGGATACGTAAATTGATTTTCCATTAAATGGTGAATAAAACTTTGGTGCAAAGTAATCCGTGACAGCTTCTCAACTGATTCACGTGGAAGAACTTTATGAAGAAGAAGCTGAACTGCAAAAATGGTGTGGATCATGGTCCTCGATAGCATGCAGGCTGGTCCTGAACTCCGATGCTGCACCCGTGTATGCCGTTTAGGATGCTCTACATAGGGGTTTTTTCGCGGGTATGTAAGCTCTGCCCAGATACTAGTACATGCATGTAACCTCAAATTGTTCTACCCATGAAGAAATCCTCTTCGAACACTTCTGTTAGAAAGTTCAGGAAAGATTGATTGGGCAAACTAGTTAGTCTTGTTCAAATACCCATGATGCCCTTACTCAAGTCAAATATTTTTCATGCACATTCATCGGCCATTACTTCCCTTGCAAGCGGGCATTTAGAATTTGTATCATGGATCTGCACCGTTGCATATAATTGAAGCAATCCCGATACTGTCATTTACTTACTCCCCATAAATATAGACCACGTCTTTTATACATAAGAAGGTACATAATTTCATTATTGCGAACTATTTTGACCCCACAATTAATCGGAAGGATCATGCCTCACATGAAGCAGTAAATCACGGTCACATAGCTCACGCTTTGCGTTGGACAAGATCATTTGAAGACCATTGCCCTTCTTATAAAGGAGGAAGAGATCTCCAACGCATTTCTAGAGAGGAGAAAAACATAACATTGTACCATTCGCGGTCCCAGCTTACCTATAACCTCCTTTGCAATGCATGGAAGCTTCACAACTCGACTACATCAGCACAAACTTGAAGTCTAGGTTTGTGAGGCATTACGGAATACATCAACACTACTATGCTCCTGTTCGTTACATGTTCCTTGTTAAGATCGAGAACGATGGAGGGCTCTCTGAAGCCAATAAGTTGGTTGTAGCAAGTGACACCAGTTATGTAGCAAGATATAAGATGGGAGAGGAATCCTTTGGAAAATGACTGGGAGGTCGATGACTAGTTGTTTTGATAGATGTAACGGGTTGCATACATACGCCACCAACGATCCCAGCAACAACGTCAAGAACTAGTTTAAAGAATTAGCGAAGAATTAGGCCCTTTTTGCGCACTCGGGGTGTGGTTGTTTGGCATAGTATTTGACAACAACGTGGTACTACGGCCCACGACGTTCGACAACATAGTCCAGGAGCACGTCAATGGGAAATGAATGTTTGCTCTTAAGCTTCGGAAACAGTGGGAACAATAAAGTGGAATTTGTGGACAAAAGGATGCCAATATGTTTTCCCACGGACCCGACATCAATTAGCCTAAGTTTGGGAGGCATTATTGGATACATCAAACACTACTATTCTCGTTTTTACATTTGATTCGATCGACTCGAGAAATGATGGAGGGCTCTCTACAACGCAATAAGTTGGTTGTAGCAAGAGGTAAACATGATGTAGCAAGCTATAAGATGGTAGAGGAATCCTTGAGAAACTTACTCAGAGGTCAGCGCCTGCTAGTACTCTGACATGTTACAGGCTGCATACATAGGCCACGATCCCAGCGTGAAGATCCAGTTTAAAGAATCGGGGGAGAGAACTAGTCCCTATCCATGGGCATGATACGTAGGTAGGAAGGGTTCACTATTCCGTTCTATTGGTGTATCAATTGATTTATTCTCCTATTGTCCTCGTGAACAAGACCTAACGGATCAAGGAATCTCTTTTAATTTTGTATGACCGTAATCATGGTTCAGTGATCAATTATCTTTCAATCAAGTTGTGAACCATGATCTAGGGCCTGAAAAAAGTACAATTGGTCTATAAAGTTAGTTCAAAATATCTACCATCCACTTGTTCATGATCTGCAATACCATCAATTTGCTGGAGAACTTCTCTTAGTTTTTCTGCCGAACGTGGCATTTCCACTGGGAAGTACACGGTGACTGTCTGAGACCGAGGGCATCAATTACGCCAAGGATATCTTGAATAAGGGGAACATGAGAGAAAGCAACATGCTCACGAACACGAAGGTTGTCCTTCACGCCAGCCTCAAGATGTTGAAGCTCAGCTTGCCGGAGATGATAGAGTAGTACTTGGGATTATACCTAATTGGTAGGCCCACAAGACCAGGGAGATCCATGGTCGACTCATGGCCACGTAACTCCGTGGGCATACATGCGCCAGGATGGGCCGGCTCAAGACCTGGACGACTCAAGGAAGGAGTCCAAACACAAGGCAATGAACAACTTGTCGAGCAAAAAGGATGACACTATAGACTCCAAGTAGGACACTAGCTCTTAGAAAAACTAGGAAGTTACCATGTAACCTCAGAGCCACTACGTATATAAGGTTGGCTCCTAGAAAAACTTATGTTCTCAATCTCTAGGTCATAGCAACCGCGATATCAACTTGCCAAGAGTGATTCCGCCGACTTGTAATAGAGAGTAGCGACATCAATATCTATCTAGCAGGAGTAGGTCTTTTCCTCCACCCTGAGGGGCCGAACCTGGGTATATCGTGTGTACCAATCTCTTCTCGGATAATCATTAAGTCGCATGCATAGCTCTAGGACAATCTCAAGTCATCCAGAGATGGGCGGGGTCACTTCTCGGAATCTCCAACTATGCAATCGGTCGGATGACCAACCTGTGACGTGCGTATCATCAAAGATGGCTTCGATTGACCGGAAGCAGCCTAGTCGCTCGAGCACAGCTACCGCCTCCCCTTTCGATTAATCGACATGTTCATCGACTTTATCTGCATATTTAGTCTACGACTCCGACCCATGGAAGTCGCCCTATCCAGGATCAACTTCTTCTATATATTCAAACACCGAGAGCAAGATCAAGTTCTTCTATTCACACCCCGAGCAACAAGGGCTGTCCCAAGGTGCAATTTTTTTAACCTATCATATAAATGAAATTGGTCATCTAGCCTAACACTTAGTCTAGTTACAACATTATACTTAAAATTGGCCTGGGGTTTGGCTTGAACCTATATCCGCAACTGCTAGTATATGTACTTGCGCAAAGAACTATTCACTACTCCCAATAGCTTGTGATGTAATAGCTTACATAATGTCGATCTCACCACGTTCGATGGATCCTTTCCATGGTTGTTGTATACTGTACCAGCTTCATTTAGGATGTGACTCTTATTTAAAGTGTCCGAAGGAGAGCTAGATGCTTCAGTATCCGAGATATATTACCCTGACTTTGGACATTGGCAAGTAGAGAGGGCAACCACGATGTAGTAGTAGAGCAAATTTCATGTCTATGGTTGGGAGACATCAAGGGATATGGAGACACTAGATCCTGAAAGGAGACCTGATTAGCGAGACAAATTTGGTTACAGAGTGCACCACTGTTCAAGATCAGCACATCAAGTTGTGCAGTTGTGCGTGCGGACCACTTGAGCAAGAAGAGTTGGGGCTTTATAGGTGCCGCAGTGTCGACGACATGACTTCAGTGATGCGGGACGTGTGGTAATTCATGTTGATCTTGTTGCAGCGCATGTGGTCTTACTGCTGACCCCCAGACGTCCTTAATTCTTTAGAGCGCAGTCTCCTCGGCTTTCTTGGCAACCTATTTCTTCACAGAGCACATCTCATTCAGCCTCCGCCCGCTCAAATCTTCTTCAATCTTCACACCGAAAACGTCGTCCCTGGTACAATTCGTGGAGCGAGACGTTGGGTATCGTATCTGTGCGTAAGGATCTGTCGAACTAGAATTAGCCACATGGTAAATTTTAGTTTGAGTAATAAGAGGTTGTGGAATTTGTTCTCTAAATCTCTGCCCCTGATGTTCTTAAATAATCGTGCATTTTTCTTTGTCAAAAAGCATAGAAGCACTCCACAATGTAAAGTTGCAAATAAAGTTGTGTAGTAGTAGTAAATACAATGATCAGTTGGTTTCGGAAAGTTCATTTGGATCCCGGGCTCCAGGGAGCCCGGTATTTCAAAAACAAAAAATCTGCACATTTTTTTTTTCCAAAAATCGAGAAAAAAATACCACGTGTAGATATCACCTAGATCTACAAGCGTGCCAAATTTCAAGGACAAATTCGTTTTATTCTGGGCTAGATCTAAAAGACAAATTTCCGATTCCACATACCTAGATTCAAAATTTGAAAATCTGTCAGAATTTGTCTTTTTTGCACATAGCAGAATACAACAAATTTGAAGACAAAAAAATTCACGGGCGTGTGTCTTGACAGTACCTACACCTGTGATTTTTTTCACATTTTTTTGAAACATAAAAATGTGCTTTTCAATTTTTTGTTTTTGAAATACCGGGCTCCCTGGAGCCCGGGATCCAAATGAACTTTCCGAAACCGAGTGCGGTGTTTTGGCTCCCGGGCTCCACGGAGCCCGGTATTTTGAAAAAATTGAAAAGCACATTTTATGTTTAAAAAAATGTGAAAAAAATCACAGGTGTAGGTACTGTCGAGACACACGCCCGTGAATTTTTTTGTCTTCAAATTTGTTGTATTCTGCTCTGTGCAAAAAAGACAAATTCTGACAGATTTTCAAATTTTAAATCTGGGTATGTGGAATCAGAAATTTGTCTTTTAGATCTAGCCCAGAATAAAACGAATTTGTCCTTGAAATTTGGCACTCCAGTTGGTTTAGCTTATTCAAGTCGTTCACGTTGATTTACCTCCACTCCCGTGTTTCTCAGTGAATACAATCATCCCCCAGTGCTTCTGTTTAAGCCGACCCCTTATCCAAGTTTTTTCCTCTTCACTGTTGGCAATATCTACCCGAGGCGATTTGCCGACGGAGCTTTAACACATCGGTAGAGCCATCAACACATGAAACATCCAGCGTGAGTGCGGCCCAAACGTGGCGCCGTTTCCTTCGTACAGCGTGACGCCTGCTACCAAGGCCTGAGCCCATGACGCTTTCCATGGCCCAGAGCTTTGGGCCCTGATGCTACGCTTATAAGAAGGAAATGAGAGATTCTCAAAAAAAAAATGAGGAAATGAGAGATTGTAATGTAGCTTGGGCATTTGCTTAAAATATTTGCCATGCACATCCTTCGGCCATTGCTTCCCTTGCAGAGTTGCAAGTGAGCCTTTATAATTTGTAGCATCGACCAGCCCATTGCATATAAATGAAGCAGCTACAAGACAAGGCGAATGCACACAGTAATGTATTCCCTACAAATATCCCAAATATGTGCCACAAATATACACCATGTATTTTATACATAAGAAGAACTACGTTATGAGTACATTACAATTACATGTCATTATTGCGAGCTATTTTGACCCCACAATTAACCAGAAGATCACGACTCACATAAATCAGTAGATCTACACCCACATGGCTCACGCTTTGAATATGGTTGCGTTGGACCAGATCGCTTGATGACCTCCTGCACTTCTTATAAAGGAGGATGAGATCTCACTCATTACCAAAGACGAGAGAAACATAGCAGTGTACCATCGGCATAAACCAATTTTTTCGATAAAGAACGCTTTATTAGACTTTAACCAGGTATAGGCCGGTTTGGGAGGCATAAATCAAGTATAGGTTTGGGAGGCATTATGGAATACATCAACACTCATATGCTCTGTCACGGTACAGGTTTTTTCAAAAGTTCGAGTGGAAATTGAATAATCTGTACACCCCAGTAAGTTGTAAGTTGTATGAAGCGAGCAGTAAGGTGCATGATGCATGGCAGAAGAATCCTTCGGAAAATGACTCCTAGGCAGATGTCTTGTCAAATCAGAAAATGGCCACTATTGTTACTCATATGAAGTACATCATGCATGTTGATCCAGCTTAAAACACCACAGGGCCGGAGGATTATACATACACTTCTAATTCGTTACACCCCCTAGTTGCATTGGGCACTATAGTCAATTTACTAACTTTGTGCACGAAAAATCACATTGGAGCTCAGGCTACATGTAGCTCTCTTTTTTTCAATTTTCTGAAATTCACATTATAAAGTTTAAAAAAATCTCAAAGAAATACTGGATGTTTAGAATGATGTATTTAACAGTCCTGCAAATTTTCAACCCGAAATATCTTATATTCCGACATACACAAAAATGACAAATTCTGACAAATCTGAGATTTTTGAATCGTGTACTGTTCACAACCTCAGATCCAGATGTTTGTTATTTTTACACACTGGTAGAAATAATCATCGTCTATATCTAGGATTTATTTCAGAATTTTTGGAAACTTAGAAATGTGTTTTTTGAATTTTTCAAAAAAGGGGCTCCATGGAGACCGAGCTCCAAAATGCTGCACTCCTTTGTGCAGCCCTATTAGAACTAGTATTGTACTTGTACCCCTCTTGGATCATGCCCCACTTAATATATTTTTTTGAAAAGAAACACCACATGTATTTCATATATATATCTGACAGTACATTAAGGAGTACAATGATTCAGAAAAAGACCAAAAAATGAAAGAAAATATAAAGATAAACACCATGGTCTTGGACTCCATCTTCACCAATGCTGCAAGCGAAAAGATGCCAACCACACAACTCATGTCGATGAAGGAGAGCAACACATAGGACTGCTTCACAACCTGTAGGAGTTCCGCCAAACATGGATACAAGCGCCGCAATAGAAGCCCGCCGCTGGAGACGGGGCAAAGCCATCAGGCAAAGCACTTCGGCTGGGGCCACACCCCAAGGAAAACTCGCTGCAGCTCGACCAACAAGGAATCAGAGAAGTGGAGAAACCCAAGCCTGAAGACCGGCAAAGATAGGAGCCTGAACCGTCGCTCCTTGCTGTACGACCACAAACCTCCCGAATTGGAACCCCAAATCGGCACAACCAAACCTCCACGCGTTCCCTGGCTGTACCGGAACCAGCACGGCCAGAACGGGGACGGAGCGGAGAGGACTTATTCTGAAGAGAGAGCGCCACCGCTGCCTCGCCGCCCTCACCAAGAAACCCTAACATACAAACTGGGAACCTCTCCCCTCCTGCCGGCGAGGAGTCACAGTCCGCCGAGCCCCGAAGGCCATGAAGGCCCCAGGAGCCGGGCGGACCGGCGGGCACGCTGACGGGAGGGCACGAACTCGATGGATCGCTTGGGAGCCGTCGCCTATTGGAGGGAAGCGCCATGCCCTATCATGCCCCACTTAATATATATATATGATCCATACCTTGCAACTTGTTCAAAATAGGACATTTGACCCAGGACGACTGGGACAAGGATGCGGTTTGCCCTTGATGCATGATCACTAAAAAAACTCATCATTGCTCACAATAAATAATCCCAGATTTTGTAATAAACTAACCATAAACAATGAGCAACCGAGAAAGAAGCATAGTAAGGTTTAGGATACGAGAACAGTTTCTTTGCATAGAAAGACAAGAAAGTTCACGTAGACAGTGTCCAGCAGCAAGCGCTTGGATAGAGTTTGACGTCGTTAATCAATCAGGATCCTGATGGCATCAACGGAATTGGCCATCAAAACTAACTCTGCAAAACTAGACGGGTAATTTCGAGCACCCCGTGGTTGAGTCCGGTCATGAAGGACGATGGAGTCAGGTAGCGCGGCGCGGAGCACGACGACGAATTTGGATGGGAGGTAGCTCAGAACGGTGGATTCGTAAGTAGCACAGACGAGCGGTGGCGGTGCGGGAACACTACAGCCGGGGGTCTCGCTGTAACATTATTTTTGTTCGACCCTGAAGATGTGAGGAAGGAGATGGGAATAAGCGTCGTGGGGCCCAACGTGGGTAAATAATATGTAGCTTTGGCATTTTTCGGTATATGGATGGGTACACGATGACTTAGGTTGCTTGTGGGCTTTGATATGGTTATTGTGGGTTTAGCAAGTAACACTATTAACCTTTTTATGTATATTTTGTGTGTGTGTGTGTGTGTGTGTGGGGGGGGTATGGCAGCGGACCTCTTATATCTGTAAGCCCAACAACAATATATTGATCTAATTTAAGGACTTAGGGAGAAACTAAAACTTGGTCGCAGTGTTACAAATATGTATGCGCTGCTTATCAATATTTGACTCGGTGTAATAAATCATTAAGTAACATGTTGTATATTAAGTAAGATGTTAGTTAAAATGTTTGCAATACTGACTAAAGCATCATTAAATAACATGTACATTGCCTAAATTTCGAACATGAGATTTCTAGAATTAGATTTGGATACACATATTTTGCACTTAAAATGTACTGGACATTAAAAAAAAAGTTGCAATGCCAGTGTTCAGTTACAGCCTCACAACTAATGTAGCTCGTACAACAGTAAGTGTACGGCCACGTTGTTGGACCCTTTTGCATGTTGTTGCACTGGTCTCGCATCATTGAAGGTCCGTTCCCTTCCTATAAAGTAGGAGGAAGATATATCATTTGCTTGTCCGGGACACATATCCATGTGTATTCGTTTGGTGCAATATGTGCAAGTTCACCAATAATTTTCTTGCCAACGGATGCTACACAACGCAACCTACATCGGGACAAATTTAGAGTCTAACTAGGTTTGGGACGCATTACGGAACACGCCAATACTCAAGCCCTCGTATTCGGTACATGATACTTGCCATGTACGACAGACAGTTGACGCCTCCGTACTGTGCTGTAAGCTGGCCGTAAAAACTAGCTAGGCGCATGATGGTAAATCCTTTGGAAAATAAATTAGACGCTGAAGCCTCGTTACAGTAGCAAGCAAGTACTAATGCTCTTCTACATGTAAGCCCAATAGAATCATACAGTTCCAGTTTCAGTACGACTAGGGGAATAATAATAAGAACTTGGTCACGTACCGCTTCAAATATGTAGCGCTGCTTAGCAATGTCGGAGTCGTTATACCATAAGACATTGTGGGATCACGTGATCCACTTGGGTGACACGTCCTGAGACCCATGATATCTTTCACATCCTAAATGAACTTCAAAAGCAAAACATTGTGAAAATATGTATAGTTACCAAGTTCACTGTTAATATACCGGAGATTCCAAGAGTACCATGAATGCACTTGATTAAATTTTGATTTCAAGTACTAAGCAACAAATGAACTCAAAGTGGTCCAAACTCTAGCTAGTCATAAAATGGATACACGTGATTAATTCGCACGGAGGACTTTGCAATGAGATACAAGATTTCGTTCACAACTGAACAAACAAAAACCATAACTTTGGAAAAATTGCAAACGAACCTTCATATAAATTCATCTGAGTTGAAAGAAAAAATCTCATATGAACATAGTTTGCCCTTGAAACAACGGACTCCACTGAAAAATCTAAAGTAAGTGTACCCCACCAGATATAGTGTAACTGCATTACTGATCAGCTAAATCGCGAAGAAGTTTGGAAGGAAACTCGGAGATGTCCACCGCCGGTCAGTAAAACCCTCCACCACAGTAATACCTGGCACCGTTAAAGTCTAATCTATTGAATCTCGGTTATGGTAACCCTTCCGCGGTGATATACGGCGGTGGGAACATCATAGTGTTGGCCACCCTCTTATGCAAGGGCTGCAGTCCCTGGTTGTTGTTGTCCTCTCACCATTGTACGTAGATGGATTCTGCATCCCTAGCCAAATATGCATTGGTTGGTCCTCTCTGGGTGTTCCCTAGACCACGCGGCCTCCGATGGTGACACATCTTGCAAACGCGCTAGATTTTGATGCCCCAGCCACCGGCTACTCGATTCTACCATCGAATGGAAATGGAAGGTCAAGATACAATGGCTATCGTCACGGAATCCGATGTGAGAGCAAGTAAGGGAGAAGATTGGTAGGACATAAATGATGGATGCGAGACAGAGTGCGGGGGGGGGGGGGGGGGGGGGGGGGGGGGGATGAGGTCTTCTACACCTCTAGAGAAATTTGGTAGATGCACACACCTGAAAGTCCATACGTACGCACATATTAGATTTTGTATATTACGTCATGGATGTTCCAAGAATTAAATTTGGCCTAGATATTGCATGCAAGTGATTTTTTGCGTGTCAACTAGGCTCCACATCACCGTGCTTCGGCAAAGAAGAGATACAACATGCTTGTCCGTGTAAAAAACTTACACATCTTCTAGTTTTGTAATTTATGTGAGCTTGGAAGGCAACAACTATATGTTTGTATATTTGTAGCGAACATTTCAAATTGAAATTCAAGGATTATTGTATGTTTATACATGGCTTATAATTATACTAGCTTGTCCTTCAGTAAATAACTAGCACACATGCCCGTGCGTTGCAACGGGTTAATTTTTATTAAATATGTTTTAGTATGTAAATAATGGATTGCAAGTTCGGATCTCGGCCTTCGATATTATTTCTAAGTTTTATTAGCCATTTTACTAATATCCTAAGAAAACACCTTGCAAGAGAAAACCTTGTAAGAAATTTATTGTTGCTACCTACAAATTATCTATATTTCGACCATTGACGGAGTTAAAAATTTCTAGATTGGTTATATTTATAAATTCTATTGAAAGTATCATCTATACAATTCGTTTGAAGCACCATGGTTAATCTAAACCTTATCACCATATCGTACATTGGCCATGTTGTCCGAACAAAGTTCTGTGTCTGGGCGGAGGTGCATCCACAGATGTACTGACATGAGTACTAACATGAAGCACACAAATCTGTCATACATCATCAAATCCATGGCTTTACTCTGCAGCAGGAGACGAAAGTCAAAGGTAGCACCCGCGGGCACCTCCTCCTCTCCGCCCTCCTCCGGTGCCACCAGAGTCATCGTGGTCGCATGTGTCACCCGTGAGGAGTCTGCGTGTTGGTTGCCGTCGTGGATTGAAGGGGTGTGCCGCCTGTGTTGCCCGCCCGAATTGTGCATGCACATAGTAAATCCGCCTGTGTTGCCCGCCCGAATTGTGCATGCACATAGTAAATTGAATTTCGATATCTGAATTGACACGATGATCCATAAACAAATAAACCAGGCTCTACCATACAAACTTAGCTGCATAAAATGCCCAAACAGATATAATTAACCATCTAATTAGCTCCATTGTGCAGCTCCAACTTTAACCTGTGACTGAATGGTGCCATCGACATGTATATATATCTGCGACTGAATCGTGTCATGAACAACTATACCTGTTACTGAATCTGAAGCTCTAGCTACGTCTGCACTCTGTCAGGAAGCAGCCTCTAGCTATGTCTACACCGTGACAGGAAGTGCTTCCTGGAATCATGGGATGGGAGTACTATACCAGCAGCTCTTCTCTCATACAGTCGCCTCGTTTTGTATTAGCTTATGCGTCCGCTTCGAATTCCTCCTAATGAGATCAAAATCCAACGCCATCCGATCTAGCCAAAGCTTGTGACCGACGTCCAGAGCGCCACGTCCTTGCTGTTGGGGCGGTTGGTGCCTTGGTGGTGCCGGTGACCATGTCCGGCGCGCGCGGGTGGTGCCCGTCGATGAGCATGGGCAGCTTTTACGCGATGTGGCGCTCTCACTGCGCGTGTTCTCGCGAGTTGGATGCCGTCTTCTTCTCTGCCTGCGCTAATCCTTGCTCTGGCTGACCATGGCGGATCGTAGAGAAGGATCTCCTTGCAAGGCTTGACACCGAGGGGTGGCGCAGCGGCAGCTCTGCAGCTTCCTCCGAGTAGTATCGCCATGAACCCGTGATCCATCCAACTTCTACCGATCTGGAGAGCGACTCAGTCGTATCGGCCGCCTAGGGTTTTTGGTGTAGGGCTACAAGATATAGAGAGGTCTCGGCGCGATGGAATATACTCCTGCTACGGCGCGCCGACTTGTAGATTGCAGTGCAGGGGTTGGGAACTTGGGATGTTTATTTATGAGAGAATATCAGGAGGAGTCTGTGCTGGGTTCGATCTCGTTTCCTATGGGCGGTTGTCTTCCAGAACAATCGAGGCGGACAGAGAGCCGATCCCCTGACGGGCCGAACCCAGGGATCGTATTTGTACATGAAGGCTTTGGTCCGGTTTTTATTACATTTAAAGATTATTGTCCAAACGTTTTTTAACTTACGGGTGGCGTTGGTGGGTAATTATTTACAACTTTAGGGGTAATTCGAATGACGGACCAAACCAAACCGCGGAAGCTTGATTGCTTTTATTATTAGGTAAAGACTATTGAATGCTCAACATTTTGGTCTTAGCTGTTCCACATGACAACTCAAACTATGTCGGTCTTCTCATATTGATGAATTATTTAGATGGTTGTTCTATTGTACCGGATTAATTTAAAGATGCTACCCTTATTTAAAGTGGGTGATGGAGAGCTTGATGCTTCAGCTGCTAAGAGAAAGTAGCCTCACTTTGGGGTGTGGAATTAAAGAGATGCATATCCATGTACAATTGTAATCATATATGCAAGTTCATATTGATTGTATTTGGTAATGGATGAGAGTGTTCACACCACGGTATAGTAGGAGAGCACATTTCATGTCTACGATTTGGAAGCATCGAGGAATCCGATGGCACAAGATGCTTCCCATGTACAAGACAATTCCTTGCCATTTGATGTTGCTCACACTGTTTTTCCTTGTGCAACAATGAAAGTGGATGGAGATAGGTCATGTCATATACAGGCACATTTGAAATAAAAGTGTGGAGATATTTGAAATCCATAGTTGTTTAGATAATGCTAAACATGCATTTCAAATATCATGTCGCAAGCTTAGTTTGATAAAGATACTAAAATTACATGACCACGAGACAATGTTCGTCCGCTCTCGGGGCGAGGAGGTATCGAAATCCCTTAGAAAATTGCATGGACGCTAATATGTTTATACAAGTGTTGCGGGAGGTGAAAATTCCAATGCACAACTCCCAACTGTGTCCCGCTTCACATATAACAATTGCCCCGCACAAAGATTGTTCACTTATATGGATGAACTCCCACTTCGATGTCACCGGAAAGAATCTTGTGGCAACTTAGTAGGGTCAAAGTTATTTTTCCATGTCCTATGACCTACCTTAACAAAAATAAGGAGAAAGTTTATTAGTTAACCTCACACAAATCATCACTATTCCAAAATATTCCTTTCATGTACAAAATTTATCTAATTGTTGAATTCTAGCACTTCTAGTGACATTAAGACGTCCTCCCAATCCTAGCACTCCCATTGTTGTCTATATAAAGCTTCTGCCTATTCAAAAAAAGGGCCGTGTATGTATCTCTTCGATGCAGAGATGGGGATACTTACATGTTTCAAAAGAAAAAAGTCTTATATCTACACTAGTTCAGTCCTCAGTTTGTAGGTGTAGCGACATATCGCTAGAAAGGTGGCATCCGATTGATTGATATATTTTATTGTAAACCTTTGTGATTTGTTATTGTAATAATAAGAAAAAAATGTTCTGTGCATTATTTTGATCCAGAGGCCGGGGGTCGCAACCTTTATTTCGAAAAAAATATACACTAATTTGTCCTTGCACACAAAGGACTACTGACTACTGATACATTTCAGGCCAGCTTATGACATGATAGCTCACAATCCGTGTTCTCTCACCTACTGGCGGATCCCTCGGCAGGGCGAGGAAGTCATCCACCCTAACTCAATTGTCAAATTTTGGAAAAAATATATATATACACATACGCATAATCGATCGATCAATCAGCTGGCTTTCACATGGACAGTCACAAAGATTTATCGTCCCCTAGAACTTGTAGACGACGTTACAGCTTCATTGGAGCGATTAGTAAAATAATTTATTCTTTGTCCTCCGCTTTGAATGTATCATATTCACGGTTGTTGTATTGGAACTGAATTGGTTAAGGAAACGACCCTTATTTAAAGACAACGTAAGAGAGATACTTATCATCACCTTGGGCTCTAGACTTCAAGAGATACAAAGAGCTAGACGCTTTGTTGATTGTCTTTGCAAATGGATGTGTGGGTGTTGACATGAACCACGATGTAGCACGTAGTAGAACACATTACCTGTGCTTGTGAGGCATCAAGGAATAGGGCGACACATGATCTTCATATAACACGAGACCAATAGCAGCGATCCAGCTATATTGTCCAGCTTTGTTGTGGACCAACGCATCACCTTTGTGCAGTTGTGCGTGCGAAGCACTTGAACAGGACCAACAGGATTGTGCATGTGTGGTAGCATTGACCACATGTCGTTCGTTCGGTGTGTTTGCGCTTGTGGGGATGGGCAGGTTGAGCGTGCCACGAGGCGTGCCTTGTTGATTGTTGACCCCTAACGCTGCACTTGAAAGTGCAGTCTGCTTGGGCTGCGTGGCAACCTCATCTCTCACTGCCTGCAAGCACAACTTGAAGAAACGCCACCGGCTAAAATCACCTTCAACGATGTGCACTTGTTTGGATCGTTGACGAACCAATAGTACTGCGTGTTTGGCAACTTTCGGGAAAGGTAATGGTAGTTTAGAGGGGGGAATTAATTGGAGGATTAGACTTGGGAAGTTGATTATTAGTCCCAATCCCATGTTTGGTATGTGGTGGGAATTAGCAGGGGGAATTCATGCTTCTTTTTTTCGTTCACGTCCATTTAGTAGCAGAAACCGCCGATCCTCATGACCTCATCCACTTGATCGCGTAGGCCTCGCCGCGGCGCGCAGACGCTGCTCTTGTAGCCTGCCGGCGTTCACAGAGTCCTCGCAGCCGCACGCGTCAATGCTGCTCTTGTGACATGCCGAATTTGACAACCAGGAGGGGCGCAAGCAGTTGCGAGTTATCTTCGCTTTCGTTGATCCGGCGTTGTCGGCATTTTTCTTCTTCCTTTCTCTTGTTTTTCTTTTGGGTTTGGTTGTGCTGTTTGCCCCAGCGGTGTTCTCTCTGTTGTATCGGATGTTTGCTATATTAATATAGCGGGGCGCAACCAGGACGTGCACATATGCAGTTAACGGAGATCCTTGTAGGTTTTAGCTGTTACATTGATTTCTCAAATAGCATGGCACACACACATGTAACAACCCAAGAAATCGCACCCGCTCTTAGTTCGGAAGGGTGTAAATGAGTCGAAACTAAAATTCGACATGGGACATAGTGAACACAACCCAAAATTTTATTGGGACAACTAGCATCACAAACTCAAACTAAGGGCGCTCTTATTTTTATATATAGATAATGGAAGAGTATGATCACACTAGTAGGCGATTTTACACGCACTTTTCAGTGCAATTATGCTACATGCAATTTTCACGTGCAAAAGTTATTAAAAAACATCCACTACTTAACTTTGAAAATCGCTAGCCAGGTTGTCGTGTCTTGGATCACGGACACCGGGAGTAAATAATACCCCTTTTTAGGTTCGGTATGGGGCGCGAAGGAGTCTGGGAAACGTCTTCCGCCGGGAGAACTTCGTCTAGACCTCCGATCTATATACTAGCAAGCAACGCAGGGACACAGGGAGTTTACCCAGGTTCAGGCCGCCCGGAGGCTAAAAGCCCTACTCCTGCATGTCTGGATTGAGTGGTTTTTCATGTTGTAGCTTTACAGAGGTGGTTGCGGGTGAGAACCCAGGAGGTGTTGGCTAGAGGTTGAAGACGAGCAGATCCTGACTGGGAGGAGATCACCTCTCGCTTCTGCTACTCTTCATCTTGTGCGCTACCTAGCCTAGCCTCCGACTCTCTGGAAATCCGTCCCCTTCCCTCTGGTGCCTTGGTCCTCCTTTTATAGGCTAAGGGGATCCCACAGGGGCACCTTTGGGGGCGGAGGGGTTTTAGGCGGGAAAACCCCTCCGGGTTCTACTTATGGGGTGACGTGGCTTCTTCTCGTCCAAGTATTCTTCTGAGGGGGGTTAGGTGCGGTCGCCCACCTTTTCTGACCGTGTCCCCCCGCGGCGCCTCCATCTTCTTGGCTCCCAAGTCTTCTAGGAGCTTCCAGCCGGAGCTGGCAAGCCTATCCTCTTTCCTTGTAAGGAGGTTGGATCCCGGGGGTGAGCCTGGCCTCCTGCCGGGCGTCGGGGTCCCCGGGACCTCCGCGTCATCTGCCGGGTTGAGGAGACCCCGGGAGGTCCCCCAGTCCGTAGTCGTGGTTTTCGATGTCGTCCTTGCCTGGTCGTCGCGGGGCAGATGGGGGGCCCATCTGCCAGTCTTGAACCTTTGCCTCGCCTTCTTGGTGGGCCCACTGGCGGTGGACCCACTTTGACCGCATCAGGGGAACCCGTGTTCCACTGTTGCACCAGTAGCCCGGGCATAGTCCTGGCGGCCACATCCTTCTGCTGCCTGGGCTAT
The DNA here is from genome assembly GCA_012064385.1 of Puccinellia tenuiflora. NCBI lineage: Eukaryota > Viridiplantae > Streptophyta > Magnoliopsida > Poales > Poaceae > Puccinellia > Puccinellia tenuiflora. Next base: position 292,038 of record QRDG01001188.1, read on the forward strand.
GACCAAAAAAGTCAAAGTGGGTCCCCGGCGTCATGTCTTGACTGTCTTGTCCCATCCGTCGGGGCTGCGCTAGCGGAGGAGCAGCGCGAGCCCCCGGGTCTTCTTCGCCTTGGCGAACATTGCGATCCGCACGGATCGCCAATGCCCGTCCTGAATCCAACGGTAGGAAGCGATCTTAACGTCTCCTCGATCCCCGCGCCGGCCGGAGTGGTGGGGCCACGACCCGGTGCGTGGGATGCCATATAAGCCACGACTCGTGGGAACTGTAGCCGTTACTTCTTCTAATCACAGGAACCCCAAATCGCCGCCCAATCGCTCTTCGTCTTCTTCCTTCTCGCCGCGCACTGCGTGCTTCTTCACGATGGCCAAGACCAAACAATGCGCCTAGAAGAAGCCCTCCGGCGCCTCGCTCGTCAGGAGGCAGCCGCCCCCCAGATCTGAGAAGGCGTTGAAGAGGTCGGAGCACACTGCCGCGGCGGCTAACATGCGCAGGCGGCAGGCACTGTTCCCGAGCATCTACGCCGACGACCAAGAGAAGCTGCAGGCCGCTCGATTCGGGGCGGTCGCGTCCAAGGCAAGGGCTGACACTCCGGCAAGCGCGGCGATAGTAGTCCTGCCACCGTCAGAGACCAGAACCGCCACGCAGATCCCCATTATCGACACCTTCATGCGGATGGGGCTCGTTCCCCCATTCTCAGATTTCTTCCTGCAGATCTTACGCGCGTACTCGCTGAAGCTTCTGCACCTGACACCGGGTGCCATCCTGGATCTGTCCATCTTTGCCTACGCCTGCGAGGCGTTCATTGGAGTGATGCCCTCCGTGGCGTTGTTCCGTCATTTCTTCTATCCCCACATAGGGAAAGAGGGCTGGCTGGGGGGTGGAGTCACGTTCTGCTTCCGCCCGAACGTCAAGCAGGCCTACCCCGAAATGGTGGTGAAGTCCAAGTGGGATGAGTGGAGGAACGGCTAGTGTGAGGTTGGGTAATAAGGGCCACTGTCAGAGTATTTTTTTTTCTTCAATGCATTTTCCCTTATTCGATTAATCAGACTGAAACTCCTCTTCACAGTTAGCAATATATTTTCTTGAGCAGGCATGTGCCGATGGAGCATCAAAACATTTAGGCACAAAGCTATCTGCAATTCGATAGACGCTATCAACACATCGATTCTTGCTTTTCTTATTTCAATCAAGCATCCTATTTGACCATAGCACGCACGGTCTAGAAAAAACGAATAGCCAGTGAAGTGACTGATGTAGAAAAGAAATTCTAGAGAGTAATCGGAAGAAGTATCGATTCCAGTGCTGTAGTCGTACCTCTTGATCTGAGTAAGCCCCGGCGGCCATTCTCCACGGAATCGAAGCGCGGATGTAGTTGCTTGCTGCTGGATTGGTGACCTGCAATATGCTTGCTGCCGCTGGGCGGGGTGCGGACGGGGCGGCGGGCTGCTTGCCGCCGCTGAGTCGATCACCGTACACGGCGGGAGATCGGCTTCCGGCGGCCGGCGGCCGGCGTCATCTTCGGCGGCGCTGGGCGGAGGACCGGCGACAGGAAGATCCGTAGCCTTTGTGCGCGGCCCAAACGTGGCGCCGTATCAGAGCCCATGACGCTTCCCTGGCCAAGGCCCAGAGCTTTCGACCCTGATGCTACACTTCATTATATGCATTTTATAATGTAACATAAGATGGTACACAACTTCATTATATGCATACAGGACTACACCACAATTAGCCAGAAGGACCACGACTCACATAAATCAGTAAATTTGTAGCCACATGGCTCACGCTTTGAATGTTGTAGCTTTGGAACAGGTCACTTGAATACCTCCTACCCTTCTTATAAAGGAGGATGAGATCTCGCCCTCGCCTTGCCAGAGAGAGGAGGGAAACATACCAGTGTACTATTCGGTGCCATATGTGCAAGCTTACCTATAATCTCCTTTGCAATGCATGAAAGCTTCACAACATGAGACCTACAACATCACAAACTTAAAGTGTAGGTTTGGGAGGCATTCGGGAATACATCAACACTACTATGCTCCTCTTCGTTACATTCACCTTCTTTGTCTCGAGAAACGGTTTGGGGCTCTCTAAAAGCGCAATAAGCTAGATGTAGCGACATGCACGGTCGATGTAGCAGGATATAAGATGGATGAGGAATCCTTGAGAAAATGACTCACAATTCAACGCCCAGTAGCTCTGATATATTTAACCTCTGCACATATATGCCACAAACGATCACATCAGCAGCGCTAAAATCTAAGTGAAATAATTGAGGGAAGAACTAGTCTATTTTTGCGCATTTGGGGCGTGGCTGTTACGCAGAGTATTTATCAACAACGTCACGCTGCGCCCCGCGGCGATGGACAACATAGTCCAGATGCATGCCAATAAGAAAGGAATGCTTGCTCTTAACCTCCGACGATAGTGGGAACATAGTAGTGGAATCTGTGGACAGAAAGAGGCCAATATGCGACGAATCGGAGAACAAGACCAAGTAAATCGTCGATTCTTTCCACTCGGAAGCATTTCCTCATGTCGAAAAAGTCTTCCATGCCACGTTCGAAACGTACTTCTTCTATACGACCGCCAGCACATCTGCCGGGATCTCCGCATCGTGATGCCAAGCTGTGAGCACAACCCCTGCCTGATTCCCAACGACACACTTGCTGTTTTTATCCAAGAGCACAAACTCCTCCTCAATTGAGACGTCCGTGCTGGCACATCTACCCGGTCTCGTAGGCACTTCTACCCCTTCTCAGATGTCCCTGAGCTCTTTCTTGTAGGCAGCAAACCGCCAAGAACGTCTCTGGCTTTAGGAAAGCGTCGTCTACTTTTGTTGGTGTCTCATCCACCATTTATGGGTTAATTCTCCGATTGATTGATAACCTATTATTTACCTATTATTTCAGTGCACGTTGTGCCTCCAATTCTTGACTAATCACGTCTTCATGTTTTGGCGAAATAATTTGTACAATTGAAATCTTGGATACGTAAATTGATTTTTCATTCAACGGGAATAAAACTCTGATACAAAGTAATCCGTGACAGCTTCTCAACTGATTCACGTGGAAGAACTTTATGAAGAAGAAGCTGAACTGCGAAATGCTGATCATGGTCCTCGATCGCATGCAGGCTGGTCCTGATGCTGCATCAAGGCCCCATGTTGTACCCATGTGCACTGTATGTTGTTTAGGATGCTCTCCACAGTTTTTTTTAGCGGGCATACTTGTACATGTGACTACAAGTTGTTTTACGCATGAAGAAATCCTCTTCGCACAAATATGTTAGAAAGTTCAGGAAAGATTCAGTGGGCAAACTAGTTAGCATTGTTCAAGTACCAATGATGCCCCTTACTCAAGTCAAATATTTGTCATGCACATTCATCGGCCATTAGTTCCCTTGCAAGCAGGCTGTAGAATTGTATTGAATAATAATCGATAACAATATTGTGCCGGTTACAAGGGGTATATATGAGGGGCATAGGCCACCGACCTAGCCTAACACAAACCGAATAGGACTCTAAAGCACAATTACAACTTGTATTCTAACATCCCCCGCAGTGTCAACGGTAGGCTCGACGATGTTGAGACTGAAACGAATGTCTTGAAACGGAGTTGTCGCCAGGCCTTTAGTAAAGATATCAGCGAACTGGGCAGAAGTAGGCACGTGTAGAACACGAACTTGACCAAGAGCCACCTTCTCTCGAATAAAATGAATGTCGATCTCAATATGCTTGGTGCGACGGTGTTGAACCGGATTCCCTGACATGTAAACAGCTGAAATATTATCACAGTAAACTATGGTAGCTTGCTCAATAGGACGGTGCAGCTCCGACAGCAACTGGCACAGCCAAACCGTATCAGCAACCGCATGAGCCACAGCGCGGTACTCAGCTTCGGCTGATGAGCGAGAGACCGTAACATGCCTTTTTGAAGACCAAGAAACCAAATTGTCACCAAGAAAAACACAAAATCCGGATGTGGACCATCGAGTATCGGGGCAACCAGCCCAGTCTGCATCAGAGTAAGCTGTCAAAGAGGTGGGAGAGGATTTGTTTATATGAAGACCTAAATCTAATGTGCCTTTGAGGTACCTACGAATGTGTTTGACATGGTTGAAGTGTGGAGTACGAGGATCATGCATGTATAAACAAGCTTGTTGGACAGAAAAGGAAATTTTAGGACGAGTGAGAGTAAGATACTGGAGGGCACCGGTGAGACTACGATAAAGAGAAGGATCAGAAAAGGGATCACCATCGGCAGAAAGTTTGGAACCTGTATCAGCAGGACTACGAGACGGTTGACAATCAAGCATACCAGCACGAGAAAGAAGATCTAGAATGTACTGACGTTGAGACAAAAAAAGACCAGAGGAGTCACGGATAACAGCAATACCGAAGAAGTGGCGAATAAGACCTAAATCGGACATAGAGAATTCTTTGCGAAGAAGAGAGATAATATGATCTAAAAAGTGTTGTGAGGAAGCTGTGAGAATAAATATCATCAACATAGAGAAGAAGATAAATGGTGTCGGTATTGTGATGAAAGGTGAAGAGGGAAGTGTCAGAACGGGAAGGAGTGAAACCTATTGTTTGAGCATAAGTAGAAAAACGTTGAAACCAAGCCTGTGGTGCTTGTTTAAGACCATAAAGAGATTTTTGAAGAAGACAAACATGATTAGGATAGGATGAATTTTCGAAGCCAAGAGGTTGTTGACAATAGACTGTTTCTTGAAGAGAACCATGAAGAAAAGCATTTTTGACATCGAGTTGATGAATAGGCCAAGAAGAAGATACGGCAATGCTAAGGACAATACGTATAGTGCTAGGTTTGACAACAGGAGAGAAAGTCTCATCATAATCGATGCCGTGTTGCTGAGAGTAACCACGGCATACCCATCGAGCCTTATAACTTGCAAGACTTCCATCGGAATTAAATTTGTGGCGAAAAACCAATTTTTCGGAGACTATATTTGTGTTTGATGGACGAGGAACTAATTTCCATGTGTTATTTTGAATTAGAGCCTCATATTCATCTTTCATGGCTGCGGCCCAATTAGGATCTAGGAGATCTGATTTGTAAGATTTGGGAATAGAGGAAGAAGATAGAGATGCGTTTAGATTTAGAAGATCTTTAGCGGGTAAACGAAAACCGGACTTGCCACGTGTGCACATGGTATGATCGTTAGTAGGCACCGGAATGGGAATAGCATGAGGAGGAGGGATAGATGACGACGTGGTTGATGCGCCCGACGCAACGGAGGTAGCAGACGCGGGTGTTGGCGGCCGAGACGGCGACGACAGGAAGTCTTCCGCGGCATAGTTTTATGCGTGTTCCGCTACCGCGGCAGAGGTGGCAGCGGGAGCGGGCGCGGCAGGATCGGCTGCCGCGGCAGAGAATTCGGCCTGTTTTGATGCCGCGGCAGGAGCGACGGCAGGATTTGGCTGGAGAAAGAAGGGAAAAGTATTGCGACGAGGGGGATTAGTAGACGGCGTGGATGAGTTAGGATCTAGAGGTTGACGCTCGAAAAAAGGAAAAATATTTTCAGCAATACACATGAACACGACCACTAACGAGATCTAGACAACGATATCCTTTGTGCTCGTCGGAAAAAACTTGATGGACACACGGGGTAGAACGAGGTGAAAGTTTGTTAGGAGAAGTAGAGTAGGAGTTAGGAAAACAAAGACAACCGAAGACACGAACGTCAGAGTAGTTCAGATGAGAGAGAAATAAAGAGAAGTAGGGTGTGGTGTGAGGATTAACTTTAGATGGTCGAATATTAAGTAGATATGTGGCCGTGTGGAGGGCTTCAGCCCAGAACTTCGGAGGCATAGAAGATTGAATAAGAAGAGTGCGAGTGATGTCATTAATAGTGCGAAGAGAACGCTCGGCCTTGCCGTTTTGAGAGGAGGTATAAGGACAGGAGAAACGGAAGAGAATTCCATATTGAAGAAAGAAATTTCTATATTTGAAGTTGTCAAATTCATGACCATTATCACATTGAATAAATCTTATAGGAAGGAAAAAGTGGACCGAGACATAACGCTAAAAGTTAAGAAATATATTGTGAATGTCGGATTTGTTGCGTAAAGGAAAGGTCCAAACATAATGTGTAAAATCATCAAGAATAACAAGATAATACTTAAAACCAGAGACACTTTCTATTGGTGATGTCCAAAGATCACAATGAAGTAATTCAAAAGGAAAAGTACTAGAGGATTGAGAGGAGCTAAAGGGGAGACAAACATGTTTGCCTAATTGACACGACTGACACATAGAAGAATTGTGAGAATCTCTATTACAAGGTATTGAAAATTCACTAAGGAGTGTAGATAACACATTATTATTGGGATGGCCGAGACGTTGGTGCCACAGATCAACAGAGGCCACCATAGACGTTGGAGGGGCAGCGGCCGGAACACCATGGAGGGAATACAAATCACCAGAGCTATTGAATCGAGCGATCTCGGCCTTGGTCCGGTAATCCTTCACAGACAAACCAAAGGGGTCAAATTCGACAGAAACGTGATTATCATTGGTGAATTGGTGAACAGAAATCAGATTTTTAATTAGTGCAGGAGCTACAAGAACATCACGAAGAAGCAAAGGTTTGATTGGGGATTGGATTTGGGCTTGACCGACACAGTAAATAGGAATAGAGGATCCATCACCGAGAGTAATAGAGGGAAAAGGCGACGGTGTGCAAGAAGACAACAAATTACTCGATGCATACATATGACTAGAGGCACCAGAATAAAAAATCCAATCCGTACCTGAGTTCCCTTGTGCAGCAAAGTTATTCATGGCTTGTAGAAAAGCAGCTTGGTCCCAGCTCGGAGTCTAAGTAGAGGCCGATGTAGACATGGGAGCTGGCGGGTGTGGCGGCGTTGGCAGTAGGGCCGGCATCGGCATAAAGACACTACAAGAATTTTGTTGACTCACGACCCTCCATTTTCGTCACTAGAACGTCATGAAAGTTGATCTATGACATTTTTCTGACGAAAAAAAAAACGTCAAATACCAACAGTCAGTAATCAACCAATGCGACATTTTAATTGGAAACGTCACGACCATTTACGACGTTTTAGTATCGTCATAGCCACTATGACGTTTTTAGAACGTCAGTAGCCAACATGCCATGCCACATCAAATCCAACGTGGCAAGTCTGACGTGGCAAAATTGTGACGAAATTAGATTGTCGTAGTCCAAATTCAGCCCAGTCCATTTCAGTAGTCTACCTGGGCTGAGCCCATTAATGTTGGCCTTTTCTTTTTTGTGCTTGGTCTTTTTCGGTCCATTTGTCTTCTGGGCTTGATTGCAGATTTTTGTTTCATTAGCTTATTGGGCCAGAGACTTTTTACAGCCTTCTTTATTCTATGTTTTTTTCTTTGTTTCTTACTCGTCTCGTCCAAGTATGCATAGCAAATATGCAAATGTACACAGGAACTTGAGTAACTAGCATATATACACAAGAATATGAATACACAACACAGGAATTTGAATTCAGCATTCATGTAACTTATCAGCAAACTTCCCAGGACTACAATAACCATTACAAAAATAGCAAGTTCGCAGGAACTTGATGTGGCCTTGGCGTCCACAAACTGCTGCAGTGTACAGCAGGGCAAGTTCGGGAGAGAGCGAGCTCCAGCACCATCTCAAATAGCTGCAGATGCAGACCAACAAGTCATCCGGGAGTGGTGAAACAGGTAAAATAAGGGCCAAACAAATATTAGCATTAAATGATTACACCAGAATGAACCATATGTACACACACGAGAATGATGCGAACAAAACATGGGCGAAAAGCTACTATAGACAAGCAGAAAAATAACACATAGATAGGTCTCTCAGATGAGATTAAATCTTATATTACATCAAATAAGTGGATCAGATTAGAACTTGCAGGTTAATGTGTAAATGATGAATCTTAATTGCCATTAATCTGAGTCAGAAAAAGAATGATACTTCTAAGCTAACGTGTCTCTCAACCTGATGGAATTATACCACTAAAATGAGAGAGAGCAACCAGAGAATCAAACAGGCACACATATACAAACACATAGTACCATGCAGAAGTAATGGTTTCAGTGAAACGATACTCGTCCGTGCAGAACTCTGCCCTGCGCTCACAAGAGCTAGCAAGAGAGCAACCAGTCGAGAGGTACACATGAGAAATCTTGAGGCCTGCAATGATAGAAAGCATTTAAAACAGTTAGAAAAGCTCATGGTGTAATCAAATAAGACTCAAGGCCTGGGCCACCAAATTGATCATAGAAACGAAAACTGTTATAAAGGTTGTTAACCTATATTGCTATTCATAAACCAGTAGTAATACTACTGTTACTAGAGGAAAATATGATGTATAGTATAATCCGAATGTATAGAACCAAGAATATGAGAATGAGCATAATCCATTGCATAGTACTGCTAGTCTACTACATCGCCTAATAACTTCAACTCAAATATAAGCATGTACTAGCTCAGGGAATGCATGATTTGGACATTACTAACTTTACATAGAGATCATAATTACGACTAAGTCCCATATGAAATAGAAACTGAAATTAGAAACAGACTGACCAAATTGCATTTAACTTCTGTTTTTCTCTCACCTGAGGCTTCTTATCCTCCTCCTTTTGCTGATGTTTGAATATTATCTCGCTCAACTCTGAAGAGAAGGCAAAGGAGATAATTTAAAATTACAAGCAGCAACCCGATAAGAAAAATCTTGGTACTGCCTACACAGCTATCCAACGAATAAGACAGGAGAAATGACATCCTATATGGAGCTTAAGCAATGTATCACTTTGTTCAGTAAGGAGAAATGACAAATCTATTGCTGCAGCCTGCAGAACAGTCTCACACCTACCCTCTCTCAAATGGAACCTTTTTCGCTAACTAGCAATATCCGACCAAAATAAAGTGTAAATCTGAAGCTTCAGCGATCTTCACGGAACTAAAATACAGAGCATCGGGGTGCAATCTGCAGGTACCTTGAGGCTGGTGCGACCACCGCCATGCGCTCCTTCAGGCGTCAGTGAGGAAGTCCGAGACGTAGAGGATCTGGTCGAGCAGGGCCCTGACGCGCGCGGTGATGATGAGCATCCTCATGGGTCCTTCACCCACAGTCCACAACCACGGCTGCATAGGGCATATAGAAGATCAGAATCAGGGGAGATCTACTACCGAAACCAGAACGGGATGAAGAAAGAGAGAAGGTACGGTTCTTGTTCTGCGGATCCTGTGCTGCACCTCCTGCGTGCCCTGGAACCCGTCCTTCAGGCTTTCATCAGCGGCGCATACAGGGTAACTGAGCGCGGGTCACCATGGCTGGTGGTGGGCAGGTGGGGAGGCGTCGGGGGTGGGATCTAGGTTTTGTGGCGTTGGGTGTTCGAGAGGTGGAGGCGCGGACGGGGGAACCGAGCTCGCGAGCGCCGCCGTCCGCGCAAGATCGATGGGAGCTCGTGGCGGCAGATCGATGGGATTTGGGGCGACGCGAGGGGAGGGAGGAGAAGGGAGCGAGGTTGTGGCGGCGCGAGGGAGGTTAGGGTTGGACTGACTTTGGACTTGCACAAATATCGGGTGAGGCGGGATGCCAAAATAAAAGGTTGCGGTGGCGCGATGGTGTCCCAAAATTTCGTCTCGCGCCGCTCGGCCCCTTTTCAGATTCGTTTCGCGCTTCTGCCAAAATCCAACGCGGGACAACACAGGCGAGATCAAATTTCGACCGTTGGATGGACGTCATGTGGACGGCTGAGATCTGCTTCACTGGTGTGATCCGTGGATAGTCTGTTTTGTTTAGCTTATGACGTTTTGGCTTTAGCAGACCACGACGTTCTTGAGCCAAAACGTCGTTATTTTCTAGGGTTTTCACCACCCAAAATGGCTAATGACCTCCTATCTTCAAAACGTCATAGATCTATGACGTTTTCGTCCAGCGTCGTTATGAGAACGTCACTAGTCAACACATTTCTTGTAGTGGTTTTGACAATCGTTGGCCTCTCTTGTTCAATGCGGTCATTGACAGCTTGGATTTAAGAGAGATTTCAATGGTTGGGAGACAGTTCACTTGGGCTAATTCTCTGCCTGAACCCACATACGAAAAACTGGATCGCGTGCTGATGGACGCCGATTGGGAATCCAAGTTCCCATTGGTTTCAGTACGGGCTCTAGAGCGTATTGAGGGTCTGTCGGATCATGCTCCTATTCTTTTGTCCACCGGTATGGTTACTCCTCCAACCAAACCACGGTTCAAGTTTGAACTTGGTTGGCTGCTGAGGGAGGGTTTCCATGACATGGTTAAAAGGATTTGGGACAGACCAGTCGCGGGTGCCTCTCCGATCCAGATATGGAATAACAAGATGCGGGCTATGCGCACTCATCTTGTAGGGTGGGCACGCCATACTACTGGTTTACTTAAAAAAGAAAAGTTACGCCTTTCCTCCATTATTGATGATTTGGAGGCTTTGGCAGAGGTGCGCTTATTATCCCCACAGGAAATTGAGCTGAAAAGCCAATCCAATGCGGAAATAGCCAAACTTCTGCGTGAGGAAGAGTTGAAATGGTATCAACGTTCTAAAGCAAAATTCATCCTTCAAGGGGACTCGAATACGCGCTATTTCCACAGTACCGCCAATGGCAGACATAGGAAAAAGCGCATTCATTCCCTAGTGCAGGATGAAGGAACGATTGAGGGCCAGGAGCAACTAAAGACGTACATTACTAATTATTATAAGGGGCTGTTCGGAGCTCCAGAGGAAGGGAACTTCACTCTGGACGAGTCTAGAACAGCTGATATTCCCCAGGTTTCTGTTGAAGAGAATAACCTGCTCACTAAATCCTATTCAGAGGAAGAAGTGCGTATGGCTGTTTTCCAAATGGAACACAATAAAGCACCTGGACCGGATGGTTTCCCAGCAGAGTTCTATCAAAATTTCTGGGATGTAATTAAGTCTGATTTGCTTAATATGTTTACTTCCTTACACGCTGGTCAACTGGAGTTATTTTGTCTGAATTTTGGTGAGATTATTTTGTTACCTAAGATTAATGAGGCAGAAAGGATTCAACAGTATAGACCTATCTGCCTTCTTAATGTAAGTTTCAAAATATTCACTAAAGTTGCAACGATTCGGCTGAGCAGTGTGGCGGACCATGTGGTCCGGCCTTCTCAGACTGCCTTTATGCAAGGCCGCAATATCCTCGATGGGGTTGCAATCTTGCATGAAACGGTCCATGAATTGCACAAGAAGAAACTGAATGGGGTAATTTTAAAAATTGATTTCGAAAAAGCTTATGATAAAGTTAATTGGTCTTTCCTTCAACACACGCTCAGAATGAAAGGTTTTTCTTCTGAATGGCGTGCGCTTATTGATTCCTTTGTTTCGGGTGGAAGTGTGGCCATCAAATTCAATGATGACACTGGTAGGTACTTCCAAACGAAAAAGGGTCTTAGACAAGGAGACCCTCTGTCGCCAATACTATTTAATATAGTGGCGGATATGTTGGCCATCTTGATCGAGCGTGCTAAGTCTGGGGGTCAAATTGAAGGTGTGATCCCCCATTTGGTCGATGGTGGATTATCGATCCTTCAATACGCCGATGATACAATCCTTTTTATGGATCATGACATCGAAAAAGCTCGGAACCTAAAGTTAATTCTATCGGCATTCGAGCGATTATCGGGTCTAAAGATAAACTTCCATAAAAGTGAATTGTTTTGTTTTGGCGAGGCCCAAGATGAAGCTTCTGTGTATGCCGAACTTTTTGGGTGTGCACAGGGCCAATTCCCTATCAACTAGTTGGGGATCCCGATTCATTATCGGAGACTCACAAATGTTGAATGGAAATTGGTGGAGGCAAGACTTCAGTTTCGTTTAAATAGTTGGAAAGGTAAACTCCTATCCCTCGGAGGAAGATTGGTTCTCATTAATTCAGTACTGACAAACATGGTGCTGTATATGATTTCCTTCTTCCAACTGCCTAAAGGGGTCTTGAGAAGATTGGATTATTTCCGATCAAGATTCTTTTGGCAAGGGGATAGTGAGAAGAAGAAGTATCGACTGACTAAATGGAGTGTGGTTTGCCGGCCAAAAGACCAAGGTGGGCTCGGAGTTCATGACCTCGAGGTCAAGAATAGAGCACTACTTGGTAAATGGTTATTCAAACTTCTTTCGGAAGAAGGAATTTGGCAGACTCTTGTGAGAAGGAAATATGTGGGAGAAAAAGCTGTATCCCAGGTTGTTTGGAAACCTGGAGATTCACACTTTTGGGCTGGTCTCATGGCCACAAAAAAGTATTTCTTCCCACATGCTTCATTCTCCATTAAGAATGGATCAGAGATTAGGTTCTGGGAAGATAGATGGCTTGGCCAAACTACTCTTCGTGAACAGTATCCGGCTCTATATAATGTGGTGCGTTACAAAGGCGATACATTGGCTAAGGTGATGGGTACGTCCCCACCTAATGTATCGTTTAGGAGAACGCTATTAGGGCCTAGAGAAGCAGCTTGGAATGCTTTGTTGCTTCGGTTGGACTCTGTTCAACTCCAGGGAGGCCCTGATGAACTGCGTTGGATTCCAACTAAGAATGGTATTTTCTCGGTTGCTTCCATGTATAGAGTTCTTATCCAATCTGATGTTCCGGTTGATTCTAATAAGAAAATTTGGAAGATGAAGATACCTCTCAAAACAAAGGTGTTTGCGTGGTATCTTCGTCGGGGAGTTATTCTTACAAAAGACAACCTTGCCAAGCGCAACTGGCATGGGAGTAAAAAGTGTGTTTTCTGTACTCATGATGAGTCCATTAAACACCTTTTCTTCCATTGTGAGTTTGCTCGGTCTATATGGTCAGCTGTCCAAATAGGTTCTACCTTATATCCCCCGCGGAGCGTTGCAAATATTTTTGGCAACTGGCTAAATGGGGTTGATCCTAGGTTTAAATTACTTATTAGGGTGGGAGCGATTGCCGTTATTTGGTCGCTTTGGCTGTGTAGAAATGACAAGGTTTTTAATGACAAAAATTCCTCTATTCTGCAGGTTATCTACCGTTGCACAGCTACTCTCCGATTATGGTCGGTCCTTCAGCGTGTGGAGCACCGGGATTTGTTCTTGGAGGTATCGTCGCGATTGGAGGCGGCAGCCAGGGAGCTTTTCTCCCGGCATGGATGGTCGCATAGCCTGCGGATCAGCTCTTAGTTTCCTTGGGCGGTCTTACAATTTCTCAAGATGATATGTAATCCGCTCTTTTATTTCTGTTGCTTTGGACATGTTGGACGGTTTTGGGCTGTGTGCATCTCAGTTATGCAGAGGCCGGGTGTAATGCTTAATACTCTTTAAGTAATAAAATCCCTTTATCAAAAAAAGAAAGAAGCACAAGCTACACAAGAGCAGCAGGTAGAAAGCAATAAGGAACTCATATTGGATCTAAGAGTATCTGTTCTTATCAGTTAATAGGAATAGAGTGAAAAGTATCAGTTCTTATCAGTAGATCACAGCAGCACATCTGTCCAGGAACTGGACAGAGGCTTGAACACATTTTTATAACCCACAAACATGATCGCGGTCATGTACATACATGATCTGATAAGCAATAGACTACCAACACCAAATCCAAGTCACTAGATCATGCACATCATGTACTCAAGTTTCAGAAAAAAGTATAGACACGCATCAGGGTCTAAAATACACATTTAAGCATAAATCTGAGCAAATCTTGCTCAAACAGCATGCACACAAGCACTAGGAGATTCACCGGCATGTCCAGATGAATAAATCATCACCAAAAACACCCACAGTTCACAGAAAACTAACTGAACATGATCAGGACATGGTTGACAGTGCAGATAAAGGAAAATGATAGCATATAATCTAATCATGCACTAGATCATCAAGCATCTGTTCAATATCCATAGTATCATCACCCATAAGTCCAAGAATGGACTGGAACATGGATCACCACACGCACAAAGACCTAGGTATAGAGCAGAGAGAGAAAAGGGATAGATAGATCGAGATCACTCACCAGCGCACGGCCAGGGCCAGCACCACCGTGGCGTGGCGAGGCAGGGCTCACGCGACCACGATGGCTGGTACCGCAACGAAGACGACGACAGCGTAGCTGCACCAGGAGCGCCGGAGCACTTCAATCTGCGCCGAGCAAAGGCGGAGACAACCAGCGTCGAGAGAACCCAGGAGTACACCAATCACCACGGAGCCGAAGAAGAAACGGCGGAGCACCGGGGGGCCGTGGCAATCAAAACCCTAGAGGTGGGATTAGCGTTGCGCGAGCACAGGAGCGCTCGAGGAGCGAATCCAGCTGGAGATGACGACGCGTCGGTAGGCGAGCAGATTCTGACCCGTGGCTGCGGCGTATGTGTCCTGAGACGGCGGGGCAGCACGTCGGCGCTGGAGGCAATGGGAATCGTGGAGATCTCGAATCGCGCGCGGGTGTGATTACGAAAAGGGTACCCTTTAGGGAAACCGGCTTTGTACAGGATGCCACGTGGTGCACCCTACCGAAGCCCCACGTGATGCAGCTGACGAGTCGATCGGAAAGCCGCAGCGTACGACCGGATGGACCTTCCGCGTACGCTGCTGCAGAAAGCCCCTCGCGTACGACCGGTTGACCACGCTTGCGCGCGATGCCCGTCGCGGCAGGTCCACTGCGTGTGCGAACGGTACTGCACGTCGTTGGTTGGTTGAGTTGTCCAGCGAAAGTACAGAAGCAAAATATATAAAAGCATGAGTACACCGAATCAAATGTTAGTATAAAATAAATCTAAATCTCTCTTGCATAGCGGTATATAAATTGGGTTACTTGCCACCCCCACCCTAACACCTAAGTTATATATACGAGTTACAAGTTTTTCTTAATCTAGCGGCTCGGTTTCATCCCCCGTCGCCGCTACCGCGGCGTACGGGGGGACTCAGGCTCGGGGCGTTAGGGTACGGAGGCTTTATCGCTCGTCGACGCTATCGCGTCGACGGCGATGAATCCTCCGTATCCTAACGCCTACGCTAACGCGCTACATGAAAGTACAGAGTATATATAATAGAAAGTACAGAATAGTGCGATTCGGATGTAGATCCGCGCGCACATCGGTGTACACCCACGCGAACCTGCTGTACATCCGCGCCCAACTCACCTGTACATCCGCGCGCACATCGTCGTACATCCGCGCACACATCGTTGTACATCCGTGCAAAAGATAACAAAAATTACAAAACTACACATGATGTACAACTACAATGCTACCGAGTGTACAAACTATATAGAACCGGTAGTACAAAAAAAAAGTTTCTCGAAACCTATCAACATGGGATCTAGTTTTGAAGATCTCGACGCGAAGTTCTCAAATATGAAAACGGTTCGTAATTCTAAAATACGATTCTATAGATATTTCATTTTAAAAAAATGAATCTAAAAATAAATGCGTTTCCATCCATCCGTACTCCAACCGGTGGGATGGGAAAATCCCATCCAAAACTCTCTAGTGTTGCCACTTGTCATACATGCAAACACCCACGGGGGACCAAACGAGGAGAAGGCGCCACTTGGCGCGAGGAGAGCGGAGGAAAAGTTCCCTTTGCAAAGGGAATCCTTTTTTTAGTGATTACCAACGCGCACGCGAGAGAGAGGAGCGACCGCAAGAGCTGGGTTGGGTTGGCCCGGTTCGGTAGAACCCAAGGCCCAGTCAAATGGACCAGGGTAAGTTGGGCTTGGGCCGAGCCCAAAATCATTTTAAATCAATAATACTACATATTGATTTGTAAGAAAATTCACTAAAATAGGAAAATCATTCTAAAAATTATATAAATTCCCATAAAATAGCTGAAATTAAAATAATTATATTTAAGTTATATACTAATTATAGAATATAAAGATGATTTTCATTGTATATTTAGAGGTTTAGATGATGATGTAATTTTTTTGGTTTATTTCAAAACGTTTGAATAATTTGATTTTAAAAACGCAAAAATATGGGGAAAACATTTTAATACTTAATAATATTAGGAACATAATTTATATTTTTGATCAATTATTAAGCAAAATAATCATTTAAAATAAATATTCACACTAATGTTATTATTAAACAAATTAAATATTAAAGAAAAGTCAAGTAAATAATAAAATATTACAAATGGGAGATAAATCATGAATAATTCCAAAATGGGGAATCTTAGGTTTTCAAATTCAAAATCATAGCAAAATAGCATGAAATTGGATCTTTAAACAATCCCCTTATCGGACAAGGCACTATCTCTCAGTTTCAAGGCAAGTTCAACCTTGCTGATGAGTCATGACCACTTTGAAGTAATTTTATAAAGTTATTGCAATATATTTGTACTGTCTATTATCTGCATTGAAATAATTGCTACTTTCATAAATTATGAATTGACTATGTGGTGGGCAATGGAACCACGGAATAATGGATGTGGTGGTGGTTCCATTGTGTCAGGTCTATTAATTTAGATAGGGTTAACAACCAATGTCGGCAATTATTTTTGCATCCTATCAACAACGTTGACCATTATTCTCGGTATGAGATGGGCAAGTCTGAATTATGTTATTCCTTTCGCATATACTCAGACGACTATGCCTGGTTGAGTCATTGTAGGTGGTCAATGTTCGTAGAAGCGCCCAAAACTTCCCACCTTGCGGGGTGACGATATTAGTGTCTCAGGAGTGGTAACAGGTATGATCGGGGGGCCGGTACTACATTGATGAAGACAACCGGTGATTAGAGCCACATTACGATTAGGGCGGATCTCTGAGGTCGTGGAGAAGAACTCGACATGGCTTGTTGACCTTAGACCGGGCCACATTACACCAAGGAATGTGGAAAGAGCAACAAGGTTGTTGGGGATATGCCGAACAGGTACCTTCATGGAGGTGACTAAAAGCCAGCATACTAGTGTGGCCCAAGTGGTGGTAAGCCAATCCGGCTTACCGGGCGGCCCAGTATGATGAAGCGCAGAAGGCCGATCCGGCTAAGGGAAGGTTCCAGAAGGCGGCCTGCATTGTAGTCGACTTGGATCCCAAGGCAAGGCCCGAGCCGGATACGAGTATAACTCTTTAACTTAATCGGTTAGGTTTCCTCCTGCAAGCCCTAGGTCCGGACGCCTTTATAAGCCGGCCTACGGGACGCCTTAGGGAACGCTCTAACATTCATTGTAATCGGCTCTTGTTGCCTTATAGTGAATTATAGAAACACGTAGGGTTTCGCCATCGCTGCGAGATCCGAAGCTGGGTAAAATCATGCCTATCCCGTCACCGGAATCACCTACGTCTCCACCCACCTCTTTACCTAGCCGGATGGCACCCCTGTCTCTGCTAGATTCGACGATACCTCGACAGTTGGCGCCCACCGTGGGGCAAGAGATGTCCGGGGTTACATTCCGGGCGGGATCTACTGGCGGCGTCGACGACACCATCGCGGTCGGCTTGGTCAGCTACTACGATGAGACTGGAGCTGTCCACGTCTTCAACGACGGCTTCTGGACGCCGGCAAAGGAGAACCCCGCCTGCTGGTCCATGTTCTCTATCGGCGGCTGATACGTGTCAAACGTATCTATAATTTGTTTATTGATCCATGCTAGTTATATGCCATTGTTGCATGTTTTCACTATCTTATTATATCATTTTTAGGCTTTTTGTCGGACTAACCTATTGACAAGATACCCAATGCCAGTTCCCTGTTTTTGCTGTTTTCTATTTCAGAAAATCCACTTCTAGAAATATTCTCGGAATTGCGCCAAAATTTACAGAGATTTCTTATTTGCCATGACGAAGTTGGAGACCGAAGGGCGACCGCTGGCCGCGGCCCCACTTCGACCCGCGGCTGGGGCCCGCCCTGCTCTCTAGGCACCGCCTCAGCCCCCCTCGACGCTTATAAATTCACATTAAACCTAATTTCGTCGGTGGGACGATTATTTTCTAGAAACTCCGTCCCGAAGCCACCGCCACCTCGAAACCTAATTCGGGGAGATTCTGAAGCTATTCCTGGCACGCTTCCGGAGGGGAGATCGATCCCGGAGGGCTCTTCATCGCCATGCCTTCCGCCGGGATGATGTGTGAGTAGTTTCACCTTGTACTACGGGTCCATGGCAGTAGCTAGATGGTTGTCTCTCTCCCTTGTCCTTCATGTTTATGATCTTGTGAGCTGCCCTACATGATCAAGATCGACTATTTGTAATGCTATATGATGTGTTTGTTGGGATCCGATGGATTATGAAGTTGTGATCAGATTGTGCATGGTTCTTATATGTTAATTTATGTTCTTGCATGCTCTCCGATGTGTGTAGTTGCTTTGGCCAAGTGATTGCTTATGTGTCCAAGAGAGAGTTATGCTAGATAGTTGGTTCATGCCCCCTCTTGTGCCTGGGCATGAGTGACAGAAACCTCTAAGGATGAGGGTGTGCTGTTGCGACTAAGGGTAAAACAGCGGTGTTTATGTCTTTATGATTATGAATATTTCTTACATCATACACTTTACTTAATGCAAATGTCAGCTGCTTGCAACTTAATCCCGATGGGTGACATGCTGGATAGCGATTCCTAGGTGGACTTTTTAGACAAAGATGCAGTTGGATGATGCAATTTGTTCCTTGTTGTGATGCCTACATGAATATTACCATGAACACTTTGATATAGCTAGATTAAGTTTGTGTTATAATCTTGTCAATTGCTCAACTGTAAATTGTTTACCAGTCATATGAGTATTTTATTTATTGGAGAGACACCACTAGTGAACCCATGGCCCCCGGTCCATCTTTTTACATTGTTTACAATCTCGTTTACTCGCTTTTCATATTCACTTGCTCGCTGGTCCGTTTCCATAAATTCAGTTCACTACACTATAGGTTTAACCACTTTGTTTTCAGCAGTCCGGGAAGATTGACAACCTTCCTGCCGTTGGTGGCAAAGTAATTGGTTGAGTGTGTGCAGGTGCACATTCGTCGACGGTTAAGCGCCAGAGACCATTGACGTTCACCTCGTTGTTGATTTCAAAGTTCTACTGGTTCGATTAAACCTCGATTTTTAATTGAGGGAAAACTGCTACTCGCTACATCCACGCCTTCGCTTGGGGCACCACCCAACTCTACCCACACTATCAAGCAGTTTTCTAGCGCCGTTGCCGGGGATTTTGGAGCTGCAGCAAGGGGAGTCTCGGACTCTCAATCACTTTACTTTGTTTTTGTCTTGCTTAGTTTACTTTTTTTGTTTTGCTTATTTACTTGTTTAAAAAATTTAAAACCCAAACAATTAGTGTAGTCTTTATTTCTGTCTTGTTAATTTGCTTTTTTAATATGTCTTCTACTGAGAGCACTAAGTTGTGTGACTTTACTAGCACTAATAATAATGATTTCATATGCTCTCCAATTGCTCCACCCGCCACTAAAGCGAAATCTTATGAAATTAAACCTGCTTTGCTAAATCTTGTTATTAAAGAGCAATTTTCTGGTGCTAGTACTGATGATGCTGAAGGGTTCGTTGCATAGAAAATAAAAAAATTCCTATGTGTAACAGCCCCAGTTTGGTACTGAGAAATATGAATAATTTTTTCACTTTTTGCATACATGTTTGCATCATGGCATTTGTTTAAATTGCTAAAGTGTAACCAGCAACAAATGGAAAACCATTAAACAGGGGAAGCCAAACTTTCCCAAACCTCCAAACCAAGAAATGCAATCAATGGTACCAACCATATCTTGGCAAGTAAACATATTTGTCCAAGAGGACCCCTAATTTCAAAACAATGTCTAAGACACAAATGGCATGGCCTCCAAATGGTTTCTAATTTTCAAACTTCAACGGTGGTTCAAATCAACTCCTATTTTTGAACCCATGTCAAGCTGTTCCAAAAATCCAAATAAAATTATGGTGAGCTTCCTTACCTTATGGAGAGGCTCCCTGAAATTTTATAGATTTTTCTAGGGTTGTTTAGATGCCCAAATAAAATAGAAAGTTTCTGTTTTGAAAGTGTTCGTCGGTACTACCGGGGCTTTAGCCGGTAGTACCGATCGTCGTCTTCCCTGTGGCGACAGTGCGGGCACTGCGCCATGCCGCGCACCTGCTCCCTCTGCAAGCTGCTATGCCCACCTAGGGTTAAGGAGACCCCGACCGACGCTCACCTGCTCCCTCTCTCTCTTCCCTATCCTTTCCTCCCCGTTTTTCCGGATCGAGATCCAACCCTAGCTCCCCCCCCCCGACCGACACTGCCCCGCCGGCATGCACCGAGCGTCGCCGTCGTTAGGAGCTTCCCCGAGCAGATCTACGCCGGCCATTGTCTCCGCCGTGTCGCCCTCTACCTCCTCGCCCGCGGAATCGAGCCGGGGTGCTCTGAATCGCCGGCGCCGCCCGTTCTTCTCCGCCTCCGTCCGCCGCTCCGCCGATCCGATTGCCGCCGTCCTCGACCCTCTTCGGCACCGCCAAGCAGCTGCTCACACTCAGGGTGAGCTCGCCGTTCTCCTGAACCTATTCTCCCTTCCCTTCCCACCATTTCTCTCCGTAGCTCCGTCGTGGCCGTGCGTGGCCTCCGCCGCGGCTCGTCACCGGGGCCGTTACCGGCGACCTCTTGGTCCGTAGCGCCGCCAGTAGCTTCCCCGTAGCACGGCGAGTCGATTGCGTCCAATTATGCGTCATAGGAACCACCGCGTGGCCGTGCGCGTGCTCACCGTCGTCGCGGTCACCGCACGCGCTCGCCGCGGCCGTGCTCAAAGTCCTTGACTGGAACTGAAAGGACACGGATGTCGCCTAGAGGGGGGGGGGGGTGAATAGGCGATTTAAAATTATTACGGTTAAGGCTTGAATAAATGCGGAATAAAACTAACGTTTAATTTATCAAGCCAAAACCTAAACTAGCTAGGTTTACCTATGTGCACCAACAACTTATGCTAAGCAATATAATCAACTATCTGATAGCAAGATATATAACTTCAAACTCTATGGCTATCACAAAGTAAATAGCATAAGTAATAAACTCGGATATAGAAATACCGAGGCACTTGGAGACGATGATTTATCCCGAAGTTCACTTCCCAATGGAAGCTAGTCTCCGTTGGAGCGGCGCGGTGTTCACCAATGTGAAACACCGAGTAGCCTTGATATGGAACACCGTATCTCCATTCTATCTTACCACCGATGTGGCGAGGCACTTGTCACTATGTTGCCGTTGAGATTGACAACTAGAACCTTTACAAGGATGAAGCTCACTCCACAAGTTGGAGGGTCTTCACCAAATGCACCGAGCCGCCAAGACTTGATGCGCCAAGGCCGGGGCACACACCACAACTCAATTGGTGGCTCCCGGCAATGTCTTCGTAGCTACCAAAGCTCCGAGACGAACAAGGTTGAGTCACACTCCACAATTGGAGGCTCCCAACAAATCCCGTGAGCCACCAAGACTCCGAGAAATCAACAACCGTCTAGGGTACCAACATGCCCTAGAGGAACAAGCTCTAGGGCACCCAAGCACCCAAGAGTAACAAGCTTCTCAACTTCACTTTTCACGAATCACCGTGGAGAACTCAAACCGATGCAACTAATGCAGTGGCAAGAACACACTAAGTGGTCAAGTTCTTCCAACTCGAATCAAACCAAAGCAACTAATGCTTGGGAGGGATTAGAGATGAAGAACAAAGGAGAAACACCAAGAAACTCCAAGACCTAAATCAAAGATGTTCCCCTCACTTAGAGGAGATATGGTTTGGTGGAATAATAGATCTAGGCCTTCTCCTTCAATCCTCCAAAGATCAAAGAGTTTGAGTGGAGGTATTGGGAGATCTATAGGATTTGAGCTCTTGCAACAATGGAGAGAGAGAAGGGAAAAATGTGCTCAAGAGGTCAACAAAGGTTAGGGTTCACTTGGGGAAGAAGACCCCTTAAAAGGGAGCCAAAAATATGGCCGTTAGGCCAATTTTCGGGCAGCCGGAGGAGGGAGGCCGGCCTGGCCGACCATAGCCCGGCCATGATGGCTGGCCATGCAATCAGAGAGGCCCCGGCCATGGGGCCGGCCATTTGGCCGGCCATGCTGGCCTAGCCAAACCAGTGAAACTAAAATTGCAATATCTTTTGCATCCGGACTCCGTTTTCGACGATCTTGGGCTCGTTGGAATCACCATAATGAGCACTACAAGATTATGCATATAAACATCATAGTCCAACAAGATATTATAATAACAAATTTAGGAAAGGTTAAACCTCTCCCTTGCAAACCGGAACCGTCATATCTTTTGCAAATGAAGTCCGAAAGAGGTGAAACCAATTTTGTTGGAAAGAGGATGATAGTAACTATCCTTGGAAATATTTGAAAACAATTAAGAGATAAATTCTCAACACATGTATGTGTGGATAATTTCTCAAGGACAAACCGACAATATTTCTAATATCGAAAACACAATGGAAGACGCATATGAAAACCGTTTTCGATGAGCTTGGCTTTGTCATGACAAGCACGACAAGCACCAAGACCACACCATGATAAGAGACAAATAAGAACCAATAAAGATGATGCAACGAAATCCATTTTCGGTGAACTTGGTGTTGTCATGACAAGCACGACAAGCACCAGGACCACACCACGATAAGAGCCAAATAAGAACCAATAAAGATGATTGCAAGAATGTAAGGATGCAAAGGTTTGAGCTCTCTACGACCGATATGCTAAAGCTCACTTGAGAGCCCCTCTTGATAGTACGGTTACCTATCCTAAAACCCGGCCTCCCAACTACACCGCGAGACCGGTAAAATAGAAACCCTATCAAGATCATACCTTTGCCTTGCGCATTCCACTTGAGCTAGATGATGACGATCTTGATCTCCTCTCAAGTGGATCACCTTTCTTGATTACGCTCCACTCGGTGAAGCCTCGCATATTGCTCCCCCATACACCAATATGGGAGAGACACTCTTTCGCATATCTTCACTTGCCCTTATCTTGTATGTTGATCAACTTGCACTTAGCCTTGATCAACATATAATCTTCTTCTTTTAGCTTCGCCTCCAACATATGGAGTTCAAGCATTCCATACGGACCAACACCTTATATTGTATGTTGATCAACTTGCACTTAGCCTTGGTCAACATATAATCTTCTTCTTTTAGCCTCGACTCCAACATATGGAGTTCAAGCATTCCATACGGACCAACACTGCAAATATAACTCAAAGGACACATTACTCCATAGAGATTGTCATTAATTACCAAAACAACATATGGGGGCAACCATGCTCTTTCAATCTCCCCCATTTTGGTAATTGATGACAATCCCTTTTAAGAGGGTTTATATAATGAATTAAATAACCTTGCAAGACGAACACGCAAGGATGCATGAGCATGAGAGGCAAATGCTTAAGAACCAAACTAAAGCATAAAGCCAAATTCCCTTAAACTCTCTAAACTTCTCCCCCATTGGCATCGATTGCCGAAATGGGAAGAAAAATTTAGAGAGCCAATATAATATGAGTCCTCCATAAAGTGTGCATTTCTCAAGATATGAGTGAAATCAAATGCACATATTCATTGACGAATAATTAGAGGGAATCAAACTATATTGAGGATCCAAAGATTGCAAAAGGATGAAATCATTCTAAACATCTCCATAGAGGAAAAAAAAGCAATCGAAAAGATCCAAAGCGAGAGTTCTAAATAAGAATGGAGAAGCTCCCCAATGTTCATGCACTATTGAGGAGTGCACAAATATGGTATCCTCGCTCCCCCAAAATCATCTAGAACACTCACCAAGTGCAAGGATGTAAAAATTAAAGCAAAACAAAGCACTTGCACCAATGATGTGGTTGAGCCATAAGGAGATACCAATTAAAAGAAACTATCAAGAAAGGTCCAACCAAGAGTATGTGTGTGTGACAAGACAATTAATTTGGTAAGACACATAGTCTTAACCAAATGGAAATAAGTTATATATCAAGTATTGACACACGCAACTTTACAAAGAAGATTTTTTCAAAAAGAATATCATCACAAACCCAAGGATACCAATCTTTAAAAATTCAACATAGGATAGGCCCAACCGAGATAAAAGAAGATTTTCAAAGGGTATGTTCACAAGCTTTGGGATACCAATTGGAAACTAAAACCAATTGAAAATGCCAAAAGCTAGTGAGAGCATTTAGCCAATAAAAATTCAACATACTCACCATGGTAAGCATGAAGTAAAAAGATCCTCAACACATACATGAGTGTGCAAAGATATCAATAAAAATGAGACAATCACTCATGAGACAATTTTGGAGCCACCAAAGAATTATAGATAAAAGCAAGGTAGCTCAAAAGAATAAGGATACCAACTAAAGGTGACCTCTCTCATATGTATAGGTTTCTAAGCAGACAAATCATTGATGATATACATCCACAAAGAAACTTGCACTTATGAGATGGTTGATAAAGTGGAAACCATGGTAGCCAACAGGGAAGTCATGAATATACAAAAGAGATTATTGCTTAAAAGCATAGCACATAGCTCAAATTTATCTCATTGTATATAAATGAACTTCAAAAATATCAAAGACATCACACAAATCACTAAGGGAACAAGAGATAGTGGAGATGCTTTGAGATAGGCAACAAGTATCACAAAGAAATAATACCAATTGAATAAAAGGTTTTTGCAATTTCATCACAATATCACAAAGATATACCAAGTGAAGAAAAAGACGAAAACCACAACAATTGCACATGAAAGCTTTCATGCCAAGAAGCAACCTACACAAGGTTGAGACTAGAAAAATATGCATGAGGTAGATACTTGTGTAGAGCCCCGACCCCAGAACTATACAGTGAAACGTTGTGTAACCGGTCATGCTACACAATCGAGGGTTACTGGGTTTACCAATCCCAGGCCAAAACTCATTGGCAGGTGTGCTCGGAATGGATCATCGGCACACAACACCTCGATCATGCCATAAGCTCAGACATCGCTTTCACGTATAGTAAAGAGACCGAGACTTGTGGAACAACTAGCACATTGCAGACTCTACGACACAAAAGCATATAGCAACTCATATAAGAGAAGATACAAATATTACACATCAAAAGGTCACAGACCATCAATTCATCAAGCGGAAGCGAAGTAGCGTTGTCTAATACAACAAGATGCAAATTATGGCCTAAGAGGCCTACGGATAAGTAATCCCAGCCAGCTTGTTCCACGGTCCCAAGCTGCCACCTGGGAACCCCGGACTACTAGTCGATGTCCACGAAGAACCCACCTAGCTGCTGGTGTCATCCTCCTCTGAAATACAAATATAAAGGCAGCAAAGAGAGACTGAGTACGACGTACTCGCAAGTTTAGTAGGGCGATATAGGCCCAATGATTGACGGAGGCTCTAAAGCTGTATATGTAGTTATTTTTGCATAAAGCTAATTTTTATAAACAAGACATAAATGACACATGGCACCGTCTACTCAGAATATTTTTCATAAAAAGGGTAAGAGGGTAACATTTCATCTTCGGTTCTCAACGAACCTACTTGTAACCAACACCTCTATCATCACCACCAAAGGCACTCCCTCGAATCACCCTCGACGAAATGAACCTTTAACACACGTTAATTATGCAACCTTTAGCTGCCATATCAATTAGGTTAAATGTTCTCTATGGTCTTATCGTCTATTCCCAAGTCGTCCATAACCGCGGACACGGCTTTTCGAAAAGATTAAACCCTGTAGGGTTGTACTAATTTACCCATTGGTACCGTCCGACTCACCTGGTTGGCCCTCTTCCGGGGAAGGCCGGCGAGCGGGCGCGGTTAAACCTTTACCTCGCGTGAGACTATCCAAGAGTCATCTGTGGCCACAGGGCAAGTTTCCCCAGCCTATTTCAGCCCCTGCCCCATCGCCACGTCCTAAACACAAATCCTCATCAACATCATCTTTTCCACTCACACGCAAATGGAAAACCGAACTAGAGGACCCTTGGATACGCCCGCACAAGTTATTTGGTTAGTAAGGCGCACCCATACACCCACCAATGGCAGCACACTCGTCTTGGTTCAAGAGGTAAAGAACTCGCACCTAGGGGCAAGAATGTGACAAAACACCATCCCCGATGGCAACTCATCCCAGCCTTCTTAGCATTTTAATTAAGCATCACCATTACCCACCATGCCCGCATCATTCCAGCAACATCAATAATTATGGAATCCAACAACGGACATTAATAGCATTTAACTAAGCATGGCTAAGCATAGCTAAGCATATAAATACAACACTTAAATTCTTATCTCCGGCCAACACATCAGACCAGGGTTCATAGGTAGGGAGACATGTGATGGTTTAGGGGATAAACATGCATTCATAGGATACTCTATATTTTGATCAAGAGTGACATTTGAACCGCATGCAATATTATGGTGGATAAAATAAGTTTATAAAACAACTAGGATGCTAGAATGCCAAGAAGGTTAGGTTATCCCTTGCCTTGCTGCCGGGGCGTGTAGTACTGCTCGTCGGGATAGGTCGGGGTGACCTCAACTCCGGAATCTATCGATACCCAAAAATTAAATGGAGAGCCAAATAATTAGTGCAATTATTTGGAAGCAACCCCATATTTATCTTAGTGACCACAATATTTATAAATTACTAAATTATAATCACACTTCAAGTACAAAATGGTTCCCAAACTCATTGGGTTCCATAGTAGTTAGATACACTACAACATATAGGAAACACTCCACATAAATATGTGCATATAGGTATGAAATTGAATTTCATGCACATCTTAGCCGATTTAGGATTCGGTGGAGTATCCCCTATATATTGGATCAAGAAAGACTAACATGCCATAAAATGAATATACTAGTAAATGTGCATGTTAAAAGAATTAAATGCAAGTAATCGTTTAATTCACTATATAATCATCGATAATTGGAAAATCACAAATGAGGTACCAAAATGATGTAGGGCCCCGACCCCAGAACTATACAATGAAGCTTTGTGCAACCGGTCATGCTACACAATCAAAGGTTACTGGGTTTACCAATCCCAGGCCAAAACCTTTGGTAGGCGTGCTCGGAATGGATCATCGGCACGCAACACTTCGATCATGCCATAAGCTCAGACATAGCTATCATGTATAGTAGAGAGATCAAGACTTGTGGAACAACTGGCACATCACAGACTCTACGACACAAAGATTCATATAGCAACTCATATATGAGAAAGATACAAATATTACACACAAAAGGTCACAGACCCAACAATTCATCAAGCGGAAGCGAAGTAGTGTTGTCTAGTACAACAAGATCCAAATATAGGGCCTAAGAGGCCTACACATAAACAACCCAGCCAGCTTGTTCCACGGTCCCAAGCTGCCACCTGGGAACCCCGAACTATTCATCGATGTCCATGAAGAAACCACCTAGCTGCTCGGTGTCGTCCTCCTCTGAAACAAATTATAAAGGTAGCAAAGAGAGACTGAGTACGACGTACTCGCAAGTTTAGTAGGGCGATATAGGCCCAATGATGACGGAGGCTCTAAAGCTGTATGTAGCTATTTTGCATAAAGATAGTTTTTTTCCTTTATAAAAGACATAAATGACACAAAAATGGCATCGTCTACTCAGGATGTTTTTTGAAAGGGGATAAGAGAGTAACTTTTTCATCTTCAGTTCTCATCGAACCAACTCGTAGCCAAAACATCTCTCATCTCCACCAAAGGCACCCCCTCGAATCACCCTCGAGGAAATGAACCTTTATCACATGTTGGTTATGCAACCTTTAGCTGCCATAGGTTAAGGTTCTCTATGATCTTATCGTCTATTCCCAAGTCGTCCATAACCGCGGACACGGCTTTTCAAAAAGATTTACCCTGCAGGGGTGTACTAATTTACCCACCGGTACCGTCCAGCTCACCTGATTGGCCCTCTTCCAGGGAAGGCTGGTGAGTGGGCGCGATTAAACCTTTACCTCGCGTGAGACTATCCAAGAGTCATCTGTGGCGACAGGGCAAGTTTACCCAGCCTATTTCAGCCCCTGCCCCCATCGCCACGTCCTAAACACAAATCCTCCGCAACATTTTCTTTTCCACTCACACGCAAATGGAAAATCGAACTAGAGGACCCTTGGATACGCCCGTACAAGTTATTTAGTTAAAAGGGATTCCATATGTCCCCATCGTCTTGGTTCAAGAGGTAAAGAACTCGCACCTAGGGGCAAGAATAAGACAAAACACCATCCCCGATGGCAACTCATCCAAGCCTTCTTAGCATTTTAATTAAGCATCACCATTACCCACCATGCCCGCATCATTCCATCAACATCAACAATTATGGAATTAAACAACGAACATAACTAGCATTCGACTAAGCATGGCTAAGCATATAAACAACAATTATATTTTGTATCCGGCCAACACATCACACCTAGGGTTCATAGGAGGGGGAACATGTATTGGTTCGGGGAAAACATGCATACATAGGATAATCTAGCATTGGCCAAAATTGTCATTGGAATCGCATGCAATATTATGGTGGATAAACTAAGTTTATAAAACAATAGGATGCTAGATGCCAAGAAGGTTAGGTTATCTCTTGCCTTGCTGCCGGGGCGTGTAGTACGGCTCGTCGGGGTAGATAGGGAAACCCTCGACTCCGGAATCTATCGTTACCCAAATAAATATAGAAGAACCAATAAATAACATGAAGACAAGTGCAATGCACAAACACATGATGACATGTTAAGTTTATGCAAAGATAGCATCATTTAATTTATCTAACAAATTAAATGGAGTTCCAAATAATTAGTGCAATTATTTGGAACAACCCCATATTTATCTTAATGACCACTTTATTTATAAATTATTACATTATTAAAGAAGTGGCTTAAATATGCATGAACATGACATGAATGGATAGGGTTTGTTCTTCCAATCATTTTGATACTTTATTTGTAATTTTTCAATTATCGAAGATTAAATAATTATTCGAATTTAATTCTTTTAATCAATTAATGAATAACATTAAATAAATATTTGCGATCATGATGTGATATTAGCATGGTTTGATAGCATTTTAAACACTGATCGATTTGATAATTTTATTCATAATTTTTGGTTAAATAATTATCGAATTATGATTTTCCCAAATTAGGTATTATTTATACCATTTTAGGAATTCTTAAATAAACAGCAAGAATATAATTTCAAAAGAATGTTACAATGATTCCATCTTGTAGAGTTTGTTTTCCTGAGCAAATTGATATTTGATTTGCCAAATTTGAAGCATTATTTAAAAAGATATGAATTATTTAAATCTGCTTTTATTTTCCAAAAAGGAAGTTCAAAGTTAGCCAGATAGGTTTGCCTTGTGCCGGCCAGGCCGGGCTACAGGCCGGGCACTAGCCCGAAGGCATCGGCCTTTGGCCGGCCCAGGCTGGGCTAGGAGACCGGGGGAGGGGGGGGGTGGCCGAAGCCACCGGCCTCGTGCTGGCCCAGGCCGGGCACCAGCCCGAGGCTTCTGGCCTCAGGCTACATACATTTTCACAAATAAATTGTCCAAGGTGAATGATTGCCGATGTCTCCTCCCAAGAATCCTGATCGACAAAGTTACAATTTAAAAGGAATGGATCCAACATTATGTTACTATCGAAATTAGAAATCCTTTGATTTTCATCTATTAAAGAGTATTTAAGTGCCCAGCTGGTGCCTAGGCCGGGCGCACGGGCACGGCTGTGACGGTGACGCGGCGGTGACCGCCGGCTAAAATCAACGACGAGAGAGGGAGAAATGGGAGCGGGAGAAGCCAAAAACGGTCGGGGAGCTCACCCGTGACGCGTGAGGTGGCTAGGTGCGGCTGGGGGCGACCACAGCGGCCGGAATCCGGCGAGGATGGGAGCGGCGGGTGGCGGCAGGGGTTGGGGAAGTCGAGGACGCGGGCGTCGGTTCTAGGCAACCCCGACTCGATTCCTCGCACTGGGAGGGAGAGTAGGATGCGGCGATGCTTTCTGCCGGCGGCGATTAGCTCGGGACGGCCCTGGATGACGGCGATGCGGCGGCGAGCGGCAGCGGGCGGCGTCGGTCACGGGAGAGAAAAAGAGAGGGGAACGGGAGGAGCAGGTGGAAAATGGAGGCAGGTGAGGACCTGGCGTCGTGGGCATCCTCCATGCCCACCATAGCCACGGGGCACGCGCGCTAGGGGGGGGGGCACGCCGGCATGGGTGCCCCGGCATGGCACCAGTGCCGGGCGCACTGTGGAGAAGATTTTTTTTCCAGAAAACCCCTGGCACAATTTTATTAATTGCAAAGAGGTCCCCAGCAACTTCAGTGATTTAAAAAGGGGCACTTAGACATTTTCTAAAATTCCACAAAAAATCAAATATGTTTCTCATGACCAGAGGAGGCTCCACAAAAATTTTGGGCCCCAAAGAAAATGTTTAGATTCGCATTTATTCACAGGTTTTTGATGTGATCATTTTTGACAATTTCCAACATGTATTTATTTGGAGCAATTAAGCATTTCCAAAATTAATGAAAATATTCATGGAGGCTCTCACAATAATATTGAAGCTCCCCATGATTTTAGTTTGAATTTTTGGAAAGGTTTAGCTTGGTTTCAAATTAGGATTTGAATTGAACCAAATTTGGATTCTCAAATTCATTTCTTATTTGATAATATTTGGAATTTGAGAATTTGTTATAAAAGGTAAACTTGGAAATTACTAAAAAATTTGGAAGTTCATTTAGTTGTTGCCAAGTTGAGCATTGCATTTGGGTTGGAGGTTTTGGGAAGGTTGGGCTTCCCCATTTTAGTTGCTTGCATATGTGGTTAGTTAGAAATGTCAATTTCATATGGATGCCATGATGCAAACAAGAATGCAAAAAGTGAATTTTTTTTTCGTATTTTTCATTACAAAGCTGGGGATGTTACAAATGATCAGAAAAATAATACCTACCTATTCATGTCATGTTCATGCATATTTAAACCACATTTTAGTTATGTAATAATTTATAAACAATGTGCTCACTAAGTTAAATATGGGGTTGCTTCCAAATAATTGTACTAATTATTTGGCACTCCATTTAAATTGTTAGCTAAATTTATATGATGTTATCATTGCATAAACTTGACATGTCATCATGTTTGTGCATTGCACCTTGTCTTCGTGTTATTTATTTGTTCTTCTGCTATTGTTTGGGTATCGATAGATTCCGGAGTCAAGGTTCCCTCCTCATATCCTGACGATTCGTACTACACGTCCCGTCAGCAAGGCAAGAGATAACCTAACCTTCTTGGCATATAACATCCTATTGTTTTATACAATTATTTTATCCACCATAATATTGCATTCGATTCCAATGTCAATTTTTGGACAAGACATAGAGTATCCTATGAATTGCATGTTCCCTAAACAATCACATGTCTCCCCTCCTATGAACCATAGGTTTGATGTGTTGGCCTGAGTTAAAGATATAATTGTTGTATATATATGCTTAGCTATGCTTAGTCGAATGCTATATTGTCCGGTGATTAAATTCCATAATTATGATGTTGATTGAATGTTCGGACATGTTGGTTACTTGTGGTACTTAATTAAATTGCTTAAAAGGCTTGGATGAGTTGCCATCGGGGATGGTGTTTTGCCTCATTCTTGCCCCTAGGTGCGAGTTCTTGTCTCTCGAACCAAGACTGAGCGTGCTACCAATGGTGGGGACATATGGAATCCTTTGTAACTAAATAACTTGTGCGGGCGTATCCAAGGGTCCTCTAGTTTGCTATTTCCATTTGCGTGTGGGTGTGTGGGTGGAAAAAGAAACGATGAGGATGGCGGTGTTTAGGATGTGGCGATGGGGACAGGGCCTGAAATAGGCTGGATAAACTTGTCCTGTCGCCACAGATGACTCTTGGATAGTCTCATGCGAGGTAAAGGTTTAATGGCGCCCACTTGCCAGCTTTCCCTGGAAGAGAGCTAATCAGGCGAGCCGGACGGTACCAATGGGTAAATTAGTACACCCCTGCAGGGTTTAATCTTTTCGAAAAGCCGTGTCCGCGGTTATGGACGACTTGGGAACGGATATACGAGACCATAGAAAACCATAACTTAATTTAAAATTTGGCAACTAGAGGTTGCAACTCAACGTGTGTTAAAAGGTTCATTTCCTCGAGGGTGATTCGAGGGAGTGCCTTGGTGGAGACGAGTGGTGTTTCTGGCTACAAGTTGGTTCAAGGTGAACCGAAGATAAAAGTTTACTATCTTACCCCTTTATGAAAACCTTCTGAGTAGTCGATGCCATGAGTCAGTTATGTCTTCAAAAATGAAAACTAGCTTTATGCAAAGTATCCACTATACAGCTTTAGAGCCATGTCATCTTTGGGCCTATATCGCCCTACTAAACTTGCGAGTACGTCGTACTCAGTCTCTCTTTGTTGAATATTAATTGTTTTAGAGGAGGACGACACCGAGCAGACAGGTGGGTTCTTCGTTGACATCGACGAGTAGTCTGGGGTTCCCAGGTGGCAGCTTGGGACGTCGTGGAACAAGCTGGCTGGGATTTGTTTATCTGTAGGCCTCTTAGGCCATATTTTGGTTCTTGTTGTATTAGACAACTACCTCGCTTCCGCATGATGTACTATTGGTTTTGTGACCCCTGTTGTGTAATTTGTATCTTTCTCGCTATATGAGTTGCTATATGCTCTTTTGTGTCGTAGAGTCTGTGATGTGCCAGTTGTTCCACAAGTCTTGATCTCTCTATTATACATTGATAGCTATGCTAGTGTTTATGGCATGATCGAGGTGTTGCGTGGGAGCGGTAACCCCATGCCCTTCGATTGTGTAGCATAGCCTATGGGTTACCTAGCCTCTCTGTATAATTCCAGGGTCGGGGCGCTACAAGTTGGTATCAGAGCAGGACTGCCTGTAGGAAACCCTTTCTATTGGTCGATGTCGAGTCTAGTGTTGTGAAAGTTACTTATAACCTAAAAATGAGTTGTGAAAACCCTCTTAGGATTCCTTTTACTCCTTACCCAACTCGCTCTACTCTGAGTTACCTTACCTCTATTTGTTTTACCGTGGTGTCAAGCTTAGGTTCTCGGGGTTGGGTTCTTACCGTCTAGTGTTTGTCTCGAGTCCTTGTTTCTGTTTGCTACCGCCGCGTTGACGTGGTGTCACACGTGGTTTCCTTGTTCTGTTCCTTTGTGTTTGTACCATCTTAAATTTCTGTACCAGGGAGGATGCTAATGCTCTATCCTGAATGTTCGGAGATGGTTACTAACTATGTCATTGTTCCAAATCTTCAGAATGGCTCCTACTCGTCGTGGTAACCCTGGCGATCCTGAGCCACCGCCGCCACCTTCAATGACGGAGGTTCTGATGGATATCGAGGAAAACCGACTGCGCAATGAGCGTCTGCTCGAGCAGTCAGTATAACAAGGGGCACGGAGGAACAATGACTGCAACACTCTCACTGAGTTCTTGCGGTCCCAACCTCCCACTTTCTCTGAAGCTAGAGAGCCGCTTGATGCGGATGACTGGCTTCGTGCCCTTGAGCGCAAGCTCGCCGCCTTGCATGTTCCGGTGGCAGAACAAGTGAACTTTGCCACCTACCTGCTGAATGGAGCCGCTGGCTTTTGGTGGGAGAGCCATGTGTCAATGTTTGATGCTGGCCATGTCTTCACATGGGCTGAGTTCAGCACCACTTTCCATGCGGCCTACATGCCCAAGCCCATCATGGACCTCAAGAGGAGGGAGTTCCTGGATTTGACCCAGGGACGCATGGACGTCCAATCCTATGGGCGTGAGTTCAACCACCTCTCCCGTTACGCCCCTCGGGACGTGACCAATGATGAGGACAAGCAGTATCTGTTCCGCAAGGGGCTTGCACCTCGGCTTCGATATGAGATGTTGCCCATCAAGTTCCAGTCCTACCAGGAGCTCTACAACCAGGCTCTCACTATGGAGCAAGGTAGGAAGGAGCAGGAGTCTTCCAAGAGGCCAGCTCCACTGGACAATCAGAGCTCCTCTTCTTCTGAGGGCAAGAAGCGCATGGTCTTTGTGCCCTTCAGTGCTGTGCCTCGAGCTCCCTTCGTGCCAAGGCCTTTAGGGTACAGGCCACCTCCGCCTCGCCCAGCTATTTCGACCTTGGGTGCGGCTGGAAGTGGCTTCCGCCCTCAACTGCCTCCACCACCACCGAGGCCCACTTGCTACAGCTGTGGCCAGCCTGGGCACTACTCCAGGGAGTGTCCCCAGAAGGCACCGGCTACCGCAACACCTGCACCAGCTCCCTCTACACCAGCCGCCAAGGCCATGACTGTCAGCCGTGGCCGCCTGAACCACGTCTCGGCTGAAGGAGTGGAAGAGGACCCCGGTGTTCTCATGGGTACGCTTCGAATTAATGAATACCCAGCTTCAGTCTTGTTTGATTCTGGAGCATCACATTCATTCATATCCATAGCTTTTGCACACAACCATAAAATACCGTTTGTGAACATGGACTCCCCTCTAGTGGTCAAAACACCAGGCTCTAGTTGGCACACTAACTGGATTCTCCGGAGGTCCAGATTTCCATAGGCTATGATGTGACCCTCAACTATCAACCCGGCAAGGCCAACGTCGTGGCAGATGCTCTGAGTCGCAAGGCTTATTACAACACTTTGATGGTTGAAAAGGCCCAACCTGCGCTCCATGAGGAATTTGCTCAGTTGAATCCGGAGATTGTTCCCTCCGGATATCTAGCTAAGCTGGAGATCAAATCCACTCTTGTGGATGAAATTAAGGCAGCCCAGCAACATGATGCTGGCATCCTCAAGATCAAGGAGAATATCGCAAGTGGGAAGGCTAAGTGTTTCTCCATTGATGACTCCGGTGTTGTCTACTTCGGGGACCGTCTTGTGGTGCCCAAGAGTGGAAATACCAAAGGGTTGGTACTCCAAGAAGCACACGAGTCCCCCATATCCATCCACCCTAGTAGTACCAAGATGTACCAGGATCTTCGCCGTCAATTCTGGTGGACTCGCATGAAGCGAGAAATTGCCAAGTCTGTTGCTGAATGTGACGTCTGTCGCCGTGTGAAGGCTGAACATCAAAGGCCAGCGGGTACTCTTCGTCCAATCGCGATTCCGGAGTGGAAATGGGATGAAATTGGTATGGACTTCATTACTGGCTTCCCAAGGTCACAAAAGGGTAATAATGCCATTTGGGTAGTCATTGATCGACTATCCAAGGTCGCTCACTTCCTTCCCGTTCGCGAGGATATAACTGCAAAGCAACTAGCTGAGTTGTACCTTGCCCGGATTGTTCCTCTCCATGGGGTTCCTCTGAGCATCATATCGGACCGTGGGAGCCTATTTGTATCTAGATTCTGGCAGAGTTTCCAAAGTGCTATGGGAACCCGTCTGAACCTCAGTACAGCTTGCCATCCCCAGACTGATGGTCAGACTGAGAGGGTGAACCAAGTTCTTGAGGACATGCTTCGGGCATGTGTTATCTCCTTCGGTAAGGGTTAGGAAAAGTATCTCCCCCTCGCCGAGTTCTCCTACAACAATAGTTATCAGGCTAGTCTGCAAATGGCCCCATTTGAGGTTCTCTATGGGAGAAAATGTCGGACTCCTCTCAATTGGTCCGAAACCGGAGAAAGGCCCCTCTTGGGTCCAGATGTGATCAATAAGGCTGACGAAAAGGTTCGAATCATTCGGGATAATCTGAAGATTGCCCAGTCCAGGCAAAAGAGCTATTATGACAAGCATCATCAGGAGGTTCACTATGAAATTGGTCATAAAGCCTATCTTCGAGTCTCTCCCCTCCGAGGTGTTCGTCGCTTCGGGATCAAGGGAAAATTGGCACCTCGCTATGTTGGTCCTTTCACCGTCCTAGCCAAGCGAGGAGATCTCTCCTACCAACTCGAGCTACCCTCAAATTTCCCGGATGTGCATGATGTATTTCATGTCTCTCAACTCCGCCGTTGCTTCAAAGATCCTATTCGTGGGGTTGATCATGAAGTGTTGGACATCCAAGAGGATTTGACCTACCATGAGCATCCTGTCCGCATCTTGGATGAAGCGGAAAGGAAGACCCGTAACAAGACCATCAAGTTCCTCAAAATCCAATGGTCTAACCACTCCGAAGAAGAAGCAACTTGGGAACGAGAAACTAGTCTTCGTCAGGAATATCCTGCCTTCTTCACTCAAGCCTAGAATCTCGGGACGAGATTCCTGTAAGGGGGGTAGATTTGTAACAGCCCTAGTTTGGTACTAAGAAATAAGAATAATTTTTTCCACTTTTTGCATACATGTTTGCATCATTGCATTTGTTTAAATTGCTAAAGTGTAACCAGCAACAAATGGAAAACCATTAAATAGGGGAAGCCAAACTTTCCCAAACCTCCAAACCAAGAAATGCAATCAATGGTACCAACCATATCTTGGCAAGTAAACATATTTGTCCAAGAGGTTCCCTAATTTCAAAACAATGTCTAAGACACAAATGGCATGGCCTCCAAATGGTTTCTAATTTTCAAACTTCAACGGTGGTTCGAATCAACTCCTATTTTTGAACCCTTGTCAAGCTATTCCAAAAATCCAAATAAAATTATGGTGAGCTTCCTTACCTTATGGAGAGACTCCCTGAAATTTTATAAATTTTTCTGGGGTTGTTTAGATTCCCAAATAAAATAGCAAGTTTCTGTTTTGAAAGTGTTCGCCGGTACTAACGGGGCTTTAGCCGGTAGTACCGATCGTCGTCTTCCCTGTGGCGACAGTGCGCGCACCTGCTCCCTCCGCAAGCTGCTATGCCCACCTAGGGTTAAGGAGACCCCGACCGATGCTCACCTTCTCCCTCTCTCTCTCTTCCCTATCCTTTCCTCCCCGTTTTTCCGGATCGAGATCCAACCCTAGCTCCCCCCCCGACCGACGCTGCCCCGCCGCTGTGCACCGTGCGTCGCCGCCGTTAGGAGCTTCCCCGAGCAGATCTACGCCGGCCATTGTCTCCACCGTGTTGCCCTCTACCTCCTCGCCCGCAGAATCAAGCCGGGGTGCTCTGAATCGCCGGCGCCGCCCGTTCTTCTCCGCCTGCCCAAGACGACGGCTCGCAGGATGTCTTGGATGGTGGTGGGACCGCCCTATGGGGACTTTTCCCTAGATGAGTCCGGAGCCCTTGACAATGAAGACGAAGACGAGGCGACCCCGGGAGAGCAGGGCCGTTCCTCTCCCCCCGTACCTCCCCAAGGTGAAGGAGAGGTACCCACGAGTGGGGGAGGTGCTAGGGTAGAGCTGCCCCCCGAGCAGCCAGCACCTCCGAACTCGCCGGTGGGGCAGGACTCAGACGGAGAGTCTGAGGCCCTCCAACCCCCGATTCTTGCAAACGATGGAGACGACGAGAGCGTGTCGGCGCCGGATCCCTTTGGAGACTTGGTGGGGAAGCAATGGGGCTTCTCTGGCGCCAAATGGGCCCAGAGGTAAGCCCGACTCCCACGCTGATCCTTCCGAGCTTGCCAGGGGCTGCGGCAGTCCTGACCGATATTGCGCGCTTGCAGATCCTCCGGGTCCGGAAGCCCCCGGAAACGCGCCCGAGCAGACGAAGATGAAGAAGCGAGAGAAGCCGTCGAGAGCTCCGCGGCGGTTGTGGGAATACTCCCGTCTCCCAGCAGGACCCCTCCGAGGGCCGGATCGCCGGAGAGAGGAACCAAAGGGTCGTCGTCAATAGCGGCCCAGTCGACGCCCCCTCGTGAGCTGGAGTGAGCGGCCCCGGGTCGGGACCCGGCAGCCTCGGCGCCGCCCCCAGGTAAGTCCGCCCGGAGAAGACACTGTCACCACGGGGGACCGGAAGGATCCCCAGAGGCTGACACTTCGTTGCTGATGCAGATCTCGAGACAGGAGACCGCGCTGGGGGCGATGGCGACGTTGAGCTCCAGCGGCTTGCCCCGATCTTGGAGCCGGAGGGGCGGAGGACCACGCCGGGGGCGAGGACGACATTGAGCCCCCAGCGGCCCACCCCGAGCCTGGTGCCGAGGCCGAGCAGGCCTCTGGTGACGTCTACGCATCGATACCCGTGAGCCCCCAGCCTGACCTGCGGACAACGGACCCGGCACCGGGGTTCACAAGGACGTTCCCCAGCGTCAGGGAGTTCTTGGCCTTCGCGAAGGCCGAGGTTGAGCGGAAGGTTGAGTGGGAGGAGGAATTGCGCGCCCGCGAGGAGCGGGTGACATCGGATGAAGAGTTACTTAATGCCCGAGAGCTTAGGCTGTCCCGCGAGCACGAAGAGCTGCAGCAGTGTCTCCGTAGGTTCGAAGCTCAGGAGAAGACTTTCCTCGAGGCGGAGTAGATGTTCCAGGCCAGGGCGAACCTCGACGAGGAGCGCCTGGAGCAAGGGATGCTGAATGTGGAGGGTGTACTCGCATCGAAGTGGAGGCGGAGGTGAAAGAGACCATTCGGGCGAAGGACGAGGCCATCAAGTAGAGAGACCGGAAAATCTCCAGACTGAAGGAAGACCTTGCCCACGAGGAGAAACACCAGGAACAAGCTCGGGATGAACTCCGGCGGGTCCGAGGTGAGCGGGATAAGCACGCGGTGAGGATCACATCTCTGGTAGCCACCATTGATGCGCAAAAAGCGGCCCTGACAGAGGCTGAAGGGTTCAAGAAGAACGCGAGCGCTCATCGGCTCGCGCTAGAGGAGAAGATCCGGAATCTAGAAGGCGCGGTGAAGTTTCGAGATGAGGCCGCCAAACGCATGACCATCGTGCGCCAGACCGAAGCCAAGGAGCACGCCGAGAGGTTGGCGGCCATGGAAGCGAGCAAGTCGTAGGCTCAGATT
This sequence comes from Puccinellia tenuiflora, assembly GCA_012064385.1. Classification (NCBI taxonomy): domain Eukaryota; kingdom Viridiplantae; phylum Streptophyta; class Magnoliopsida; order Poales; family Poaceae; genus Puccinellia; species Puccinellia tenuiflora. Next base: position 330,801 of record QRDG01001188.1, read on the forward strand.
GCTTGGGACAGCCATGAGATGCTGTCCAAACAGCTCAAAGTGGTGCAAAGTGACCTGGCGAAGGCCAAAGAGGCGCATGCCAAAGAGGAGAGCAACTTCCGCAGTCACCGGCGGGGCAACGACGAGAATCTGCTCCAAATGCATGCCTAGTCTTCGAAGATCGTGGACGCGCTGGCGGCGCTGAAGGTGGAGGGCTTGCCCGCCCTCTCGAAGGAGCACTCCTACTCCCTCCGGTGTTATCCTTCATTCCTGAAGCTCATGGCCTCGTGCATCAGTGGCCTCAGAGGAAGCGTGAGCAGGGCCACCCTCCAGGAAGGGAGAGTTGCAGACGGACAGGTGGCCACCTAGTTCGTCGCGGCCCTCCAACGGCGGCACCAGGAACCTCCTTCTCTGCCCGACCTGGAAGGCCTCACCCCCGAGATGTTGACCAATCCCGAGGTGACCCGCCAGGTGGACGAGATCATGAAGCATCTCTCCTGCGAGGACGACAAGCGATCCTGAAAGCAAAACGGGGCAATACCAGGAAACGTGAACTGCGTCTTGTAAACTTGTATTTTTCGGAATGTAAATAAACTTTCCCCTAGTTTTATCCGTTTTATTGCATTCGTGGAGGCTTAACGCTCTTGGGAAGGGTTAATGGGCGTGAGAGCTAACCAGCCGTGGGCACTTAGACGGATCTGAGTCACCGACACAGGGCGCATCCCCCCAAGAACCCATCGTTTTTTGACCGCACGGACCTCTGCCCTCGACTCCACTGCCCGAGGGAAACTGACAGCTTCGTCGCGGAGGCGCCACCCCAAAACAACACCCGCTTTCGTCTTAGCCAAAATGCATAAAACAGGTGCGAAAAGGGAAAAGCCCGTGCGAGCACGTTTATACTTAGCTCAATGTGGACCTCCTTTTGGCTGCCGCCAAGGCGGGTCTTCTATGCCATTTTTAAGACATAATTCTGCCCTGCCTGCGGTCACCCGCAGGATCAGGGACCCGTGCTGAAATAGCCGTCTGCCCAGCCATCTCCACTGGCGCAGGACCTTTAATGACCCCGGTCTGGAGACCCTTGTGTTCCCGACGCTGCTTGAGGGCACGTCCGCCTTGCTGACACCCTTATGGTGCCGGTCCGGAGACCCCATCTGGCTCTTTATTCTTGACGCCTGGAGGCTGTCCACCTTTTATTCCCGACGCCACCCGTGTGCACGTCCGCCTTGCTGACACCCTCGTGGTGCCGGTCCGGAGACCCTTCCTGGCTTCTTATCCTTGTCGCCCGGAGGCCAACCATTTTGCAATCCGATACTTCTGAGGAGGTCCACTTGGTCCCGGGTGTATTGCCACAATGTGACCCGGCAGATCCCATTATTTTCCGGGTTGGTCTTTGTAGAAGAAAACTTGATCCCAGCCGGTGACGGTCATTAGCTGACTTCCTTGTATTCCTTGCGCCGCTGGCGGTGAGCTGGATTCGTCTAGATTGTCGGTCTGGGTGGAGCCGTCGATGACGGTTCTTGGTGATTTATTCTTCGGGGCTTTCCTAGGTCTCGGGTTGAGAGGACAATCTCTGCTGAGGTGACCGAGTTCTCCACAAGTGTAGCATTCCCCGCTTCTAGGGCGCTTTCTGAGCTCACGACAGTCTTCAATATTGTGCCTATCAGATTGATGAAACGAGCACCAGGGTCCTGGCTGACCATCTTCACCCAGAGGGATCTCGACTTCTTGCGGCACATAGACATGAGGGTCTTCACTAGTGATCTCGGTCTGTTGGCTCGAGATCTGACTTCCCTCCTCTCGGAGGTGCGCCGGCAGAGATGTTTCCAAGTAGATTTCCCCCTTCACCTCGCGCGTCCGCGGGGAAAGAGGAGCGTCAATACTTGTAGCATTCTCTTGAGGCCTCCTTCCACTAGCAACCGTGGCGGTGTGCGCTGCTGGGGGGACGAACTGAATCCCGCGGGCCTAACCTTGGACTGAAGGCATTGCCGAGGATTCCTCAGGGTCGAAAACCGAGACCCGGGTACCGCAGGTACTCCACACTGGACTTGGCCTTCTTCTTCCGCGCCATCCCTGACGCAGAACCCGGTGACGTAGGCAACGCAGCTCCTACTGGCGTACACGACAGCGAGGTTGACGCAGGCCTTGTCGATGAACTCGAGGTCGATGAAGAACTTGTCGATGACCTTGAGGCCGACGCAGACCTTGTCGATGACCTTGAGGCCGACACAGACCTTGTCGATGACCTTGAGGCCGAGGTCGACGTAGGACTTGCGGTAGATCTCGACGAAGATCTCAAAGTCGATGAAGATGGATCCAGCGCTTGCGCCCCCTACCTGGCACGCCAGATGTCGTGTCTTGGATCACGGACACCGGGACTAAAGGATACCCCCTTTTTATGTTCGGTATGGGGCGCGAAGGAGGCCGGGAAACATATTCCGCCGGGGAGACTTCGTCTAGGCCCGAGATCTACGTACAAGCATGCACCACAGAGACACAAGGGGTTTACCCAGCTTCAGGCCTCCGGGAGGCCAACAACCCTACTCCTGCATGTCTGGATTGAGTGGTATATCATGGTGTAGCTTACAGAGGTGGTTGCGGATGCGAACCCGGGAGGTGTCGGCTAGAGGTTGAAGACGAGCAGATCCTGACCCGGAGGAGATCACCTCTCGCCTATGCTACTCTCTGTCTTGTGCGCTACCTAGCCTAGCCTCCGACTCTCTGGGCATCCGTCCGAAATCCGGTCTCCCCTCTCAGGTGCCTTGGTCCTCCTTTTATAGGCTAAGGGGATCCCACAGGTGCACCTTTGGGGGGCGGAGGGGTTTTGGCAGGAAAACCCCTCCGGGTTCTTCTTTGGGGGTGACGTGGCTTCTTCTCGTCCAAGTATTCTTCTGAGGGGGTTAGGTGCGGTCGCCCACGTTTCCCTGGGCGGGCGGACAGGGGCTGACACCTTTTTCGTCCCTGTCCCCCTTCGGCGCCTTCGTCTTCTTGGCGCCCAAGTCTTCTAGGAGCTTCCAGCCGGGGCTGGCAAGCCTATCCTCTTCGCGCGTGCGGAGGTTGGTTCCCCGGGGTGAGCCTGGCCTCCTGCCGGGCATCGGGGTCCCCGGGACCTCCGCGTCGTCTTCCGGGTTGAAGGGGCACTACTAGGAAACTAGCTATAGGTGGATAGCTATTCTGTGGCGCACCAAAGTTGACGTGCGCCACAGAATATATTCTGTGGCGCATCTCTGTAGGTGCGCCAAAGAAATACTTTCCTTTTTGTGGCGCATATATAAGAGGTGCGCCACTGAAGTCTGTTATTCTGTGGCGCACGAGTGTACATGCGCCACAGAAAACGAGTGGGCCCCACAACCCACGGCTGTATTGCATCCTACCACACCTTTTCTGTGGCGCATGGCTACGGATGCGCCACAAACAATTTTGTTTCTGTGGCGCAGCTGCACCTATGCGCCATAGAAATAAGGGTGGGCCCCGGCACAAAAAATTGAAGGAGCCATTTGTGTGGCGCATCCAGCGGTGTGCGCCACAGATGCGCCACAGAACTCCTGTGCAGAAATTCAAAAGTGTGGCAGCATATGAATTTTAGTATTATACATACTAAAGATGTCTATTCTTTCTTTAAAAATATTAACAAATATGTGTGTGTTCTTTCTTTAAATTTAACCAAAACTTTTTTTTTGAAAAGGAAAAAATATCATTAAAAAGAATAACAAATATGTGTGTGTTCTTTCTTTAAATTTAACCAATTTTTTTTGTATTATACCTACTAAAGGTGTATATTCTTTATTTAAAAATATTAACAAATATGTGTGTGTTCTTTTTTTAAATTTAACCAAAACTTTATTTTTTGAAAAGAAAAAAATATCATTAAAAAGAATAACAAATATGTGTGTGTTCTTTCTTTAAATTTAACCAATTTTTTTTGTATTATACCTACTAAAGGTGTATATTCTTTCTTTAAAAATATTAACAAATATGTGTGTGTTCTTCTTTAAATTTAACCAAAACTTTATTTTTTGAAAAGAAAAAAAAATATCGCGCATTTCTGTGGCGCACTCCTCCAACAGTGCGCCACAGAATCCTTCCTTTCTGTGGCGCACCCTTCCCGCGGTGCGCCACAGAATCCTTCCTTTCTGTGGCAAACCCTTCCCGCGGTGCGCCACAGAATTCTATCGCGCCCACTTACATGTGGGTCCGCCAACGCGCCTCCCTCACATCGCGAAAACGGCTAAGTCCCAAATTTTCGCGCGCTCGAGACGACCACCACCGCGTCCTCGCCGCCGGCAGCTCCCGCCCGCGCGCTCGACGACCACCGCACGTCCTCGCCGCCACTCCACCGCGCTCTACCTGCCCCGCCACTGACGGCCAGGAGCACCTCCACCGCCACGCCCGCACCGCCCCTGCCCGAACCGCACACTCGGCCCCCGCGTGGCACCGCCGACGAAGACCTCCCACCCTCGCACCTCCCTTCCCTCCACACCGGCGACGACCTCTACACCGCGCTCGACAACCTCCCCTCCCTCCCCTCCCCGAGGTGCTTCCTTTCCCCCTCCTCCCTCCCCTACCGAACTGCTGCACCCAAGGTGTTTGTAGAAATTCCCCTACCGAACTGCTGCACCCAAGTTGTTTGGCTGTTTGATTTCTGTTGTTGATTGCTAGTAGCGTTGCTGATAATTGCTTTTAGTGCTGGTTGCTGTTAGTTGAGATGAAAAAATTGAGAAAAAAAAATGTTAGTGCATGCAGTAGATGTTTAGGTTAGTGCTAGGTGCTTGATATATGTTGTTATATGGAAAAATGCAGTAGATGTTTAGGTTAGTGCATAGTTGCTAGTTCTAGGTTAGTGCATAGTTGCTTGCTGTTAGTGCTAGGTTAGTGCTAGTGCTAGGTTAGTGCTAGTGCTATTGGTACTTTTTTTGTTGCTTGCTAAATCATGGTTTTGTTAATTTATTGCAGCGCCACGAGGAGCACCTCCACCACGCCGATCTCGGACCCGAGCCTCCCTTCCCTACCCGAGGTAGTTCCTCTCTCCCTCGATGTGGATGTGGATGTGGTGATGTATATGTGCATGAGGATATGTGTCCACGACCATCGTGTCGTGGTTGTTGTGCTCCGACCATCGTGTCGTGGAGATTGTTGTGGTTGTTTGTGCTCCGACCATCGTGTCGTGGAGATGCCGGCCGGAGATGTGGATTTTTTGTGAAATGCTTGCAGGTACCCCGAGAGGCCCTTGAGATTGCCGGAACGTTGATTAACTTCCGTTCCGGCAAATTCGGGTACTCCATATGTCCCTTTTTTAGCAAAGGTCATGCCGAAATTTTTCGTGAATTTTGGCATGACTCTGCTAAAAAAGGGACATATGGGGTATTGCGACTAATGCATGGGCCGGGGTATCCTAGTACTTAATTAATTGATTTTTTTTCTTATATTTCTGTTGTACTAACTTTTTGTCTTTTTTTAATTAAGTGCAAACATGTCGGACTCCGCGGGACCTTCTAAGAAGATGAGCGTCGAATAAATAGCTAGAGACGCCAACAAGTCGTTCTGGGAAGCGTCCCAAGAGTTGGAGGAGGCCGCCGCCGCCGGAGCTGCTAGTGGCGACCGTGCTGACGATGAGCAAGACGCCCTGGAGGGCGACGACGCCGAAACCACCGATGGAGCTGCTAGTGGCGGCCATGAGGATGACACCACTGATGGCGGCGACCACACGGATGGTGGTGTCGACCCGACCGCTCCGAATCAGAATAAGGAAAGGAGGGATAGGACACCTCAAGTGCTCGCCAACATCACAGACCATTTCACCGAGGTCACGCCAAGTGGCCTACCAGTGGCGCCTAAGGCCACTGCCAAAGGGTACAGCATGCAACTAGGGTGCATCCTCCGGGAAAGCGTGTCCATCAACACGAAGGACATCAGAAGCACGGCCAATAAGGCTTTGCGCGACATCCTCCTCCAGAAGCTTCACCAACGGTACACATTCCCGGAGCCGTTCAACAAAAAGGTGGACAGTTTAGCCATCTCAAAGATGAGCACCGCCTTGAGCAGCTGGAAACACCGGGTGAAGCGGAAGATTGAGAAGGGTCTCAGCTGGCAGGAGATAAAAGCCAAAGAGCCGATGCTCGACCAAGAAGAGTTCGAGGAATTCAAGTTGTTCTTAAGAACTGAGGAGGCTAAAAAATGGACCAAGTGGGGGAAGGACATGCGGGAGCAAAACATAGGTAACCACCGTTGTGGAAGCGGCGGTTACCGAGGAAAGAAGCCCATTTGGGACAAGGAGGATGCCGAGTATGCACGTCTCGGAAAAGAGAACCCGTGGGAAAAAATCACGGACGAGCAGACGAGGTTCTTTGTCCGGTCCCGCTACTATCTGGACATGACCACGGGGGAATTTGTTACCGACGATACCGCCGTGAAGGATTTTGAGAAGTATCTGGTAAGGAATTTAATTACCGTGGATATCTCAAAGTCCATTGCGTTGATCTAGTTAGATAACGAAGCCAAATAAATTAATGCCTAATTTGTCTGCAGGAGGCAGAGTTGAAGGCTGACGCTGAGGCCGGCGGCCCGTCGTCCCAGGGGTCGACAGAGCCGTGGGACACGACTTTCAACAGGGCGACGAACGCCTACAAGGGTAGGCCCCTGTCGATGCCGCCGACGTCAGCTGGCCGTGTGTCCGGCTTCGGTACGAGCATGAAGTTCATCAACTACTACCACTCGGACGCCGAGACGAAAAAGGAGAGGAGGAGGCCAAGTAAGGATAAAGCCGAGGTTGTGGAGCTAAGAAAAAAGGTGGAGACACTGGAGAATCAAAAAGTGGACTCCACCACGGTTGAGCGGTTAGTGGACGAGAGGCTGAAAAGTTTCTTACCCCCTGGGTTGGTGGAGGGGTTAGCTGCTTGGAATGCGGCTGGTCGACAGGGGCCGATATACGTGCCCAGTGTCAGCGGCAGCAACTCCATCATGAACCAAAATGTGTCGCCGGACCTGACGACCCCACAGCCCAACGCAACGACGCCCCCTACCGCGAAAGATATCGAGCCGCAGCCGGCGGCGGCTGTTCTTCATAATGCAACCGAGCGGCCGGAGAATGATAGGAAGGCCGCCGGCACCGACGCCCTTGTCTCGACAGTTGCCGAGCTCGACGCCATCACCCAGGTAACTAATTAGTTAGTCCGCAGAATCTTCTATAACTATGCCTATGATGACTGCCATCTCATGATGTCCAACATGTTTTGACTCAGGACATGCCTTGCATACTACTGCATAGGTTGGTGCCCGGCGGCGAGTTGAAGGACTGTGCTCAGGGCACTGTCGTACAACCAATGAGCCGCGATATGCACCACAGTAAAATGGACGAGGACGTGATGAGGGTCAGGTTGGTTATGATAGTGCCTGAGTTTCGCGACGTCGAGCCCCCCATTCAACCTCCGGGAGCCGACGAGGATCACATGGTCCTTAAAGATTGCATCAAGTGGCCGATGACATGGCCGAAGACCCAGATTCGTCTTGGGACTGGACTTCTAGGGTTAAGGCGCAGCACCGGCGCCACCTCGAGGCCCCCGATCGTTCGGCCCTCGAGGCCCCCGATCGATCGGCCCTCCTCGAAGCCTGCAGCCATCACCGCCACCCAGAAGGAACCGACGGTCGTCGCCACCAGCAGTCGCCACCAAAAACTATTGGGAGCGCCTGTACCGCAACCATCCAAAGGCGCTGCCAATGCACCTCAACTTGGTGCCAACGACGATGATGGTGATAATGTCGACGTCGAGGGCTACCTCAACACTGGTGCCAGCATGGACATGTACATGCCTCCTGTGGATGAAGAACCCTTCCGCGCTCAAGGCGATCAAGCTGCTCGTCCCAGTACATGCACGCAGCGCCTGGACTTCCAGGGTTTATCTCAAGACACGCCTCCGGAGGCCGGCGATCAACCTCCACGCAAATTACCGTCTACCATTTTCAGCCCTGGTACACTACGTAAGACGGTTTTCCCGGAGTCCGCACCCCAACCACCCTCACCATCCCCGGAGATGAAGAAGAAGAACAAGAACAAGAAGAGAAAGAGGGGGCCAGGCGCCTCTGCGAGCCAGCCAGCTCCTAAGACTATCCGGGGTCATGAAGACACGGTATCACCCCGTGCGGTTGTTGGCTTGACCCGGGTTCATGAAGCTGGTAAAGCGATACTGCCTCCGGAGCTACTCTGCCTCGCACGTGGATCCATGCACGCTTTGCATGAATCTGTCTTGGTGCTAGAGCGCCTCCTTATTCAAGACAAGGACCCAAATTACCCGGTGTTCACGGTCAGGGTGCCAATGGACTTGGACTTCATCTGTGATGCCCCCGCGAATCCGTTCTTCATCGCGTACGAGGACATCTTCAATCTCTTTCACTCTAGACGGCTAGACTATAACTTGGTCCGCCTATACGCGCTTGATATGTCGATGAAGATCAAGAGAGATAATACCCAGTCCGTCGCGGTAGCGGATCCCTACTATATGCGTGACTGCCAGCTGGTGGAAGGATCAGCGACACGGACCAAGGCGATAGAGTACCTCCGGAGTTTCATGCTGACCAACAAGAGGAAGAACAACATTCTTCTGCCTTTCTTTATCGAGTAAGTACACATCCGCTCGCTGCCGTCGTAACTTATGCTTTCTTGTAGATTTGTTTCATTGCTGATCCTTTCCAACATTTCGTTTCAATTGTGTTGAGCAGGAACAAGTACTGCACACTCGTCGTCCTGAACCCGAGGTGGTCCAGTGCCACTTATCTCGACTCGGGGAGTTTGGATATGAAGAAAGACTACACCAAGTTAAAGGGTGTTCTCGATGAGGCTCTCGAGGGCTACGCCAAAAAGGGAGGCCCCTTCGAAAAGAAGCAACAAGTTTTGAGCAATGACGGCACACACCGGTTCAAGCATGTGACCGAGTTCTGCTGCATCAAGCAGAAGTCTGGCAGCGTGAAGGAGGCCTTCTACGCCCTCCATCACCTTAAAGGGTTTGTCCGGGATGCTGAGAAATTGAAGTTGCCATCTAGCCTCCAAGAATGGACCAAATGTGCGGGGGCGATCACCGATGCCGATCTTAGAGAAGACTTCCATCGCATCCAGGTGCAGTTATCACGAATCATCGTCGAAGATGTCACCAATCATCGAGGGTCCTTACACAACATCAGAGGTAGCAATAAGTGCTTCTTTGTTTTCTTTATTATAGACTTGTCCACTTAGATTTGTATTATTAATCAATCTATTTATATCCCAATCCATCTACAGGGTTGCCTAAGAGGGAGATCGAAGAAATCCTAGAGGCTCAGTTGGACACCAGGACATGGACGACGAAAGAGGGCTGCAAACCGTTACCGGCACCGACAAAGAAGAAGGATCCATGATCGTCCTCCCCGCTCTTCCTCACCATCATCACGGGTCATAGTTAGGCGGTGTGACCTATTCCTTTGTAATGTGTAAAACGATGTTAAAAATTCGGCACTTGTAATTATTGTGTGACACGATGAACTTTTGGATCATACTTGTGTAAAAATTGTGTATCTCGGGCTCTAAGTAATGTGATATACCTGTATTTTCTGTTTCCTGTAATATACCTGTATTTTCTGTAATATACCGGTATTTGTACAGCAGGCAGCAGAAAACTGAAAATACATTTAAATTATTCTGTGGCGCATATTTTTATTTTTCTGTGGCGCATATAGTTCTGTGGCGCATTGGTGGCTGATGCGCCACAGAAATATTTCTGTGGCGCACTTTTTCTCGTGCGCCACAGAATCTCGGTATTTCTGTGGCGCACTGTGGGGATGCGCCACAGAAATATATTTTAGTGGCGAGACTTCTGTGGCGCATCCCCCCATTTCCTGGATGCGCCACAGAAATCCAATAATGGTGCGCCACTAATGACCATTTCCCTAGTAGTGGGGGCCCCGTGGGGTCCCCTGATCCTTAGCCGTGGTTGTCGATGCCGTGCTTGTCTCGTCGCCGTGGGGCAGATGGGGGGCCCATCTGCCAGTCGTGAACCTTGGCCTTGCTCGCCTTCCTGGTAGGCCCACAGGCGGTGGACCCACTTTGACCGCATCAGGGGAACCCCATGTTCCACTGTTGCGACACATTAAAAGGCAAGGTCAATCACCTTGTTGCAGCTTCTCAATTTATTCCAACAATTCTTTTATCAATGAAACCTTTTCATGATAAACCACTAAAATACTGAGCACAACCAAATTGGTCTGCCCCTTTTAGTTTCATGTTGTGGAAATGTATTCATAGGCACACATATAAATACACTACAAATTTTTTATTCGCTATAGCTTCTAATTATCTCATAATTACTGAAATCACGACTTCTCATAACTCATATGGAATCGTTTAAGAGAATCACAAATAGACCCTTATTTTAAACGGAGTGTTATTAAAACAAATCTAAATGTTATTAATAAACCCTAATAAGAAAAACCTTTCTTAGACCACACAATATCTAATAGAGTGTGATTACAATATTTTAGGATACATCAAACATATTTGAAAAAAATTCTAAATATTGTAATTTGTGAAAACACTTTGCACAAGTCTGCATACTAAAACAATAACTCAAATGTCTGCCACTTTGATCAAATCACAGAGACTCAATTTTCTTGTTAATTGAATATCCTCTTTACTCCTAATTTTATTTTGATCTCATCAAAATCATAACTGAAATGAATACATTAATTTACTCTTATTGTTTATGATGGAGTGCACAAAATAATGACATCTAATATTTGCTGAAAAATTTAACCAACACTTGTGTTTTTCAGCAACTCACGACACACTTCTGAAAGTGGCTTTTTTAGTCATACTACTCAACAAGGTATAAGTGTCAAACATCAAAATGTTCTTCACAATACTTAGCACGACTAAAGAAAAAAATTCATTATTGAGTTTCGGATATCTTTTAGTATGTTTTATATTTATAAATGTCCATCTAATTATCATTTCTATTAAAATAAGAATAATACTCTCATAGTCGAAATGTGACCGCCAAAAAGGATTACTCATGAAAATAGAACAAACACTTGTCTTTTACATGAATGAACGTCTCGCGAAAAGCAAAATACACTAATTAAAGATCACACTTAATTCTATTACAAAAATTATTCCAATCCGCTAATCAAAACGATAAATGTAGAAGTAGAGCGTTGCCAGCATCAACTCCTTGATTTTCACCATCACGCGACGTCTCCTCAGTCCCTCCATGCAAATCTCAAGCAGCAGGCCCTGTTTTCATAAAACAGAATGAGTATCGAATACTTACAAAACCGCCACAATTACAATTGGACATAAAACATTTATAACTTGTATATCACTATATACCTTCTGCATTGATGACTTCTCCTGCTATGGATTCTACTTTAACAGTTCGCAACCGAGACGCAAATTCACAGAAAGTGATCGAATCTCTTCCCATAACATAGTCTCTGACATACTTCTTGAAGCTGGGGGGAAGCGAGTACAACACCACATCTATCGCCAAGTCGTCAGTCATATCGTAGTCCCAAACATGCACGAGGCGATAATGTATCTCATGCATCTTCCTCAGGTGCTGTTCCAAGCAAGTGTTATCTTCCATCTTGATTGAAAGAAACTCATTCAGATATTCAAACTTCGCAACTCTAACTTGTGCTATGAACATATCTTTCAGCGCACGCGAGTTTTTGAATCGTCCGCTCAAGCCATCATTCATGAAAGTGCACATCAACCACTCGACTTTCAAGTAGGTGGTCTTTTGTTCAAGCCATTCCATGTAATCCTCATGACTTGCAGAAGCATCGGGTCTCTCTTCTATTGGTTCATCTGACACGTAGAGCAGTGCATTGGTGTGTAGGACTTCTCTCAGAAGCAGGTACCATTCGACAAAATTTGACCCATCGAGACGCAGCTCTACAGCAAGGAAGAGACGATCATAATCGAGGGACATGATCTACAAGGATTTTGCAAAGACATTTTCGGACTAAGTTTATGATAATTTTAGTTCAACTTAATCAAAATTACTACATGAACTCCCACTAAACTTAACATCTCTCTGGTTGTTTAGTGACATACGATCCAAATCCACCACACCAAATCCGATCATCACGTGATAATATGCAGCTTCAATGGTGAACAACTCAGTGTTGATCATATCATTCATATGACTCGTGTTTAACCTTTCGGTTCTGTGTTCCGAGGCCATGTCTGTACATGCTAGGCTTGTCAACGAAACCGTAGCATTTCCGCATGTGTAAAGCTAGCTTACACCCGTTGTATGTGGACGTAGAGTTTATCACATCCAATCGTCACGAGATGCTTTAACACGACAAACTTTTGCAACGGTGCATACTAGGGGAGAACACTTTATTATCTTGATATTAGCGTGAGAGATGACCTTATCATGCTACCGTCGCGATCAAATCAAAGCAAACAATAAGGTGCATAAAAGGATAAACATCACATGCAATTTATATTGTGACATGGTATAGCCTTTTATTCTTGTGCCTTTGATCTCCATCTCCAAAGCACCGACATGATCTCCATCATCACCAGCATGACGTTGCCGTCTCATGATTGCCTCCACCAACTATTGCAACTACGACTATTGCTACTCTTAGCGATGAAGTAAAGCAATTACATGGCGTTAAAGTGACATGCAGGTCATACATATGGCTCCTGCCGGTTGCCGTACTCGTCGACATGGAAGTCGTGAAAATTACAAAACATGATCATTGCATACATTATCACAAATCACGTCTTGGCCTGCAAAAACAAGTTAGACGTCCTCTACTTTGTTTATGCAATTTTTACGTGGCTTCTATGGGTCATGAGATAGAACCGTTCTAATCTACGCAAAAAACACAACGGTGATGCAAAAGTTGCTTATTTTATATCCTTTTGAAAGGCCTTCCGCTGAAGATCACATCTCACAATAGCAAGAGAAATATACACCCGCCAGCCACATGTGCAATACAAGTTGCACTTCAAGTGTGGAATCGGTCTCTCGTACGCGGACGGGTAAAGTTGGTCCGGGCCGCTTCAATCCCACCATACCGTAAAGATACAAAATGCACGTGGAAAGGTAGCAGCAAAAACATCAACGCCCAACTCCTTGTGTTCTAATTGCACCAACATTTGCGAATAGATCTAGGCTTTGATACCACTGAAGGGTTTGTTGCATAGAAAACAAAAAAAATTCAACGAAACAAGCGGAAGAAACCCAACGGATCTAGATCTATTAGACGGAGGTAGAGAGGAGGAGATCCAATCTCTTACCCTTAAAGAACGAGCAAACGCATTTTGTCGATGTAGGAGTTGGCTAGTCGATCCTCGCAACTAGACTTGTCTAGTCGCGAGGAGATGTATTATCCTCGAGTTCCAATCCGACGAAGTACCGCACGAGCAGCACCTCCGCGGTATCCACACGTACAGCTCGATGTAGACTCCTTCTTCTTGATCCTGCGAGAAAAGAGGGAGTGGTTTGAGAGATCTCAGCAGCACGATGGTGTGGTGGTGATGATGGTGGAGGTTTCCTGCGGGCAGAGCTTCGCCAAGCCGTGCACGTGGAAGAGGAGGAGGAGGCAGGAGGGGGTGTGGCTAGAGTTCTGGGGCAACCTACTTGTGCCGCACCCCTCCTCTTTATATAGGTGGAGGGGGCAGGGGGTGGGTGCGCCCCAATCCCTATGAGGGCCGGCGGCCAGGGTGCCTTGCCCCCCAAGGCTCCTGCCTTCTTGGGTCGGTGGCCAAGCTTGGCCCCAAAGCCGAATCCACCTAGGGTTCGCCCCCCCCCCCCTTACCATACTTGGCCGTGTGGGCCTTGGGGCTGGTGCGGCCAGCCCATGTGGGCTGCTGCACCACTCCTCGGTCCACGTGGACCCCACACATCAGGTGGGCCCCACTACAAAACCTTCTGGAACCTTCTAGAAACTTCCGGTACCCTGTTGAAAAATTTCCGAACCTTTCCGACGCCTCCAGAAACCACTTTCCTTATATGAATTTTATTCTCCGGACTCTTCCGGAGCTCCTCGTGATGTTTAGGATCTCATACGAGACTCTGAATCAATATTCGTTCGTACCATCAGTTATCTCATCGCAAACCCTAGCTATATCGGAGTGTTAAGTGTGTGACCCTACGGGTTCGAGAATTTGTTGACATGATCCGATCAATAATCAATAGCGGGACCGGGATGTCCATATGTACTCCTACATATTCAACGAAGTTCTTTATCAGTTTGAACCACGATGCCGGAGATTCAATTAATCTCATATACGATTCCCTCTGTCCCATGATATTTTACTTGCCCGAGATTTGATCGTCGATATCACCATATCTAGTTTAATCTCGTTACCCAAAAAGTTCTCTTTACTCATCCATAATATAGGATCTTTGTGATTACCACTTAATCACATGTTTGCAAACTTCCTGATGCTATATTACCGAGACGGCCCAGAGATATCTACTCCGTCACATGGAGGGACAAATCCCACTCTTGATTCATGTCACCTAACAAATGCCATCGGAGATACCTGAAAGCCACCTTTATAATCACCCAGTCACGAAGTGACGTTTGATGTCCACAAAGTATTCCCCCGACAAATGGGAGTGACATAATCTCATGGTCTAAGGAAACTATACTTGGCATATATGAAAAGCGTTGGCAATGAAACTGTGTGACACAATCAATTGCAATGCTTTTGCTATTGGGAAATGGAAAACTGGTCGATGAAGATGTAGATCTTGGCCTTCTCCTTCAATCCTCCAAAGATCAACGAGTTTGAGTGGAGGGATTGGGAGATCTAGTTGATTTGAGCTCTAGGAAATTAGGGTTCTAGAAATTCTGGTCGAGCTGCCCCTTTCCATGGTAGGAGAAGGGTATTTATAGCCTTCCCCAAAATGTTGCTGTTGGACAATGCTTGGACCGGAGTCTCCAGTGTAAGTGGGCCGAAGACTCCGCCCCAACTTCGGTCTTCCTCCGGACGAGTGTCCAGAACCGTGCCACCTTCTAGTCTTCATGGACAGACCGGAGACTCCGGTCTGATGGACTAGAGACTCCGGCCTAGCCAGATACTCTGCAGTCTCCACAGAAACTTGTCGACGACGCTGTCCAGACCGGAGATTCTGGGGTCTAGAGGCCGGAGACTCTGGCCTGCCCGGAGACTCCGGACACTCTCCGGTGTACCTCCGGACTGGTATCCAGAAGCGCTCCATACCTTGGCACATGCCAAGGAAATCCTGGGACCGGAGACTCCGGCCTTGGATAACCCTGCAACAAGAAAACTTCGCCATTTCTTCCTTTTTGGTGGCGGATGCTTATATGGATAAAAAACTTATTGACGTGCATCACTAGACTTCACATTAGATCATCATTAGTGTTGTTAACTAACACACAAAACTAATAGGGTTTAGTAAATGTTCTTTCAGCCTGTCCATCACGTCATTCTCCTAATGATGTGACTCCGTTATCAAGTGTCTATAACAAGTCCATGGCTAGGAAACCTTAACCAACTCTTGACTAACAAACTAGTGTAGTAGAGGCTTACTAGGGACACTTTGTTGTTTATATTCCACACATGTATTTTGTTTCTGGTTAAGACAATTATAGTATGGATAATAAACAACTATCATAAACATGAAATATGATAATAAACAACTTTATTATTGCCTCTTGGGCATATTTCCAACAGATGCCACATCTCATTTAAATAACTTTGTTGAGTTATGTGATATGCAAAAATATAAAGAGGTTGAATGTGACATCATAGAACTGAAACTTTCCCTTTCTCTTTGAGAGGGAGAGCTAAAGAATGGTTATTGTCTTTGCCTAGAAATAGCATTGATGCTTGGACTAAATGCAAATATGCTTTTTATTGGAAAATACTACCCAATCAGTCCCCTATTGATCCTAATGATGTTTCTCTTGCTTAATTAATTGCTCAAGAAAAGAATCAAGTTTATGTTAATTTCCTTAATAGAAATAATTTCAACAACAATGCTTATCGAAATAATTTTGGTGGTAACAACTATAAACCTTATCCTCCTAATAATGGCAACTCTTATGGTAATTCTTACAATGCTAATAGGAGTGTGCCTACTGATCTTGATTTTTTTTAAAAGATTTCATTACTACACAAAGAGCTTTTAATAAAACTATTGAAGAGAAACTTGAAAAACTAGATAGTCTTGTCTCTAAAGTGGAGAATCTTGCTCATGATGTTGAAATTTTAAAAATTAGAACCACTCCTCTTCAAGACAAGCCTACTGAATCTTTAAATGCTATCTCTATCCAAATTAATGAGAATGAAAGGATGTTAGCTCGTTTGCATGCTAGGTGGGCTAGAGAGAAAGAAGAAGCTAAACATGCTGAAATGAATAGTAAAAATGTTAATGTTTATACTATCCAAACTATTAATGATGATCCTCCTAGCCTCTTTAAAGATGATGAAATTTATTTTGATAATTGCAATCTTACTGAAGTCATAAAGTTCCTAGAAAAACTTTCTAAGTCGCCGGATGCTAGTGAAGTGTTCGTTGCATAGAAAACAAATTTTTTTCCTACGTAACAAGCGGAAGAAACCCAACGGATCTAGATCTATTAGATGAAGGTAGCGAAGATGAGATCCAATCACTTACCCTCGAAGAAAAAACAAAGCCTTTTGTCGATGCAGGGGTTGGCTAGTCGATCCCCGCAACTAGACTCATCTAGTCGCGAGGAGATTTATTATCCGTTCCGAGATCCAATCCGATGGAGCACCGCATGAGCAGCACCTCCATGGTATCCACACATACAACTCGATGAAGACTTCCTCTCCTTGATCCCACAAGCGAGGAGGAAGTGGCTCGCGAGATTCCAGCAGCACGATGATGTGGTGGTGGATATGGTGGAGAAATTCCTGTAGGGCTTCGCCAAGCGACTTCTGGAGAGAGGAGGGAGGTGGGAGAGGGGGGCGGCGGCTAGGGTTCAAGGGTGGTGCGCCCAGCCCTCCCCTCCTCCTTTTATTGGCGTGGGGGGCAGCCCTTGCCCCTCCCCCAAGTCCTAGGGGCGGCGGCCAAGGGGTAACTTGCCCCCCAAGGCCCCCTTTTTAGGGTTAGGGTTTCCACAATAGGGCCAGCCGCATGGGCCCTTTGGGTGATGGTGCGACCAGTCCATGTGGGCTGCTGCACCTCCCAATGGCCCATGTCGACCCTATGGACAGGTGGGTCCCACTCTAGAAGCATCCGAAACCTTCTAGAACTTTTCCGGTACCTTGCCGAAAAATTCCCGAACTTTTCCGGAACCTGAAAACCACTTTCCTTATATGAAACTTTATCTCAGGACTCTTCCGGAGCTCCTCGTGATATCTAGGATCTCATCCGAGACACCGAATCAACATTTGATTGCACCATTTACTTATCTCACTAAAACCCTAGCTACATGGAAGCCTTAAGTGTGTGACCCTACGGGTTCGAGAACATGTAGACATGATCCGATCAATAATCAATAGAGGGACCGGGATGCCCATATTGACTCCTACATATTCAACGAAGTTCCTTATCGATTGAACCAGGATGCCGGAGATTCTTAATCTCGTATATGATTCCCTTTGTCTCATGATATTTAATTTGCCCGAGATTTGATCGTCGATATCTCCATATCTAGTTCCATCTCGTTACCTGGCAAATTCTCTTTACTCGTCCATAATATAGAATCTCCGTGATTACTCCTAATCACATGTTTGCTAACTTTCCAGATGCTATATTACCGAGTGGGCCCAGAGATATTCTACTCCGTCACATGGAGGGACAAATCCCACTCTTGATACATATCACCTAATAACCTACCATCGGAGATACCTGAAAGCCACCTTTATAATCACCCATTTACGAAGCGACGTTTGATGTCCACAAAGTATTCCTCCGGTAAGCGGGAGTGATATAATCTCATGGTCTAAGGAAACTATACTTGGCATATACTAAAATCGTTGGCAATGAAACTGTGTGACACGATCAATTGCAACTCTTTATTATTGGGTCTTGTCCATCACATCATACTCCTAATGATATTACTCCATTATCAAGTGACTATAACAAGTCCATGGTTAGCAAACCTTAACCATCTCTTGACTAACGAACTAGTCTGGTAGAGGCTTACTAGGGACACTTTGTTGTTTATATTCCACACATGTATTATGTTTCCGGTTAATACAATAATAGCATGGATACTAAACTATTATCATAAACATGAATATGCTAATAAACCATTTTATTATTGCCTCTAGGGCATATTCCCAACAGCTAGTAAGTTAAACATTGCTTTTACTAAACATATTATCGAGGCTCTTATCAAGGCTAGGGAAGAAAATCTCCAACTTGAAACCTCTATTCCTAGAAAATTACAAGATAGTTAGGAGCCCTCTATTAAGATGAAAATAAATAATTTGAATTGCAATGCTTTATGTGATCTTGGTGCAAGTGTTTCTGTTATGCCTATAAGTCTATATGATATGCTTGATTTAAAACCATTGGAAGAATGTCATTTGTATGTGCATCTTGCCAATACCTCTAAGAAGAGACCTTTTGGTAGAGTTAATGATGTTCTCATTGTTGTTAATAATAATTATGTTCCCGTTGATTTTATTGTTATGGACATTGAGTGCAATGCTTCTTGTCCTATTGTTTTAGGGGGACCCTTTTTGAGAACCGTAGGTGCTATCTATACTTCTTATAAAGCAAAACCCCACTAAGTGTAATTAATATTTTTATATCTCCACATGCAAGCTATCCACATCACTTGCTCTTTTAGCCAATCAATTGTCCATGTCACCCACTAACATTTATTAATTATTTTCTATCTCAACATGCAAGCATCCACATCATCTTTTTTTAGCCCATCAAATTGTCCACATCATTTTTTATGTTCGAATGATAAAATCACACCATGTCGCTATGTAGTTACACAAGTAAATCATGTGCAAGTAGGACACCGGAATAAATTTTGCCCGTGAATGTTTTGCCAATTATTTTCAAGATGGAAATCATACAATTGTTATTCGAAATTGTGAGATCTTCTATATGTATTCACTCAAATAGTTTCTAGAAATATTACGTGGTAATGTGCATGTCATCTACATGCAAGCCATCCACAACACCCGTTTCTTCAACCCGTTGATACAATCTTATCTATATCAATTAGATACACCCATAAAGCATAATGATCTTTAAATTATAAACCACACATATATTTTATATCTAAAATTTATAGCATCTTGACTGCCATGATTAACTAAATCTTGCATATTTCTTTAGTCATCTTCAAGTTTCATGAGTTTTATTAAATTTCTTAAGAGAGACCCGCTGCAACGCGCGGGGTGTTGTTCTAGTTATTGATAATGCAACTCGTTTACTCTTTGTTTGCTTATTATCAACTATAGACAATTATTTTGGATCACTTTATTCATATCATGTGCTTTACATTACTACTTTGATCAATATTATGTGGTAGCATGTCTCATAAAAAATTATCTTTTTTTATCACTTACCTACTCGAGAACGAGTAGGAGTTAAGCTTGGAGATGCTGATACGTGTCAAACGTATCTATAATTTTTGATTGATCCATTCTAGTTATATGCCTGAAAGAACAAGATGTTGAAAGTGCATGGTTGCCCCCACGTGTGGTTGTGGGAATTAATGACAATCTCTATGGACTAATGTTTGTATTAAGCTATACCTGTAGGTGTCCATATGTGTTTCTTGATCTCCGTATGTTGGAGTCAAGGATGAGGGAATAAGATTATATGTTGATTAAGGCTAAGTGCGAGTTGATCAACACACAAGGTATTTCTCCATGTGCTTGCAATGAAAGGTAGCCCATGGAGGATTGCATCTAGTGGTGATCGCCATCAAGGTTGTGTGGGGCAAGTTCAAGATGATCAACATGAAGATATCACATGCTTGAAGCTTGCCATCCACTTGAAGATAATGGCCATGTGAAGATATGCTTGGAGCAACATGTGAGTCTTCACCAAGCGAAGCGCAATCAAGAAAGGTGATCCGTCTTGAGAAGATGAAGATCGTCATCGTCGACCTCAAGTGGATTATGCGCAAGGAAAGGTATGATCTTGATAGGTTTTCTATTTTACCGGTCTCATGATGTTAGTTGAGAGACCAGGTTATAGGATAGATAACCGTACTATCAAGAGGGGCTCTCAAGTGAATAACTTGATCGCATCTTTGTGGAGAGCTCACACCTTTGCATTCTTGGCATATCATCTTTCTTGGTTGTTATTTGGATTTTATCTTTGTGAGAATTTAGAGCTTGTTTCATCTCCATATCTAGCTCTAGTTAATCAAAAACGGATTTCATGAATATCTTGTTGTGTTTTTTATGTTAGAGGTATTATCGGTTTGTCTTTTCTAAGAGAGGTCAAACTCTCTTCTTGTGGTTTCCTCCTCACATGATGGACTAGGATGTGTATATGCACGATCTTGTAGGGCTTGTGATTATCTTCGAAACAAGCCTAAGATCATAGAAAATGGAGTCCGGATGAAAAACTTGTTGGGTTCTTGATGTTAGAAGTTTTGCCGGTTATACTTTTTTAGAGAGCTATAACCTATCCCGATTTGGTTTTATCCTCCTTTGTTGGACTATGATGTTTCTCTGTATATTCTTGTAGAGCTCTTTGTTACGATTCCAATGAGCCCAAGATCATCGAAAACGGAGTCCGGATGCGAAAGATATTCCCGCGCAGGAAAAACTGCACATAACGGTTGGATTTGGCGGGGACCTATTTAAGGGGTCATCTTCCCCAATGGTTCCCAAGTTTTGGACCTTCTCTCACTCCTCCATTGTTGACCTCCAAAGCTTGGGTTTCTCTCAATCCCTCCAATGATTCTTGCCCATATTTAGGGAAACAAGAGAGGAGATCTAGATATACAACTCCACCAATCACTTTCTCCTCTTTGTGAGGGGAACCCTTTGGATATAGATCTTGGGATTCATTTGTTGAGTTCTTCCTTGTTCTTCCTCTATTATCCCCCCATAGCATTAGTTGCTTTGGTGGGATTTGAGTGTAAAGGATTTGAGCACTTGTGCTCTTGCCATTGCATTAGTTGCATCGGTTTGTGCTCTCCACGAAGATTCGTGGAAGTTGAAGTTCGAGAAGCTTGTTACTCTTCGGTGCATTGTGTTCCCAAGAGCGTGTGCCTCTTGGGTGCATTGCGTACCCTAGACGGTTGGTGGTGTCGCAAAGACTTTGAGTTGTGAAGCTTCGGGCAAGGTTTGGGAGCCCCCGATTGAGTTGTGGGTGTGTGCCCCAAGATCTTTGTAAAGGCTCCGGATTCCGCCTTGAAGGATTCCGATAGTGGAAGGTGAACCTAACCCTTGGGGTGAGGTTCATTGGAGAATTGATTAAGGCCTTTTGTGGTGTCTTGAGTAGGCTTTTTGTGGCAAGCTCACACCCCTCCAACGAGACGTACTCCCTTAACAAGGAGGAACTCGGTAATACATCCTCGTCTTCGCGTGCCTCGGTTATTTCTATACCCAAGCTATTTACTTATGCAATTTACATTGTGATAGCCTTCATGCTTGAAGTTTTATATCTTGCTATCTCCTTGTTGTTTGTCTTGCTTAACATAATTTGTTGGTGAACATAGGTGAGCCTAGTTTATTTAGATTGTTGGATTGTTAATTTAAACACCTAGTTTTATTCCATAATTATCAAGCCTTAAATCGTAAAAGTTTTAAATCGCCTATTCACCCCCCACTAGGCGACATCGTTTGTCCTTTCAGATGTCGCCTAGAGGGGGGGGGGGGTGAATAGGCGATTTAAAACTTTTACCTTTAAGGCTTGATAAATGCGGAATAAAACTAGCGTTTAATTTATCAAGCACAAAACCTAATATACTAGGTTCACCTATGTGCACCAACAACTTATGTTAGGCAAGTTAAGCAACATGGATAGCACGATATATAGTACTTCAAGCTCGATGGTTATAGAGATAACCGACACAAGTGGAGACGGAGGTTTGTTTCCCGTAGTTCCTTCCCAATGGAAGTACGCCTACGTTGGAGAGGTGTGGAGGCTCCTTGGCCCTCCTACAAGAACGTCCATGCTCACCCTATTCTCTGTGAGCTCCTCCCATGGGGAATACCCGATGGGGGATTTGCTCATCCACTATGAGGTCGTCTTGAGGGCGTTGACCAAACCCGTACAATGAGGTCTTCTTGAGGGCGTTGACCAAACCCAGTACAATTTGCCCGCGCCTACCTCCACACAATAGGAGGCTCCCGTAGCACACACAACCGTCTAGGGTGCACAATGCACTCAAGAGGCACAAGCTCTTGGGAGCCCTATCCACCCAAGAGTAACAAGCTTCTCAAACTTCAATCCCACGTATCACCGTGGGGAACTCAAACCGATGCACCAAATGCAATGGCAAGAACACACTAAGTGGTCCCTTCTCTCCGAAATCCAACCAAAGCAACTAATGGTAGGGTGGGATTTGAGAGGAAGAGCAAACGAGGAACACAAAGCAACACCAAGATCTAGATCTAAAGGCTTCCCTCACTTAGAAGAGATATGGCTTGGTGGAAATGTAGATCTAGATCTCCTCTCTCTTTTCCTTCTACAATGAGGCAAGAATCATGGAGGAATAGAGAGAAGGCAAGCTCTCAAAAGGTCAACAATGGAGGAGAGAGAGAGTGCCAAGAGTTGGGCAACCATTGGGGAAGAAGGCCCCTTAAATGGTTGCCCCAAAAACCAACCATTGGGGGCAGATTCGCGCAGGGGCGGTACTACCGCCAGAGGCAGCGGTACTACTGCCCCATGCATTTCAGCCAACCAACGGCTATCAAAAGATTCCGCAGCAGCAGTACTGCCGCCAGAGGCGGCGGTACTACCGCTAGGGCGCAACAGAAAGGCTAAACAGTGGTAGTGCTGGCGGCACTGCTGGCGGTGCTGCACAGCCCAGGGAAGGGCTCGAGGTCCCTAGCAGCAGTACTACCGCCAGAGGCGGCGGTACTGCCGCTGAGGGCTAACAGAGCGCCTCCCTGGCGGTAGTGGTGGCGGCACTGCTGGCGGTGATGCACAGCCCAGGAGAGGGCTCAAAGTCCCCAACAGCTGTACTACCGCCAGAGGCGGCGGTACTGCCGCTGAGGGCTAAAAGAGCGCCTCCCTGGCGGTAGTGTTGGCGGTACTGCCGCCAGAGGCGGCGGTACTACTGCTGCACAGAGAAAAACAACAAAACCCTGAAACTGAATAACTTTTGCTAAGAAACTCCGATCGAGGTAAATCCAATTTTGTTGGAAAGAGGACGACAGGGGCTACCCTTGTGTTTGCCAAATATGTGGGAACTCAAAGTGGTGTCAAGAAAAGAACCATTTGGGTTGCCAAGCCTATTGTGACTAACCTCTTAGGACCCAACTTGGTTGGGGACCAACAAGCTACAACTTGATCAATAGGTGTTGTCTTGGAGGACATTGGAGACTTGGCTATCTTTGAAGAATTAAGGGATCTTCATGATTATTATTTCATCGAGCCAAGTCAATTGGATTATATTGTCATATCTCATATCCTATGTTCCTCCTTGTAGTAACTTGTATTTAAATTATATATACATTGAAAATTGCTTGCTCCCTTGCATGTGTTAGTTTTGTTCCTATCATGTGCTTCTATATGTTGTGCCTATTACTTACCTTGAGCAATCAAGTTTGTGTATGTTAATTTGCGCATCATATATGTGTAAACTTTGTGTTGAGTCTTTATTGGATCTTGTGTTGATTTCAATTGACTATTTTGAGAGATTAATGTACTATTCCATTTTGAGGGAGTGATGTGCTTTGTGCACTTCACAATCCTAAAATATGTGTACATGAGGCACACCACCTAGTATTGATATTTCAATATTATCTAGTCACTATGTGGTATGTCATATTCATGAGAAAATCAAATTCTATAATGTCATATTGAAACCAAGCAAAGTAAGTTTTGCTAATAAATGGAAGAGTGAAACCTTCCGCACGGATGGACCGGCAAAATCTCCAAAACCGAAAATGCAAGAGAAGATGCATACGAAATCTGTTTTCTGTGAACTTGGCCTTGTCATGACAAGCGCGACAAGCAACAAGACCACACCATGATAAAAGCCAAATAAGAACCAATAAAGATGATGCCAAGGATGCAATGGTTTGAGCTCTCTACGACGATACGATAAAGATACTCGCTCGAGAGCCCCTCTTGATAGTACGGCTATCTATCATATAACCCGGTCTCTCAACTAACATCATGAGACCAGTAAAATAGAAACCCTATCAAGATCATACCTTTGCCTTGCGCATAATCCACTTGAGCTAGATGATGACGATCTTTGTCTTCTCAAGATGTACCACTGATGATCGGTGATGGTAACATTGGGTTGTGCCCCAAGCGAAGGCGTGGATGTAGTAAGTAGCAGTTTTCCCTCGTTAACGAACCACTAGGACTTTGAAATCAACAAGTAAATGTGAATGTTGAAGATCTCTGGCGCTTAATCTTCAATAGACGTGGACCTGCACACACTGAACCAATTACTTTGTCCCCAACGGCGGAAAGGTTGTCAATCTTTCCGGTCTCGCAGAAAACAAAGCGGTTAATTGTATAGTGAAATAAATAAAAATATGAAAGTGGACCAGAGGAGTAATGATGATGAAAAGTGATGAATAACGGTTGCAATCAATGTAAAAAGATGGACCGGTGGCCATGGGTTCAGTAGTGGAGTCTCTCAAGTAAATAAAACACTCATATGATGGGTAAAAAAATTACAGCTAGGCAATTGACAAGATTATAACACAAACTTAATCTAGCTATGACATAGAGAACATGATAATATTTATGTAGGCATCACGACAATGAACAAAGACCGTTGAGTCCAACTGCGTCTTTGTCTAAAAAGTCCACCGTGGGATCGCTATCCAGCCTGTCACCCAATGGTATTAAGTTGCAAGCAACAGACATTTGCAATAAGTAAAGCGCATGAAGTAAGCAATACTAATATCAAAAGAGACATTAACACCGCTGTTTTATCCTTAGTAGCAACAGCACACCCTCGCCCATAGACGTTTCTGTCACTCGTGCCCAGGAACAAAAGGGGGCATGAACCCACTATCTAGCATAAATACTCCCTCTTAGAGATACACAAAATCACTTGGCCAAAGTAACTACGCACATTGGAGAGCATGCAAGAACATAAATCAACATATAAGAATCATGCAAAATCTGATCATAACTTCATAATCCATCAGATCCCAGCAAACACATCACATAGCATTACAATAATCGATCTTGATCATGTTAGGCAGCTCACAAGATCATAATACATGAAGCACAAGGGAGAGAGACTACCATCTAGCTACTACCATGGACCCGTAGTCCAAGGTGGGACTACTCACAAATCATCCCGGAGGAAGGCATTGCAATGAAGAGCCTTCCGGGATCGATCTCCCCTCCGTCAGGGTGCCAGGATCAGCTTCAGAATCACCCCCGAACTAGGGTTTATGGTGGCGGTGCCTTGGGTGACTTCTCTGGAAAATAATGGCCGCCTCGACGTTTTTGGGATTAATTTGATTTTATAGGCGTCGGAGGGGGCCCACCAGGAGCAGGGTCGGGTCCCACCCGCCGCTCTAGGGTAGGCCTTGGCTGGGGGTCATCCCTGCCTTGTGGGCGGCCCCTAGGGCTGCCCTCTGGACTGAAACTCCGTCTTGGCGAATAAAAATTCCTCATAAATTTTCAGCGCATTCCGAGAATATTTCCTGTGGTAAGTTTCTGAAACGAAAAGACAACAAAAATAGGAAACTGGCACTAGGCATCTTGTCAATAGGTTAGTCTGACAAATTGCATAAAAATGATGTAATATGATAGTAGAAACATGTGACAACATCACAAAACTAGCATGGATCAATCAAAAATTATAGATACGTTTGACACGTATCAGCATCCCCAAGCTTAACTCCTACTCGTCCTCGAGTAGGTAAGTGATAACAAAATAATTTTTGATGAGACATGCAACCAATACAATCTTGATCAAGATAGTAATGTAAAGCATAGGACGTGAATGAAGTGATACAAAACAATTGTCTATAGTTGATAACAAGAAAGCAATGAATAACCAAGTTGAATCATTCAAGCAAAACCTTTCATAAATAGTATGTTAAAGACATGAAAGCAATGTGACCCACATATTTGACTAATTCTCAAAGGTAATGGTTCCACGACAAAAGTGTTTGAGAAACAACACAAAGGAAGATGTAAGTATTAGCAAAAAGCTTCAACTTCCAACGGCTTATCTTATAGATAAAGTCAATATAAAGATTCATGTTTAATCTGACGATGCAATACGATCAATGATACCCAGGGTCAATGCTGTATCTTTGCTTTGGTGGAGATAGAAGGAAAAGAAAATTGACTCAACATTTAAAAGTAAAAGAAAGGCCCTTCACAGAGGGAAGCAGGGATTAGTCATGTGCTAGAGCTTTTTGATTTTGAAAAACAGAGATAAAAGCAATTTTGAGAGATGCATAATTCCGTCAACGATTCCATAGCTCAGAAGCTCATTAGTCCCCTATGTCAAGCAAGGTCTTTAGAGTTGTGAGAGCGGCTGGTTTTAGAGGAACGAGTACATTCCTCTTTCTCTTTTGTTTCACCACTAACCAATGTTTGAGCTGATTTCTCAGATTTTCATTATGCAGAGGAGAATGGTGAGTTATATTTATATTTTGCTTAAGCCGCTCTTGGGTTGATTCAAGTGAGGACGTAAACCATCAACACCGGGTGAAATAGAGGGGAAAAAAGAAAAATAAAGGAAAAACCTTGCTCGACATAAGCTATAACGAACCCCCTCCTTACTTCCTCATGAGCTTGCAAACAAAGGCACCAAAACGAGAATATTTTGAAGGTTTTAAAGGTAGCACATGACAAATTTACTTGGAATGGAAGGAAATACCATGCATAGGTAGATATGGTGGACTCAGCTGACAAGATAGTTTGGCTTTGGGATTTGGATGCACGAGTGGAAATCACACTCAGTACAGAGTTTTTGGATTAGCAAAAATGGTATTTGAAGCAAACATCCAACATTAACCGGTAACAGAGTAACATAAGACATCAGTCAATCATAAACATAAACACTCCACACAGTCTCCCTTGTTGACCAAACACTTCTTTTGATGGAAAGATTAGCTTTATGAATTAACAACTACGAAACACCACACAGTTTCAAGCTTTTAACTGTATTTATTTACTAATCAATTTCCACTCAAATAACCAGAAAGTTTAGGCATTCATCTTAATATCTCAAAACAATTGAGAAGCATCAAGTATCCACACAATGATCTACAAGACTATGCAGGCTTTCATTTCATTCCAATATCACATGGATAGCATTTTGTCACTTTGACAATTCAAGCAATTTATCAATAACAACTCTCCAACAAGTATAAGTGAAGAACAAAAGAGTTTAACATCAACAACTAGCAGCTCTAAACAAGATAAGAGCTAAAAGCGAGAGCTTACTAGCAAACAAACAGTAGCTAAGAATACTCAACAAGATATAAGCGAAGCAAAGGAGTATTCAAATGAAAAAGCGGAGCGTGCCTCTTTCCCACACAAATAAAGCTAGGATCCAACAAGGATATGACCAGCAAACAAACAAAACAAAACGGAAAGAAAAAAGACGCTCCAAGCATAGCACATAATATGTAAAGTGATAAAAACGTAGTTCAACGAAGACGACCTTATGATAGTCGATGAAGAGGATGGGGATGAAGGCATGCCCAAGCTTAGATGCTTGATGGTTGTTGATATTCAGAGGGGGTGCCATGGGGGCATCCCCAAGCTTGAGTTCTGATCCATCTTCAATTTCTTCATTATCCTCTCCTTTGGAACTTAAAAACTCCCTTCACACAAAACTTCTCATAAACTGATTAGAGGGTTAGTGCTCATAAATTAAAATGCACATGTGTTCAACTCAAGTCAAATTGCAAACAACTTTATTGAGCATTAGCTACTGTTTAATAAGCCTCAATATGACACTACACCTCTATAGTATCACATTGGACGATAGTAAAAGAAACGAATACAAAATAAAAGCAGAATCTGTCAAAAACTGAACAGTCTGTAAAGATCGAATTTTTCAAGGCACTTCTGTAGCTCAAATCAGAAAACTCAAAACTAACGAAAGATAGATAAAAGTATTAGGCTTTCTGTCTAAAAATATCAGAAAAAGATAAAATTCAGGGATTGTTCGAGATTTTCTGGAACAGGCGCATAGAATCTGTTTCTGGACAGCAAAACAATACCTCGCACTTTCAATGCATTAGAGGCTAAACTTGGCACAAAAAACCAAAACAAAAAGATACAATGAAGTTGCTACAGAGGCAACAACTCCATGACTCAAGAAAAGCAAAAACAAACTGAAAGTAAAAGATGGGTTGTCTCAGAACAAGCGCTTTTCTTTAACGCCTTTTAGCTAGGCGCAATGCCAAATATCAAGTCTTTTCAAAATCAAGGGCATTATCATCCTTCAAATAAAAACTAGCAAATTTATCATAGATGCATTGGATATTACCAATATAGGGCTGAGAATCACCCTTCTCCTTTCTCTTTGGTTGACTACTCTCATCAAATAGATTTTGAGGAGCAATCCAACCAAAATTGTCTTCCAATGCATCGGCTATCCCTAGGAGTTTAAATGGTATAGCAATATCAACTTTCTCCTCTACCTCAGTTTTGCGAGTGTACTTCCATAGATTTTCATCCCTAACATCCAAAGAATAGTGAATATTAGAATATGAACCAAGAGCACCATAACGAGCAAATATTTTCCTAGCTTCCGTAACTATATCATCAAATTCATGGAGAAGAGTTTCTAATACAAAATCTTTTTCCTTTCCTCTCTCCATGCTATCAAGCTTAAGAAACATTTGCTGTAATATGGGATTTAAATTAACAAACCTCTTCTCAAGACGAGCTACCAAACAAGATATAGCGGAATCATAACTATTAGTTAGCTCAACTATTGATCTTTTGTGGCACCCCCCTCTGACACATGTCGCCAGAGAGGTGGTCGCCCCATGCGCTAGCCCAGGATATCTGGACGCACGTTACGACAATGCAACATAGCGGAAATAATTACACAATCAGGCCCGAAGGGCTACAAATGGTTTAGATGGCCATCAAGGCATTACAATTATCACGACCAAGCGTGGCACGGGACAGAGTTTAACTGGGAGCGGAAGACACTACGGCAACGGCTTGGAGTGGCTCCATTCCACAGGTATCTGGCTGGACTACTGATCCTAGCACGCTCTTGCTCCATCTCTTTGCTATGGTAGAAGATGAATCCTGTCAACATCTGGCCACATGAAAAGCCAGTTTGAGTACAATGACGTACTCGCAAGAAAACAACCATAAGACATGAACAGTCAAGTGTAACATCCCAAATTTAATTACTAAGTTAATGCACAATTATAAATAACCCAAAAATCAGAACCAACAAAAACTTTTTGAAACTCTTCACTAATGGTTGAGTTTTCCTTCCCATTGCTTGTTCAATCAAGTGTGTTGTGTTGTTTGTGCTGATAATCTCCTTATGTCAATCTTTGAACTTAACAAAAATAAAAGATGACCCGTGTGATCATGTATTGACAAGAAAACTAGCACTCCTTGTATCCTCTACAATCCTATTTTTTTGTTCAAGCCCTTTCCAAAGATGTTTTGGTTTTAACAACAATCCAAAGACCTAGATCTCAAGAAAATAAAAGAGTGACTATTTATAGAATTAATGCTTATAAAACTAGGGAGACTAATGGGGTATCATCTCCTACCTATCTTCAACCCTGGTATCTTCACAAGGATCTAAAACTCTTATTTTAAATATTCTTTTAAAAGTCTACAAATGGGAAGTATACTAACCCATCTATTTTTCTTGCACCTTCAAGCCCCTCGAAAAACATCGTCTTGTGAGTTGAACACATATTCAAAACTCCTGCCATGATCTTGCTTAACCATCAACTCTCAACTATATTCAGTGCTTGAATTTAAATTAAAATTCCTTTATCTTGATTGACTTGTGTGTGACTTGCATTGGATGTTGAACCCTTTTTGTGATGTTTGAATTCCTTGTCTATCTGTGTGCCTTGCTTAATATTACAAGGTTGTGGTTATGATCCCTACTAAATAAGGTCATATAACCTTAACATGACCAAATTTGGGATGTGACCAACCTATTAAACTCTATGTTCCATAATTCCAAAAAGGCTTCTAAATATTCTCACTGGTGTTCCTATTGTTGTGTGACCTACCTATTTTCAAAACCTATACTTGTTCATAAAACCCAAGAAGAAGTGAGCTGAGCCCTTACTTCCTACTTTGGCAAAAGCCTTTACCAAAATTTCTAATCATTATAAGACCCTATTTCTTCAAGGCTTGTTTATTTAAAAGACAAAACTACTTATAGTGGTCAAACACTTTGAGAATACATTTCTTAAAAATAAAACATGGTGAGATGTTCTTACCATCTCTTTTCTTATTAAAATTTCTCCTTAATCTTATAGCTTTTATCTCTTTTCCAAATGGCCATTACAACAAAGAAAATTATATCTTATGTATTTTCTTTCTCTCTAACTCTTTCCCTTCTTTACTAAATTCTTTTAAGAAAAATAATTCTTTTATGCACAAACCAGAGGGGAGATGAGTTAGCCCCCAACCTCATCTCTTAATTCACTCCTCTAAAAATATATTTCCTAAAATAAGAAATATTCAAAGAATTCAAATTCTTTTATTCTCTTTAATTTTGGTGATAAAGGAAACCTTATTTTCTTCTTCACCAAAAATCCAGAAAAATTAGGGGAAACTTCTAACACTCTTCTAAACCCAACTGTGAACTCAAATCAATTAAAATATTTCAAACAAGCATTCTGTCAAACACCTTGTGGGCAGGAAACTTCAAACTTTTCAAACTCAAAACAAACCCGTGGTGAATCAGTCAAAACCTTGTCCACACTCTTCCCTCACCTCAACACTTCTCAACCACCTCCCCACTCGATTTAGTAGCCAGGGGTGATCAAATCCCACAAGATCTTGGCTTGTACGAACCAATGCAACATTTCTCTCCCCCTCGCTTACCCTGCCTCCTCCTCACCCCCTATGGTTGTCTAACCTTCTTTGACACTAAGCCGCGCCCCACGAGCCGGAGACACACCGAGTCTACCCATCCATCCATCCTGCCTAGACTCTCCCTCTCACCCCGCGGTCAACCCAACTTGACGAGGACGCAAGCGAGCACGTGGGTCCCCGAAGCCGCGCCATTACTACCCCATGGCCTTCCTCTCTCCATTGGACAACTCCTTGCAGTCGGCGATCCTCTCTGCTAACCAGGATCGAGCTCGCCCAATCCGCGCTCGCCGCCGCGTTCCCGTCCGAATGTTGCACCCCCGCATGCGCAGCTCCACAGACCCACGAGGATCGCTGATGTGGTCGGCACCACCATCGCGGCGCCATCGCTCCTGCCCCACACTCGCTTACACCACCGTCGAACACCTGCAGCTACCGTCAGGCCCTACTCCCTCTCCTGCCCTCCAGACCCTTATCACGCACGCTATCTGCTCTATCACGCACCTCTCACTACCCCGCACCATCCCGGCAACACGCATTCGCCCAATCCTCACGCCCGAAGCTCGCCCACGTCCGCCCTAGACATTGCCCACGGTACACCAGGTCCGTGGCTATATAAGGGCACCCCGCGCCTCCTAAGCGAGCTGCACCACCTCCTCTCCTCCCCAATCAATCCTAGGCCGAACAGCTGCTGCTCTGGCCCTCGCCTCCCCCATCTCCATCCAGAGCGCCACTGTGGCCATCCCCACGTCGAACCAGTGGTACAGACAACCTCCGGCCCCACCGTTTCATCCTACAACTTCGCCATGCTCCGCTGTAGCCTAACCCTTGCTCAATTTCACGTTCTACCCCCCTGCAGTGTCGAGTTCTTCTTCGACCTAGCTCAGCCTCCGCCGCCCGCCGTCAACCTCCGGTGTCCGGACCTCCCCGGCAAGCCCTGACAGCACCACGAACTCGGCGACGTTTCCCTGAGCCTGATCGACCTAGTTCTCCATTCCTGGAACCCCTAGAGCTGCCGGCGACGAGCTCTCCACCCATCTGCGGTGGCCGGAGCGGAAACCGCCGTCTGTTTTGGTCGTCGCCGGCGCGAGGTGACGTGGCCTCTCCTGGGCCGTTCGTCGCGAAATCAATGGCCTGCATCGCGTACCCCTTCGTCTGTTCAAAGCGCAGGCGCGTGCGCTGCCAAATACGCCAACACCTCTGGAAGGCGTATCCCCGAAGTACGTCTTCGACGTCACCTCTTTTCTTTTTTCCAGTTTTAACACAAATTACAGAAATCCTTTAAAACTTAGAATATTCATATCTTTTGATATACTTATTCAAATAGGGTGAAACCAACGCCATTAGATCACAAATTTAAATATCTATCCAGACAATCTAATCTCATATTATTTAAATTTTTATAGATTATTTGGTT
Source organism: Puccinellia tenuiflora (assembly GCA_012064385.1). Classification (NCBI taxonomy): domain Eukaryota; kingdom Viridiplantae; phylum Streptophyta; class Magnoliopsida; order Poales; family Poaceae; genus Puccinellia; species Puccinellia tenuiflora. Next base: position 363,321 of record QRDG01001188.1, read on the forward strand.
AACTATTTAGTGTTCTGTGTATTTAATGATCAAACCTGAATAACTCAAATATAATTATTTCAAATGACCCCAAACCACTTCTGGTGGACCACTTATTCAAACATCTTTCAAATGACACTGGTCCCATATTTTTGTGCTTAGCCCAGGTAGTGAAATATAATTAACTTAGAAAACAGTACTCAGAATTGCATATCTTTAATTAGAAATCGATATCTAGAGTTTGGTAGTTTAAAAAATTATGAAACTTTCACTCCCTGATAGCTTGTTAAATTATCTGTCAAACCAAACTGGTCCCACCCCATTTAGGTTAATAAAAATTAAATGGTAAGCTATTTGCAACAGAAGGTTTTCTGTCCAAAATTGCTTGTTTCTATCACTCTGCATGTCCAAACAACTTGAAACCAATTTTGTTAGCTTAATTTTGTGAAGCCCTAGCTACCCTTAAATTATCAGATTTTATTAGGCAACAAAAATTAATTGGTCCCTAAATTAGTAGTTTAGCTCTTCTCTGCACCATTTAATTTATAACACCATGTTTCTGTATCCAAAATGACATGAGACCTATTTTGCTAGGTCTGTAATGGGAAGATTTAGTTACCCTTAAATTATCACAATTTTCTTATAAACATAGAAAGAGTAGTCCTTAAATCTTGTGTTAATCACCTTCTGTACTAGATCAATTGTTTCTGTAAATCTAATAACTCAATTAGGCCAAATCCAATTTTGCTAGCTCCTAAACTACCAGTATTAGTTGTCCCAAAAAGGGCATATTTTTCAGAACATCAGAAAATAAATCATGACTTAATTCGTGTTGTAGCCCATTTCTGCCTATTAATAATTATGATAAAATAAGAGTGAATCAAAATATACCAAACCCAAATATTTTGACTTTAGTAGGGCAGCAGCTTCCTGCAAAATCTTAGTTTATGTTTTTGTGATGATTTGTTGAGTGCTGGTGTGATTGGTGTGTTTTGCTTGTTAACGACGATTAGAAGAGAACGTTGCCGGGAATTTCGAGGAAGGAGGTTTTATTGATCAAGAGTATCAAGACCAGGGACAAGTTGCTGACCAAGGCAAGCCATCCATTTGATCATACCCCTTTGTCCTATTATTTTTACTAAGCATGTTTTACTTATGTTAAGATGCATGAAATGTTTTCAAGTGGTGTGTGCCAATAAAACCCTATTCAAGTATTACCTAAGTTATATGCCATGATTAGGCCTTATATAGGAGTGTTTAGTTAGAGAAGTGAAAAATTCTAGGTTGGGAAAATCAATGTTTTATTCAAAACCCCTCTTTATGAAAATCCTGGGGTGAGATTGTGTTTTACCCAAGATGTTGCTAAATGATTAGCTTTAGAAATAGAGTAAAAATGGAGTACGAAGGTTTTGGAGAAAAATGCACATTGTGTCCTAGTACTTACGTCGACCAACCTTACCCTGTGCGACCACATTACCCCACATATGGGCACGGGGCTTAACTCGTAGTTTGTCCATGTTAGTATGAGGTGCCTCAAACTCCTCCTAAGGGTCCGAGGACCCTCGAACCGATTAATAAAAGTGTATGCATATCATACCGGGTGACTACGGTGGGTTTCCCGTCGTGGCAGTGTGGAGTCCGGGTTTGATGAAAGGATATGTTGGATCCACACGGTGTGCCGGGGAGGATAAACCCATTGAGAGGAACTTTGTACTAGCATGGACATAGCGAAAGGTTATGATCGGTTACTCAACTTCGCATACAACTTGTATGGTGGGACGTGGCTGACACGGTGAGTTTACCGGATGGTGTGGGTAAAGTGTACAACCTCTGCAGAGTGTAAAACTATTCGAATAGCCGAGTCCTCGGATATGGACAGTTGGAAGGCCGTCCTATGACCTACGTGCAAAGTTTGTGGTTCCTAATAATGGAGATGTTATTGGTGTCATACCAAAGGGTCGGTATGAGGAGAAATGAAGGAGAGGGATTCACGACGGGCCATGATCCCACTGGAGGAGTTTTTTAAGCAAAACTATTTTTGATGAAAAACTTCTTTTCAAAAACCATACCCTTTTCAACAAAGATATTAAGATATTTCGATTTCTTCAAAGAAAAAGTTTTCAAACAAAGCAGACCTAGAGCTCCCCACCATATTTAGCTATGCATCTATAGGTCCTCACTTACTTACAGGGGTGGTTTGCGAGTGCATTTAAATGTACTCATATTGGTTTCGTCCCTGGCTATTGTCTTGGCCAGACTATGAGAAGCGGTACAAGGGAGAAGATTTCGATGACGGCTATGCGAACTAGGACGTTCTCCCAGTCAGTTGCCTGTGGGGTTATGGCAAGAGACTGTAGCGCCCTTGCTTAGAAAAGCAATGACATTCTGTGAAATATGCTATTCCCTGGATCGAGTATGGATAACAATTCACAAATAGATGTAATACCATGCATCAATGTCAAATAGTTATTACATCGCAGGATCCATAAATAAAATATTCTTTACAAATTGCATAGCCAAAGGCTAGCTTGAATGCAAAGTTTGGCAGCGGAAACATAAGTAGCACAGAGAGCTTCATCATCTTCATGTGCCACTGGCATACATGTTAGTTGCAAGCTCGAAAGGTAGGCGTCCTCACGCGTCATCGTAAAAACCTGCAACATTAACATTGCAGCCCAGGGAATTTGGGTCAATACCTTGTGACAGGCTGGCAAGTGATACTTTGGTGGAATATAAAATGGCAAGTCTAAATCTATATGCATGTTTGGCTGGTGGAGCTAAAGGCTATTGCATAAAGCAAATTTTGTCCTACTTTTCATAAAGCTTTTTCATTTCTCAACTTTCTATAAGACGAACCGGCATGAAAACCAGGGTCTCTTCTACTCTTGTTCACCCATCAAATTTTATTTATGAAATTGGAATGAGGAGATTTTCCATCGACATCCTTGTCTAGCTACTCAGAATTGTCCGTAAACGGGGACACGGCTATGATCATAGTTTTACACTCTCGAGAGGTTGTGCACTTTCACCACGAGACTTCATCAACCCATTTTGTCCTTGACCTTCTTGAAGTGAAAATGAAAGGTGAAGATGAAGACGAGACCTTTGGGAAACAGTCCCCTGTTCGTCAGACAGACCCATACAAGACATTCATCCGCTGAGAACTGTCGGAATCAGGTTCCTAGAACTTACTTAGTCAAGGCAGAGCCATAATACCAAGTGGCTGCACTGGAAGCAATGTAAACTTGGAGTGACTTAAATCTCTTTGTTCCTGGGTGGCCGTTCACAAGTGCACGTACTCAGGTACCCGCAGAACTGGGCCTGAGCAGCCACTCAACTTTAAACCACCAATAGAGCAAAACCAATTGCCACCCAGGTAGTTCATAAACTTTGTAGAGTTTTTATTCTTTCGCACTACAATAAAACATTTCGGCATTGCAGTTCTAACTTCTACCAAGTGAATGGGTTCCTAAATCAATAGGAATAAAGGGAGGTATACTAAACAGGTCTGCATAGCAATATAGTAGTACACCTATCATGCATACTACTGAAATAGTCTACAATGCATATATAATAAAATAGTAGGTCTTTCATGAAAGGGTGTATGCACTTGCCTTTTGGAACTTGTCGTTGCTCACACACTCTTTTTCAACGTAGCTCATAGCTCTCCGTTCAATCTATACAATACAAATGTATGGCAATAAGCAACAATACAACAATCAAAAGAAACAAACATAACAACAAACATGGATAGAAACAAACATATCTAGGTTGGTGGTCCAAGTTTCAATACATGATTCCATATGCAAAAAGAATCAATGCATTTAGGTTTGGGGTTGGCCATTTGGGTCAGGGGTTGGTCTGAATCAAATTTGAATAGGTTGAAGGGTTGTTTCAAAGGTTGTAGGGATTGTTCTTGATCAAAGTGATCACACAAAGGAGTTGGTCAAAAGAGCTTTAAAATCATTTTGAAACTATGGTTTACAAAACATTAACATTTCAATAGCCTTTGGCACACTTTCAATTTTTATGTTCAAAAAGGTGGTAGCTAGGCATGGTTTTGGTCTCTCTGGACAGAGACAAATATTTGAAGAAATTTTCTAAAAGAAAACAAATTAAAAGTATTTATAGAAATTAAACTATATCAGAAATACTCTAATTTGAGTATCTGATTATGAAATCTTTTTTAAAACTATCAAAAATTAATTATAACAGTGGGATCATGTCATGCATGTTCCAAGGTTTCGAGAAATATTTTATTTGCAAAATTTGGACTTATAGATTTAAAACTATGTCAAATTTACTCAAATAACTCATTTGAAATTTGAATAAAATTGGTTTTGTTACACTGAAAACTAATAGTGCCAAACGATTCTACAAGTCCAGAGCTTTTCAAAAATATAAAGTTTGCTAAATTTGGCCAAAGGGTTTAAAAGTTATGAAGGTTTGAACTTATAGGGTCTTTTCTGCAAAAAGGCCATTTAAAACAATTTGGGAAAAATCCCAGAGAAGGCTGGTTCGGCTGGTCTCGGCTTTGGCTCTGGCTCGGCTCGGCTCGATCTAATCGAGGCCGTTGAATCGGGATCGGGTGGCTGGGAGAGAAGGGCCCTCACCGGGCGGCGCTAGTTTGCCGCAGACGAGAGGAGGACGGCGGCGCGACGTCGGCCGTGGACGGTTTCGACGACGGGGTGGTCCCCGGGATGCGCTGGAGGTGGACACGAGTGCGGATCAACGAGGTGGAGAGGATGGTGACGACGGCGAGATTGATGGCATCCTAGAGCAGGCGCTGGAGGCGACCGGAGCAAAGCGGCACCGGCGACCTCGGGTCGACCATGTTCTTGACGATTTGGCTGCGGGGAAAATCGATCCATGAGTTAGGAAAGTGCACAGGGATGAGGGAAAACATTGGCGCACAAAAGGAGGCTCTAGGTGGCCTCCACTCACCGGAAAATTGCGACGAACGGCGGCGGCAGTGGGATCTCCGGCGAGCTAATTCGGCGGCCTGGCGGCGTGATCTGGAGGGGGAAAAGAGGGGAAAGAGAGAGGGGTGTGAGGGCTTTAAGGTGGAGGGCTCGGGGAGGCAAATGGCGCCCTTAATCGCGAGCAATCAAGGAGGAGCAGCTCGGGCAGAAACTGCCGTGGTTGCGTTGAAGACGATGACATCACAGTGGGTCCCACCTGTCAGGTATTTCCCTTTTTCTTTTTCCTTTTTCTGTTTTCTTTTATAACTTTTGATTTAAAGCTCCAAATCAAGTCAAATAAATTTGTAAAAAAATTTGTAAAATTCCAAATAGTCAAAATAGACATTTAGGAACTATTTTTGGCCAAAACAAAATTACCAAAATACCCTTTTGGTTAAATTTGCCTTATATGGCTATTTGGGAAATTTCCAAATTAAGGTTTATATATATCCCAAAATATTTAATTAAAAACCAGAGGATAATATGAGTAATATCATTCAAAATGATAACTCATTTTCATATTAAAATAATTTAATATAAAACATTCTTATAAAACAAAGCTTGGAAGAGTATTTAAATTATTTCCACAAATGAAATAGGGTTTATAATATCCCCATATTATTTATTTTAAAACAATAAACCAAAGGGGGGAATACTATTTGAAAACCCCATTTAAATATTTTATTTCCAAGACTTTAAAATTGAGATTTGAAGATAAAGGAATATTTTAATTTAAAATATAACTTTGAAGATGTCAAAACAATCTTCTATAAAAGCTTTTCTTGATTTTTGGAGACTTTATTTAATTATTAACAAAAGTTTTAAATTTTTGTGATTTTTAAAACATTCCAAAATTTGGGATGTTACAAACCTACCACCCTTAAAAGGAATCTCGTCCCCGAGATTCGGAGAGGCTAGAAAGAAAGATGGGTTTGGGACAACTAGGTTTAGGCAACTGGGTGGGCTACCACCCTTAAAAGAAACTTTTGTAGGCAGTCTTGAATTCTTGACTACATACAGGGCACACACATCGGGTGGTTCATGCATCCTTGTTCGGTCAAGTTTTATCTTAGACTATTTAAGTTTTGCTTCATCACCCTTATTCCATATATATAGCATGTATCTGTCCTTCTTAAGCATTTGGTGATTCTTTTCATCCTTGGTTGATACTTTGAAATCCATATAGCGTAAGCTTCACTTCCAATAGGTGGGTGTCTCTTCAAGATGGCTTGAACTATTATGTCTTCCATCCATGTGATGTCTTCGACAATCTTTTTTTTTCTAGGTTGGCATCCTTTAGTGCAAACAAAGCGTCAATTCTAACGAAACTCTCATGGTAGGTCAAATTTTCATTGATGGATCTCTTCTTCTTCACCAGAGTTGTGGTTTATCTTCACCGAATATCTTACGTTTCAGCAACTTTTGCCTCACATAGGGTTATAATATATTATCCTCCTATGGATCAGGCTTATCAACGTCGTCTCTCTTATAGGTATGTCACTCAGATTTACCAATCCAAATAGTGAGGGGAATAACATGAGTAGTAGGAATGGTGATCAGTCCATCCTGCACCCGTATCATTTCCTCAATATGTTGATAGGTGAATCACATAGTCTATCTCTTGGGCATCCTCACTTGTCTAACAGAAAGTTTCCAATCTGCAGGACAACCTCAACTAACTATCGATCCTTTAAAACTATTGGGTTGCGTAAACTCCTGCACACGCTAGCTCACAAGCTAAACTTTTCTGTTATCCTTCTCCTTGGGGAAACACGCTTTCCATGACTTCTTAGCCTGTCCATTTCAGTGTCATGTCTTCATCCCTGATATGACGAACAGGCTTCACAACAATAGCTATTATTTCGTTTAAGTTTTGGTATAAGATAGTCGATACTAGTTTCATTCATCCTCATATATTTTTGTGCTTACATCATCCGTACATCAAAGTACTTACTTTCTCACTTGAATATAACTAGTGGCACTTATTACAACCTTATAACATTCACATTGACTCTGGTCCTTTGATACGTGTCCAACGTATCTATAATTTCTTATGATCCATGCTTGTTTTCATACCATTTGCTACATGTTTTGTTTACATCTTATAGCATTTTTATGCATTTTCTGGAACTAACCTATTAACAAGATGCCACAGTGCCAGTTCCTGTTTTCTGCTGTTTTCCCGTTTCAGAAAAGTACTTAAGGAAATATTCTCGGAATTGGACGGGACAAAAAGCAGCAGTCTTATAATTCAATGGACTACACGGAGCCCGAAGGAGAGGACCTGGAGGGCCGTGGGCCGGCCACACCATAGGGTGGTGCGGGACCCATGCCTGCCACGCCACCAGGTGGTGTGGGGCCCACGGGAGCCCTCCGACGCCGCCCTTTCGCCTATATATTGCCCCCAACGCATAAAACCTAGACGGACCCGTCATATTCCAAAGAAACATCTGCAGCGCCGCCGCCATTGCCGACAAGTTTCGGGGGACAGAAGTCTCTGTTCCGGCACCCTGCCGGGACGGGGAAGAGCCCCCGGAGCCATCTCCATCGACTCCACCACCACCGTTGCTGACTCCCATGATGAGGAGGGAGTAGTTCTCCCTCGGGGCTGAGGGCCGTACCGGTAGCCATGTGGTCTATATCTCTCTCTCCCATGATGTGATCTATATGTGATCATGAGCTTTGCAATCTAGATGTTGTTATGTTACTCAAGTGGGCTTTATTTATGTGATCTCCGGAGACTCCTTGTCCCACGTGTGTAAAGGTGACAGTGTGTGCACCGTGTGGGTCTTTAGGCTATATTTCACAAGATACTTGTTCACTGATTTATTATTTGAGTTGGATGTCTCTATGAAATTGTGGTGTGTTAGTACCTCCTATGAATGCTCATGGTCCAGTGTGGGGTATTCATTAGTACTTGGGAATATATGTTTGAGGCGTGCTTTTGCATTCCTACACAATGAATTAGTGTTCGTTATCCAGCCGGAGAATACTTCGGAGTAGTATGTTGAAGTGCTTATATTTATATTCAACTATGATTGCATTGTTGAGAGTGACCACTGGTGAAAGTATGATCCCTAGGCCTTGTTTCTAAGCATTAAAACACCGTTTACAACAAGTTCTGCTACATACTTGCTTGCTGCCATTTTTATTTCAGATTGCAATTACTACTTATAATCATCCATATTACTTGTATTTCACTATCTCTTCGCCGAACTAGTGCACCTATACATCTGACAAGTGTATTGGGTGTGTTGGGGACACAAGAGACTTTTTGTATTGTGATTGCAGGGTTGCTTGAGAGGGATACCTTTGACCTCTACCTCCCTGAGTTCGATAAACCTTGGGTGATTCACTTAAGGGAAACTTGCTGCTGTTCTACAAACCTCTGCTCTTGGAGGCCCAACACTGTCTACAAGAATAGAAGCGTGTGTAGACATCAAGCTATTTTCTGGCGCCGTTGCCGGGGAGGTAAGGTAAGCGGCACTCACACTCCAACAACAAATCTATCCGGCAACGAAGCTATTTTCTGGCGCCGTTGCCGGGGAGGTAAGGTAAAAGGTACTCACATCATCTGGCTACTAAGCTATTTTCTAGTACTGTTGCTGTTGTGTGAGTGCTCGAAGTTATTTCCTTTAGATTCTGCAATTATATCTTTTTGTTTCTTGTTTTTAATTTCACTAGTTAGGCTTAATGGAAAACAACAAAAAAATTAGTATTAGTTCTTTGGAAATCATTTTTGCTAATGCTATGGAAAAGTCTAAGCTTGGGGAAGCTAGTTTTTATGAAAATGATCTTTTTAGTTCCCCAGCTTTAGAGGAGAAAATTTGCTCTGGTAATACTTTGTCTCCCATATGTGATAATTCGAATCATGCTTGTGATATTCTAAATCCACCTACTGAAAGTATTCCTTTTAAAATACCTATGAAAATTGTTGAAAAGGTTATGGATGAATGTTATGCAGGGGATGGAACAATCCGTCCAAGTGATCACTTGTTGAAACTTACAGAACTTTGTGAGTTGTTTAAGATTGCAGGTTTATCAAGAGAAAATGTCATGAAGAAATTATTTCCATTGTCACTTAAGGACAAAGCAAGGGAGTGGTATGATCTACTTGATCATCCTCATCATTTGGAGTGGAAGGAGCTTGCAAATCTCTTTTACTCTAAATTTTATCCTCCTTATGAAATGCATTTGGATAGGAATTACATTTTTAATTTTTGGCCTCATGATGGAGAAAGCATTGCTCAAGCTTGGGGAAGGCTGAAAACATTAATACTTAAATGTCCTAACCATGAGCTTCCTAAGAAAATAATTGTTACTAATTTTTATGCAAGGCTTTCAGGTGATTGCAAGAATTATCTAGATGCCTGTTCAGGGGGTTCTTTCACAAGTAAGAAGGTTGAACCTAGATGGGATCTTCTTGAGAAAATTCAAGACAATACTGAAGGTTGGGAGAATGACAAAGGTAAAGAATCAGGTTATGTGGAGAAGCTTCCTTTCAAGGCTCTCCCTCCTAAGAAGGGAAAGAAGAAGAAGAAGATGAAGAGTAAAAGGAGAGAGGAAACGGTACCTTTCCCTAAACATGTTGCTCCTATTATAGTTGTTGCTGATGAGTATGAATTCGATGATTTTGAATTAGATGATGTTCCTATGCCTGTTACTTATATTAGTGATCATGATTGGGAAAAGCATAGTACTTTTGATATTGAAAACCTCTTGGGTACTAATTCTGAAAATGATGATGCTAATGATTGCAACACTATTAGTACTATCCATATTCTTTCCAATGATGATATGATAAGCTCTAAGCTTGGGGATGAGGTGTTTGAAAATCCTTTTGCTACTAATGATTACATGTTTGATACATCTGCTTCTAGTAAAAATGATGATATGTTTACAGATGAACACACTTTGGAAGATAAATATTCTATTCCTTATGATGATACTATGCCCCCGGTTTTTGATAATTATTATAAAGAATATTATGACATGGGTTATAATTACAATCATCCTCATGAAACTTGTCATAATTATGGAGGGATCACCCAAAACCATCCCTTTAATATACAACCTGTTTATCATGTTCAAGTTCTTTATGATGATCCTGCTCCAGTTGTTATTCATGAGAAGAATTTTGTTTATGTGCAAAATGATGACACTTTTATGCATATGGATCATGATAAGAATTTTACATTTGATGGTTATATTGTGGATTTTATCAATGATGCTACTGAAAGTTTTTATGAAAAAGGGAGACATGGCTTCATATATCACAATAACATTGAATCTCCTCTCCTTTTGTTGAAATTTTTGAAGTTGCACCTATTTTGTCTTCCTATGCTAGTCAATTTATGCTTCATGGATTTATTTACTTACAAGATTCCAATGCATAGGAAGTGGGTTAGACTTAAATGAGTTTTATAGTTGCTTCTTGATGCTCCCTTATTGTGCTCCAACTCTCATTTTTATGTGAGCATCATCAAAATTACCATGCCTAGCTAAAACGCTTTAAAGAAAAGCACTTATGGGAGACAACCCATCATTTTATTTTCAGTATCTTTTCTTTTATTTGAGTCAAGAAGTTTGTTTACTTCTGTAGCAACTTCTTCGTATCTTTATTTTCTTGCAATGTTGTGCCAAGTAAGGTCTCTAGTATAAAGTTTTTGCTATATTTGGATTTCTGCACAGGAAACAGATTTCTGTCTTTCACCGCTAAATTCGTCATTTATTCCAGAAGCGACGAAATGCTTTTATATTTTGTGTGCTGAATCTTCATATATGTATGAAACTTTTTCTAGTTCAGTGATTTTCGATTTGAGCAACTCTAGTGCCTCGAAAAACTTCGTCTTTACAGACTGTTCAGATTTTGACAGATTCTGCCTTTTATTGTGCATTGCTTCCTTTGCGATGTTTATTTGGATCTTTTTGATTCTTTGAGCATCAGTGGCTGTAGCTAATGTTATAATGCATTAAGGTGTGCTTGTGTCACAGTAGAACTTGTGAATTTTTGGTTTATGCACCAACCCTCTAATGAGAATTACTTTGAGTTTGATGTGGTGGAAGTTTTCAAGTAAGCAAAAGGGACGATATGATGAGATCAAGAAGAGTGAAAAGCCTAAGCTTGGGGATGCCCCGGTGGGTCATCCCCAGCAAATTCAAGAAGACTCAAGCATCTAAGCTTGGGGATGCCCAAGGCATCCCCTTCTTCATCGACAAAACTATCAGGTCATCTCTAGTGATACTATATTTTTATTCCACTACATCTTATGTATTTTGCTTGGAGCGTCTGTTTTTATTTTGAGTGTGTGTTTTAGTTTGCTTAATAAGTTGAATCCTAGCATTCTTGTGTGGGAGAGAGACACGCTCCGCTTTTTCATATGAATACTCTTGTGCTTCGCTTATATTTGTTGAGTATTCTTAGCTACTGTCTGTTTTCTAGTAAGCTCTCGCTTTTAGCATGTTATCTTGTTTAGAGCTGCTAGTTCTTTGTGTTAAGCTCTCTTGTGTTTCACTCTTATTTGTTAGAGAGTTGTTTTAGTTGCTTGGTTGATGTGTTAGATTGGAAAATGCTATGCTTGTGATAGTGGTATGAAATAGAGAAAAGCTGCATTGTCTTGTAGACCATTGTGAAGATAACTTGCTCCTCTTCAATTGTTTTGAGCTATTAAAATAACTAATGGTTAAAATATGTTGGTTAATGTTGTTAAGAGCTGATTAGTGAAGATGTGTTAGTAGAGCGTGGAGCCGTACTTTTCTGAACTAAAAACAACTTAAGTCAATAGTGCTTTAGTGTCGAGATTTCCTCTTTGTTGAAAAGAAGTTTCTAATGGTATAGTTACTGCAACGGTCGGGGAAGCCAACGGGGCACTTGTGTCGCCGCCACGATCCCTCTCGGGTTGTCTCTAACCATTTGTGAGACTTTGATACTGTTAGTTGTTTGCAATATACGACATGCTATGTGAGTTATTGGTTTTTGGCACTTCCACCTCCATATTTTGCTAGCCTCTTCGGTGCTTTGCATTGCCCTTTTTCACATTGAGATTGGTGCATACTTCGCAAGTACATCCAACCCGGTGGGAGATCTTCATCTTGTTCTCCTACACATAAGCCAACTATATTCCTCAAAACAACCACCATATCTACCTATCACAGCATTTCCATAGCTGTTCCGAGATACATTGCCATGCAACATCCATCATTTACATTACATGACTTTATGTCATTTTTACTTCATTACCATATAGTATTGCTTGACCATTTGAGTTAGTGTGATGCGTGGTTTTCCACATGTGTTACATCTTTTCCACACTACGCTCGGTCTTGCATATCCAATATACACCATGTATTACTCTTTGAGTTTTGAGTACACCAAAAAGTGTGATGATCATCTTGTAAAATAGAGTGTTGCCTCTACCTGTGAGCATATTGAAAAGAGTCCAAAGTGGCCAATCAAAAGAGTCCAAAAGAGACCAATGAGAGAAAAATATAAAAGAGCCACAAAGGCCTCAAAAAGCAAAAAGCAAAAAAAGAGAAAAGAATATAAAATGAGAGAGGGGGCAACACTACTATCCTTTTATTCCACACTTGTGCTAGTAGCACCTACATCATTGTAGTGAGTTTTCATGCTTCATTAGTATAACTATGTGGGGACCAAACGTTATAGAACTTGGCTTGTATATTCCAACGATGAGCCTCCTCAAGTGAGCTCTAGGTCTTCATGAGCAAGCAAGTTGGATGCACCCCCACTAGTTCCATTGGAGAGCTTCCATTCATATAGCTCTATGTGCATCCATTGCATGGCAATCACTACTCCTCATTCAATGTCTACTACGGGACTTCCTCGTGTCTTGTGGTTACCTCTTCCACTGTTTGAGCCTTTCTTTTTGGCCTTCCAAACCCCCATTATTATTCTCTTTGCCATAACCTCATGGTGCCAAGCCTTCTTCTTGCTTGTATTAGTTGAGTGGACTACATAACAGTTGATAAGTTAAGTGGATGGATAAAGGACACTTGACTTGAGCTTGGCTATTTATATTATTGACTGAATTTGATGCTTTGAAGATTGATTGACATTTTACATTGGAGACACAATTTACTATCCTTCTTTCTAAACCTTATGTATGGTTCCTTGTCTCCAACACACTGATTGATGAAAAGTTCTAGCTTCTTTTAGCTAGCATTTGTTAATCATTGTTTGCTTAATGTCAACTATAGACAATTGTTTTGGATCACCTTATTCACATCATGTGCTTTGCATTGCTATGTTGATCTAGATTGTGAGTTAGCATGTCTCCTAAGAAATTATTTGTTATCGTTCTACCTACTCGAGGACGAGTAGAACTAAGCTTGGGGATGCTGATACGTGTCCAACGTATCTATAATTTCTTATGATCCATGCTTGTTTTCATACCATTTGCTACATGTTTTGTTTACATCTTATAGCATTTTTATGCATTTTCTGGAACTAACCTATTAACAAGATGCCACAGTGCCAGTTCCTGTTTTCTGCTGTTTTCCCGTTTCAGAAAAGTACTTAAGGAAATATTCTCGGAATTGGACGGGACAAAAAGCAGCAGTCTTATAATTCAATGGACTACACGGAGCCCGAAGGAGAGGACCTGGAGGGCCGTGGGCCGGCCACACCATAGGGTGGCGCGGGACCCATGCCTGCCGCGCCACCAGGTGGTGTGGGGTCCACGGGAGCCCTCCGACGCCGCCCTTTCGCCTATATATTGCCCCCGACGCATAAAACCTAGACGGACCCGTCATATTCCAAAGAAACATATGTAGCGCCGCCGCCATCGCCGACAAGTTTCGGGGGACAGAAGTCTCTTTTCCGGCACCCTGTCGGGACGGGGAAGTGCCCCCGGAGCCATCTCCATCGACTCCACCACCATCTTCATCGCCGTTGCTGACTCCCATGATGAGGAGGGAGTAGTTCTCCCTCGGGGCTGAGGGTCGTACCGGTAGCCATGTGGTCTATATCTCTCTCTCCCATGATGTGATCTATATGTGATCATGAGCTTTGCAATCTAGATGTTGTTATGTTACTCAAGTGGGCTTTATTTATGTGATCTCCGGAGACTCCTTGTCCCACGTGTGTAAAGGTGACAGTGTGTGCACCGTGTGGGTCTTTAGGCTATATTTCACAAGATACTTGTTCCCTGATTTATTATTTGAGTTGGATGTCTCTATGAAATTGTGGTGTGTTAGTACCTCCTATGAATGCTCATGGTCCAGTGTGGGGTATTCATTAGTACTTGGGAATATATGTTTGAGGCGTGCTTTTGCATTCCTACACAATGAATTAGTGTTTGTTATCCAGCCAGAGAATACTTCGGAGTAGTATATTGAAGTGCTTATATTTATATTCAATTATGATTGCATTGTTGAGAGTGACCACTGGTGAAAGTATGATCCCTAGGCCTTGTTTCTAAGCATTGAAACACCGTTTACAACAAGTTCTGCTACATGTTTGCTTGCTGCCATTTTTATTTCAGATTGCAATTAATACTTATAATCATCCATATTACTTGTATTTCACTATCTCTTCGCCGAACTAGTGCACCTATACATCTGACAAGTGTATTGGGTGTGTTGGGGACACAAGAGACTTTTTGTATTGTGATTGCAGGGTTGCTTGAGAGGGATACCTTTGACCTCTACCTCCCTGAGTTCGATAAACCTTGGGTGATTCACTTAAGGGAAACTTGCTGCTGTTCTACAAACCTCTGCTCTTGGAGGCCCAACACTGTCTACAAGAATAGAAGCGTGTGTAGACATCATCCTTCTTGGCTAACTCCTCATGAAGTCTCAGTTGGTGTCTTTGTTTCTTGCTTACACTGATGTCTGATCCGCTTCTTGTCTGGTGTAGTGAGGGTGACCACTTTACTGGCATGATCTATCTGACCTTCATATCTGGACATCCAGTCCTTGCCTATGATTATATCAAAGCCTTGCAAGTCTAGCACAAACAACTCGCTTGGAAACTTGTGTGTCTCAATTTCCAAGGTCATGTTTTGCCATACCGCGTTTGCTGGTCTCTTCCCTTCTGTAGAGCTTACTCTGATGGGTCTTCTAACCCCTTGATAGGATATCTTATTTTTACTCACAAAGTCTTTTGATATGAATGAATGTGTAGCCTCAGCATCAAAAAGTACTAGTGCAGAACATGAGTTGATCAACAATTCCTCAATAACTGGATTTGGTCTCTTGAGAACTCTCTCCATGTTTATAGAAAACACATGTCCCTTTCGGAATTGAGTTGGCTTGGTCCCAATACTAATCTTCTTTTCTGGACAGTCCCAAGAATAGTGTCCCATTTTCTTGCATTTGAAACACTGCACCTGGCTGATGTCCTTCCTGTTGGGTTTGGGGTGGCGATTCTGACTACTGTTTTCTTCCATAAGGTGCTCATTTCTGAGGTTAAAATGATTACGTTCATCATCTGAACTGTGCAATTCCTGCTGTGATTCTGAGTGATGCTCTTCCACATTATGCTTTCGCTTCTTGTTCGCAACTTGCTTCAGTTTGCTCTCCAAGGTTATCGCTTGGTCAACCAGTGACTGGTAGTTTGGGGTATATGCAACTGTCAATAGAATGGATAGTTCGTCATTCAGACCATTTAGAAACCTTTCTTTCCTCTTAGTATCTGTATCAACATCATCCGGTGCGTAGCGCGACAGATTATTGAACTCATTCATGTATTCTATTACGTTTCGGTCGTCTTGTCGAAGATCGAGAAATTCTTCCCTCTTCAGCTTCATCACTCCTGATGAAACATGTGCAATACGGAATCCTTTTTGAAATAAATCCCATGTCATCTCTTCAATGGGGTAAGTGATCTGGTAGCTGTCCCACCAGTCTGCTGCAGGTCCTTCTAGTAGGTGTGTCGCGAATCTAACCTTCTCAGCATCTGTGCATCCGATGGTCACCAAATCTTTATTCACTGATCATAGCCAGTCATCGGCCAAAATAGGTTTTGCAGCTCTTGAGAACTTTTCCGGTCGAAGTTTTAAGAATCTGATCAACATATCCACTTGAGTAGGAGGTGGTGCTAGAATGTCCTTGTTGTCTTCTTGGTTGTGGGTCATCAACTGATTCAACTGTTTCTGTGCATCTAGTAACTCTTGTAGTGTAGGCATCACTGGATTGTTGGGATTTGGCTGGGACATCTGTTTAGTTTGGCATGTATGAGTAGAGATAGAGGGACACTAAGAGAGAGTACTCCTACCCACACAAGAAGATCTAGGTAATTTATCTTACACACAACATCTAACAAACATCAAACCACAGTAAAAGAACCAATAGAGATAATAAGAACTCCACCCACTTAATTTTCGAAATTATAGTTTGGATAACAAACAAACACAAAAAGGTTTTTCAAAATAGACACGATAGTACTTCCATACCACAATTTGGTAAGTCAATACAATATTACTATAACGCTATTCGGGTAAAATGGTGGTCTAGTCTATCTCTTCCTTCAATGCTTCAAGATTCTCTTCTATTTCTTTGAGTTCGTCGAGGTACTTTTGGATGTTGTGAAGTCAAAATTTGAAGTCTTCGATCAAGGCACTTGATGGCTTCTCATAATTGTCATGTTGATCTTCAACGTCTTCGGAAACATTTGTGAGTTATGGTCATCTATAAATAAGATAAGATAACTTAGAAAGCAATTAGTTGAGAAGGTTACAAGAAGATATTAGGAAAGATTTGGACAAGAAGAAAATAACTTTTGTTCCTATGGTCATTCTTATTTCTAATCCAAACCTAAGGTTTTCGAGCCTACAGGCAACATTACGCTCTGATACCATCTGTAGCGCCCTTGCTTAGAAAAGCAATGACATTCTGTGAAATATGCTATTCCCTGGATCGAGTATGGATAGCAATTCACAAATAGATGTAATACCATGCATCAATGTCAAATAGTTATTACATCGCAAGATCCATAAATAAAATATTCTTTACAAATTGCATAGCCAAAGGCTAGCTTGAATGCAAAGTTTGGCAGCGGAAACATAAGTAGCACAGAGAGCTTCATCATCTTCATGTGCCACTGGCATACATGTTAGTTGTAAGCTCGAAAGGTAGGCGTCCTCACGCGTCATCGTAAAAACCTGCAACATTAACGTTGCAGCCCAGGGAATTTGGGTCAATACCTTGTGACAGGCCGGCAAGTGATACTTTGGTGGAATATAAAATGGCAAGTCTAAATCTATATGCATGTTTGGCTGGTGGAGTTAAAGGCTATTGCATAAAGCCAATTTTGTCCTACTCTTCATAAAGCTTTTTCATTTCTCAACTTTCTATAAGACGAACCGGCATGAAAACCAGTGTCTCTTCTACTCTTGTTCACCCATCAAATTTTATTTATGAAATTGGAATGAGGAGATTTTCCATCGACATCCTTGCCTAGCTGCTCAGAATTGTCCGTCTCCGGGGACACGGCTATGATCATAGTTTTACACTCTCGAGAGGTTGTGCACTTTCACCACGAGACTTCATCAACCCATTCTGTCCTTGACCTTCTTGAAGTGAAAAGGAAAGGTGAAGATGAAGACGAGACCTTTGGGAAACAGTCCCCTGTTCGTCAGACAGACCCATACGCTGAGAACTGTCAGAATCAGGTTCCTATAACTTACTTAGTCAAGGCAGAGCCATAATACCAAGTGGATGCACTGGAAGCAATCTAAACTTGGAGTGACTTAAATCCATTTGTTCCTGGGTGGCCGTTCACAAGTGCACGTACTCAGGTACCCGCAGAACTGGGCCTAAGCAGCCACTCAACTTTAAACCACCAATAGAGCAAAACCAATTGCCACCCAGGTAGTTCATTAACTTAGTAGATTTTTTTATCCTTTCGCACTACAATAAAACATTTCAGCATTGCAGTTCTAACTTCTACCAAGTGAATGGGTTCCTAAATCAACAGGAATAAAGGGAGGTATACTAAACAGGTCTGCATAGCAAAATAGTAGTACACCTATCATGCATACTACTGAAATAGTCTACAACGCATATATAATAAAATAGTAGGTCTTTCATGAAAGGGTGTATGCACTTGCCTTTTGGAACTTGTCGTTGCTCACACACTCTTTTTCAACGTAGCTCATAGCTCTCCGTTCAATCTATACAATACAAACGTATGGCAATAAGCAACAATACAACAATCAAAAGAAACAAACATAACAACAAACATGGATAGAAACAAACATAACAACAAACATGGATAGAAACAAACATATCTAGGTTGGTGGTCCAAGTTTCAATACATGATTCCATATGCAAAAAGAATCAATGCATTTAGGTTTGGGGTTTGCCATTTGGGTCAGGGGTTGGTCTGAATCAAATTTGAATAGGTTGAAGGGTTGTTTCAAAGGTTGTAGGGATTGTTCTTGATCAAAGTGATCACACAAAGGAGTTGGTCAAAAAGAGCTTTAAAATCATTTTGAAACTATGGTTTCCAAAACATTAACATTTCAATAGCCTTTGGCACACTTTCAATTTTTATGTTCAAAAAGGTGGTAGCTAGGCATGGTTTTGGTCTCTCTGGACAGAGACAAATATTTGAAGAAATTTTCTAAAAGAAAAAAAATTAAAAGGATTTATAGAAATTAAACTATATCAGAAATACTCTAATTTGAGTCTCTGATTATGAAATCTTTTTTAAAACTATCAAAAATTAATTATAACAGTGCGATCATGTCATGCATGTTCCAAGGTTTCCAGAAATATTTTATTTGCAAAATTTGGGCTTATAGATTTAAAACTATGTCAAATTTACTTAAATAACTCATTTGAAATTTGAATAAAATTGGTTTTGTTACACTAAAAACTAACAGCGCCAAACTATTCTACAAGTCCAGAGTTTTTCAAAAATATAAAGTTTGCTAAATTTGTCCAAAGGGTTTAAAAGTTATGAAGGTTTGAACTTATAGGGTCTTTTCTACAAAAAGGCCATTTAAAACAATTCGGGAAAAATCCCAGAGAAGGCTGGCTCGGCTGGGCTCGGCTTTGGCTCTGGCTCGGCTCGGCTCGATCTAATCGAGGCCGTTGAATCGGGATCGGGTGGCTGGGAGAGAAGGGCCCTCACCGGGCGGCGCTAGTTTGCCGGAGACGAGAGGAGGACGGCGGCGCGACGTCGGCCGAGGACGGTTTCGACGACGGGGTGGTCCCCGGGATGCGCTGGAGGTGGACACGAGTGCGGATCAACGAGGCGGAGAGGATGGTGACGACGGCGAAATCGATGGCATCCTAGAGCAGGCGCTGGAGGCGACCGGAGCAAAGCGGCACCGGCGACCTCGGGTCGACCATGTTCTTGATGATTTGTCTGCGGGGAAAATCGATCCATGAGTTAGGAAAGTGCGCAGGGATGAGGGAAAATATTGGCGCACAAAAGGAGGCTCTATGTGGCCTCCACTCACCGGAAAATTGCGACGAACGGCGGCGGCAGTGGGATCTCCGGCGAGCTAATTCGGCGGCCTGGCGGCGTGATCTAGAGGGGGAAAAGAGGGGAAAGAGAGAGGGGTGTGAGGGCTTTAAGGTGGAGGGCTCGGGGAGGCAAATGGCGCCCTTAATCGCGAGCAATCAAGGAGGAGCAGCTCGGGCAGAAACTGCCGTGGTTGCGTTGAAGACGATGACGTCACGGTGGGTCCCACCTGTCAGGTATTTCCTTTTTCTTTTTCCTTTTTCTGTTTTCTTTTATAACTTTTGATTTAAAGCTCCAAATCAAGTCAAATAAATTTGTAAAAAAAATTGTAAAATTCCAAATAGTCAAAATAGACATTTAGGAACTATTTTTGGCCAAAACAAAATTACAAAAATACCCTTTTGGTCAAATTTGCCTTATATGGCTATTTGGGAAATTTCCAAATTAAGGTTTAAAAATATCCCAAAATATTTAATTAAAAACCAGAGGATAATATGAGTAATATCATTCAAAATGATAACTCATTTTCATATTAAAATAATTTAATATAAAACATTCTTATAAAACAAAGCTTGGAAGAGTATTTAAATTATTTCCACAAATGAAATAGGGTTTATAATATCCCCATATTATCTATTATATACTTAAAACAATAGAAAATAAAGCCACCACATGCTTCCACATAGGCCAAAAAGATAGAGAACGTTGATTTTTATTACAATGGTCAAGATTTAAAGGATGAGACGTTACGCAAATTATTGACACGTTACACAACATCTATTGTTGTACACGTACAATAATATGGAACAACTCTTTTACTAAGGACACGTGAAACGTGTATGAGATAGAGATTAGATTGAATAAACAATTGGAGGAAAAAAAAAAGAATCCACATGCACTACGTTCCTGTGCGAATAAAGAACATATGGAATAATAAAAGGAAGAAAAAGAGTTGGCATGTACATGCCGCACGTAGTGGAAATATTAGGCTTAAGCCGAAAGAAACCGGTCACGTAGTGGAAAGATTGAGAAAATTGCTCAGCCATGGCTGCACGCTTATTTTTCCTATGAGGAGCTTTGCCGATGATGTTTAGAGTTTCAAACTAGCCTTACGTTTGACGCACAGATTTCTAGTCTGTGTCGATTGTATGCAGAGACACCGTCGAATCTCTGTAGGTCTCTAACCCTAGGCCGCGGTAATGAAGATGCAGCACGGTCCAAGCGTGCTGCTGGCAGGAGCAACATCAACGACAAGCTCCATGGCTCCGACGACCAGATCCTGTGCGTGCCAATGAAGGTGCAGCACGGTCCAAGCGGTCTGCCGGCAGGAGCGACAACAAAGGCGAGCTGCACGGACACAACCTGTGCTTGCAATAGCTCCTGCTGAGCGGCACCTCCACTTCCTGTGCCCCCTCCTCCGTCCATGGTTGGCGAGTGGCGACAGCAACAATCAGGCCAACGACGGTATCAACAATAGCGAATTGCCTCCTCAACTCACTAGCTATACTTGATTAAGTCGCCACTTTCTCTAATATATCTACTTTTCGTATTTGGCAAAATTAGACAGGATAAAATATCTTCAACATATAAAGTCCCATCCTGATATATATATTTTTCTTGACAGATATTTAGCTTCACGAGCTAGCATGCAGGGTGTCATGTGACTGCAATCTTTCCAGGACAGATTTGGTTTTGCTGATGCTCACTATGGAAGACAACACCCAGATTTTGTGCTGCTAATCTAGCGGCTTATGTATTGCATCAGGTTGGACTACTGGACCTCAGGTAAGACAGTCTACCAATCAATTATGCTATGTTTCTTCTACCAAATAGTTAAATTTCTGAATAATTTTTTTATGCAAATTAGTAGTGTGACTTAGAAGTTAACTGTATTTAATATATGAAATCTGAAATAATAAGTGGAAGAATATAAGAAATGTGGTTTTCATGCAAATAAAGTTCATTAGAGGTATGTAGTGACGAACGACCAGTATGGATATAACATGTCTCTTGTATAAAATATATGGGTTTGGTACTATAAAAACAAACGGCTGACATTAAAAAATCTAGGCATACATAATAAGTGTTCACAACATAATTCAGAGTGACGAAAACGTGATACTTTATGAAGAATTAAAGAGTATATGCATGCACTAGGGACCATAGCATTCATACCATTTCAGCCGTAAGAAAGTCAGGAGGTTGGGAGGAATAGAATAAAGGAACACATGTGCACGAACTATGGTTCGTTGATATAATTCACAAGGAAAAAAATTTGGTACACCCCAAAATGACAAAGAGTATATTGTTAGAAGAGGACCCAACACAAAGAATGCTGACATAGTGAACTAGAATCGTCTTGATCATTGCTAATGAAATGCGTGATAAGTGAAGAAGGATAACACAAGGTTACACTTCAATCATCAGTAGTTACTATGAAATATAGACATTGATCTCAGGGATAAAGGAGTACACGAGAGAAAATTTGTACAACATTTATGATCTTCCATATCAAACCCAATTTCTATCAGAATGACACTCATCCACTGTCACATGCAAGGGTCCTTATACAAACAAAAAGTAAATATACTTAATCATATTCTATGAACCTTCATTTTGGATACAATATAGGAGTGACTTAGTCAAATCACACTAAGCACAAGAGTAAGTAACTTGCGGTGAGAACAACATTTATAAATGTCTACCGACCAACACATAAACTTCTCAACGCTGATACACATACATAAGAACATAAATACACATACCATGAAATATCTAGCCGCGCAAATGCGCGGGTCACTGTGCTAGTTTATTTTAAAACAATAAACCAAAGGGGGAAATACTATTTGAAAACCCCATTTAAATATTTTATTTCTAAGACTTTAAAATTGAGATTTGAAGATAAAGGAATATTTTAATTTAAAATATAACTTTGAAGATGTCAAAACAATCTTCTATAAAATCTTTTCTTGATTTTTGGAGACTTTATTTAATTATTAACAAAAGTTTTAAATTTTTGTGATTTTTAAAACATTCCAAAATTTGGGATGTTACAGAGACTTGGGCTCCACGCTATTTGATGATTCCGCTGCAAGTACATACTGAAGTTTATATCTTCACTCAAGTAAGTATATTTATTCGGTATATATGGATGTTCTTTTGATACTAGTTTTATTGTGCTCAGCGACACACTGATCATGGGGTCGCTGATGTTGTAGGCACAAGGGTACTTCGGACAGTTAGTACGGGGTCCCGACATCAAGTAATTCAGCAACAAGTAGCGAGCGACAGAGGATAATCTAAACATGGCAAGTGTATACTTACAGCAGTCCAAAAGGATGACAACATGGCATAAGCAAACAACGGGAGTACCACCAGTACAGAGTCCAAGCCAGGTGGGGTTGGATTGTGTACCAGAGATCATACAAAGAACTTACCTGTGACGAATAACGGATGTACCCATTGGTGCCAAGTATTATAACATCACCTGTCATCACAACTAGGCCCAACGGCCTTACCACATCAGTCAAACTGCTAGGCCCACTGGCCTCATGTTTCCACTTTGGGCATGCACGGTTGATGTTGGCTCAAGCCTAACTCTAGGCTCCCAACGATCACACCACCATCCCAAACACGGGTAACCATCCACATCTCAAGTAACTTTCCCTGCATCATCTCATTGTTCATTTAGTGAAATCAGGTTGTTCATCTTTCTTTCAAATCGAACTTAAGTTTAACCTTCGGACTCGACAAAGGACAATAGTGTGACCGACACTGAACTATTCCATAACCCAGGAACAAGGCTAGCTGCTAGTTGACACACTCTCGAGAGGTTGCAGTTACCACCCATCTAAATGCACCTTACTCAGCCGGCACTTTAGGATATCATCCTTAAGTCAAACTCAGCAAGATACACTTACATAACCGTTCACGCTACCAAGACACTCCCTGTATAGCTACCGACACAACTCTATGTCTTATGACGAAGTGAATCCGGCATGTCCCCAACTCATGAGCGACGCCTAGCTCCGGAACCTTCACAAGACTAGCCCGACCACAACTATGCAGTAACCGAATAGACTTGCCAAGTGGGTAGCATCAAAGGAGAATTGATAGGTTACATAGGCTATGGCTCTCCCATTTGGGCGACAGTGGTAGTGCTTTCGATGTTCAGATTAGTGGCACTATGGACTGACCCTATCGATGTTTGGAGGGGGTTTCATTTAGTCCAGTTTCATTCAACAATAAGTCCAAACAACAGGGGATTAGTCCAACACCATAAAGGATTAGTCCAACACAACAAGTATAATATCACTTCAACTTAAGACCATAAGCAAACATAAGCCACATGATAGTTCAAGCAATATATAGTTAGTTTTCATCGACCGGGTGACTATAGGACCACCACTGATCGAGCAAAAAGAAAGAAATAAAATAGTTAGTTCAATCAATGGTTAGTTTGCATTGATCAGGTGACTATCACCACTGATCAAGCAAAGAAATAAATAAAAATAGTGTCGGAGAACTGTCCCAGGAACTGGGTGTGTCTCACGAAGGATCGAGTAAGGGGCTGAACATGGAATCAAACAACCCTCAACGTGCTCCGACGACGGTGCTCGTCGGACTCGCTGCGGGGAAGCACTGCAGAGAGGAACGCGCGGTATTACCCAGGTTCAGGGCCCTCTAGGTGAGGTAAAACCCCTACGTCCTGCTTCGGGTTGTATTGCACTTGCTTGGAGAGGTTTTAGTACAGAGTGAGCTTGGCGAGCTCGAGGTGGCTACAATGGCTAGGGTTTTTTCTGAGCTCCAAGATGGTGAACTTGAGAACCCTGAATGCCTACCAAAGATCGAACCCTTTGCCCGAACGGGCTCCTCCCCCTTTTATAGGTGTCTCGGGCCTCTTCCGCCCAAACATTTGGGCGGGAAGGGCTACCACATGGCGACGAAGGAGGAGGCGCGGTGCACCAAAAAGGTGGAGTCTACCATAAAGATGAAGGCCATGGACGCGGTCCACGATAGGGGAGCGGCGTCACCAAAGCTGAAAAGGGGCACCGGCCAGCCAGGACGGTGGGCTGGCGCTGCGGAGGTGGAACGGGTCCCACGGTGACGTCGCCCTTGGAGCGTAGCTGCAGACGGTTCACTTATCACCAGAGCGGCAATACTCGTTGTCCGCTTTGCTTGGCGCTGCTTTGTTGACTCCTTTATACATGGAAACGGCAACTGCGGCGTCGTCGTCACCGCGCGCAGGCGCGCGCGTCACTCTGCACATGGCAGCTGGCGCCGCGCGAGGAGGAGTTGGCGCGACGCGAGGGAGAGCTCTCCCTCCGCGAGAAGGAGCTGCGCCAGCGCGAGGAGCAGGCCCAGCTGCTCGAGGAGGCCCAGGTCACCCGCGAGGGGCGGCTGGAGGAGCGCGAGGGCCTGGTGGCCCAGAGTGAGGCCACCTACGCGGAGCGCAACGAGAAGGCCAACGCCGACTTCGTGGTGAAGACGAAAAGAATCCAGGATGAGGCCGACACCAGGGTCCAGCTTATCCGCGAGAGCCTCTCCAAAGATTATGACGAGAAAGCCACGAAGCAGGAGGACCGCTTCAAGGCGAAGCGCAAAGAGTTCCAAGACCGCATCAAGGCGCTCGAGCAGGAGGAGAAGCGGTTGACCTCCTGCCTTGAGGTCGCCAGGGAGGCCCAGGCTCGCGCAGAGGGGAACGCCATCGCCTTGGAGAGAGACCTGGACGAGCTCCGTCAGCAGGTGGGGCCGGCCGCGGATCTCGCGGAGCAGGCCCAGGACCAGCGCCAGATTGGCCGGTCCATGACGCGCCAGCGCCAGGGCATTCTCCAAAGCTTGGTGAGCCGCGCGCGCGGTCGGGGGTGATCTGAGGATCGACGTCCCCTCCTTCTCCGCAGAGATTGACGATGAAGCCGCGTACTCATTCTTCTTCGAGCAATTCCTCGGAAAACTTGAAGAGACCACGAAGGGCTTCGACGAGCGCGTCGTGGAGGAAAGCCGCGATCTCCTCGTCATCGCCACCAGCCGCATCTTCAGCAACCTTGTGAGGCTCCAGCCCTCGCTTGACCTCGAGACTGTGATGGCGCCGCTGGTCACTATCAGCGACAGGGCGCGGAAGGCCGCCGACGCGTACGCCAAGAAATTCGACCAAGTCGTGGTCGATGAGGATGAAGGCGACGGCGAGGAGGATGCTTTGGAGGAGGAGGCGGAGACCGCCGTGGACAAGGCAGGCACCTCGGGGGGCGCGACGGCCTGAACTCCTGTATCTGGACGTGCAGAGGCACGAATTTATCTTAGCATTTAATTGTAATAGCCCTGTAAAGACTCGTTTTAATCTTTGTTTGCTTGGTGAACATCCCTCGTGAGGCTTTTGTCTTCCCTTTCATGTCTTTTTTGCTCTGCGTCTTAGGACCCTCTCTTAGCGCTACACCAACACCGCTTCGGTATGCGAGAGTCAGGGCTCCACAAGGCCGGGGGGTGCGTGAGGCCTCAAGAGGTAAGAGCCCCCAAGTCGCGATGCTTGGGGCTCCTCTTCAACGCGCAAGCAGCCCATGAGGCGCAGGAGAGAGAAAAAAGGCTCGAGGGATGAAAACCAGCGAGGGGAAAATTAACCAAGTGTTTGGACTTAGCTTCGCGAGGCGTTTTGCCTTGAAGAGGGTGTTGGTTCCCTGGCGAGGTGTTTTCGTCTTGGATAGGGTGTCGGTTCCCTGACGAGGTGTTTTGGGCCTGCTTCCTGCATTTTGACAGATAGGCGTACCCACAAGCAATACATAGCTAGATAACTTATGCGCGCTCGTAGGTTCCTTCATGTGTGTCTTGCGAGGAGAACAGGCACCAAGGTCCTTGGTGAGTTGACGTGCACGGGAGCCGGCTCATGAGTTCAGAGCTCCTTGGGAGTTGACATGCATGAAAGCTGACCCGTGAGTTCAGAGCTCGGATCCCTTGGGTTTGAGGTGCTGCCGGGATGCTCCCGTGGCATGGCACCATGCTAGCCCCCGCTCGTGAGATACACAGGAGGGATCATACGAGCAAGGATGAAACAGTAATAACATAAAAGCTTACCAAAGCAACAACATATGCTGGTGCGAAGCGCAAAGGTTCAAAATGACCTGAAACAGAGGTTCATTACACTAGCGTGGCCAGAAACACAAAAATCCACCATGTCAGGTATGGGGTTCCACATGCTGTGGCTGAGAATCTTGAGGGGGCGTGCTCGGGACGACGCATGTAGAGAGAGCTCAGAGGGGCCCCTATGCGGGGGTGGCTTGTAGAGCCTGCGGTCCACCATGGCTGGGCATGGGGATCCACCTCGCCAAGGCATGGTGCTTGAAGAAGTCACCTTGCCGAGGCGCGGTGGCTTGGGAGTCTTCTCGAATGGCCCGCGGCAGCGTGTGGTAGAGAGAGGAGCCCGAAATTTTTCCTCGTGGAGGATGACGGCGCGTGGCTCTCCCTTGATGCAAAAAGTTGCTTGTCGAGGACGATCAGGGGTAGAACTTGCGCAGGTGCTGGATGTTCCAGGGGTTGGCGACTGGGATGCCGTCCTCCATCTCGAGCCGCGCGGAGCCAGGCCTGGCGATGTGCACGACTCTGTAGGGGCCTTCCCACATTGGCGAGAGCTTGTGGAGGCCTGCCCTGGAGAGGATTCTCCTCAGGACAAGGTCTCCTGCTTCGAGAGTGCGCGGGCGGATGTGGCGGCTATGGTAGCGACGGAGATCTTGCTGGTACCTTGCCGCTCCCAGGGCCGCATTGCGGCGGAGCCCTTCAAGCAGCAGGAGGTCGTCGTTGCGGAGCTCGTCCAGCTCAGCCTCCTTGAAGGCCAAGACTCGGGGAGAGCCATGAGTGATCTCGCTGGGGAGGACGGCTTCAGCACCATAGACGAGGGAGAACGGCGTCTCACCGGTTGGCTTTGTTGGCGTGGTGCGGATGGACCAGAGCACCGAGGGGAGCTCGTCGATCCAGTGCGTGCCGCTGGCCTTGAGGCGGTTGAAGCTTCTCGTCTTGAGACCCTTGAGCACCTCGGCGTTGGCTCGCTCAGCCTGCCCATTGCTTCGTGGGTGCGCCACCGAGGCGTAGCAGATTTGGGCGCCGAGGCTGCCGTAGTAGGACTTGAAGGCGCCGCTGATGAACTGTGAGCCGTTGTCGGTGATGATGCGATTGGGCACGCCGAAGCGACAGACCAGGCTCCTTATGAATTTCACCGCCGATTTCGCTGGTATGGTGCGCACGGGTTCCACCTCAGGCCACTTGGTGAATTTGTCGATGGCGACGTAGAGGTAGCGGTAGCCCCCGAGCGCTCGCGGGAACTTGGAGATGAAACGGCCAAGGCTGGCCATACATCCCGCTAGGCGTTGCATGTCCTTGAGGCGACAAGGAGGCTGCATCTGCTCTATGGCTTTGATCTTGTCGGGGTCGGCCTCGATGTCGCGGTGGGATACCAGGAACCCGAGGAGCTTGCCTGAAGGGACCCCAAAGACGCACTTGGTGGGGTTCAGCTTGATGTTGACCTTGCGCAGGTTGGCAAAGGTCTCCTCGAGGTCCTGGATGAGCGTGCTTTCTTCACGAGTCTTGACGACGATGTCATCGACGTAGGCCTCTGCATTCTTCCCCATTTGAGCCCCCAAGGCGATCCTCATGAGGCGCTGGAAAGTGGCGCCGGCGTTCTTCAGGCCGAAGGGCATGCAGACGTAGCAAAACACACCACAAGGGGTGAGAAATGCTGTCTTCTCCTCGTCCTCCTTCGCCATCTTGATCTGGTGGTAACCAGAGAAGGCATCTAGAAAACAGAGGAGCGTGCAGCCGGCGGTGGAGTCCATGATCTGGTCGATCCTTGGGAGGGGATAGGGGTCCTTGGGGCAGGCCTTGTTGAGGTCGGTGAAGTCGATGCAGAGGCGGCTCCCTCCGGTGTGTTTGGGGACGACCACACCGTTGGCGAGCCAAGTGGGATGGACCACTTCCTTGATGATGCTGGCCTTCTTCAGCTTCTCTACCTCCTTGATGATGAAGTCTTGCTTCTCTGGCACCTGGCGCCGCGCCTTTTGCTTCACGGGGCGTGCGTTTGGACACACGGCTAAGTGGTTCTCGATCACCTCCCTCGGTACTCCAGCCATATCTAACAGTGTCCATCCGAACATGTCAGAGTTTGCCCTGAGGAAGGCGACGAGCGCGCTTTCCTATTTGGGAGGCAGGTTGGCGCCGATGGTGACGCTAGCCCCCGAGCCGTTTGCCTCAAGAGGCACCTGCTTTGTCGCGGCCTTCTCCTGAGAGAAAAGCTTCTTCTTCTTGGCGGGGGGCCTCGGCAAGGGATCCTCGTCCTCATCAGCAGGTGACGCCACCGTGGCAGCCTTGTAGGCCGCTTGCGCAGCGTACAAAGCGTCCGAGACCACGCCGCGGATGACGATGGTGCCACCCGAGCCAGGGAGCTTGACGAGGTTGTAGGCGTGGTGGGTCACCGCCATGAACTTGGCGAGGGCGGGGTAGCCGAGGATGGCGTTGTAGGGCAGGCTGATGTGTGCGACGTCGAAATCGATCAGCTCGGTGCGGTAGTTGGCCTGGGTGCCGAAAGTGACGGCGAGCCTCACCTGCCCCAAAGGGGTGGTGAGACCCTCAGTCACCCCCGAGAAGGGCCTGGTGGGCATGAGCCGCTCGTAGGGCACCTGCAGCTTCTCGAATGTCTCGACAGAGATGACGTTGAGGCCTGCACCCCCATCAATGAGCGTCTTAGAAACGGCGATGTTGTTGATGGTGGGAGTGCAGACCAGCGGGATTGTGCCAACGGTTGAGGTGGACTTGGGGTGGTCGGTGGAGTCAAAGGTGATGGGGCACTGGGACCACTTGAGGGGCCTGGAGGCTTCAACCCCGGGAAGGGCTGCCGCGACCTCGCGAACGAATTGCTTGAAGTGGCGGTTGGAGCTGGGGGCCTGAGCCCCGCCAAGGATGCAAGCGGCCCCGCGAGGCACCTGGTAGCCCTCAGGAGTCTCGGCAGGGAGGTTGTCGTTCATGGGCTGGGCAGCATTGGCCTGGGGGTTCTGCTGGTAGTTGTCGTCATAGTTGTTGTTCCAGCATCGCCCCCCGCGGCCGCCGCGGCCTCCGCGGCCTTGCGGCCAACCGTTTGCCTCGCGAGCCTCGCGAAGCCTCTTGAGGTCGTAGCAGTCCTCGGTGGCGTGGGAATGCCTATTGTGGTAGATGCAGAAAGGGCGATCGTCCTTCTTCTCGGGTCCTGCGGCTGGAGTGGCAGCTTGGCGAGGCTGCTTGGCGTCAGGTTCAGCCGCAAGGACCGCAGTGGTCTTGCGCTTCTCGGTGGACTTCTTCTTCTTCTTAGACCCCTCGGCGGGGTCCCCTGGCTCGTTCTTGACGAACAAGCGGCCTTCCTCGGCCTTGACGCACTTGTCCGCCAAGTCAAAAAGCTTGACGATGGTGGTGATGTTGTCGTGGATGCCAAGCTTCTCGAGCATCCGTACATCCTTGACCCCAGCCTGGAAGGCCGAAATGACCTGGGCGTCGGTGGCGTTGGGGATTTTGTTGCGCACTTGGCTGAAGTGCTGGATGTACTTGCGTAGGGTCTCGCCAGGCTTCTGATGCACGGCGCGGAGGTTGTTGTACGTGAGGCCGCGCTCGTACGTGCCCTTGAAGTTGGCGACGAAGCACCGGCAGAGGTCCTCCCAGGTGTTGATGGACTCGGCGGGGAGGTTGGTGAGCCATGAGGACGCGGAGTCCTTGAGGGCCATGGGGAACCAGTTCGCCATGACCTTGTCATCGCCCCCGACGGCCTGGATGGCCAGAGAGTAGAGCTGCAGGAACTCCAGGGGGTTGTTCTTGCCGTCGTAGCGCGGAGGAAGATCCGGCCGGAACTTGACCGGCCAGACGACGCGACGGAGGCTGCGAGTGAACGCGGCCGTTGTGCCGTAGGTGACCGTGCCGTTGGCGAGGGTGGCGCGGAGGTGGCGCCGTATGGTGGCGACGTCATGTACGGCGCGGTTGTGGCGATCTTGGTGGCGCTCGATGCTCACGCGTGTGTCCGCCGGGGCCCGCAGCACGATCTGGCAGTCGTGCGGCGACGACGCGTGCGACGCGGCGCGGTTTCCGCGAGGAGGAGCCCCAGGAGCCGGCTGCGGTGGAGCCGGTGGAGCTAGAGCGGGAGCGGGCGCGGGGTGACGAGGAGGAATCGTGGGAGCATGAGGCGCGCCGTGCGCCACGTCCCCTGCGAGGGCAGAGAGGACCAGCGAGCGAAACGGTGCAGGAGCGGCGGCGCGAGCGGCGCCGATGAGCTCGGAGATGCGGTTGAGCCAGGCTTCCTGGACCTCCGGCGTGGGGCGGTACTGCAGCAGCTCCTGCGCCATGAGAAGCGCAGTCGCCGGGCTGGGCGCAGGGCGGCCCAGCGAAGAAGCAGCACGGTCCTGCGACGGGTGCAGAGAGGAGGCTTCCTCTTCACCGAGGTCATCCTCGGCATGGTCGATGTCGTCGTCCTCCGGGTGCTCGATGCGGGGCTCGGGGTCGACGTGGCGCTCCGGAGCAGCACTCCCACGCGGGCGGCCGCGCGGGCGGCCGGCAGGAGGAGCGGTGGCGGCACTACCCATCCGGCGAGCGAGTCGTTCGGCGTGAGAGCCGGCCATGGCGGTGTCGAGGTTGAAGATGCGCCTTAGCCCCCTACCTGGCGCGCCAAATGTCGGAGAACTGTCCCAGGAACTGGCTGTGTCTCACGAAGGATCGAGTAAGGGGCTGAACACGGAATCAAACAACCCTCAACGTGCTCCGGCGACGATGCTCGTCGGACTCGCTGCGGGGAAGCACTGCAGAGAGGAACGCACGGTATTACCCAGGTTCAGGGCCCTCTAGGTGAGGTAAAACCCCTACGTCCTGCTTCGGGTTGTATTGCACTTGCTTGGAGAGGTTTTAGTATAGAGTGAGCTTGGCGAGCTCGAGGTGGCTACAATGGGTAGGGTTTTTTCTGAGCTCCAAGATGGTGTACTTGAGAACCCTGAATGCCTACCAAAGATCGAACCCTTTGCCCGAACGGGCTCCTCCCCCCTTTTATAGGTGTCTCGGGCCTCTTCCGCCCAAACATTTGGGCGGGAAGGGCTACCACATGGCGACGAAGGAGGAGGCGCGGTGCACCAAAAAGGTGGAGTCTACCATAAAGGTGAAGGCCATGGACGCGGTCCACGGCAAGGGAGCGGCGTCACCAAAGCTGAAAAGGGGCACCGGCCAGCCAGGACGGTGGGCTGGCGCTGCAGAGGTGGAACGGGTCCCACGGTGACGTCGCCCTTGGAGCGTAGCTGCAGACGGTTCCCTTATCACCAGAGCGGCAATACTCGTTGTCCGCTTTGCTTGGCGCTGCTTTGTTGACTCCTTTATACATGGAAACGGCAACTGCGGCGTCGTCGTCACCGTGCGCAGGCGCGCGCGTCACTCTGCACATGGGCGCAGAGCCCATGTGCGCTCTGCCGCAGAGGCAGAGCTGGGTTCGAGAGGAAGAAAGCCTCGCGAGGCAAAAGGCCTCGCCGAGACTTTCGGCGTGATCCTTAGCAGAATTGCTGGCGGCGTCCGCGACGCCCTCTCGAGGAGAGGTCCCTCGCCAAGGGAGGAAGCCCTTGACGAGGAGAAAAGGTCCCTCGCGAGGAAAAACCCTCGCGAGGCTCGCCAGGCTTGGAGAGCCTGGTCCTTAGCGAAATCTTCTGAAGAATCTTGTGGGCCCTAGCAGGCCGGCCCGTGGTACCCTGGTTTCCACTGTGCCGACAAATAGTTCGTTCAATCAATGGTTAGTTTGCATTGACCGGGTGACTATCACCACAGATCAAGCAAAGAAATAAATAAAAATAGTTAGCACTGGTGGTTAACGTCAACCGGGCGACTGTGGCGGAGATACCTCTGACCAGCATCACCACAGATCAACTACATAAGTTAGTGGAAGCATCCACGCGATCCCGTTCCTCCATTCCATTGACTGCAGCGGTTCCCCCAGTCCATCGTCGCCGGAATGGGGAGTGGTGCATGGTACCGTCCAACACACGCCACAACTCTACAAAAAAGTAGCCGGTTCATTCCACTTGGGCAGGACCAAACGTGTATTTAGTCGGGGTACCGGAACTCAACCCACAGTACATGGGTTTATCGTATTACATGTATGAAAACAAAGCCATCATATCTCATGACGCACAATTGACAGGATATAAACAATCAAATGCACGTACATGGCATGGTAATATTCAAACAAACAATCATCGCTTGAGTGTTCATAGCAAGTGGTTAGCTTGCCTTCGAAGATCGACACCATTTGGCATAGGGAGTCACGAACACGTCACGGGTTAGGGTCTCGGTTCGCTGTCGCGGAACACACCTATGCAAGCATACACCGGTGCTGCGCATACAAACATCATACAAAAATATAAGACCTATACCACTAGATAGAGATTTTCAAACTAAGAATTTACAAATTTGAATCACCTCAAACGGAACTACGGATCAAAAGATATGGCTCGACGACGGATAGCTATTTGCTGCTTATTCGGGAAAAAAAAACGGAACGGGCTGATTCGAGCTGGGCTGGGTTGGTCGCTTATTTTCCGAAAATACGCTTTCTCTGAGAAAAAAAATAAGTATGCTTTTAGCTAGCTAGTTTTGGAACGATTGGCTTCTTCTTGCTCCAGCTCACGTACGGGAGAGCACGGGGAGGACCGGCCGATGGTCGCGTCGGCGACGGCAGCCATCTCGGCGAGGAAGGCCGCGGACGGCGGCGAGGTCACCGTGCCCCACTGCAGCTGGGGTCGTGCTGGCGTGGGCGGGGACGTCCTCCGTGCGCGGCGCCCGTGACCACCGTGGTGCGGCCATGGCGGCACATGGAAGGCGATGACGTCGGCAAAGGGGCGGGCTAGGTGCCGCAGCGAGGGCGGGGATATGTCCACGGAGCTCCACCGCACCCGCAGGGTTGCTCCCTACGGAGGGGAGTGACAGGGCGCGCCTTGACGGAGCTCTAAGGCTTCAGCCATGGGAGCACAAGGAGCTCTCGTGAGCTCGATTTTTTTTGTGTGGAGTCGGAGAGAGCGAGAGGTCTGGGAGAGGGTGTGAGTGTGACGCGCGAGAGGGCTCGGGGGTGGCCTCTTATAGGCAGGGGCGAGGAGGGACGGCCAACCACGTGTCCATGGCCATGGAGATAAGGGGGAGGGGATAGGATCGACTCTGGTTCGAGCCAGGGGAGCAGTAGAGGGTCTATCTACAGCTGGGGTGCGGTTGGAACACGGGGGAACAGGGGAGAGCCAGTGCACAGGAATGAACAGGACGCCGTCATGCGCGCGCTGGCGTCCAGAGCGCGCCACGAGCGGCATTGTCGCGTTCCCGTCGACTCGGGGCACCAAACGCAAAACGTCTTCGCCACTGGGTTCGCGGAGACTATGACAATGCAACAAAACAAGAAACACTCAAGGGCTCGAACTTCCTCTGTGCAAAATTTTCAGAAAACCGAGGACACACCAGGTGTTCGATGAAATGACCAAGGTCTTGAACATCTCAGAAAAATCCCCAAAATTCACAGTAGGCTAGAATAGATGTATATAGTGTGTCTGTGGAGTTTGAGATCAATTGGAAACCTGGAGTTTGGTCAAATAAATTGGTGCCGAAAAATGCCCTAATGGCATGGGTATGCCAAGTGCACTTAATAAAATGATATTGGCATGATATTTTGGATATGGTGTTGTTTATGGGATCTTGTCAATTCGGCAAAGTGTCTATGCCAAATGATTTTTTACCTAGGGGTTGCTTTGGAAATTGCAATTAGGCATGAAAAGGGCATTACAAAGGAAGTACCTCAAATATTGATCAAATGAGGTTGGTCCAATGGAGTGAAATGTTCAGGAGGTGGAATTATGCATCTTCCCAAAATTGCAGAATTTCTAGATGAGTGGAAGGTGTCGAGATAATTTCTGGATTGAAAATGGCATAATAGAGAATATGAATAAACTTGGAAATATTGCATGGGACTATGAAATAATTTTGCATGGAAGGGATGTATATGTATGAGGGGACCATATGGTATCTTGGTGGAATTTATTTCAAGCTATAATTGTGGTGGTGGATTCGTTAGGATAGATAAAAGGGTTTTGGAATGTTCAAATGGAATCAATGTTCGACCGACAAAACAAGGGTATGAAATTATGGTGGAGGTCGATCGGGGATTGTTGGGAAATTTCTAAGAGAGCGAATCCAAAGTCAAATCAAAGATCAACAGGTTTGAAGAAAACATTTTGAAAATAGAAAAAAAATTCAGGTGTGAGAAAACACCACAAAAATTAGGGATGAATTTTTGGGGTGTTACATCTTTTATCATGAGTATAGAGTTTGTTAACGAAAGTGAGGAATTCTTCAATATTATCCTTTCCAAAAACATCCCCACTTCCTACCTTAACATCTTTCATACCAAACTTAGGAGGAAACATGGCTACTATATAAAAGATAAACAAAACTGAAATAAAGATTACACTAATTTTTTTGGGTTTTAAAATTTTGCAACAAGAAAAATAAACTAAACGAGAAATAAAGCAAGCAAGACAAAAACAAAGTAAAGTGATTGAGAGTATGAGACTCCCCTTGCTGCAGCTCGAAAGTCCCCGGCAACGGCGCCAGAAAACTGCTTGATGATCGGTGATGGTAGCGTTGGGTAGTGCCCCAAGCGAAGGCATGGATGTAGTAAGTAGCAGTTTTCCCTCGTTAACAAACCGAGGTTTATCAAACCAGTAGGACTTTGAAATCAACAACAAAGTGAATGTTGAAGATCTCTGATGCTTAATCTTCAACAG
Source organism: Puccinellia tenuiflora (assembly GCA_012064385.1). Lineage (NCBI taxonomy): Eukaryota > Viridiplantae > Streptophyta > Magnoliopsida > Poales > Poaceae > Puccinellia > Puccinellia tenuiflora. The sequence goes on from QRDG01001188.1 coordinate 398,483, forward strand.
ACGTGGACCTGCACACACTCAACCAATTACTTTGCCTCCAACGATGGAAAGGTTGTCAATCTTTCCGGTCTCGCAGAAAATAAAGCGGTTAATTGTATAGTGAAATAGATGAAAATATGAAAGTGGACCAGAGGAGTAATGATGATGAAAAGTGATGAATAAAGGTTGCAATCAATGTAAAAAGATGGACCGGGGGCCATGGGTTCACTAGTGGAGTTTCTCAAGTAAATAAAACACTCATATGATGGCTAAACAAATTACATCTAGGCAATTGACAAGATTATAATACAAACTTAATCTAGCCATGCCATAGAGAACATGATAATATTTATGTAGGCATCACGACAATGAACAAAGACCGTTGAGTCCAACTGCGTCTTTGTCTAAAAAGTCCACCATGGGATCGCTATCCAGCCTGTCACCCAACGGTATTAAGTTGCAAGCAACAGACATTTTCATTAAGTAAAGCGCATGAAGTAGGCAATACTAATATCAAAAGATACATTAACACCGCTGTTTTACCCTTAGTAGCAACAGCACACCCTCACCCTTAGACTTTTCTGTCACTCGTGCCCAGGAACAAAAGGGGGCATGGACCTACTATCTAGCATAAATACTCCCTCTTGGAGATACACACAATCACTTGGAAAAAATAACTACGCACATCGGAGAGCATGCAAGAACATAAATCAACATATAAGAATCATGCACAATCTGATCATAACTTCATAATCCATCAGATCCCAGCAAACACATCACATAGCATTACAATAATCGATCTTGATCATGTTAGGCAGCTCACAAGATCATAATACATGAAGCACAAGGGAGAGAGAATACCATCTAGCTACTGCCATGGACCCGTAGTCCAAGGTGGGACTACTCACAAATCATCTCGGAGGAAGGCATGGCGATGAAGAGCCCTCCGGGATCGATCTCCCCTCCGGCAGGGTACCGGGATCAGCTTCAGAATCACCCCCGAACTAGGGTTTATCGTGGCGGCGCCTCGTGGTGACTTCTCTGGAAAATAATGGCCGCCTCGACGTTTTTGGGATTAATATGATTTTATAGGCATCGGAGGGGGCCGAGGGGACCCACCAGGAGCAGGGGCGGGTCCCACGTGCCGCCCTAGGGAATGCCGCGACTAGGGGTCATCCCTGCCCTGTGGGCGGCCCCCAGGGCTGCCCTCTGTATTAAACTCCATCTTGGCGAATAAAAAATCCTCGTAAATTTTCAGCGCATTCCGAGAATATTTCCTGTGGTAAGTTTCTGAAACAAAAAGACAGCAAAAACAGGATACTGGCACTGGGTATCTTGTCAATAGGTTAGTCCGACAAAATGCATAAAAATGATGTAATATGATAGTAGAAACATGTGGCAACATCACAAAACTAGCATGGATCAATCAAAAATTATAGATATGTTTGACACGTATCAACCACCTTTCTTGATTGCGCTCCGCTTGGTGAAGACTCGCAACGTGCTCCCCCATACACAAGATGGGAGAGGCACTCTTCGACATATCTTCACTTGGCCTTTATTGTTGGGAATATGCCCTAGAGGCAATAATAAAATGGTTTTTTAGCATATTCATGTTTATGATAATAGTTTATTATCCATGATATAATTGTATTAACTGGAAACATAATACATCTATGGAATATAAACAACCAGGTGTCCCTAGCAAGCCTCTACTAGACTAGTTGTTAGTCAAGAGATGGTTAAGGTTTCCTAACCATAGGACTTGAGTCACTTGATAACGGAGTCATATCATTGGGAGAATGATATGATGGACAAGACCCAATAATAAAGAGTTGCAATTAATCGTGTCACACAGTTTCCTTAGACCGTGAGATTATGTCACTCCCGTTTACTAGAGGAATACTTTGTGGACATCAAACGTAGCTTCGTGACTGGGTGATTATAAAGATGGCTTTCAGGTATCTCCAATAGTAAGTTGTTGGGTAATATGAATCAAGACTGGGATTTGAACCTCCATGTGACGGAGAAGATATCTCCATGCCTTCTCGGTAATATGGCATCATAAAGTTTGCAAACATGTGACTAAGTGGTTATCATGGAGATCCTATATTATGGTCGAGTAAAGAGAACTTGCCGGGTAACGAGATTAAACTAGATATGGGGATATCGATGATCAAATCTCTGGCAAGTAAACTATCATGAGACAAAGGGAATCATATATGAGATTAAGAATCTCTGGCATCGTGGTTAATTCGATAAGGAACTTCGTTGAATATGTAGAAGTCAATATGTGCATTCCGGTCCCGCTATTGATTATTAATCGGATCATGTCTACATGTTCTCGAACCCGTAGGGTCACACACTTAACACTCCGATGTAGCAATGGCTTAGCGATGAGATAATTGATAGAATTAATGAATGGTGATTCGGAGTCTCGGATGAGAACCTAGACATCACGAGGAGATCCAGAAGATTCCGTAGAATAAGATTCATATAAGGAAAGTGGTTTTCGGAGGTGTCGGAAAAGTTCCGGAATATTCTGACAGGGTACCGGAATTTTCTGGAAGGTTCTAGAAGGGTCTACTAGTGGGGCCCATCTCGAAGTGGACCCACATGGACCAATGGGTGGTGCAACAACCCTAATGGGCTGGCCGCACTAGCCCTAGGCCCATCCGGCCACCACTAGGAAAAGGGAGGCCAAACCCTAGCGGGACTCGGCTTGGGAGCCAAGTCCCACTTAGGGCCGGCGCCCCCTAGAAGGAAAGTGCCTTGGGGGGCAAGTTCCTAGGCCGGCCGGCCCTAGGACTTGGCCGCACCCCTTGGCACTCCCTCCACCTATATAAAGAGAGGAGGGGGTGCGGCACAAGGGTGCCCTGCAACCTATGCCACCCCTGACCTAGCCGCACCCCTCCACCTCCACCACCTCCCTTGCCGCGCCACCCCTCTCGGAGGGCTGCCGCATCACCCTCTCCTCCTCCTCCTCGTGCTTGGCTTTCGCGAAGCTCTGCTCGTGGAGATCTATGCTATCAACACCACCAAACCGTCGTGCTGCTGAGTTCCCACTAGTAGGAAAAAGCCTATAAGTGGCGAACCTGTTTTCGCTATCGCTGGCGAACATGCAGTTCGCCAGCGCTACTATTGCCACTGGTAATAGCTTACCACTGGCGAACATCATGTTCGCCAGCAGTAAATAAGTTACCACTGGTGAACCACTGCCTTGTTCGCCAGCGGTAGCCTTCGTTACCACTGGCGCACCACAGTTGTGTTCGCCAGCGCTATCTTTTTCAGGTTTAAAAAAAATGGCGGCGTTCTCCGGGTCGCGTCCGCGTCGCCGCCGGAGAGGATGGAGTCCACGTTGACGAAGAGGGAGGCGTTGCTCTTGGCTCGCGGTCGTCGGCACGATGAGGACAGCGGCGTCCTCCCGGATCACCCCGGAATCCGACGCGGCGACGACTGCGGCGTGCTCCTGGCTTGCCTCGGTGTCCTATGCGACAAGATGGCGGCACGGTTGAGCTGGTCGATGAGAGCACCACGCCGCGCTCTGCGCCGATGAGCGACGCATGACAGAAAGAGAGAGGGACGGCGAGCAACGGGGCGCGTGCCACATCCGCTGCTTGGGCACAGCGACGCGGTTGAGCTCGCCGCTGTTGCTGGGTGTCACGACAGTGCACGCCCACCATGTCCGCACACGGCGCAGGCCCTACCTCGCCCGAGCTCCTCTCCTCCGGCCGGCCGACCTCCTCCTTGACTGCCTTGGTCGCCTGCCGCTCGACGTCGTCCCAGCCTACGAAAAAGCTTCGCCGTGATGAGCTCCCTCGGCACCTCCTATCCCGCTCAACGACGGCCCTGCACCCAAGCTCCCCCGCCTCACCTCCCAAACATCCGCACAGAGCGTCGTAGCTGGAGCGCGCTTCGTGGCCCTCTCGGCCGCTGAGAGGAGGCGTGCGAGGGTGAGGAGGAGAGCAGCGGCCGACCGCGTGGTGGTGTGTGTGCGTGTTGGTGTGTGTGTGTGGTGGAGAAGAAGATAAGGGAGAGAGAGGGGAATTGAAGATAAGGGAGAGAAGGAGATAAGGGAGAGAGAGGCCGGCCCGCGCCCGTGCGTGTGTATGCATGCGGGAGTGTGAAAATTACCACTGGCGAACGCAACTTCCTGTGCGCCAGCGAAAAGTTAGCACTGCTGGGTCACACTTACCGCTGGCGAACATGGATATGTGTTCGCCACTGATAGTTTCCATCGTCGGGTCGTTTTTGGGCTCACAAGTACCGCTGGCGAACACTTTTTATGGTTCACCAGCGGTAGCCTGGCGGCTATAAGCCTTTTCCTATTAGTGTCTATCTAGCCAATTCCTCCTTGCTTGCGGGATCAAGAAGGAAGAGTCTACATCGAGCCGTATGTGTGGATACCACGGAGGAGCTGCTCGTGCGGTGCTTCGTCGGATTGGATCGCGAGGATAATACATCTCCTCACGACTAGATACGTCTAGTTGCAGGGATCGACTAGCCAACCCTTGCACCGACAAAACGTTTTGTTCGATCTTCAAGGGTAAGAGATTGGATCTCCACTTCGCTACTTGCATCTAATAGATCTAGATCTTCGGGTTTTTTCCGCTTGTTACGTAGCAAATTTTTTTCTATACAACGACCCCTTCAGTGGTATCAGAGCCTAGATTTATTCGTAGATGTTGGTGCGATTAGAACACAAGGAGTTGTGAGCGTTGATGTTTTTGTTGCTACCTTCTCGCGTGTATTTCGTATCTTATTTGATGGTTGGATTGAAGTGGCCCGGACCAACTTTATTCGTCCACGCACGGGAGACCGGTTCCACGATTGACATGCAACTTGTATTGCATAAGTGGCTGGCGGGTGCATGTTTCTCTAGCTATGGTGAGATGCGATCTATAATGAAAGGCCTTTAAAAAGGATGAGTAAATAAGCAACTTCTATATCACCGTTGTGGTTTTTGCGTAGATTAGAACGGTTCTATCTCGTTGACTCAAGCCATGTAAAAATTGCATAAACAAAGTAGAGAACGTCTAACTTGTTTTTGCGGGGTTTGTGATGTGGTATGGCCATTATGTGATTTGTGATATTGTATGCAATGATCATATTTGTAATCTTTCACGACTTGCATGTCGATGAGTACGGCAACCGGCAGGAGCCATATGGTTGTCTATTATTTTATGTGATCTGCGTGTCAATGAATCACCATGTAATTGCTTTACTTTATCGCTATGAGTAGATTTAGTTGTAGTTGCAATAGTTTGTGATGGAAACCATGGAGGAGGCGCCATAATGTCGATGATGATGGAGATCATGCCGGTGCTTTGGAGATGGAGATCAAAGGCACAGGAAGAAAAGGCCATATCATATCACAATTTTTAAATTGCATGTGATGTTAATCCTTTTATGCACCTTATTGCTTGCCTAGATGTGATCGTGACGGTAGCATGATAAGGTGATCTCTCACGTTAATATCAAGATAATAAAGTGTTCTCCCCTAGTATGCACCGTTGCAAAAGTTCGTCGTTTTGAAGCACCACGTGATGATCGGGTGAGATAGATTCTACTTCCACATACAACAGGTGTAAGCCAGATTTACACATGTGGAAATACTATGATAAATCTTGACGAGCCTAGCATGTACAGACATGTCCTCGAGAACACGGAACCGAAAGGTTAAGCACGAGTCATATAAATGATATGATGAACACTGAGTTGTTCACCATTGAAGCAACATCATCTCTCGTGATGATCGGTTGTGGTGTAGTGCATTTGGATCATGTGTCACTAAACAACCAGAGAGATGTCAAGTTTAGTGGGAGTTCATGTAGTAATTTTGATTAAGATGAACTAAAATTATTATAAACAAAAGTCCTAAAGATGTTATTGCAAAAATCCTTGTAGATCATGGCCGACTACGATAGTCAGTTCGTTGCTGAAGAGCTACGTCTCGATGGGTCAAATTTTGTAGAGTGGTACTTGCGTCTAAGAGAAGTCCTACACACCAATGCTGAGCTCTACGTGTTAGATGAACCATTGGAAGAGAAACCCGACATTACTGTAGATCATGAGGGGTACATGGAGTGGCTCTTGAACAAAAGCTCACCTACTTGAAAGTCGAGTGGATGATGTGCACCTTCATGAATTCTGACCTAAGGAGACAATTCAACGACTTGAGCACCAATAAGATTGTTGATGAGCTATAGAATAGGTTCTCAGCACAAGTTAGAATTGCAAGGTTTGAATGTCTGAACGAGTTCCTTTCACTCAAGATGGAAGAAAACACTTGCTTGGAACAACACCTGAGGAGAATGCATGAGATACATTGTCGCCTCGTGCATGTTTGGAACTACGAGATGATTGATGATTTGGCCATAGATGGGGTTCTGCGCTCGCTTACCCCAGCTTCAAGAATTATGTCAGAGACTATGTCATGGGAGGGGATTTGATCACTTTCTGTGAGTTTGTGTCCCGACTGCGTCATGTCAAAGTAGAACCCATAGCAGGAGAAGTTGTCAATGCAGAAGGTATATTTTGATACACAAGTTATAAATGTTTTATGTTCTGTTTACACTTGTGACAAATGATTAAAGTATTTGATACTTGTGCTGTTTTATGAAAACAGGGTCTGCCGTTTGTGAAGTGCAATAGATGGACTGAGTGGATATCATGGGATGATGGCAATCAAGGAGTTGGTGCTGGCGATGTTTTATTTCTACATTTATCGTTTTTGATTAGAGGATTTAAATGAGTTTTGTAATCGAATTAAGTGTGATCTTTAAATTAGTGTGTCCCGGTTTGTAAGACGGTCATTCATGTTAAAAACAAGTGGTTGTTCTATTTTCATGAGTAATCCTTTTTGGTGATCACGTTTCGATTATGAGGTTATTGTCCTTAGTTTAATCTAAACGATGATTAGTTGAACATTTATAGAATATGGGACATACTAAAATATCCAAAACCTTAATAATGACAATTGTTTTAATCATGCTAAATATTTAATAAACATTTTGATGTTTTACCAATGCGCCTTATTAAAAGGAGTATGACTGAAATGCCACCCTTTGGGAGAGTGCCAAGAATTGCCGGAAATAAACACAAGTGTTGGTTGTATTTTCAATGAATCTTAGATGTCATTATTTTGTGTGCTCCACCATAAATGATATGAGTAAATAGATGTATTTGTTCAAGTTATTATATTTGATGAGATCAAATAAAATTCTGGAGTTAAGGATGTTAAGTTAACAAGAAAATTTGAGTCTTTTCGATTTGATCAAAGGAGACAAAACATTTCAGTTAATGTTTTAGTATGAAGACTTGTGCAAAGTGTTTTCACAAATTGCAATATTTATAATTTATTCAAAAGGGTTTGATGCTCCCTAAATATTGTAATCACATTATATTGTGTGGTCTTACAAAAAGGGTTTTTCTTATTAGGGTTTATTTATAACATTTAGATTTATTTGATAACACTCCGTTTAGAAATAAGGGTCTATGCATGATTCGCATATATTTTTCATATGAGTTATGAGAAAAGGTGGTTTCATTAATTATAAGATAATTAGAGACTATTGCGAATAATGTTGTAGCATATTCATGTGTATGACTATGAATGTGATTTCACAATATGAGACTAAAAGGGGCAAACCAATTTATTGGTTGTGCTAAGTATTTTAGTGGATTATCATGAAAAGGTTTCATTGATAAAAGGATTGATGGAATAAATTGAGAAACTTAATCAAGGTGGTTGACCTTACTTTTAATGTATCAAGTGGCACATTTTGAAAAGTGCAATGTTGGTTTAGACTTGGCACTTAAAAGAGAAATTGATGATTGTGATCATTAAAAATTCGAGTTAAGTTTTTCTAAAAGGAGTAGGATTCAAGAATATTAAAGTTTGTCATGTTACAAAATAATATTCATGATTCACTCGTCATGTTTAAGAAACAAAACATACCTACGAAACTACAAAGAAGAAATAGAAGCCTTAAATACAAAAGTGACTAACAGTCATCCTATGTTAAGTTTAAATCACAAAGTAATTGCTACTTGATTTTGTGAAAGTGATGTGTCACACATTTATTCCTCAAAAGGAGTTTTGTAGAGAATAAATAAAACTTAAAGCTAGCAAAGTACTAGTGTTCGTATATGATTTCTCGATTTAAAAATTAATTAAGTTTTTGGAGGTGTCCAAACTATCGAGAAAGTGCATAAGAAACTGAGTGGGGGTCTAATTGAAATATGTGGAGACATATATCAAGTGAGAGCAGAAACTAATTTCATAATCAAATATGTGGAGACATGAGTTTGAGTGGGAGCTAGTGAATCATTGTTAAATCAAATATAGAGATAACATATTTCTGAGTGGGAGCCAAAGTGGTTTCACAATTTAGTATGTGTATGGTGTAAATTTGAGTGGGAGTTTACAACATCTTGTTTGTGTGAAATGGAGATTTCATAAATGTTGTCAATAAGTCAGGAACCAACGTATGACTTATGAAGTTAGTTTTGAGCGTCAAATATCTATGGAGATAGATGTATTTGATAAGCATTATGTCAGGATGTTAAAACCTAAGTAAGATTTTGAAGGAGTTCAAAATGGAACAAGAAAAGAAAGGTTCATTTGCTTGTGAGAAATAGGTGAAACATTGAGAACTCAGTACAAGATAATGGTTGGAGGATATGTTAGTATTCGCTATGAATTGTTCATAGGTCTAAACATATAAGAACCATAATTGTGTATTTGACGAAATGTGACCCAAGTTCTTGGTTAGAAGAACGTGTTAGGAATGAGGAGTCATTTCAACATGTAGATGAGATAATTGAATCTAGAGAATGGTAGACTTGGTTGAAGTCATGACACTAAACTAGATGGAGATCTCATGAAGGCAGAAGCGCAGCGAAAGCGTGATCGAAAATATCGAAGTGACTTGGATTGCACTGTCGATTTGTTGAGTCTACAACATATATGAGTATATGATTAATTCAAAGATTAAAAGATATAATATTTTGTTTTGACAAATTTTGTTTCATGATTGAGTGAGTTTTGGGTGCACATGCTATGTGAAAGTTCTTTGGACTGATCATACGTCATATAGGCATAAAAGGGAAACGAAAGTCTCACTCTGTAACAAAATATATTATGTTCATCATATGATGAGGAGGTTTATCATGTGATGATGAAGTAATGTTAAAGTAGGTGACATTAATGTTTTGCAAAGAACATATAGAACCGTATGGTACTGAAATTAGAGGACAGAACCTCTTCCATGAGCAAACATGATCAACACTGAGACTCCATGGGTGTTGGATCGAGAAAATGTAAACTAGATTATTGACTCTAGTGCAAGTGGGAGACTATTGGGAATATGCCCTAGAAGCAATAATAAAATGGTTTATTAGCATATTCAAGTTTATGATAATAGTTTATTATCCATGCTATAATTGTATTAACCGGAAACATAATACATGTGTGGAATATAAATAACCAGGTGTCCCTAGCAAGCCTCTACTGGACTAGTTCGTTAGTCAAGAGATGGTTAAGGTTTCCTAACCATTGGACTTGTTATTGTCACTTGATAATGGAGTCATATCATTCGGAGAATGATATGATGGACAAGACCCAATTATACAGAGTTGCAATTAATCGTGTCACACAGTTCATTGCCAACGCTGTTAGTATATGCCAAGTATAGTTTCCTTAGACCGTAAGATTATGTCACTCCCGTTTACTGGAGGAATACTTTGTGGACATCAAATGTCGCTTCGTGACTGGGTGATTATAAAGATGGCTTTCAGGTATCTCCAATAGTAAGTTGTGGGGTAATATGAATCAAGACTAGGATTTGTCCCTCCATGTGATGGAGAAGATATCTCCAGGCCTTCTCGGTAATATAGCATCATAAAGTTTGCAAACATGTGATTAAGTGGTAATCATAGAGATCCTATATTATGGTCGAGTAAAGAAAACTTGTCGGGTAACAAGATTAAACTAGATATGGGGATATCGACGATCAAATCTCGGGCAAGTAAAATATCATGAGACAAAGGGGATCGTATACGAGATTAAGAATCTCCGGCATCGTGGTTCAATCGATAAGGAACTTCGTTGAATATGTAGGAGTCAATATGGGCATCCCGGTCCCGCTATTGATTATTGATCGGATCATGTCTACATGTTCTCGAACCCATAGGGTCACACAATTAACACTCCGATGTAGCTAGGGTTTATCGATGAGATAATTGATGGAATTAACGAATGGTGATTCGAAGTCTCGGATGAGATCCTAGACATCACGAGGAGATCCGGAAGAGTCCGAAGAATAAGATTCATATAAGGAAAGTGGTTTCCGGAGGTGTCAAAAAAGTTCCGGAATATTCTGGCAGGGTACCGGAATTTTCTGGAAGGTTCTAGAAGGGTCTAGAAGTGGGGCCATCTAGAAGTGGACCCACATGGACCAATGGGTGTTGCAGCAACCCTAATGGGCTGGCCGCACCAGCCCTAGGCCCATCCGGCCACCACTAGGAAAAGGGAGGCCAAACCCTAGTGGGACTCGGCTTGGGAGCCAAGTCCCACTTAGGGCCGGCGCCCCCCTAGAAGGAAAGTGCCTTGGGGGGCAAGTTCCTAGGCCGGCCGGCCCTAGGACTTGGCCGCACCCCTTGGCACTCCCTCCACCTATGTAAAGAGAGGAGGAGGTGTGGCACAAGGGTTCCCTGCAACCCTGCGCCACCCCTGCCCTAGCCGCACCCCTCCACCTCCACCACCTCCCTTGCTGTGCCATCCCTCCCGGAGGGCTGACGCATCACCCTCTCCTCCTCCTCCTCGTGCTTGGCTTAGGCGAAGCCCTGCTCATGGAGATCTACACCATCAACACCACCACACCGGCGTGCTGCTGAGTTCCATCTAGCCAATTCCTCCTTGCGTGCGGGATCAAGAAGGCGGTGTCTACATCGAGCCGTACGTGTGGATACCACGGAGGCTCTGCTCATGCGGTGCTTCGTCGGACTGGATTGCGAGGATAATACATCTCCTCGCAACTAGATACGTCTAGTTGTGGGGATCGACTAGCAAACCCCTGCATCGACAAAATGTTTTGTTCGATCTTCAAGGGTAAGAGATTGGATCTCTACTTCGCTACTTGCATCTAATAGATCTAGATCTTGGGGTTTCTTCCGCTTGTTATGTGGGACTTTTTTTTATTTTCTATGCAATGACCCCTTCATTTATCTTGATGACGATCACCACGTTACACCATCCTCCATGGGCTACATAGGATATCCCTTTCGTTGCATGCTCATGGAGAAATGCCTAAGTACACATAGAGATACAAGCACATAGATCATGGGTTAGTTCACAAGGCTATATTGACAATTGCTTACCATACCATAGGATCATACGATCCCTCATCGTACATCCTGATACGTTGCAAACGTATCTATAATTCTTGATGTTCCATGCTGTTATTATGCTTGTTGTTACGTGTTTTGCATACACTTTATAGCATTTTTATACATTTTCGGGTACTAACCTATTAACAAGATGCCACAGTGCCAGTTCCTGTTTTCTATTGTTTTTCCTTTTCAGAAAAGTTATTAAGGAAATATCCTCGGAATTGGACGAAAATCAACGGACATCAATATTTCACCGAAACATCCACGGAGCCCAAAGGAGTGACAGAGAAGCGCCAGGCGACGCCCTCACCAGGGCTTGGCACGACCCCACCTCCTGCCGTGCCGAGGTGTGGTGTGGGCCCCTCGGGTGCCCTCCGACGCCGCCCTTTCGCCTATTTATTCCTGCTGCTCCAAAAACCCTAAGGACCCGAGTCATATTCCACGAAAAGTTCCAGAGCCGCCGTCGTCGTCAAACCTTCCTGAAGCTCTTCCCGGCACCCTGCCGGAGGGGAGATCATCACCGGAGGGCTCTACATCACCATGCCTGCCTCCGGAGTGATGCGTGAGTAGTTCATCCTTGGACTACGGGTCCATAGCAGTAGCTAGATGGTAGTCTCTGCACTTTGAGCTATCATGTTCAGATCTTGTGAGCTGCCTAACATGATCAAGATCATCTTATTGTAATGCTACATGTTGTGTTTGCTGGGATCCGATGAATATTGATACTATGATCAAGTTGATTATCAATCTATCTTTATATGTTGTTTATGATCTTGCATGCTCTTCGTTATTAGTAGATGCTTTGGCCAAGTAGATGCTTTTAACTCCAAGAGGGAGTATTTATGCTCGATAGTGGGTTCATGCCTCCGGTAATCTGGGTGAGTGACAGAAACACCTAAGGTTGTAGATGTGCTGTTGCCACTAGGGATAAAACAACAATGCTATGTCTACGGTCATTTGTGTTGTTTACATTACACACTTTGCTTAATGCGATTATCTGTTGCTTGCAACTTAATACCAACGGGGGGCACGGATGTTGACCTGGCGGTGGATTATTAGTCATAGATGCTGTTCGAAAACGGTCTATGTATCTTGATGTAATGCCCAATTAAATCTCATAGTAATTATCTTGTCATATATTTGCATTGTCATGCGTTCATTATTTGTCAATTGCCCAACTGTAATTTGTTTACCCAGCATGTAAGTTATCTTTTATGGAGAGACACCACTAGTGAACTGTGGACCTCGGTCCATTCTTTTACACTGAAACAAACACCGTTTACACCACGTTCCACCATCATTTGCTCGCTGTCCACTTTTTGCATTTACATTTATTTTCCACACCATACGTTTTATCCTTTGTTTTCAGCAAGCCGGGGAGATTGACAACCTTCCTGTTTCGTTGGGTCGAAGTAGTTTGATTGTGTTGTGTGCAGGTTCCACGTCAGCACTCGTGTTGCGCCGCGCGTGCAGCTGACAACCTTCTGAGCACTTCCGATTCCTCCTGGATTTGATAACCTTGGTTTCTTACTGAGGGAAAACTGCTGCTGCAGTACATCATACCTTCCTGTTGGAGTCTCCCATCGAACGTGTGGTTTCACGTCCTCAAGACAGTTTTCTGGCGCCGTTGCTAGGGAATTAGAGGAGCTTCTGAAAGGGGAGTTTCACACTCCCAATCTCATTATTTTGTTTTAGTCTTTCTTAGTTATTTTATCTTGTTTGCTTTCGAACATCAAAAACACAAAAAAATTAGTTTCTTGTTTCTAGTTTATTTTCAGTTTGTTTTCTACTTAGTCATCATGTCTAGTCCTGTTCCTTATGTCATGTCACCTGAAGAAGAAATTTTCACTTTCAAGCAAGAGAGTGAGGAGAGTTTTAAAGATGCTTGGTCTAGAATTTTTGAGTCCTATGGTAAAACCGAACCTAAAATGACCTTAAGCTTGCTCCTTAGTAGTTTCTATTTCGGTCTTATTCTTTGCTATAGATATGCTTTAGATGGTGTAGTAGGAGGGGATTTCCTTCTTTGTGATGGAGATCAAGCATTTAATGCATAAAAAAATTAATTGCAGCATCTACCCCTTCAGCTAGTAAAATAGATTCGGCCTTTGAGAATATTTACGCAAGATTGAATACCCTAGAGACAAATATCTCTGCTTTAAAAGAAGTTTATAACAAGATTCGAGAACGTATTGAGGGCGTTCCCGTGAAATTTGAACCCTCGGGGTGGGTTCCCTCAGTAAAAATTGCTATCAATGGTGAAACTTTTCATGCTCGCTGCGATATCATGTCTGAATTTTGCTTAATGCCCATGAAAATTTATGAATCTTTAAATTTGTGGGGACTTTCTAAATGTGAGGGGTGTGTAACTTTGGTTGATAATACTATTAAATTTCCTAGGGGGATCATCGAAGGATTATTTACAAAACTCTTGGGGATAACTGTATCTGTTACCTACCGTGTCATTGAATGTGCAGGAGCAGGGCAAATTACGCTTGGAAGATCACTATTAAAGTTCTTTGGAGCCATCATAGACATGAACCAAGGCACTATGAAGTTTAGCTCCTCGCCGAACTTTAATCATTTTTCCCTAAGGTTACGAAAAAGGGTAAGAGGGCTAAACGCAATGATGTTGATCTTTTTTACATTTGGTAATACTTGATGCATGCCTTTTGCCCAGCTAAAAGGCGTTAAAGAGAAGCGCTTATGGGAGGCAACCCATTTTATTTTTCTGCAATTTTTCTTTTATTGAGTCAAGGTGCTTGTCTACTTCTGTAGCAACTCCTTTGTATCTTTACTTTTTCGTATTGTTGTGCCAAGGAAAGTCTCTAATGTTAAGATAATGCTATATTCGGATGACTGCACAGGAACAGATTTCTTCTGTTCACTGTACGAAATTCCAAAAATTACAGAAACGTGATTTAAATCTTAATTTTTTTGTACATACTCCTGATATATGTACGGATCTTTCGTTAGTTCAATGTTTTTCGATCTGAGACACGTAAGTGCCTTGAACAAATTCGTATTTGCGGACTGTTCTGGTTTTGACAGATTCTGTCTTTTGTTTTGCATTTTCTCTATTACGAGTGTTAGGTGGAACTCTTTTTTGGGTGGAAGAGCTTCACTTAAGGCTAGTAACAGTAGCAAATGTTTAAGATTATTGCCATGTTTGCGTCCTTACAGAACATGTGAGTTTTTGATTGATGCACTAACCCTCTAATCAGAATTATGTTGAGTTTAGTGTGAAGGAAGTTTTCAAGTATCAAGAGAGAAGGGTGATATAATAAGATCAAGAAGAGTGAAGAGCTTAAGCTTGGGGAGGCTCCCATGGATCTCCCCAGCATATTTCAAGAAGACTCAAGCGTCTAAGCTTGGGGATGCCCAAGGCATCCCCTTCTTCATCGACAAAGTATCAGGTCATCTCTAGTGAGACTATATTTTTATTCCTTCACATCATATGTGCTGTTCTTGGAGCGTCTGTGTGCTTTTATTTTCAGTGTGTTTATATTTTATCTTCTGGTCACAACTTGTTTGATCCTAACATTCTTGTTTGGGAGAGAGAGACGCTCCGCTTTTTCATTAGAATACTCCTATTTTCACTTATACTTGTTGAGTATTTATTTCTAGCGCTGTTATTTCTAGCTCTTGTTTTTATGTATCTCTTGTCAGAGCTATTAGTTCTTTTAAAGAAAGTACTCTCTTTCTTCACTTATACTTGTTTGGAGAGTTGTTTAATTAAGTTGATTGGTGTTTGGTTGGAACAGAAAATGTTGCATGTGGTAATTGGCATATTGGAAAATGCTTACCTACTCTTGTAGATCACTATCTTGGATAATTTGATACTTGTCAATTGTTTTGAGTTACTAAGTAGGACATGTTTAAGCTTTTGTATCGTGTAAGTAAAATCCATTAACGGAGAACTGCCGTAAAGCTTGTTGAAATTTGGTTTGTATAAGTGGTAATTCCAAGGTCTAGATATTTTCTAGTAAAAGAGTTTGGTTAATAAGGAAGACAATGTGGAGTCTTATAATGTTTCTAATATGTTGTCATATAAGTTTTTGCTGTACCGGTTGATAGTTTGTGTTTGCTTAAAAATAACCTTTCTAGCCCAAACTCTGTACTAAGCGGGAATGCTGCTTGTGTATCCAAAACCTTGAGCCAAAATCCATGCCATCTGTGTCCACCATACCTACCTATATGTGGAATTTTCCTTCCACTCCAAGTAAAATTTTCATGTGGTACCTTTAAAATATTCAAAATACTCCTTTTTGTGTCTCTATTTTGAAGCTCATGAGGAAAAAGTAGAGAGCTAGGTATTACTTGTGACAAGCAAGGTCATTCCCCCCTTTCACCCGGTGTTGATGGTTTACGTCCTCACTTGAATCAACCCGAGAGCGGCTTAAGCAAAATATAAATATAACTTACCATTCTCCTCCGCACAATGAAAATCTGAGAAATCAGCTCAAACATTGGTTAGTGGTGAAACAAAGGAGAAAGAGGAATGTACTCGTTCCTCTAAAACCAGCCGCTCTCACAAATCTAAAAGCCTTGATTGTTGTGGGGGACTAGCTTGTTTCTTTGCCGTGAAGTCGTTGACGAAAGCATGCATATCTCAAAATTGTTTTACTTCTCTTCTATAAAAAAATAAAAGCTCTAGCACATGACTAATCCCTGCTTCCCTTGCGAAGGGCCTTTCTTTTCTAGAGCTTTGAGTCAGTTTTCCTACTTCTTTCTATCTTCCACAAGCAAACACTAGTGTCAACTTTGGTACAGTTATATGATGGTGTATTTGACTGATTATATTGCTTTGTATTGATGATATCCATGAGATAAATATGTTGAGGTTGAAGCAATTGCTGAAACTAAAATCTTCCTTTATGTTGGTCAAATACCTTTTACTTAGAGATTATTGCTTTGTGAGTTAACTCTTGTGCAAAACTTTTGTATTCAAGTCTCCAAAGTACTATTCATGAAAAGGTTTGCTCATATGATTCAGTTGTTTAATCATTGCTTAATTAGTAGCAAACTATAGAACATTGAAATGGATCACTTCATTCATTCACATGTGCTTTACACTATTATTTGATCAAGATTGTGTAGTAGCATGTCACCTCAAAAATTATTTTGTTTTTTATCGTTTACCTACTTGAGGACGAGTAGGAACTAAGCTTGGGGATGCTGATACGTTGCAAACGTATCTATAATTTTTGAGGCTCCATGCTGTTATTATGCCTGTTGTTACATGTTTTCATACACTTTATAGCATTTTTATACATTTTCGGGTACTAACCTATTAACAAGATACCACAGTGCCAGTTCCTGTTTTCTGCTGTTTTTCCTTTTCAGAAAAGTTATTAAGGAAATTGTTGTCTACTACACGCTTCTATTCTTGTAGACTTGTTGGGCCTCCAAGCGCAGAGGTTTGTAGGATAGCAGCAAATTTCCCTTAAGTGAGTAACCCAAGGTTTATCGATCTCAGAGAGGTGTAAGATGAATGTATCCTCTCTCAAGCAACCCTGCAATTAAGATAGCAGGAGTCTCTTGTGTCCCCAACACACCTAATACAATGGCTAATTGTATAGGTGCACTAGTTCGGCGAAGAGATAGTAAAATGCAAGTGATATGGATGGTAAAAGGTGGTTTTTAATTCTGTAATAAAAATGGCAGCAAGCAAACAAGTGACAAAAGTGACTAAAAACGGTGTATCAATGCTTGGAAACAAGGCCTAGGCTTCATACTTTCACTAGTGACTACTCTCAACATCATTAACATAATTAAACACATGATAGTTCCCACAAAAACACATGCATGGTAGACGTTACTCGGAGATTATTCTTTTGTTGATCAAATAGGATGAGAATTGCGTAGGGCTACGAAAAGCACACCTTAAAGTTCATATTCCACCTCTATGGACACTTCATGCTGTCACTATCCGCATCCAAAGATAGTACTAACAAACACCACAACCTATTTCTTGAATAGTCTCTTTCTTCAATAACACAAGCATCAAGAAATCTCATAATCTATTTAATCGAACAATAATAAAGAACAAACTCATGATAAAGATCCCTCTAATCTTGATGCATAGAGCCACACACGGCACCCTCACTGTCACCGTGGTACCGTGATCACAATGGTGACTCCGCAAATTATACTAGATAACACCACTTGAGCAACATCATATCCATTACACATAGGGAAAGGTCATGTATTCAACTATACTAATAAATCTCATGATCACAACGAAGATCACATCATGGGAGAGAGAGATAACCACATAGATACTTGTATCAGCCTCAGCCCCGGTGAGGGACTACTCCCTCCTCATCACGGGAAGCAGCGGTGTTGATGGAAGTGGCTCCGGCGATCGATCCACGTCCTAGCAAGGTGCCGGAACAGGACCTTCTGAACCCCCAAAACTTGTCGGTGATGGCGGCGGAGCTCTGTATCGTATTTGGGAAAATCCTTCCTGGGTTAGGGTTTTCTCGTTGGGGATGATTTATAGGCCAAAGGGCGTCGCGAGGGGGTCTCCGAGGGGCAGGGACCACCCCCGACCGCGGCCCCCCTTAGACCCGCGGGTGGGACCCGCCCCTGGCCTGTGGGTCCCTCCCGGGGTCGCTCTTCTGGCTCCGTTCCTTATTTCCTCAATAAAAAATCACCGTAAATTTTCGTCCAATTCCGAGAATATTTCGAGAAGTAACTTTCTGCAACAAAAACAGGACAAAAACAGGGAACTGGCACTGGGCATCTTGTCAATAGGTTAGTCCGACAAAATGCATAAAAATGATGTAATATGGTATTAAAAACATGTGACAACATCACAAAACTAGCATGGATCAATCAAAAATTATAGATACGTTTGACACATATCAGCATCCCCAAGCTTAACTCGTACTCGTCCTCGAGTAGGTAAGTGATAACAAAATAAATTTTGATGAGACATGCAACCAACACAATCATGATCAAGACAGTAATGTAAAGCATAGGATGTGAATGAAGTGATACAAAACAATTGTCTATAGTTGATAGCAAGAAAACAATGAATAACCAAGTTGAATCATTCAAGCAAAACCTTTCATAAATAGTACGTTAAAGACATGAAAGCAATGTGACCCACATATTTGATTAATTCTCAAAGGTAATAGTTCGATGACAAAAGTGTTTGAGAATCAAAACAAAGAAGATGTAAGTATTAGGAAAAAACTTCAACTTCCAACGGTAAAGTCAATATAAAGATTCATGTTTAATCTGACGATGCAATATGATAAATGATACCCAGGGTCAATGCTAGATGTTTGCTTTGGTGGAGATAGAAGGAAAAGGAAAACTGACTCAACATTAAAAGTAAAAGAAAGGCCCTTCGCAGAAGGAAGCTGGGATTAGCCATGTGCTAGAGCTTTTTATTTTTAGAAAATAGAAGTAAAACAATTTTGAGAGATGCATGCTTTCGTCAACGATTTCACAACAGAGAAGCTATCTAGTCCCCCATAACAAGCAAGGATTTTAGACTTGTGAGAGGAGCTGTTTTTTAGAGGAACGAGTACGTTCCTCTTTCTCCTTGGTTTCACCACTGTCCAATGTTTTGAGCTGATTTCTCAGATTTTCATTGCGCGGAGGAGAATGGTGAGTTATATTTATAATTTGCTTAAGCTGCTCTCGGGTTGACTCAAGTGAAGACGTAAACCATCGACACCGGGTGAAAGGAGGGCGATGACCTTGCTTGTCACAAGTTATATCTAGCTCTCTACTGCTTCCTCATGAGCTTAAAAACAGAGGCACAAAAAGGAGTATTTTGAATATTTACAGGTAGCACATGACAAATTTACTTGGAAAATACCATGCATAGGTAGATATGGTGGACTCAGCTGGCAAGATAGTTTGGCTTTAGGATTTGGATGCACGAGTGAACTCTACAGTCAGTACGAATTTTTGGGCCTAGCAAAAGGGGTATTTGAAGCAAGCATCTAACATTAACTGGTAATAGAGTAACATAAGACATTAGTCAATCATAACCATACAATCTCCACACCGTCTCCCTTGTTGACCAAACAATTCTTTTGATGGAAAGATTAGCTTTATGAATTAACAACTACGAAACACCACACAGTTTCAAGCTTTTAACCGTATTTCTTTACTAATCAATTCCACTCAAATAACCAGCAAGTTTAAGTATTCATCTTAATATCTCAAAACAAATGAGAAGTATCAAGTATCCACACAATGATCTACAAGACAATGCAGGCTTTCATTTCATTCCAATATCACATGAATAGCATTTTGTCACTTTGACAATTCAAGCAACTTATCAATAACAACTCTCCAAAAAATATAAGTGAAGAACAAGAGAGTTTAACATCAACAACTAGCAGCTCTAAACAAGATAAAAGCTAAAAGCGAGAGCTTACTAGCAAACAAACAGTAGCTAAGAATACTCAACAAGATATAAGCGAAGTAAAGAAGTATTCACATGAAAAAACGGAGCGTGTCTCTCTCCCACACAAATAAAGCTAGGATCCAACAAGGATATGACCAGCAAACAAACGAACAAAACTGAAAGCAAAAAGACGTTCCAAGCATAGCACATAATATGTAAAGTGATAAAAACTTAGTTCAACGAAGACGACCTCATTATAGTCGATGAAGAGGAGGGGATGGCTTGGGCATCCCCAAGCTTTGACGCTTGATGGTTCTTGATATTCAGAGGGGGTGCCATGGGGGCATCCCCAAGCTTGAGCTCTGATCCATCTTCAATTTCTTCATTATCCTCTGCTTTGGAACTTAAAAACTCACTTCACACAAAACTTCTCATAAACTGATTAGAGGGTTAGTGCTCATAAATTAAAATGCACATGTGTTCAATTCAAGACAAATTGCAAACAACTTTATTGGGTATTAGCTACTGTTTACTAAGCCTCAATGTGGTACTTCTCCTCTAGAGTATCACATTTGACGATAGTAAAAGAGACGAATACAAATAAACGCATAATCTGTCAAAAACTGAATAGTCTGTAAAGATTGAATTTTTCGAGGCACTTCTGTGGCTCAAATCAGAAAACTCAAAACTAACGAAAGATAGATAAAAGTATCAGGATTGCTTTCTAAAAATACCAGAAAAAGATAAAATTAGGGATTTTCTGGATTTTCGAACAGTGAAGGACAGAAATCTGTTTCTGGACAGCAAAACAATAGCTCACACTTTCAATGCATTAGAGGCTAAACTTGGCACAAAAAACCAAAAGAAAAAGATACAATGAAGTTTCTACAGAGGCAACAACTTCATGACTCAATAAAAGCAAAAACAAAACTGAAAGAAAAAGATGGGTTGCCTCCCAACAAGTGCTTTTCTTTATAGCCTTTTAGCTAGGCTTAGTGGTTTTAATGATGCTCTCATAAGAATAAGACTTGAAACATAAAATAGAGCATGTGAAGCAATTATCAAACACATTTAAGTCTAAATCTCTTCCTATGCATAGGCATCTTGTAAGAAAATAAATCATTGGAGCATAAAGCATTAAGCATAGGAAGGCAAAGCAAGTGCAACATTAAAACCTTCAACATAAAGAGGGGAAACTTCATAAGATGCAAATTTATATAACCACGCTTCCCTCTCTCATAATAACTTTCAGTAGAATCATAAGAAAACTCAATAACATAACCATCACATAAAGCATTTTTCTCATGATTCACATGCATAAAAGTATTATTATTACTCTCCACATAAGTAAAATCTTTATTATTAGTAGCATTGAGAGTAGGACTATCATATAGAACTTGGACATGATAGACTAAATGTATATTAGAAAGATGATGTTCAGTAGGAGAGTAATAGGTATGACAAGTCTCGTAAGGATGATTAAAATTATTCTTTATGGCATAGTTATCATCACAATAATCATCAAAAACTGGAGGCATAATATCATCATAAGCAAGGGGATAGTCATCTTTCCAAGCATATATTTTCATAAAAAAATCATCATGACTTTCAATACCAAAAGGATTTTGAAACCCATCTTCCCCAAGCTTGGGTTTTTTCACATTATGATTAGAAAAAACATGAATATTCCCAACAGTATAACAATTATCAATATCATCATTTTCAAAATTGGTGCCAAAAAGATTTTCAAGATCATAAGTAGTATTATTTTCGCAATCATGATCATCGCAATAAGTAACAGGCATAACATAATCTTCTTCAATAGTGCCTATAGACTTAACATCAAGATAATAATGAATACAATCAAGTGGATCATCTTCAATATTTTTTATTCATACTCATTAGGAACAACCATGATGCGAGAAATATGCTTAGGGGATGATACCGTTTCCTCTTTCTTTTTACTCCTCCCTCACTTCTTCTTTTTCTTCTTCACCACCACCTTAGGAGGGAGTGGTTGGAAAGGAAGCTTCTCCACATAATCTGATTCATTATTAGAAAAGGCAGGAGAAACTTGGGAGGATCTCTCCCTTTCATTATTGGCAACATAAGGAACATTTTCCCTTTTATACTTTCGTGAAGTGCCATCTTTTCTAATTTTTGCAATGTAAGCATTGTCACGACATTTAACAACACAATAATGATAAGCTCCTTGAAGAATGCTATTCGTCCCAAAAGTACTCCTATCTAACCAAGAAGTTTTTTCTGATAACTATTCACACCCCAAAAATAAATTAAGTTCATCATAGATACTAGAGGTGATCATGTTATCACAAAACTGGCTAATAGTTCTATCATTAAAGTACGAGCATTGGAAATTAAAATGACCTTCTTCATTGCAAAGTTCACACATAAAAGGATAGAGGTCATTTAATTCCCTAGCAAATTTATATAAATCCTTAAGCCATTTGCTAGTTCTTTCATGCTTATGTTGCTTACAATAATTAACATGCTTATATAAAACATTATTTGTAGAGATTAACATGCTTATATAAAACAAAAATTAAGATTGGATCATGTCTATGCACTCCACAAAAATAAACATGCTTATATAAAACATTATTTGTAGAGATTGGATCATGTCTATTGCAATCATCATTAACAATTTCATTTTGTTCATGATACTTAGACCATTTCTCTTTAGGAATATTCACATGAGAAGCAAAAGATTTATAGATATCAACAACTATATGAGAGTCAAGTCCAAACTTAGCACTAAGATTATTAAAACTATCAGTTTCAACAAAAGACTTAATGCAATCATACTCATAATTTATACCTGACTCTTTACCTTTGTCGATCTCCCAACCTTCAATGTTGTATTGAATCTTTTCAATAAGATCCCATTTAGCATCAATCTTCTTACTTGTAAAAGAACCCATAGAAGAAGCATCAAGTATTTCCTTGTCATGACGAGATAGCCTTGCATAAAAATTATTAACAATGATATCCTTGGAAAGCTCATGGTTAGGGCATTTAAGTATTAATGATTTTAATCTCCCCCAAGCTTGAGCTATGCTCTCTCCATCATGTGGCCAAAAATTATAGATATAATTTCTATCTTGATGAATTTCATGAAGAGGATAAAATTTAGAATAAAAGAGAGACATAAGCTCCTTCCAATCCTACAAATGAGAATTGTCTAGTAGCCTATACCACTCCAATGCTTTCTCCTTAAGTGATAAGGAAAATAATTTCCTCATGATCACCTCTCTTGAAAGACCTGCAATCTCAAACAAATCACATAATTCCTTAATATAAAGCAGATGATTACTAGGATGGACAGCTCCATCTCCTGCATAGCAATTAGTCATAACAAGATAATTTATTCCCATCGGTATTTTGGAAGGAATACATTCAGTACGTGGAGTAACCTTATCCACCACGGGAGTGGTGGAGAGGTCACTCTCAAACAGTAAATTTAAAGGACAACGTTCCATAAGCCAAACTAGTAAAATAAAAACAAGAAACGAAAATATTTAATTGCCAGATCTAAAGAAGATACCTTCAAGCACACACCTTCTCAATAACGATGCTAGAAATTAGCTTTGTTGAAGGGAGAGTGAGTACCGCTTACCTTTCCTCCCCGGCAATGGCGCCAGAAAAGAGCTTGATGCCTACTACACGCTTCTATTATTGTAGACTTGTTGGGCCTCCAAGCGCAGAGGTTTATAGAACAGCAGCAAATTTCCCTTAAGTGAGTAACCCAAGGTTTATCGATCTCAGGGAGGTGTAAGGTGAATGTATCCTCTGTCAAGCAAAAGATACAAGAAGTCTCTTGTGTCCCCAACACACCTAATACAATGGCTAATTGTATAGGTGCACTAGTTCGGTGAAGAGATAGTAAAATGCAAGTGTTATGGATGGTAAAAGGTGATTTTGTAATTCTGTAATAAAAATGGCAGCAAGCAAACAAGTGACAAAAGTGACTAAAAACGGTGTATCAATGCTTGGAAACAAGGCCTAGGCTTCATAGTTTCACTAGTGACTACTCTCAACATCATTAACACACTACTAGGGAAATGGTCGTTAGTGGCGCACCATTATTGGATTTCTGTGGCGCATCCAGGAAATGGGGGGATGCGCCACAGAAGTCTCGCCACTAAAATATATTTCTGTGGCGCATCCCCACAGTGCGCCACAGAAATACCGAGATTCTGTGGCGCACGAGGAAAAGTGCGCCACAGAAATATTTCTGTGGCGCATCATCCACCAATGCGCCACAGAACTATATGCGCCACAGAAAAATAAAAAGATGCGCCACAGAATAATTTAAATGTATTTTCAGTTTTCTGCTGCCTGCTGTACAAATACCGGTATATTACAGAAAATACAGGTATATTACAGGAAACAGAAAATACAGGTATATCACATTACTTAGAGCCCGAGATACACAATTTTTACACAAGTACGATCCAAAAGTTCATCGTGTCACACAATAATTACAAGTGCCGAATTTTTAACATCGTTTTACACATTACAAAGGAATAGGTCACACCGCCTAACTATGATCCGTGATGATGGTGAGGAAGAGCGGGGAGGACGATCATGGATCCTTCTTCTTTGTCGGTGCCGGTAACGGTTTGCAGCCCTCTTTCGTCGTCCATGTCCTAGTGTCCAACTGAGCCTCTAGGATTTCTTCGATCTCCCTCTTAGGCAACCCTGTAGATGGATTGGGATATAAATAGATTGATTAATAATACAAATCTAAGTGGACAAGTCTATAATAAAGAAAACAAAGAAGCACTTATTGCTACCTCTGATGTTGTGTAAGGACCCCCGATGATTGGTGACATCTTCGACGATGATTCGTGATAACTGCACCTGGATGCGATGGAAGTCTTCTCTAAGATCGGCATCGGTGATCGCCCCCGCACATTTGGTCCATTCTTGGAGGCTAGATGGCAACTTCAATTTCTCAGCATCCCGGACAAACCCTTTAAGGTGATGGAGGGCGTAGAAGGCCTCCTTCACGCTGCCAGACTTCTGCTTGATGCAGCAGAACTCGGTCACATGCTTGAACCGGTGTGTGCCGTCATTGCTCAAAACTTGTTGCTTCTTTTCGAAGGGGCCTCCCTTTTTGGCATAGCCCTCGAGAGCCTCATCGAGAACACCCTTTAACTTGGTGTAGTCTTTCTTCATATCCAAACTCCCCGAGTCGAGATAAGTGGCACTGGACCACCTCGGGTTCAGGACGACGAGTGTGCAGTACTTGTTCCTGCTCAACACAATTGAAACGAAATGTTGGAAAGGATCAGCAATGAAACAAATCTACAAGAAAGCATAAGTTACGACGGCAGCGAGCGGATGTGTACTTACTCGGGAAAGAAAGGCAGAAGAATGTTGTTCTTCCTCTTGTTGGTCAGCATGAAACTCCGGAGGTACTCTATCGCCTTGGTCCGTGTCGCTGATCCTTCCACCAGCTGGCAGTCACGCATATAGTAGGGATCCGCTACCGCGACGGACTGGGTATTATCTCTCTTGATCTTCATCGACATATCAAGCGCGTATAGGCGGACCAAGTTATAGTCCAGCCGTCTAGAGTGAAAGAGATTGAAGACGTCCTCGTAAGCGATGAAGAACGGATTCGCGGGGGCATCACAGATGAAGTCCAAGTCCATTGGCACCCTGACCGTGAACACCGGGTAATTTGGGTCCTTGTCTTGAATAAGGAGGCGCTCTAGCACCAAGACAGATTCATGCAAAGCGTGCATGGATCCACGTGCGAGGCAGAGTAGCTCCGGAGGCAGTATCGCTTTACCAGCTTCATGAACCCGGGTCAAGCCAACAATCGCACGGGGTGATACCGTGTCTTCATGACCCCGGATAGTTTTAGGAGCTGGCTGGCTCGCAGAGACGCCTGGCCCCCTCTTTCTCTTCTTGTTCTTGTTCTTCTTCTTCATCTCCGGGGATGGTGAGGGTGGTTGGGGTGCGGACTCCGGGAAAACCGTCTTACATAGTGTACCAGGGCTGAAAATGGTAGACGGTAATTTGCGTGGAGGTTGATCGCCGGCCTCCGGAGGCGTGTCTTGAGATAAACCCTGGAAGTCCAGGCGCTGCGTGCATGTACTGGGACGAGCAGCTTGATCGCCTTGAGCGCGGAAGGGTTCTTCATCCACAGGAGGCATGTACATGTCCATGCTGGCACCAGTGTTGAGGTAGCCCTCGACGTCGACATTATCACCATCATCGTCGTTGGCACCAAGTTGAGGTGCATTGGCAGCGCCTTTGGATGGTTGCGGTACAGGCGCTCCCAACAGTTTTTGGTGGCGACTGCTGGTGGCGACGACCGTCGGTTCCTTCTGGGTGGCGGTGATGGGTTGTGGGGCCCACACGTTTTCTGTGGCGCATGTACACTCGTGCGCCACAGAATAACACATTTCAGTGGCGCACCTCTTATATATGCGCCACAAAAAGGAAATTATTTCTGTGGCGCACCTATAGAGATGCGCCACAGAATATATTCTGTGGCGCACGTAAACTTTGGTGCGCCACAGAATAGCTATCCACCTATAGCTAGTTTCCTAGTAGTGACATAATTAAACACATGATAGTTCCCACAAAAACACACGCATGGTAGACGTTACTCGGAGATCATTATTTCGTGGATCAAATAGGATGAGAATTGCGTAGGGCTACGAAAAGCAAACCTTAAAGTTTGTATTCCACATCTATGGACACTTCATGCTGTCACTATCTGCATCCAAAGATAGTACTAACAAACACCACAACCTATTTCTTGAATAGTCTCTTTCTTCAATAACACGAGCATCAAGAAACCTCATGATCTATTCAATCCAGCAATAATCAAAACAAACTCATGATGAAGGTCCCTCTAATCTTGATGCATAGAGCCACACACGGCACCCTCATTGTCACCGTGGTACCATGATCACAACGGTGACTCCGCAAATTATACTAGATAACACCACTTGAGCAACATCATATCCATTACACATAGGGAAACATCATGTATTCAACTATACTAATAAAGCTCATGATCACAACGAAGATCACATCATGGGAGAGAGAGATAACCACATAGCTACTTGTATAAGCCTCAACCCCGGTGAGGGACTACTCCCTCCTCATCACGGGAAGCAGCGGTGTTGATGGAGATGGCTTCGGCGGTCGATCCCCGTCCCGGCAGGGTGCCGAAACAGGACCTTCTGAACCCCTGAAACTTGCCAGCGATGGCGGCGGAGCTCTATATCGTATTTGGGAAAATCCTTTGGGGGTTAGGGTTTTTTCGTTGGGGATGATTTATAGGCCAAAGGGCATCGTGAGGGGGTCTCCGAGGGGCAGGGACCACCCCTGGCCGTGGCCCCCCTTAGACCCACCGGTGGGACCCGCCCCTGGCCTGTGGTTCCCTCCCGGGGTCGCCCTTCTGGCTCCGGTCCTTATTTCCTCAATAAAAAATTATTGTAAATTTTCATCCAATTCCGAGAATATTTCCAGAAGTAACTTTCTGCAACAAAAACAGGACAAAAATAGGGAACTGGCACTGGGCATCTTGTCAATAGGTTAGTCCGACAAAATGCATAAAAATGATGTAATATGGTATTAAAAACATGTGATCAATCAAAAATTACAGATACGTTTGAGACGTATCAGAAATATTCTCGGAATTGGACGAAAATCAACGAACATCAATATTTCACCGAAACATCCACAGAGCCCGAAGGAGAGCCAGAGAAGCGCCAGGGGGCGCCCTCACCAGGGCGCGGCATGGCCCCACCTCCTGTCGTGCCGAGGGGTGGTGTGGGCCCCTCGGGTGCCCTCCGACACAGCCCTTTCGCCTATTTATTCCTCCTGCCCCGAAAACCCTAAGGACCCGAGTCATATTCCACGAAAAGTTCCACAGCCGTCGCCGTCATCAAACCCTACTCGGGAGGGTTCCTGAAGCTCTTCCCGGCACCCTGCCGGAGGGGAGATCATCACCGGAGGGCTCTACATCACCATGCCTGCCTCTGGAGTGATGCGTGAGTAGTTCATCCTTGGACTACGGGTCCATAGCAGTAGCTAGATGGTAGTCTCTCCACTTTGTGCTATCATGTTTAGATCTTGTGAGCTGCCTAACATGATCAAGATCATCTTATTGTAATGCTACATGAATATTGATACTATGATAAAGTTGATTATCAATCTATCTTTATATGTTGTTTATGATCTTGCATGCTCTCCATTATTAGTAGATTCTTTGGCCAAGTAGATGCTTTTAACTCCAAGAGGGAGTATTTATGCTCGATAGTGGGTTCTTGCCTCCGTTAATCTGGGTGAGTGACAGAAACATCTAAGGTTGTGGATGTGTTGTTGCCACTAGGGATAAAACAACAATGCTATGTCTATGGTCATTTGTGTTGTTTACATTACACACTTTGCTTAATGCGATTATCTGTTGCTTGCAACTTAATACCAATGGGGGACACAGATGTTGACCTGGCGGTGGATTATTAGTCAGAGATGTTGTTCGAAAACGGTCTATGTATCTTGATGTAATGCCTAATTAAATCTCATAGTAATCATCTTGTCATATATTTGCATTGTCATGCGTTCATTATTTGTCAATTCCCAACTGTAATTTGTTTACCCAGCATGTAAGTTATCTTTTATGGAGAGACACCACTAGTGAACTGTGGACCTCGGTCCATTCTTTTACACTGAAACAAACACCGTTTACACCACGTTCCACCATCATTTGCTCGCTGTCCACTTTTTGCATTTACATTTATTTTCCACACCATACGTTTAATCCTTTGTTTTCAGCAAGCCGGGGAGATTGACAACCTTCCTGTTTCGTTGGGGCAAAGTAGTTTGATTGTGTTGTGTGCAGGTTCCACGTCAGCACTCGTGTTGCGCCGCGTGTGCAGCTGACAACCTTCTGAGCACTCCTGATTCCTCCTGGATTTGATAACCTTGGTTTCTTACTAAGGGAAAACTGCTGCTTCACTACATCATACATTCCTCTTGGGGTCTCCCAAAGAACGTGTAGTTTCACGTCATCACATCCCTAGCCTTGTGTGTTGACCAACTTGCACCAATCCTTGATCAACATAAACTCTTCTTCTTTTAGCCTTGACTCCAACATATGGAGTTCAAGTATTGCTATGGACCAAACCTGCAAGTATAGCTCAAAGCATACATTAGTCCTTAAGGATTGTCATTAATTACCAAAACCACATATGGGGGAAACCATGCTCTTTCAATGCCATTGTTACATGTTTTCACTATCTTATTATATCATTTTTAGGATTTTTGTCGTACTAACCTATTGACAAGATGCCAGTGCCAGTTCCCTATTTTTGATGTTTTCTATTTCAGAAAATCCACTTCTGGAAATATTCTCGGAATTGCGCTAAAATTTACAAAGATTTTTTATTTGCCACGACGAAGTTGGAGACCAAAGGGCGACCTGGGGGGCAACCCAGGGGCCAGGGGAGACCCCTGGCCGTGGCCCCACCTGGACCCGCGGCTGGGGCCCGCCTCAGCCCCCCTCGACGCATATAAATTCACATTGAACCTAATTTCGTCGGGGCGACGATTATTTTCCAGAAACTCCGTCCCGAAGCCGCCACCACCTCGAAACCTAATTCGGGGAGATTCTGAAGCTGTTCTCGGCACGCTGCCGGATGGGAGATCGATCCCGGAGGGCTCTTCATCGCCATGCCTTCCGTCGGGATGATGTGTGAGTAGTTCCACCATGGACTACAGGTCCATGACTATTTGTAATGCTATATGATGTGTTTGTAGGGATCCGATGGATTATGAAGTTATGATCAGATTGTACATGGTTCTTATATGTTATTTATGTTCTTGCATGCTCTCCGATGTGTGTAGTTGCTTTGGCCAAGTGATTGCTTATATCTCCAAGAGAGAGTATTTATGCTAGATAGTTGGTTCATGCCCCCTCTTGTTGCTGGGCACGAGTGACAGAAACGTCTAAGGACGAGGGTGTGCTATTGCGACTAAGGGTAAAACAGCGGTGTTTATGTGTTTATGATTATGAATATTACTTACATCATACACTTTACTTAATGCAAATGTCTATTGATTGCAACTTAATACCGATGGGTGACAGGCTAGATAGCGATCCCTAGGTGGACTTTATAGACAAAGATACAGTTGGATGACGGTCTTTGTTCCTTGTTATAATGCCTACATGAATATTATCATGAATACGGATCGGATCTGGATCTAGACCTGGAGGAGTTAGCCGATCTTGACTTAGGTTTCGACGCTGATGACAAAGACTCAGAAGACGACGCCACAAGCTTCAACAAGGCGGCGTCGGAGTTCCACTTTGTCGGCGTTATCGGAGAAGGCGGCTCAAAGGAGTCAATCAGTGAACCTGAGTCAATCCTCCCTGCTATACAGTTTGTAGCTGATTCAGAAGCCGGATCCGGGGACACTGCTCCTATTGAGCACGATCTCGAATCTGAAGGAGAATATGACGACTTTAGTCAGAAAGTCGCGTCTTGCCTTGGACGCCCTGTATGAAGGGTTCGTTGCGTAGAAAACAAAATTTTTCCTACGAAACAAGCGGAAGAAACCCAATGGATCTAGATCTATTCGACGAAGGTAGCAAGGATGAGATCCAATATCTTACCCTTGAAGAATGAGCAAACGCGTTTTGTCGATGCAAGGGTTAGTTAGTCGATCCCCGCAACTAGACTCATCTAGTCGCGAGGAGATGTATTATACGATCCGAGATCCAATCCGATGGAGCGCCACGAGCAGCACCTCCGCGGTATCCCCACGTTCAGCTTGATGTAGAATTCTTCTCCTTGATCCCGCAAGCGAGGAAGAAGTGGCTCGAGAGATCCCAGCAGCATGACGGCGTGATGGTGGAGATGATGGAGAAATCCCGACAGGGCTTCGCCAAGCAGCTGTGGGAGAGAGGAGGGAGGATGGAGAGGGAGGCGGCGGCTAGGGTTAGGGGGTGCTGCGCCCCAGCCCTCCCCTCCTCCTTATATAAGTGTGGGGGGCCGTCTTTGCCCCTCTCCCATGCCCTAGGGCCGGCCGGACAAGGGAAAACGTACCCCCCCAAGGAAGCCCCTAGGGTTTTGGGACCTTTTTCACATGTTTGGCCGCATGGGCCATGGGGGGCTGGTGCGGCCAGCCCATGTGGGCTTCTGCATGCCCAATTGGTCCATGTGGCCCATTAGGGCATGTGGGTCCCACTGTGGGACCCCCCGGAACCTTCTAGAATATACCGATACTCTGCCGGAAAATTTCCCGAACTTTTCCGAAACCCTGGAAACAACTTTCCTTATATGAAAATTTATCTCCGGACTCCTCCGGAGCTCTTCGTGATATCTAGGATCTCATCCGAGACTCCGAATCAAAATTCGTTCACACCATCTAGTATATCAACGCAAGCCCTAGCTACATCGAAGCGTTAAGTGTGTGACCCTATGGGTTCGAGAACATGTAGACATGATCTAATCAATAATCAATAGTGGGACCGAGATGTCCATATTGATTCCTACATATTCAACGAAGTTCTTTATCGGTTGAACCATGATGTCGGGGATTCAATTAATCTCGTATACGATTCCCTTTGTCTCACGCTATATCACTTGCCCGAGATTCGATCGTCGGTATCGCCATATCTAGTTTAATCTCGTTACCGGCAAGTTCTCTTTACTCGTTCACATAGAATAGGATCCCCGTGACTAAACACCTTAGTAACATGCTTGTTAGGATGCTACACTACCGAGAGGGCCCAGAGATATCTTCTCCGTCACATGGAGGGACAAATCCCAGTCTTGATTCATGCCACCCAACAAATACCATCGGAGATACCTGAAAGTCATCTTTATAATCACCCAGTTACGAAATGACGTTTGATGTCCACAAAGCATTCCTCCGGTAAATGGGAGTAACATAATCTCATGGTCTAAAGAAACTATGCTTGACATATACTAAAAGCGTTGGTAATGAAACTTTGTAACACGATCAATTGCTATGCTTTAAATGGGTCTGTCGATCACATCATTCTCCCAATGTTGTGACTCCGTTATCAAGTGAGTTTAACAAGTCCTTGGCTAGGAAACCTTAACCAACTCTTGACTAACAAACTAGTCATAAGAGGCTTGCTAGGGACACTTTGTTGTTTATATTACACACGTGTATTTTGTTTTCGGTTAATACAATTATAGCATGGAGGATAAACATTTATCATGAACGAGAAATATGATAACAAATAATCTTTATTATTGCCTCTTGGGCATATTTCCAACAGTCTCCCAATTGCACTAGAGTCAATAATCTAGTTTACATTTGTAGCAATCTAACACCCATGGCCTTTTGGTGTTGATCATGTTTTGCTCGTGGAAGAGGTTTATCAAAAGATCTGACGCTTCAGGTCTATTTGTATCTGCATCTATACGCATCATTCATTCTCCAATGTCTATACGCATCACTCATTCTCCAATGAGATGGCTTTGTATATATTCGGTCAGTTGGTGAGACCATAATTCCTCAGCTCAAAACAATGTCACCAACATTATGAAATAGAGCTTCATAGTACTCGCATTCTTGTAAATTCACCAATTTCAATAAAGAACTCCTTGACACAAAATACTCTTCTTATTTGTTGTCAACACAACAATATACTTAGCCTTTGTTTTTTTTGACCTTGTTACCATAGGGAAAGCCCCTACGGTGTGAATTTTCAATTAATAAGATGGAGAAACCAGAGGTTTTCCAAAGAAGTTTTGTACAACCAGCCTAGAGAGCTGTCTGAAGATCAGGGGGGGGGGGGAAGAAAATGAAACGAAAAAAACAAGGCCTACTTAGCCTTTGTCGTAGTATCCATCACAATACCTTTTAAAACTCATTCAAAACTAGCATGGAACTTTCTTCCAGCCTATCGTACCACCTTCTATTCAACACATATCTTAATTTGAGATAGAATTATATATATAGATGACAATACCCTTAGTGTAACCCTTTACAATAAATAGTTTGTCATTACAACACAGGAAGACTCATCCTTAGTTTTTCTGCAATACATAAGGATCTTTCCCACTGTTGTCTTCATACTCATCATATGAGTTGTCCTAGTATAACACTTTATAACATAGGACACATCTGGTTTTGTACACATCATGAAACACATAATTTATAAATCTCAATTTCAATTTTGCTCATCATGTGTCAAAACACTTGAGTCTTGCTCAATCATCTTCCATGCGGCAAGAACCCCTTTTTGTCGTTTCTGTATTGACTTACTTAAATACTTCATCTATGTACTTGATGCCCAAAATGTTATTCAGCCTAAGTCTTTTATCAATATAAAAACTTAACTATGTTAATTTAAATCACATATTTTCCAATCAACAATATGTCAACTACATAAAGTATTAGACATATGTCTTAGCGCTTCCACTTAATATCTTGTAACTCTACAAGCATCTTCACCGTCCATGATAGAATCAAGCTCTTTTGATAACTTCATTAATGTAAAGATTCCAACTTCGTTATGCTTATTTCAACCATTGAAATTCGCATACCTTTCGAGCAACTTTTGAATTTTACAAAACTCTCGAACCGTGTCGCATACACATCCTTGATCAAACTTCCTTGAGAGGAATTTTGTTTTGTTACAACTGCATAGAAATATGTAACTTTTGCTAGAATTATCCATAAAGACTAAAGCACTGCTACGGAAGATCAAAATCTTTCTTAGTCAACTCTTTGAACTTTGTCGTAAACATCTTTTCGAAAAATTGAACTTTCAATGGATGTGAACATCCATGTCTTGTTGATACTATTGTGGATATAATGGCTTATACCCAATTTACGAAGTAAGGGCCCATCATCTGCTTCCTTTATAAGTTGTAAGTCCTTTGTTGTCAAAACAACACTTCATTCTCAAACCACAAGATGGTCTGGGTACAAAGTTTTAACGACCTACGTGGTTCAGTTTTTAAACTCTTTTCGAAGTTTCTACATCACATGTAGTGTCTTCCATTTAGTCGAAATAGGAAACCCCAGAACAACTTCCGGTGCTGCGCTACTCTTGACATGATGACGATAATTCTCTAATCTCATCGAGTTGCATTGTCCTCCCACTCACCTATTTAGCAAGCATCACTTTCTCGAGAAATCCACCTTCCCGACAAATTAACACTTTTGTCCAAGGTTCGGTGACAGAAGAAATGCCCAACAGGTTTGGGATAACCTTATAAACACATATTTATCCAATTTGGTTGTAAACATTTTACACATGCTATTCATACCAAAAATTGAGAAAAGACAATTTCGGGTCACTACCCAAACCATGGTCTCAATTACAACGAATCATGATGGCGCTATTTTAAGTGTAAAGCGGTAGTCTCTAATGCATAAACTACAAAATTATAACGGCATTTTAATTATCTCACCATGTCCAACAAGGTTCGTGTATGTATCTCGAACATTCCACATTCCTGTGGAGTTTTTTCGGGAAGCATAAGTTGTGGAACAATTCCGCAACTCATCAGATGTTATTGCTAAACTCATAACTCAAATTTAGTCTTTATGATCCAATCATAAATAATTGATCTTCTTGTTATGAAGTTTTCCCTTCATACCAACAATACATTGAGCTAATTCAAAATATCAAACTTCTTTCTGTTTAAATAGACATGCTCACATCCACTTAAAATCGGTGGTATTTCTTGAAGGAAAATTAATCCACCACACACGGCTACACATAATGGACCATATACATCAATATGTATAATCTCCACTAAATTAGTCGTCTATTCAACTTTGGCCTATGAACGGTGTTTTAGTCATCTTTCGGAAAAAGGGTCTCACAAGCGTCAATTTATTCGAAATAAAATTAACTCCAAAAAGTCCATCAACATGGATTTCCTTCATGTTTTCCTTTCCAATGTGAACTAAAAGGTGATGTTTAGCATATATAGATGTTTTATTTTCCAATGCGATTTATATTAACTCATCCATCAACTATGGAACATGGTCATAGCTTGAATAACTATTTGTTCTCACAAACAACCGGAACAAAATAACAATTTATTAAGTTCTTAAAATAAATCTTGAAGCTTTGGTTGGATGCAATGATGAACAAAATAATACTTTATTTCCATTCTTGTCGTGCATCGCCACAACTAGTTCTTTTAGGCCATAGTATGACAAATCATACCAACCAATCCGGTATCCAAAATACCCAAGGAATATATAGTTGACTAGGAAATTACATCTATAACTTGTATATAATTTATATACATCTGAGATGGACTTTTCCAGTCTTTTATTTTCTGCCATATAATTTTGTAATTCTTATTTTTCAGTATTTCCTTTCCTTTATAGAAGAATCATTCGACATCAAACAATGCCAGTTGAAGTAGCACATGCTCCTTGGCATGTTAGTCATATACTATCACCTTTGGAGTCAAACTTTGAAGTTGATAGCTTTACTCAATATCACCATATATTTAGCATTCTTCCCTATTCCATTCTTAACTATCTCCAAGTATAGTAAACAATTTTACCACATACATTTAATCCATCCCATCATAACAACTTTGTGATGAAGCTACAGTAGCTCGAAGGAAGGAATTTAGGGAATATTATATATCTAAATAGGGAATCCCCACTATGTGATTTTCCAGCCCTCCCATGCATCCACGTCACCATTTATTGGGAAATGATTGTATTCCCCCGGGGGATCAAACTTCTCCCGTCCTCCGCCTCCTATGCATGCCACGCGTCCCTCTCTGTGGGACAACGGGAGCCCACCACTACAACCTTATCCTCTCGTTGATGCTCCACCTCCACCGGTTTTCCTTTCCCCTTTTTTAGCTCCATTTTCTCAGCAGTTTGCCGGCACGGGAGGTCGCGGCCACCGGGCACCGTTTTCTCCGCACGGAGAGCCGGCCGTCGGGAATAGCCACCATACCGCCGCACTAGGGGCTCCTAGGTCGCGCTCGATGTCGACATCGGCCCCGACCACACTCCTCCGCTGATCCTCTCTCACTTGACGTCGTCGCCGCTCCTCTCCTCCATATGGTCGCCCGCCAGTGCAGCACCTCCTCCTCCCACGCACCGATGCGCCCTGCACCACCCCTACGTCCCGTGCTTCCATGACCCGGCTACCTGCACCTCCGCCACCCACCATCGCACCTCGGAGCTCAACCTTGTCTCCTCGACCAGCGATGGCGACACCGCGCCGCTCCTACCGGTGCCGTGCTGCCGTGGCCTGGAGGCGCTGCTGCCTTCGTGGCGGCGCCGTGCTTCCTTGGCCCGAAGGCTCTAATGGAGGTGCTGCCATGGCCCGGCGGCGCTGCTGTCGTGGTGGCAGCATGGTGCTGCCATGGCTCGTTGGTCTTGCTTCCATGGTGGTGCGTCAATGCTTCCAGCTGCCAGCGACAGTGGTGCTACTGAGCCGGCGGTGGTGCTACCGGAGAAGCGCGACGATGCTACCGGGCGGCGGTGGACGGCGGTGGTGCTACCGGAGAAGCGCGACGATGCTGCAGAGGGAGCACGACAGTTCTACGATTATTTCTGCTCTTTTGCATCATAAATCTCATCGGAAGACCTCGGCCGAATATGTTTTTCCTACAATGATACAATATGACATTTTTTTTGCTACAATTGTTTTGTGGTTTTGCTACAATATAACAAGTTTTTTGGTACCATGCCTCTGGTGAGGTCTTCGTCGATGTATTCGACGAGGTCGGTTTTGCTACAATAATTTTTTTCGCTACAATTTGTTCTGATGTTTTTGCATCATAAGTCTCGTTAGAGGACCTCGTCAGATTTTTTTTGCTACGATGCTGCAATATACCATTTTTTTGCATCATAAGTCTCGTTGGAGGACCTCATCAGATTTTGCTATGATGTCTCCGGCGAGGTCTTCGTTGATGTCTCCGGCGAGATTCTTCGGCGATGTCTCCGGTGAAGTCGATTTTGCTACAATAGCATATTTGTTGCTGTCAGATCTCCGGCGAGGTCTCCGGTGAAGTTTGTCTTTCCTTTTTTCTATTTTGTGGACGAACCGTTTTTGCTACCTGGAGCAAAAGCGCGTTATTATTTGCTACATGGAGCAAAAGCACGTTATTATTTGCTACCTGGAGCAAAAGCGCATTATTATTTGCTACAGAAAAAATGAGACACGTGTCAGCACGGGGACCCAGGGGATGGGAATTTCCGAGCCCCCGGGGGACGCTCAGCACTGTCCCCTTTTATTCTCCCAGCAGTGTGAAGCAGTGTGAAGTAGCGAATCGTACACGAGTTCCGCGCACGATATATACGACGACTCGACACGACCCTCTCATGGGCGTCGACTCGGCCTGCACGAGCCCCTCTATGGCTCTCCTGCTCGGCTTGCACGAGACATAGGCCCAGGTCATGAGGCCTCGATAAACCTTCGCTAACCCTCTTGCTTGGTATTCA
This sequence comes from Puccinellia tenuiflora, assembly GCA_012064385.1. Lineage (NCBI taxonomy): Eukaryota > Viridiplantae > Streptophyta > Magnoliopsida > Poales > Poaceae > Puccinellia > Puccinellia tenuiflora. The sequence goes on from QRDG01001188.1 coordinate 435,696, forward strand.
CGAGACGGACGACTAGCTGCCCCTTCGCTAACCCTTCATCGTTGTTCGTACTAGATCATGTAGGCACGCGTTGCCGCGCCCGTCCTTTAGAAAATAGATTGTTAGTGATGTTGTTGATGCACATAAAAAACTGTCAAAACATTGTTGCATGTTGTTAAGGAGTATTAGTATTGGTATAAGTCTCTAGGAATCCGTATCTGTCTAGATTACTATACTTGTATCTCAAGTTAGATGTACTAATATTGTGGCATTTGACCCCCTCATAATAAAAGTTGCATATTCATAACATGGAACCGAAACCAGGTTTTAGGGTTTTTTTTCTTCGTTCCGACGCCGCAACTTGTCCTCGATGGATTTTGTGGTTCCACTACATCCCCATGTCCCTATAATATATAGATGCATTTGACAAATCATTTGGTTGAAGAACCGAGAAACGACAAAGTACAGTAAGGCCTCTCTAGATCATCGATGGTTAGAATTGCTACACTTGTCTATTTAAAGCTATAATGGTAGAGGTTGATGAATTGTCATCAAATAGTATGCGAATCAATCTAAATATAAGATATTTTTGTTCAGCTAAAATAGCAAGCCAAAACATCTTATATTCTAAAACAGAGGTAGTAACTATATACTACAAAACAAGTAATAACAGAATGTTGGCAATAAGTTTTTTGTCTAATACATATGCAACTATTGACAATCTTTGGTGAGTACAAGGACAACAATAATAAGATACTTACTTATAGCACGGAAACAAAATAAAATAATTGTAGCAGAGACAAACATCGATCACCAGCCTCTCATATGATCCCGATGAATTATTTACAGAGCTTCAAAGAGGGGAAGGGTGAAAATAACACTACAATACGGAAGAGAACTGAAATATTGACATATCTGTGGTCCTGCACTCTTTGTGCAAATTTTAGATCTTTCCATGTTGCAGAAAATGGTAATACGGTAACCAGAACTACCAAAAAAGCGTGCGCATGAGTTTAGTTCATAGACATAAACTTTAAGCACCAGTACTCATTGAGATACTTTTGCTCTACATGGGCTATACCTAACCGTGTACATGAGTTCAGTTCATAGTGATGAATTCATAAATGTTAGTTCAGGTTCAGCAATCAAGTACTCTATGTATATTTATATAAATTATCGTCATTATATTGTAAAAATAGACGGACACGGCGACACGCGCCATCACGATCCTAGGGACACAAAATTCATGAAATAAATACGCATTAGGGTTACTTTTTGTTCCACGAAATTCACAGCAGGTTGGGCTGAGCCTAACCATCATTGAGACAAATAAAATCAACTTTTGATGCATGGAACGTTGAACAAATAATTTTACAGAAAATATTTGATCTGAATTTAGCCATCGGTACATCTTAGTACACTGGATCTGAATTTATTCAGCCCCAACTCTTTAAATGATGCCCTCTCATTTCTCCATGCTCATCTCCATCTGCTAGTGTGTACTATCTCACTATGCAGATCAGATATTAGTGAAACCATTCCATACGGTCACTAAAGAACGAATAAATTATGCACGGAAGAACCTAGATCGTTGTATTATGACCAAGGTAAAAAATAGCGTGCTACAAGAAATAGCGGCAGCCTCCTCGAGATGCTATGCACGCTATAACGTGCTAATAGTGTCGGAGAACTGTCCCAGGAACTGGGCGTGTCTCACAAAGGATCGAGTAAGGGGCTGAACACGGAATTAAACAACCCTCAACGCGCCTCGGCGACGGTGCTCGCCTGGATCGCTGCGGGGAAGTACTGCAGAGAGGAACACACGGTCTTACCCAGGTTCAGGGCCCTCTAGGTGAGGTAAAACCCCTACGTCCTGCCTCGGATTGTATTGCACTTGCTTGGAGAGGTTTTCAGTATAGGGCGAGCTTGGCGAGCTCTGGGTGGCTAACAATGGCTACTACTCGCAGAACTCAGATCTAGGGTTTAGTCTAAGCTCCAGGGTTGCGAAGCAGTGAACCTTCCCTTTGCCCGAACGGGCTCCTCCTCCTTTTATAGGCATCTCGGGCCTCTTCCCCCAAAACATCTTGGCGGGAAGGGCTACCACACGGCGACGAAGGAGGAGGTGCGGTGCACAATAAAGGTAGAGTCCACCATAAAGGTAAGGTCCATGGACGCGGTCCATGGCAGGGGGCGGCGTCACCAAAGCTGGAAAAGCCACCGTCCAAACAGGACGGTGGGCTGGCTCTGCTGAGGCGGGGTGTGTCCCACGGTGACGTCGTCCTTGGAGGGTAGCTACAGAAGGTTCCCTTATCACCAAAGTGGCAATCCTTGGGGCTCCTTTGCTTGGTGCAGCTTTGTTGACTCCTTTATACACAAGAATGGCAACTGTGGCGCTGCTGTCACCGCGCGCTGGCGCGGTCGTCACTCTGCGGAGGATGCAGAGCCCATGTGCGCTCTGCCGCGGAGGCAGAGCTGGCTTCGAGAGGAAGGAAGCCTCGCGAGGCAAAAGGCCTCGCCGAGCCTTTCGGCTTGGTCCTTAGCAGAATTGCTGGTGGCGTCCGAGACGCCCTCTCGAGGAGAGGTCCCTCGCCAAGGGAGAAAACGCTCGGCGAGGAGAAAAGGTCCCTCGCGAGGCCCGCCAGAATTGGAGAGCCTGGTCCTTAGCGAAATCTTCTGAAGAATCTTGTGGGCCCTGGCAGGCCGGCCCGTGGTACCCTGGTTTCCAATGTGCTGACAGTAGCCCCCGGGCCCGCGATGGGCACGCCGAGGCCCTTGGATGGAGGCGAAGCGTCGGGGGCCCAACGGTGCCTGCCTGGGCGCGACACGTGGAGCGCAGCGGTTGCGCCCGAGGCCACGACCTCCTCGGCTTCAACGGGCGATGTGGCGGGGCCCGCCACGATTCGGGAGCCGGTCAATAAAGCCTGGGCGCGCAGACTGCGCTCATCACTTCTCCCATAACTCCTCCACACACTTCTCCCAATGCCTCCAATCTCTCCGGAGCGCTCCGTCTTCAACTCTCCTTCTCCGGCGACCAATGGCGCCCAAGAAAGCAAACATCGACCCGAAGGGCAAAGCTGCGATGCGGGCCGGCACGTCCGCGGCGGCAGCGCGCGGTGCTGCTCTCGAGGAGGCGATGCCGCAGACCCGCGTCACCGCGGCGGCGATAGCAAAGGTGCGCCACCTGGCGGCGGCGAGCACCAACGAGCACGGCGCCACCGAGATGAGGCCGGCCGGCAGCAGGCTCACCGAGGGGTACTACCCCATCTTCCTCCAAACTCTCTACGCCGGTCTCCTCCCTCCGTTCTCCGACTTTCTCCTTGGGATCTTGGAGGTGTACCAGATCCAACTGCTTCATCTCCGCCCAAACTCCATGCTTATCCTTTCCATTTTCGCCTACCTCTGCGAGGCTTACATCGGCATCCGTCCCTCGGTGGCGCTCTTCCGTAGCTTCTACTCCCTCCTTCCGCATCGCCGCCGCCAAAAGTGAGAACTACATTCCCATTGCTTGGTGCGGTGAGAACGCCATCACCAAGGTGACGAAGAAGGTGGAGGACTTCCGCAAGAAGTGGCTCTTCGTCGATGCCAAGAAGACAAACCCTCTCCTAGAGGTTCCCGAGGCGCCCCCGAGGAAGAGGGCGCGCTGGGCGAGCACAGACTTCAGGGGCCCGAGGCTCGACGCGGTGTACGAGTGCATCCGGTGCCTCCGCGAGGCAGGGGTCACCGGCCAGATGGTGGCAAGAGACTTCACGAGGCGCCGGATCGCTCCTCTCCAGTGGCACTCCGAGCCGGTGTGGCGGTACTCAGGCAAGGCGGACACAATGCGCCTGTGCTCGGACAACTTCTCGCCTGAGGTGCTATACCAGATCATGGGGGTCCTCTTCGCGACGATGGAGATCCCGTCTCCTACCAGCGACGAGGCCCGGCCACTCATCAGCTTTGCCGAGGAGAGCATCGAGGAGCAAGGCAGGTACATGCCCATGTTCGACGAGTGGGGAATTGTGCCCGCAGGGCACCGCGGGCCTCGTCCCAACCCGTGGGCGGTGGAGCCGGAGTACATGGACGAGTCTCCGGAGCCGGAGGAGGTCAAAGAGTCTGTTGAGGAAGAGGCCTCGAGAGGCGTGGATCCCTTCGGCAAGGATGAGGCCTCGAGAAGCGCCGACCCCGTTGGCGAGGGCGAGGCCTCGAGAGGTGCCGACTCCTCAAGAGGCTCCGCCGGCTCCTCAAGGAGCGCTCCCGCCGAGGTGGACCTCTAGGTGATCTCCTCCAGCGATGAGGAGGATGCCTTCCGCGTCGCACGCTCCCAACGCATCGGAGAGGAGGAGGAGACGAGCGGCGGCGGGGGAGGATGCTGCGAGCCCCGCTCCAAGGCCATCCACGACAGGAGAGCCGCGATCGCGAGGAGCGCTCCTCGCGAGGAGGCAAGGGCGCCTCAAGAGGAGGCCGGAGCAAGCAACACCCAACCGCCCAAGGCGAAGAAGAGGGTGTGGAGGATGGTTGACGAGTAAGCCTCGACTCTTCTTTTTCTTTTATCATTTTGCTTCCGGAAAACCCCCTTGAAGGATCTTCTACTTGTCTTGCTTTCAGGCAACCTGTGGAGCCAAAGAGGCAGCGGCTCCGCAAGCTTGGAGAGACCGCCAGCGTCATCGTGGAGACGCCTGCGGCTGACGAGCCGCGGCAGGTGGCTATCCCTCCCGCGGGTGAGCACCACGCGGAGGAGGCGGTTGAAGAGGCGGCGCCGTCGCCGGCTCGGGCGGCGACTCCTCCCGTGGTGGAGCACCGCGCGGAGGAGGTGCTTGGAGAGGCGGCGCCGCCGCTAGCTCGGGCGGCGACTCCTCCCATGGCGGAGCACCGCGTGGAGGAGGTGATCGAAGAGGTGGTACTGCCATCGCCAGCTAGGGCGGCCACTCCTCCCGTCCAGCAGGAGACGGAGGAGGAGAAGGTGGACGAGGAAATCGTCGTGGAGCCGCCTCCAGAGGAGGAGGAGGCTCCCTCAAGAGGGGCCGATGCGCCCGAGGCCGTGGCGGACGCGGCCTCCACGGAAGGGGCAGGAAGCGCCCCTGAGGAGCATTAGGCAGAGGCATCCCCGGAGCCCATAGGCGCCGGAGCTGGGGGCGAGAGGCCGCCCAGCCCCCGGAGGGCCCCTGACGCGGGCAGCGAGGGAGGCGCCCGCACGAGCCCCCAGGCCGTACCGGAAACGGCCGCAAAACCGAGGCAGGATGCTCCGGGTGCCTCAACGAGCGTCGAGGCCTCTGCACCCCGCGACGACGCGGGGACCTTGGCGATGCGGGTGCCGCGCCCTCACGCGGCCTGCCGCAGCGCTGTCTTCGGCCAAGCGCGGAAGGCGCTTGACGAGTTGGAGGTGCAGCATGCCGAGGAAGAACTCGCCAGGGAGGAGGAGCGGGCAAGGCTTGGCGCGGCCTGGGCCCTCCTCCACGAGAGGGTGGAGATGTGTCGCTGGCAAGACGTGGCGGCCCAGGCGGCGCGCGAGGAGGCGATGCGCTTCGCCAAGGAGACCCGCGACAGCGTCAAGCGGGAGGCGGCGGAGGTCATGGACCAGCTGGACACCGCTCGGGAGGCGCTCGAGGTGGAGACTGCCTCCAAGCACTAGGAAATAGCGGCCGCGGAGCAGAAATTCGCCACTAAGTCCGAGGTCGCAAGGGCCAGCTTGAAGGAGCTCCGTGAGCTGCTGGATGCTCGCGAGGGGCAGCTGGCGCCATGCGAGGCAGAGCTGACGCGACGCGAGGGAGAGCTCTCCCTCCGCGAGAAGGAGCTGCGCCAGCGCGAGGAGCAGGTCCAGCTGCTCGAGGAGGACCAGGCCACCCGCGAGGGGCAGCTGCAGGAACGCGAGGGCCTGGTGGCCCAGAACGAGGCCACCTACACGGAGCGCCACGAGAAGGCCAACGCTGACTTCGCGATGAAGCAGAAAAGAATCCAGGAAGAGGCTGACACCAAGGTCAAGCTCATCCGCGAGACTCTCTCCAAGGACTATGATGTGAAGGCCAAGAGGAGGACCGCTTCACAGCGAAACGCAAGGAGCTCCAGGACCGCATCCAGGAGCTCGAGAAGGGGGAGAAGCAGATGGCTTCCCACCTTCAGAGCGCCAAGGAGGCCCAGGCTCGCGCGGAGAAGGAGGCTGCCGCCTTGAAGGGGGAGCTGAGCAAGCTCCAGCAGCAGGTGGGGCCGGTCGCGGACCTCGTGGAGCGGGCATGGGACAACGCGCAACATGGCCGGACCATGACGCGCCAACGCCAACTCATGCTCCAAGGCTTGGTGGCCCGCGCGCGCGCCATTGGGGACGACTTGAGGATCGAGGTTCCCAACATTTCCGTAGGGGGCGACGACAAGGCCGCATACACGTTCTTCTTCGAGCAATTCCTCGGAAAGCTTGAAGAAACCGCGAAGGACTTCGACGAGCGCGTCGTGGAGGAGAGTCGCGATCTCCTCGTCCTCACCACCAGCCGCATCTTCAGCAACCTCGTGAGGCTCCAGCCCTCGCTTGACCTCGAGGCCGTGACGGCGCCGGTCAATATCAGCGACAAGGCGCGGAAGGCCGCCGACACGTACGCCAAGAAATTCGACCAAGTCGTGGTCGATGGCGACGACGAGGAGGATGCCCTGGAGGAGGAGGCGGAGGCTGCCGTGGACGGAGCGGGCACCTCAGGAGGCGCGACGGCCTGAGTTCTCCTGTATCTGGACGTGCAGAGGCACGGATTATCTTATCATTTATTTGTAATAGCCTTGTACTGGTTTTAAGCTTTGTTTGTATGTGCTTGGTGAATATCCCTCGAGAGGCTTTTTGTCTTCTTCCCTCATGTCTTTTTCGTTCTATGTCTTAGGACCCTCTCTTAGCGCTACATCACCGCCGCTTCGGTATGCGAGAGTCAGGGCTCCGCAAGGCCGGGGGTGCATGAGGCCTCAAGAGGTAAGAGCCCCCAAGTCGCGATGCTTGGGGCTCCCCCTTCAACGCGCAAGCAGCCCATGAAGCGTGGGAGAGAAAAAGGGGGGCTCGAGGGATGAAAACCAGCGAGGGTAAAATTAACCAAGTGTTTGGACTTAGCTTTGCGAGGCATTTTGTCTTGGAGGGGGTGTTGGTTCCCTGACGAGATGTTTTCGCCTTGGAGAGGGCGTTGGTTCCCTGACGAGGTGTTTTCACCTTGGAGAGGGTGTTGGTTTCCTGACGAGGTGTTTTCGCCTTGGAGAGGGTGTCGGTTCCCTGACGAGGTATTTTGTACCTGTTTCCTGCGTTTTGACAGATAGGCGTACCCACGAGCAATACATAGCTAGATAACTTATGAGCGCTCGTAGGTTCCTTCATGAGTGTCTCGCGAGGAGAACAGGCACCAAGGTCCTTGGTGAGTTGACGTGCACGGGAGCCGGTCCGTGAGTTCAGAGCTCCTTGGGAGTTGACATGCATGAAAGCTGACCCATGAGTTCAGAGCTCGGATTCCTTGGGTTTTAGGTGCTGCTGGGATGCTCCCGAAGCACAGGCACCATGTCCATCCCCCGCTCGCGAGATACACAAGAGGGATCATACGAGCATGGATGAATCAGCAATAACATAAATGCTTACCAAAGCAACAACATATGCTGGCGCGAAGCGCAAAGGTTCAAAGTGACCTGAAACAGAGGTTCATTACACTGGCGTGGCCAGAAACACAAAAAATCCGCCATGTCAGGCATGGGGTTCCACATGCTGTGGCTGAGACTCTCGAGGGGGCGTGCCCGGGGCGACGCTTGTAGAGAGAGCTCAGAGGGGGCCCCTATGCGGGGGTGGCTTGTAGGGCCTATGGTCCACCATGGCTGGGCATGGGGATCCACCTCGCTAAGGCATGGTGCTTGAAGAAGTCACCTTGCCGAGGCGCGGTGGCTTGGGAGTCTTCTCGAACGGCCTGCGGCAATGTATAGTAGAGAGGGGAGCCCGAAATGTTTCCTCGTGGAGGATGTGACCTTGGCCACGACGTTTTTACCGTGGCTGCACGGGGTGGCTGTCACGGAGAGGAAGCCTTGACGTTTTTACCGTGGCTGCACGGGGTGTTTCCAGTGAGGACCGGGGCCTCGCGAGGGGATCAGCCTCGCGAAGGGCGGAGCCTCGGGAGAAGGCCGGAGCCTAAACGTTTTTACCGTGGCTGCACGGGTGGTCTCCGGCGAGGACCGGGGCCTCACGAGGGGATCGGCCTCGCGAAGGCCGGAACCTCGGGAGAAAGGCCGGAGCCTAGACGAGGGTGGCGCGAGCCCCCGAGCCTGGCGAGGGGATCAGCCTCGCGAAAGCTGGGGCCTCGGCGAGGGGTGGCGCGATGCTCCTGAGAGGGGCTCAGCCCCCGAGGAGAGCTGATCGATCCCGTGCTTGCCGCTAGCCTTGAGGCGCTTGAAGCTTCTCGGCTTGAGGCCCTTGAGCACCGAAGGGAGCACCGAGGGTAGCCCCCGAGCGCTCGCGGGAAAGGTCCCGGAAAGTCCAGCCCCCAGACCATGAATGGCTCGACGAGGGTGGTTGTTGAAGTGGCAGCGGTTGGCTCCTCTCGAGGCTCGGCATGGGGCTGGAGGCTTGACGAGGCTGCTTCCTTGCCCTGGAGTTTTGGGCTTGGCGAGGCGGAGCTCTGCTTGGCGAGGACCGGCTCTGCTTGGCGAGGGCGTGGGGCAACCATGATGGGTGGGCTTGAAGGGTCGCAGCATAGAAAACAAAAATTTTCCTACGCAAAGATAGCGGAATAAACCCAACATCTAGATCCGATCTACGAGAGGTTGGTAGCAAGAAGGAGATCGAATCTCACCCTCGAAGAAAACCGTGAGTGTTTTGTCGAGGCAGGGTTTGGCTAGTCGATCCCCGCAACTAGACTTGTCTAGTCGCGAGGAGATGTGTTATCCAAGCGCCGCACGAGCAACGCCTCCGAGAGATCCACACGTTCAGCTCGATGAAGACTCCACGTTCTTGATCCCGCAAGAGGTGGTGGAGAGGCTCGAGATCAACAGCACGACGACGGTGGCGTGGTGTGTATGGTGGAGATTGGACAGGGCTTCGCCAAGCTGTGTCGGGAGAGAGGAGGAGGAGGGGTGCGGCTAGGGAGAGGAGGGGGGCCGGCGGCTAGGCACCTTGGGGAGGAGCCAAAGGGTGCGGCACCCCTCCCCTTGCCCCTCCTTATATAGGAGGCCAAGGGGGGTGCGCCCCTCCCTCTCCTAGGGCCGGCGCAAGGGGGGGTGGCTTGGCCCCCAAGCCACCACTAGGGTTTCGGCCGGCCCCCCCTTGCTTCTAGAAGCATGGCCCGGTTGGTCCTATGGGGTGATGGTGCGGCTGGCCCAATAGGCCAGCCCACTGCCCCCTTTTTCCATGTGGGCCCCATACTCCTATGGGCCCCACTTCTAGACCCCTCTAGAACCTTCTAGAACATTCCGGTACTTTACCGATAAATTCCCGAACCTTTCTTAACCTCCGGAAACAACTTTCCTTATATGAATCTTATTCTCCGGACCACTCCGGAACTCCTCGTGACGTCCGGGATCCAATCCGGGACTCCGAATCAATATTCGTTCTCACCATCATTATCTCGAACCCTAACTACATCGAACGTTAAGTGTGTGACTCTGCGGGTTCGCGAATATGTCATATTAATAGCGGGACCGGGATGTCCATATTAATTCCTACATATTCGACGAAGTACTTTACTAGTCGAACCACAATGTCTGGGATTCAATTAATCCATATACGATTCCTTTTGTTTCACGATATATTACTTGTCCGAGATTCAATCCACCGATATCTGCATATCTGATTAATCTCGTTACCGACAAGTTCTCTTTACTCGTTCCCATAGAATAGGATCCCTTATGACTAGCCACTTAGTCATATGCTTGCAAGCGTTTGGATGCTATACTACCGAGAGGGCCCAGAGATATCTATCCAACTGTTGGACGAACAAATCCCAGTCTTGAAACATGACACCCAACAACCTATCATCGGAGAACCTGAAAGCCACCTTTATAATCACCCAGTTACGAAGTGACGTTTGATGTCCACAAAGCTCTCCTCCGATAAACGGGAGTGACATAATCTCATGGTCTAAGGAAACTATATTTGACATCTATTTAATTTGAGTCTTGTCCATTATATCATCACCTATGATACAAACTTCGTTTATTAAGCGATTCATAAATCCATGGTTAGGAAACATCTAACCATCACTTAATCAAATGAACTAGTCACAAGAGGAAAGACTAGGGACACATTACCGTTTATATTCCACACATGTATTCGTTTCCGGTTAATACAATTCTAGCATGGAATTAAACATATCATGAACGGAGAAATATGATAAACAATAATCATTATTATTTCCTCTTGGGCATATCTCCAACAGGGCTCGCCAGATACTTCCTCAGGTCCTCGAATGCCTTTGCCGCTTGGCGTCTGGCTCCACTACGAGGACCGCAGTGGTCTTGCGCCTCTCGGTGGATTTCTTCTTCTTCTTGGACTCCTCGGCGGGGTCCCTTGGCTCGTTCTTGACGAACAGGCGGCCCTCCTCGGCCTTGGCACACTTGTCCGCCAAGTCGAAGAGCTTGACGACGGTGGTGATGTTGTCGTGGATGCCAAGCTTCTCGAGCATCCGCACATCCGTGACCCCAGCCTGGAAGGCCGAAATGACCTGCGCGTCGGTGGCGTTGGGGATTTTGTTGCGCACTTGGCTGAAGCGCTGGATGTACTTGCAGAGGGTCTCGCCAGGCTTCTGACGCACGGCGCGGAGATCGTTGTACGTGAGGCCGTGCTCGTACGTGCCCTTGAAGTTGGCAACGAAGCACCGGCAGAGGTCCTCCCAGGTGTTGATGGACTCGGCGGGGAGGTTGGTGAGCCACGAGGACGTGGAATCCTTGAGGGCCATGGGGAACCAGTTCGCCATGACCTTGTCATCGCCCCCGGCGGCCTGGATGGCCAAGGTGTAGAGCTGCAGGAACTCCAGGGGGTTGTTCTTGCCGTCGTAGCGCGGAGGAAGATCCGGCCGGAACTTGACCGGCCAGACGACGCGACGGAGGCTGCGAGTAAACGCGACCGTCGTGCCGTAGGTGACCGTGCCGTTGGCGAGGGCGGCGCGGAGGTGGCGCCCCGCGGTGGCGACGTCATGGACGGCGCGGTTGTGGCAATCCTGGTGGCGCTCGATGCTCACGTGTGCGTCCTCCGGGGCTCGCTGCACGATTTGGCAGTCGTGCGGCGACGACGCGTGCGACGCAGCGCGGTTGTCGCGAGGAGGAGCCCCGGCTGGAGCAGGTTGCGGTGGATCCGGTGGAGCTGGAGCGGGCGCGGGGTGGCGAGGAGGAGCATGTGGTGCGCCGTGCGCCACGTCCCCTGCATGGGCAGAGAGGACCAGCGAGCGAGACGGTGCGGGAGCGGCGACGCGAGCGGCGCCGACGAGCTCGGAGAGGCGGTTGAGCCAGGCCTCCTGGGCCTCCGGCGTGGGGCGGTACTGCAGCAGCTCCAGCGCCATGAGGAGCGCAGTCGCCGGGCTGGGCGCAGGGCGGCCCAGCGAGGAAGCAGCACGGTCCCGCGACAGGTGCAGGGAGGAGGCCTCCTCTTCGCCAAGATCGCCCTCAGCGTGGTCGATGTCGTCGTCCTCCGGGTGCTCGATGCGGGGCTCGGGGTCGATGTGGCACTCCGAAGCAGCACTTCCGCGCGGGCGGCCGCGCGGGTTGCCAGCGGGAGTGGTGGCGGCGCTGGCCGTCCGGCAAGCGAGACGTTCGGCGCGAGAGATGCCGGCCATGGCGGTGTCGAGGTTGAAGATGCGCCTCAGCCCCCTACCTGGCGCGCCAAATGTCGGAGAACTGTCCCAGGAACTGGGTGTGTCTCACGAAGGATCGAGTAAGGGGCTGAACACGGAATCAAACAACCCTTAACGCGCCTCGGCGATGGTGCTCGCCTGGATCGCTGCGGGGAAGCACTGCAGAGAGGAACACACGGTCTTACCCAGGTTCAGGGCCCTCTAGTTGAGGTAAAACCCCTACGTCCTGCCTCGGATTGTATTGCACTTGCTTGGAGAGGTTTTCAGTACAGGGCGAGCTTGGCGAGCTCTGGGTGGCTAACAATGGCTACTACTCGCAGAACTCAGATCTAGGGTTTAGTCTAAGCTCCAGGGTTGCGAACCAGTGAACCTTCCCTTTGCCCGAACGGGCTCCTCCTCCTTTTATAGGCGTCTCGGGCCTCTTCCCCCAAAACATCTTGGCGGGAAGGGCTACCACACGGCGACGAAGGAGGAGGTGTGGTGCACAATAAAGGTAGAGTCCACCATAAATGTAAGGTCCATGGACGCGGTCCACGGCAGGGGGCGGCGTCACCAAAGTTGGAAAAGCCATCGTCCAAACAGGACGGTGGGCTGGCGCTGCTGAGGCGGGGTGTGTCCCACGGTGACGTCGTCCTTGGAGGGTAGCTACAGACGGTTCCCTTATCACCAAAGTGGCAATCCTTGGGGCTCCTTTGCTTGGTGCAGCTTTGTTGACTCCTTTATACACAAGAATGGCAACTGTGGCGCTGCTGTCATGACGCGCTGGCGCGGTCGTAACTCTGCGGAGGATGCAGAGCCCATGTGCGCTCTGCCGCGGAGGCAGAGCTGGCTTCGAGAGGAAGGAAGCCTCGCGAGGCAAAAGGCCTCGCCGAGCCTTTCGGCTTGGTCCTTAGCAGAATTGCTGGTGGCGTCCGAGACGCCCTCTCGAGGAGAGGTCCCTCGCCAAAGGAGAAAACCCTCGGCGAGGAGAAAAGGTCCCTCGCGAGGGAAAACCCTCGCGAGGCCCGCCAGGCTTGGAGAGCCTGGTCCTTAGTGAAATCTTCTGAAGAATCTTGTGGGCCCTGGCAGGCCGGCCCGTGGTACCCTGGTTTCCACTGTGCCGACAAATAGCGTGCTATATTAAAATAGCGTTTTAAAAAAAATAACAGTTATAGTGTAAAAATAATTGATTTCAACAAAAATAAAGGAACAATATATGCATAACCAAATATAAAAATTGTTCTCAAACTATTTAGAAGCCTAAAATCAACATCCTAAGAAGCAACAATATATATAGTATAAATTATTTATTTAGAAACTCAACAATAGCGATGTCAATTTCTGATTCAGAAGATGAACCAACAAATTGTAGTTCATCACCACTATAAAAAGGCAGCAACTTCTTCTTTCTAAGGTGGAAATTTTGTTTTTATGGGCTGGGAAAAATAGCGTGCTATAACGTTACGATGTTTTAGCGCGATATAGCGTGCTATTACGCAAATAGCACCATAGCAAGCAAATATGATAAAATATAGCGTGGACTCTCTGAATATGCTATAACATGCTATTAGCGCCGAAATAGCGTGCTATTTTTTTTCCATGATTATGACTCAAAATCAAGCATGTGTTGAAGTAACTATCCGCACTTCGTAAAAAATGCAAAAGAGCTTACCTGCTGCAAGATTTTGCAGTCCACATCCCTCCATGGCCATCAGGCACCGGATCATGGTGCTACGGCTCTTCACCGAGCAGACATGACTATGAGCACTTCATAAATTCAGCCGAACTCCAATATTTAACGGATCGAGAAGAGTTAAACCTGGATGAACACAACCTGCAAAACTTTGTTTGGGATTTTAGAAACAGTGACAATTGATATGTAGATAATGGAGATTTCGCAGGAGAGAAAATCAACTTAGTAGAACACCACTGGATCTGGAAGTTGTGCCCGAGTTGAAGTAGTACGGAGAGAATTTGAGACAACAAATTTTATAGGCTCAGGAGGAGACATTAAGGATACTAACGTAATGAAAACCATTAGGGATAGGAACGTAATGAAAACCATTAGGGATTGCAGTAACTGAAAATTAAGATAGACATCATTGAGAAGGGGAGGCGAGCACCCGGCCGCTTCAGCTCCTGAAGGCTGCATAAGAGAATGATGCCCTGCTCCATGGACCCGCTTGCATCCGATCGAGAATGAAGTCAAACGAGCTCGGGCGCCCGGCCGCACCGCTGGATCGTGCCGCTCTCCGCATCGCCTGGCTTCTTCTCCCATGCTGGTTCGCGTCGGAGCCTGCTATCGTTATTTTTTTTCTCGATCTAAATCCTCATCGCTAGAGAACAAATATTGGCCTGCAGTATTGTTTGCTATGAGCTCGGTCCAGAACGAGACGTTTAGTGGGTTTCGGGGGCCCAATATACCAGAGTTGGTCAATTTGATGCCCAGAGAAGCTTCCCCTAGGGATAGATGGGCCAGTGCGGGATTCTGAAAAAATCGGACGGCCGGAAACAGAGAAGCTAAGTGATCTAACTGCCAGAAATGCTCAATTCGGAGGGATCGTGAGAGAGGTCCTGTTTGTGCCGGTTATAATATCCCTAATGTGTTCTCCCCGCTGCCGCGACCTCGCCTTCATAGCCTTCCCTCTGACCTATGGCCTTCTTCTCCCGAAACTGCCCCATCATGCCCACTGCCTGACATTAATCAACCTCCACCTTCAGCCAGGAACTGAGCCGCCGCCTCCATGTATAAAAACCTACCCGTGTTGCCATGGGAATCCAGCACGTCCGCCTAGTCGCATCGAGCTCCTATTTTTCCATCTCCCTCGGAAGCTGCACGACATTTTCTACGATTACATTTGTAAATCGATCTTCATATTAGTTTTGAAGTAATATACTCACCAGTCACCACCTTCTTTCGGTTTATTTCTGTCACCATGCTCGAGTATAGTTTATATCATGTGCACCAAAGGTGTTTAAAATTGCTACATCATAATTTCAGGACGTCAGCCAAGGGATCAACGGGGAACTGGCCATGCCTTAGGATAATTTATTATTAGAGAAGCTGTCTATAGGTATTTCCTGGTATCTAAACTTCTCCTACCTCACCGGGATGATGAAAATATCCATCTACAATTATTTTAAACATTTCAAGGAGCTTTCTGATTAGCAATTCATTTGAATTAAGTTATTAAATATTATCCCAATTGCTATTTTCCTGACCTCAACCATTGTTGTATTAACTATCTCTCTGTATCTTTCATTTATAGTCCATGATATTGCAGATCTAAATGGTACATATGAATATAAGATATAAGTAGTGGCTTATGTCCTTCCGTTTGTTTCTGGAAAAGGTAAATCAGTTATGCTATTCCGTACCTTTCTATTTTTTGTTGACAAGGTATAAAGCTTAATTTTTACTTGATTGATTTTAGATGGACTCAGATGAATACATGGGTTTGTTCTTTATACTTATCCGGGTGAGTGTTCTAACATGCCACTATTGGTTTCACTAAGTTTTGGATATCATTTATTTATGCTACCTGAAGAAATACAATATAAAATTTGTTAAATAAGATTAATTTGCAAAATTCTTCCTCATATTAAAGGTGTCGTTTAGCTATGCTTCGTGAAGAAATAAAATATAAATTTGTTAAATAAGATTAATTTGCAAAATTGTTCCGTATGACCTAATATGGGACAAAATATATCTATAAGCACATTAGCCTATGGTGATGCTGCTGCAGAAGTGAAACATGTGGTTGCCCAAATAATGCACAATCACCTTTGTTCTTTATTGAAATGATTCTATGGACTGGATTTACAGTTTGCTGCAAGGATAGAAGTTAGTGCTTCCTTTCAGATTTTTCCTTGACGACAATTGTCCAGCGATGAAGGAGGGTGGTTGCATATAACATTACAACATCAGCAAGCATGTAACCTTCATTAGGAGGCTGTTTTGAAGACATTTAGTCTTTACATCTGATATTACTTATACGTTTGGTAATTTTAGTTGGCCAGAGCTCTCAAACATTCTACTTTAGTGACTTCAAGAAAACGATGTACTTTAATTGTACAATTTCTTTGGGCTACTTTTATTTTCTTATCACTAATTTTCATGTAAGAGCACCCATCGTCACTTAAGTTGATAAGATTAATATAATGTCCCGCTGCAACGCGCGGGGTATCATCTAGTAATATTAGTGTCTGCAAACCTTGCATATATTCAAACAATATAAGCACACATTGTCACACTAAAATTACACTCTGTCATGTTGCCACAAACAGGGTTTCAGATATCAATATATCTTTTACTCCATGCTTGTATCTGTTTCAGCACTCCCCGATTGCCTTGATTCTCAAAACATTCTTTTAAGATCCAGTATTGTGGAAACACGCATGACAACAGATACTAAGTCGGAATTATTGCTCTTTAGATCAATCAATTATTAATCATATGGAGCTAGGTCGGTTTTACCGAAAAATTTACAATAGGACTCAAATTTAAATTTCACTAACACGGTACCAATCAAAATTGTTCTACCAGATCATAACAGTTTCATCTCAATTAACTTTCTAAGTGTAAGGTAGTTTGCGGACGCCATTGGCTACAACAAATTATGCAAATACTCTTTGATTGATTGTTCATGATAATTCGTTCAAGTTAATCAAATTACTAATATGAACTCCCGCTAAACTCAACATCTCTCGGGTTGTTTAGTGATACATGATCCAAATCCACTACACCACAACCGATCATCACGTGAGATGATGTAGCTTCAATGGTGAACATCACCATGTTGATCATATCATCCATATTACTCGTGTTTCACCTTTTGGTTCTTGTGTTCCGAGGCCATGTCTGTACATGCTAGCCTCGTCAAGGAAAACGTAGTATTTCTGCGTGTGTAAATCTGGCTTACACCCGTTGTATGTGAACGTAGAGTCTATCAGACCCGATCATCACGTGGTGCTTCAAAACGACGAACTTTTCCAACAGTGCATACTAGGAAAGAACACTTCTTGATATTAACGAGAGAGATCACCTTATAATGCTACCGTCGCGATCAAAGAAAAACAAGGTGCATAAAAGGATAAACATCACATGCAATTTAATTGTGACATGGTATAGCCTTTTCTTTTTGTGCCTTTGCTCTCCATCTCCAAAGCACCGGCATGATCTCCATCACCACCATCATGATGTCGCCGTCTCATAGTTGCCTCCACCAACTATTGGTACTACACCTATTGCTACTCTTAGCGATAAAGTAAAAGCAATTACATGGCGTTAAAGTGACACACAGATCATACAATAATAAAGAGACAACCATATGGCTCCTGCCGGTTGCCGTACTGATCGACATGCAAGTCGTGAAATTTACAAAACATGTTCGTTGCATACATTATCACAAATCACATCTTGGCCATACCATATCACAAACCCTGCAAAAACAAGTTAGACGTCCTCTACTTTGTTTATGCAATTTTTACATGGCTTCTATGGGTCATGAGATAGAACCGTTCTAATCTACTCAAAGCCACAACAGTGATATAAAAGTTTCTTATTTGATATACCTTTTAAAGGCCTTCCGTTGAAGATCACATCTCACTATAGCAAGAGAAATAGACACCCGCCAGCGACATGTGCAATACAAGTTGCACGTCAAGCGTGGAGCCGGTCTCTCATACGCGGACGAGTAAAGTTGGTCTGGGCCGATTCAATCCAACCATACCGTAAGATAAAAAATGCACGTGGGAAGGTAGCAACAAAAACATCAACGCCCACAACTCCTTGTGTTCTAATCGCACCAACATCTACGAATAGATCTAGGCTCTGGTACCACTGAAGGGTTCGTTGCATAGAAAACAAAAAATTTCCTACGAAACAAGCGGAAGAAACCCAACGGATCTAGATCTATTAGACGATGGTAGTGAGGAGGAGATCCAATTTCTTACCCTTGAAGAATGAGAAAACGCGTTTTGTCGATGCAGGGGTTGGTTAGTCGCAAGGAGATGTATTATATGATCCGGGATCCAATCCGATGGAGCGCCGCACGAGCAGCACCTCCGCGGTATCCACACGTTCAGCTTGATGTAGACTTCTTCTCCTTGATCCCGCAAGCGAGGAAGAAGTGGGTCGAGAGATCTCAACAGCACGACGGCGTGGTGGTGAAGATGGTGGAGAAATCCCGACAGGGCTTCGCCAAGCAGCTGTGGGAGAGGGAGGTGGCGGCTAGGGTTAGGGGGTGCTCTGCCCAAGCCCTCCCCTCCTCCTTATATAGGCGTGGGGGGCAGCCTTTGCCCCTCCCCCAAGCCCTAGGGCCGGACGTCCAAGGGGAAACTTACCCCCAAAGGCAACAACTTGGGTTTTGGGACCTTTTTCACATGTTTGGCCGCATGGGCCATGGGGGGCTTGTGCGGCCAGCCCATGTGGGCTGCTGCATGCCCCCTTGGTCCATGTGGTCCATTAGGGCACGTGGGTCCCACTGTGGGACCCACGGAACCTTCTAGAACATTCTGATACTCTGTCGGAAAAATTTCCGAACTTTTTTGGAACCCTGGAAACCACTTTCCTTATATGAAACTTTATCTTCGGACTCTTTCGGAGCTCCTCGTGATATCTAGGATCTCATCCGAGGCTCCGAATCACCATTCGTTCATACCATCTAATATCTCAACGCAAGCCCTAGCTACATCGAAGCGTTAAGTGTGTGACCCTACGGGTTCGAGAACATGTAGACATGATCCAATCAATAATCAATAACAGGACCGAGATGTCCATATTGATTCCTACATATTCAACGAAGTTCTTTATCGGTTGAACCACGATGTCGGGGATTCAATTAATCCCGTATACGATTCCCTTTTACTCATTCACATAGAATAGGATCCCCGTGACTAAACACCTTAGTCACATGCTTGAAAGCTTTAGGATGCTACACTACTGAGAGGGCCCAGAGATATCTTCTCCGTCACATGGAGGGACAAATCCCAGTTTTGATTCATGCCACCCAACAAATACCATCGGAAATACCTAAGAGCCATCTTTATAATCACCCAGTTACGAAGTGATGTTTGATGTCGACAAAGCATTTCTCCAGTAAACGGGAGTAACATAATCTCATGGTCTAAGGAAACTATACTTGACATATACTAAAAGCATTGGCAATAAAACTTTGTGACATGATCAATTGCTATGCTTTAAATGGGTCTATCCATCACATCATTCTCCCAATGTTGTGACTCCGTTATAAAGTGACTTTAACAAGTCCTTGGCTAGGAAACCTTAACCAACTCTTGACTAACGAACTAGTCATAAGAGGCTTACTAGGGAGACTTTGTTGTTTATATTCCACACATGTATTTTGTTTCCGATAATACAATTATAGCATGGAGGATAAACATTTATCATGAACAAGAAATATGATAACAAATAATCTTTATTATTGCCTCTTGGGCATATTTCCAACACTGTAGAGGTCTTGATGGCCAGCGGCGATCAGACTTCCAAAGGAGATCCGCCGGAAACAGGCAAAGCAAGCGCCTCAAAACCCGCCCCCGACACCTGCTGCAACTAAGAAAAAGGCGGATGTTATCCCGCCACCATCTTCCAAGAAGGGCGTGACGAAAGACAAGCCGCTCTGCTTTGATGATTTGCCGGTGGTTGATGAAACTGGTAAGACAAAACTCGCAGAGACGGAAGATGACTTCGAAAAAGGGCTAGCAATGCTACATGAGCTCCTAACTCCACTTCCACTCGGCGCACCGGAGGATGTCTTAGAGCGGCGACGCGTATTGCTGGAGGAAGAGATGATAATGCACTACTAGGAAACAGGCTATAGGTGGAACCACCTTTTGTGGCGCACCAATAAGCCATGCGCCACAGAAATAATTTCTGTGGCGCACGGTTTTGAATGCGCCACAGAATTTTGCAATTCTGTGGCACACCAAAACACCATGCGCCATAGAATGTCTTAATTCTGTGGCGCACCAGCCCCGTGCACCACAGAAATATGACTTTCTGTGGCGCACCCTCCACCATGCACCACAGAAAGTGATATTTCTGTGGCGCACCAGCTCCATGCGCCACATAAATGTGACATTCTGTGGTGCACCATGCCCATGCGCCACTTCAAAAAATCCAAAAAAATCCAAAAAATTCAAAAAAGTCAAAAAAGTCAAAACACTTCAAAAAATCCAAAAATTCAAATAATTCAACAATCTTCTTTGTTATACATTTCTGTGTCTTTTTTGAATTTTTTGAATTTTTTGATTTTGTAGGAAAAATCGTCTGTTTGAAATAATTTTTTGTTTCTTTTGGAATTTGGAGAATCTGAGAATTGCTGACCGGGTAAACCCGGGTGAAATTGAAATCGGATTTTTCTCTAGTTTTTTTTGGTATATAAAACGCGTTTTTTCGACGTCGTATGCGAAGTTATGGTCGTTACAAGATTTTTTTTCTGTTTGTTGCAGAAAAGGTCGAAATTCATATTTCAAAATTTCTATACCTACTAGACACTTAAACCTAACTACATGTCAAAGGATTTTATTTATTGAATTTTTTATCATTTTCTTTTACTTTCTGCAGGACTAAAAAGGCGATCCACGGGGGGTGGGGGGTAGGCATGCATGAGAGGTAAAAAACCTGGAATTTTGCATATTTTCTTTTTTTCATTTTTTAAAAATATACATATTTCTTAAATTTTCCATTTTTTCGGGTTTGTTAAATTTTTATTGGATTATTTGAAGTTTTTGGGTTTTTGATTTTTTTGGATTTTTTGAAGTTTTTTTGATTTTTTTGAATTTTTTGGGTTTTTTGATTTTTTTGAGTGTTTGAAACTTTTGAATCTCCTTTTGAAACTTTAGAAGTTTTTGAAAATTTTGAAATTTAAAACACACGTATATAACACATGCCACACGTATACACACATTTATATGATATATATATCAATAAGAACTTGAGTAGCATAAGGGTAGCTGGACTGGATGGAACTTAGAAGTTAAGCGTGCTAGGGTTGGAGTAGTTTGAGGATGGGTGACCTAGCGGGAAGTCATCATTTCAAATAGTTCAAAAAATCCGAAAAAATACAAATAATTAGGATTTTTCATATTATTTCATTTTTTTATTTTTCTGAATTTTTTTTGAAACTTTTTAATATTTTTTTTGGATTTTTTGAATATTTTCAATTTTTTGAGAATTCCGTGGCGCACGTGGTTTGGGTGTGCCACAGAAATATGAGAATTCGGTGGCGCACCAAGCCCATGCGCCACAGAAAAATAATTTTGTGGCGAGGATTCTGTGGCGCACCGGCCACACCAAGCCCATGCGCAACAGAATTTGTTTTTGGTGCGCCACTGATAGCTAGTTTCCTACTAGTGAGGACCAGGAAAAAAACCCGGGAACTGGCAAGAAGGGAGTCGGAATTTCTGCGCAAGCAAAAATAGGTCGGGGCAGACGATGTTTTCCGTCCGTCTCATGAGAAGAACCTGCATCGCAACCTGGATTTTCGCAACTGGTGGGAAGCCGACCACACATCATCGGTCCGGAGAAAGTACAATCACTCAGTCGATCTGGTGACTAAGCTGTGCTACTTCCTGATTGCGGACGATGATAGCGTTGGGTAGTGCCCCAAGCGAAGGCGTGGATGTAGTAAGTAGAAGTTTCCCTCTTTAAACGAACCAAGGTTTATCGAACCAGTAGGACTTTGAAATGAACAACGAGGTGAACCTTGACGATCTCTGGCGCTTAATCATCAATGAACGTGGACCTGCACACACTCAAACAATTACTTTGCCCCCAACGTGGGAAATGTTGTCAATCTTTTCGGTCTGCTGAAAACCAAGCGGTTAAATGTATAGTGTAGTGGATGAAATTATGGAAACGGACCAGAGGAGTAATGATGATGAAAAACAAGTAAATAAGGTTGTAAACAATGTAAAAAGATGGACTGGGGGCCATGGGTTCACTAGTGGAGTCTCTCAAATAGAATAAACACTCATATGATGGGTAAACAAATTGCAGCTAGGCAATTGACAAGATTATGACACAAACTTAATCTAGCTATGCAAAAGAGTACATGGTAATATTTATATAGGCATCACGACAAGGAAAAAAGACCGTTGAATCCAACTGCATCTTTGTCTAAAAAGTCCACCGTGGGATCGCTATCCAGCCTATCACCCATCGGTATTAAGTTGCAAGCAACAAACATTTGCATTAAGTAAATCGCATGAAGTAAGCAATATTAAACATCAAATAGACTTTAACACTGCTTTTTTACCCTTAGTAGCAACAACACACCCTCGCCCTTAGACGTTTCTGTCACTCGTGCCCAGGAACAAAAGGTGGCATGAACCCACTATCTAGCATAAATACTCCCTCTTGGAGACACACATAATTACTTGGCCAAAGCAACTACACACATCGGAGAGCATGCAAGCACATAAATGAACATATAATAATCATGCACAATCTGATCATAACTTCATAATCCATCGGATCCCAGCAAACACATCACATAGCATTACAATAGTCGATCTTGATCATGTTAGGCAGCTCTAAAGATCATAATACATGAAGCACCAGGGTGAGATACTGCCATCCAGCTATTGCCATGGACCCATAGTCCAAGGTGGAACTACTCACAAATCATCCCGGAGGAAGGCATGGCGATGAAGAGCCCTCCGGGATCGATCTCCCCTCCGGCAGCGTGCCGGGATCAGCTTCAGAATCACCCCCGAACTAGAGTTTATGGTGGCGGCGGCTAGGGATGACTTCTCTGGAAAATAATGTCCGCCCTTAGCGTTTTAGGTTTTTAGTGATTTTATAGGCATCGAGGGGGGCTGAGGCGGTGCCCAAAGCACAGGGGCGGGCCCCACCCGCGGGTCCAGGTGGGGCCGCGGCCGATGGCAGTCTCTGGCCCCTAGGTGGCCCCCCAGATTCCCCTTTGGAATCCGACTCCATCTTGTCGAATAAAAAATTTCCCTAAATTTTCAGCGCAATCCGAGAATATTTCCTGTGGTAGATTTTCTAAAATACAAAAATAGAAAAAACAGGAAGCTGGCACTGGGCATCTTGTCAACAGGTTAGTCCGACAAAATGCATAAAAATGATGTAATATGATATTAAAAACATGTGACAACATCACAAAACTAGCATGGAACAATCAAAAATTATAGATACGTTTGACACGTATCAGCATCCCCAAGCTTAACTCCTACTCGTCCTCGAGTAGGTAAGTGATAAAAAAATAATTTTTGATGAGAGATGCAACCAACACAAACTTGATCAAGATAGTAATGTAAAGCATAGGATATGAATGAAATGATCTAAAACAATTATCTATAGTTGATAGAAAGAAAGCAATGGATAACCAAGTTGAATTATCTAAGCAAAAACTTTTCATAAATAGTACGTTAGAGGCTTGAAAGCAATGAGATCAACATATTTGATAATTCTTAAAGGTAATGGTTCCTTGTCAAAAGTGTTTGAGAATCAACACAAGGAAGATGCAAGTTTTAGCGAAAGCTTCAACTTTCAACGTCTTATCTCATGGATAAAGTCAATGCAAAGAATCATGTTTAATCATAACGATATAATATGATCAACTGCACCCAGGGTCAACACAGTATGTTTTCTTGGTAGAGATAGAAGGAAAAGGAAAACTAACTCAACATTAAATTAAAAGAAAGGCCCTTCGTAGAGGGAAGCAGGGAATAGTCATGTGCTAGAGCTTTTTAATTTTTTTAAACAGAGATAAAAACAATTTTGAGCGGTGCATGCTTTCGTCAATGATTCCACGGCAAAGAAACTAGCTAGTCCCCCATAACAAGCAAGGCTTTTAGATTTTTGAGAGCGGCTGGTTTTAGAGGAATGAGGTCGCTCCTCTTTTCTCCTTTGTTTCACCACTAACCAATGTTTTGACTTATTTTAGGTTTTCATTGTGCGGATGAGAATGGTGAGTTATATTTATATTTTGATTAAGCCATCTCTCGGGTCAAATGCAAGTGAGGACGTGAACCATCAACACTGGGTGAAAGGGGGGAAATGACCTTGCTTGCCACAGGTTATAACTAGAGTCTCACTACTTCCTCATGAGCTTAAAAAACAGAGACACAAAAGGGAAATTTTTGAAGTTTTAAAGGAAGCGCATGACAAATTTACTTGGAATGGTAGGAAATACCATGCATAGGTAGATATGGTGGACACAAATGGCAAAGATATTTGGCTCAGGGATTTGGATGCACGAGAAGTATTTCCTCTCAGTACGAATTTTTGGGCTTAGCACGATATCAAGCAAACATACGATGCATAGGTAGATATGGTGTTCCCTCTCAGTATGAAATTTTTGGGCTTAGCAGGATATCAAGCAAACATACGATGCTAACCGGTACAAGAATAAACATACAACATCAATTAATCATAAGCATTAGCCTCTACACCGTCTCCCTTGTTGACCAAACAATTCTTTTGGTGGAAAGATTAGCTTTAGAAATTAGCAACTAGCAAGTACCACACAGTTTCAAGCTTTTAACTGTAGTTCTTTACTAATTTGTTTCCACATAAATAACCAGCAAGTTTAAACATTAATCTTAGTATCTCAAAACAATTAAGAAGCATCAAATAACCACACAATGATCTACAAGACTATGCAGGCTTTTATTTCACTCCATCATCACATGGATAACATTTTGTCATTCTAACAATTCAATCAATCAATAATAACTACTCTCCAAAAAATATAAGTGAAGAACAAGAGAGTTTAACATCAACAACTAGGCCCAATTTTTTTAAATAATACTTTTTTCTTTACAATTTACAGAATAATATATGGTTTGAAAAATTTGCAAAAATAATATGCCCTCGGTCTGGTCCAAGCCGAGCAGGCCCTATCGGCGTCGCCTAAGACGAGAAGATGGCGGACCATGCAGCCACCCCTATCGGTCACGCATGGCCTGCAATCGGCTTTGTCGAAGCCGACTGCTGCATGCGCGTCATGAGCTCGTAGGTCGTGGTAGCCGTAGGGGAGACGGGAAAGGGAACGCCGGTCAACGGCGAGCCGGCCGCGTCATCGCCTCGCCGTCGTCGATGACCGGACTCCTCCTCGATCTCCTGCATGTCGACGGCCGACTCGTGCGCGTGTGCCCCGGTGAAAGGGAGAAAGATGACAGGAGGATGCAGGAAGCGGCGTGGGAAGGCGGAGGTGGTGCTCGAGGGGTGGGCCTCGCGCAGAGCTCGGCGGCGGGCGGCCAGGGCAGCGCGCGCTTTGGGCACTGGGCCGGGGCGTAGCCGCCTCAGGATGCGGAGAGCCGCGCTGCTCTGCTGGCTGGTGCTCGCGGTGGTGGCGTGGATTGCGCGCACCGCGCGCCGTGGTGGCAGGGAGTGAGGGAGAGGCGCGGTGGAGACTGGAGCACCGACCGGGGCGACCCTGGGGCCGCATGGGCCGAAGGGGTGAGTGCGTCTTGGCGCCTGGGCTCACGTGGGCGGCGCGTGCGCCACTAGCCCGGCTCCACGATGGTACCTCGCCGCCCGAGGCGGGCAACCTCCGCGCGAATAGGGGAGGCGAGTAGTGGACAGGGTCGTGCATCCCCATCGCTGCAGGTCAACGGCGAGGCCGGCCGCGTCGAGGATGCAGGGAATGCAACCGAGGAGCTGGCCGACGGTAGCGGGTGGAGTCGAGGAGCTCGTGCACTCCCGATTCGGCATGGAGGCGGGATCCAAGGCCCTGCAGGCCGGGGAAGGGAGGCCGTCGGCTCGTCGCGGCTCGCAGCGGAGGCGGAGCGGCGCAAGGTGTGATGGCCTGATGGGAGTAATCTGTTTCGTCTTTTTTTTTCTGAGCAATCGGTTTCGTTTAAGCCGATTACATGCCACCTATACGAACAGGGTTTTCGTTTGCAGGGCCGGCCGCTTCTCGGCTTGGGCTACGCCGAGAAGTGCTGGTCGGTTTCATCCAGGCCGACGGGGCCTTATCGGCTTGGCCCAAACCGAGGCTGTATTATTTTTGTAAATTTTCCAGAATACATATTATTTCTAGAAATTGTAAATAATAAAGTATTATGTAAAAAAAACGGGCAACAACTAGCAGCTCTAACCAAGATAAAAGCTAAAAGCGAGAGCTTACTAGCAAACAAGCACTAGTTAAGAATACTCAAAAATATATAAGCGAAGCAAATGAGTATTCAAACGAAATAGCGGAGCGTGTCTCTCTCCTACACAAATAGAGCTAGGATCCAACATGAATATGACCAGAAAACAAACAAAACAAAACTGAAAGCAAAACAAAAAGACGCTCCAAGAATAACACATAATATGTAAAGTGATAAAAACTTAGTTCAACGAAGACGACCTGATGATAGTCGAGAAAGAGGAGGGGATTCCTTGGGCATCCCCAAGCTTAGATGCTTGAGTGTTCTTGATATTCAGAGGGGGTGCCATGGGGGAATCCCCAAGCTTGAGCTCTGATCCGTTCTTCAATTTCTTAATCATCCTCTCTTTTGGAACTTAAAAACTCCCTTCACACAAAAATTCTCATAAACTGATTAGAGGGTTAGTGCTCATAAAATAAAATGCACATGGATTCCACTTAGACATAATGAAAAACCTGATTTAGCATTTAGCTACTGTTTAATAAGCCTCAATGTGGTACTCCTCTAGAGAGTATCACACTTGACGATAATAAAAGAGGCGAATACAAAATAAAGGCAGAATCTGTCAAAAACTGAACACTCTGTAAAGATCGAATTTTTAGAGGCACTTCTGTAGCTCAAATAAGAAAACTTAAAACTAACGAAAGATAGATAAAAGTATCAGGCTTACTGTGAAAACTTTTCATAAAAAGATCACGTTCTCTGATGTTTTGGATTTTTGAACAGTGAAGGCATAAATCTGTTTCTGGACAGCAAGACAATACCTCGCACTTTCAATGCATTAGAGGCTAAACTTGGCACAAAAAACCAAAAGAAAATGATACAATGAAGTTGCTACAGAAGCAACAACTCCATGACTCAAGAAAAGCAAAAACAAAACTGAAAGAAAATATGGGTTGCCTCCCAACACGCGCTTTTCTTTAACGCCTTTTAGCTAGGCGCAATGCCAAATATCAAGTCTTTTCGGAGGCCTTAATTAGCAACATCAAAAGCACAGCTAGACCTTATGATTGATTCAAAAGGAAGCTTCTTTCTCTTTCTAGGGAAGTGTTCAATCCCTCTTTTAAGGGGGAACTGAAATCTTACATTTCCCTCTTTCATATCAGTAATAGCACCAACGGTTCTAAAAAAACGGTCTTCCCAAAATAATAGGACAAGAAGCATTGCACTCAATGTCCATGACAATAAAATCAATGGGAACATAATTGTCATTAACAACAATAAGAACATCATCAACTCGACCCAAAGGTTTCTTTTTAGAAGAATCATCAAGATGAACATTTAAATAGCATTCTTCCAAATGATTTAAATTAAGCATATCATAGAAACTTTTAGGCACGACACAAAGATCACACACAGCATTACAATCAAAGTCATTTATTTCCATCTTAATAGTAGGTTCCCAACCATCTTCTAATTTTCCAGGAATATAAGTTTCTAGCATAAACTTTTCTTCCCTAGCCTTGATAAGAGCATCGGTAATGTGTTTAGTGAAAGCAATATTTAATTTACTAGCATCCGGCGACTTAGCAAGTTTTTGTAGGAACTTTATGACTTCAGTAATGTTACAATTATCAAAATCAATATCATCATATTTAAATAGGCTAGGAGGATCCTCATTAATAGTTTGGATAGTATAAACATTAACAGTTTTACTATTCATTTCAGCAAGTCTAGCTTCTTCTTCCTCAGTAGCCCACCTAGCATGTAAGTGAGCTAACATCCTCTCATTGTTATTAATTTGAATAGAAAGAGCATTTAAAGATTCAGTTGGCTTGTCTTGAAGAGGAGTGGTTCTAATTTTTTAAATTTCAACATCATGAGCAAGATTTTCCACTTTAGAGACAAGACTATCAAGTTTTTCAAGTTTTTCTTCAACAGTTTTGTTGAAAGCTCTTTGTGAAGTGATAAATTATTTTAAAACATTTTCAAGATCAGAGGACACATTCTAATTAGAATTATAAGAATTAACATAGTAATTACCATAGGAATTGCCATTATTGGGAGGATAATGCTTATAGTTCTTACTACCAAAATTATTTCGATAAGCATTATTGTTGAAGTTATTCCTATTAAGAAAATTAACATCAACTTCATCCTTTTCTTGAGCAACTAATGAAGCAAGAGGAACATTATTAGGATCAATAGAGGACTGATTGGTAGCAAGCATAGACATAATCATATCAACCTTCTCACTCAAAGAGGAAATTTCCTTGACAGAATTTACCTTCTTACCAGCTGGAGCTCTTTCGGCATGCCATTGTGAATAATTTGTCATCATATCATCCAAGAGTTTAGTTGCTGCACCTAATGTGGTGGACATAAAGGTCCCTCCCGCGACCGAGTCCAAGAGGTTCCTTGAAGAAAAATTCAAACCTGTATAAAAGTTTTGATAACCATCCACGTAGTTACTCCATACGTGGGACAATTTTTAACCATAGACATCATTCTTTCCCAAGCTTGAGCAACATGTTCATTATAAAATTGTCTAAAGTTCATAATGTTACTCCTCAATTGTATGATTTTAACAGGTGGATAATATTTTCCAATAAAATCATCTTTGCATTTAGTCCAAGAATCAATGCTATTCCTAGGCAAAGACAATAACCATTCTTTTGCTCTCCCTCTCAAAGAGAAAGGAAAAGCTTCAGTTTTATGATGTCACTTTATACCTCTTTATATTTTTGCATATCACATAACTCAACAAAGTTATTTAAATGAGAGGCGGCATCATCAGTATTAGCACCAGAGAATTTCTCTTTCATAACAAGATTTAGCAAAGCAGGTTTAATTTCATAAGTTCCGCTTTAGAAGCGGGTGGAGAAATTGGAGAGCATATGAAATCATTGTTATTAGTGCTAGTAAAGTCACACAACTTGGTGTTTTCAGTGGAAGACATAATGATAAGATAAAATAACAAGACAGGAATAAAGACTACACTAATTTTTTTGTGTTTTCAAATTTTGAAACAAGAAAATAAACTGAACGAGAAATAAAACAAGCAAGACAAAAGGAAAGTAAAGTGACTTAGAGTATGAGAATCCCCTTGCTGTTGCTCCAAAGTCCCAGGCAACGGCGCCAGAAAACTGCTTGATTGCGGATGATGATTGCGTTGGGTAGTGCCCCAAGCGAAGGTGTGGATGTAGTAAGTAGTAGTTTTCCCTCGTTAAACGAACCGAGGTTTATCAAAGCAGTAGGACTTTGAAATCAACAACGAGGTGAACCTTGACGATCTATGGCGCTTAATCGTCAATGAACGTGGACCTATACACACTCAAACAATTACTTTGCCCCCAACGGCGGAAAGGTTGTCAATCTTTCCGGTCTGCTGAAAACCAAGCGGTTAAATGTATAGTGTAGTGGATGAAATTATGGAAACGGACCAGAGGAGTAATGATGATGAAAAACAAGTAAATGAGGTTGTAAACAATGTAAAAATATGGACTGGGGGCCATGGGTTAACTAGTGGAGTCTCTCAAATAGAATAAACACTCATATGATGGGTAAACAAATTACAGCTAGGCAATTGACAAGATTATGACACAAACTTAATCTAGCTATGCAAAAGAGTACATGGTAATATTTATATAGGCATCACAACAAGGAAAAAAGACCGTTGAATCCAACTGCATCTTTGTCTAAAAAGTGCACCGTGGGATCGCTATCCAGCCTGTCACCTATCGGTATTAAGTTGCAAGCAACAAACATTTGTATTAAGTAAAGCGCATGAAGTAAGCAATATTAAACATCAAATATACTTTAACACCGCTGTTTTACCCTTAGTAGCAACAGCACACCCTCGCCATTAGACGTTTCTGTCACTCGTGCCTAGGAACAAAAGGGGGCATTAACCCACTATCTAGCATAAATACTCCCTCTTGGAGACACACATAATTACTTGGCCAAAGAAACTACACACATCGAAGAGCACGCAAGAACATAAAAATGTGGCACTGTGCATCTTGTCAATAGGTTAGTCCGAAAAATGCATAAAAATAATGTAATATGATATTAAAAACATGTGACAACATCACAAAACTAGCATGGAACAATAAAAAATTATAGATAAGTTTGACACGTATCACTTCCACACTACGGCTAAAAATGGGGAGGCCGCTCAGGAGGTTATGCTCGACAAATCTCTGGCGCACAACAAACGCCTTAAATACTCGGCGTACCTACTAGAGAAGGCTCGTCAGCAACATGAAGACTCAGAAGTTCGGTCGAGAAAGTTGATCGACGACACCCGCCTCAATGGCTCGACGGCAAAGGAAGCCAAGGTTGTTGCACCACCAGACCCGATAGGCGATCCGGCCGGCTCAAGCAGCCACAACAACGGCAGCGAGAAGGACCCAAAGAAGGACAAGCCGCCTCACAAAGACGGCGCTGAGTCTAGGATAGGCTCCACTCGCCACAATGAAGCCGGAAAGGACTACGATCGTTATCGAAGTCGGGAACGTAAGGAAGACCCTCGCAAGAAGAAGGAGGTGCCGCCTCATCAAGATCGACATCAAGAGAAAGAAAAACCGTCTCGTAGGGAACATGGCAGGGGTAAACTTCCACCACCTCCACCACGCAAAGAGGGACAAAATCCCTCCTAATATATACCCTCACCACGTCGCCAATAGTCTCCATCCCCCCCCCCCCCCCGTGCCAGGCAAAGCCGGGTAAGCCAAAGCCATCACGGGGAAGATCCAAGGCGAAGTAAGTCAATGAATGACAAGCCGCCCACCATTGTTCATGATGCCCGAAGCCTAATTGACGAGAGGAAGTCGGCCAGAGATGCCCAGTACATCGGACCAAAGTGCTTCGGCAGGGCAAATAGAGAGCTGATCCTACCACCTACTTTATCGAATGTTACAAAGATGGTGGAAAGGTACAGCGCACAGCCAATCCCGAGACATGGCTCTCAGATTATGCAACTGCCTGTGACATCTATGAAGGCAATGCCGGCTCCGCAGTGCCTTTTCTCCCCCTGATATTAACTGGGACGGCTCGCATGTGGATTGAAGGTTTGCCGGAGAAGACAATACATACCTGGGGTGATATGAAGCGGGTCTTCATCCAACACTTCCAGGGGACCTACAAGCGTCCTAAGTCGATTACAGACTTAAAATGGTGTGTACAGGACAAGAACGAGTCCAGCCTGGAATTCGTCTCCCGGTGGAGCGAAATTAAGAATGCACGCCTTCAAGCAATCTCTTAGGAAAGGCACACAATTCCGCTTCATGGCCTTCAGCGACTAGTCAACAACTCCTGGCGGCTTATTGGCCTGTGCAAACAGGTATGCTACAGAAGATGATGACAACCGAGATGATGGAGAAACTTGTTGAAGGGAAACCAGCAAGAGAAAGGTTGATGATCAAGCCGGTCCTCCTCAGGAAGTTGTTGTACCTTTGGGAAAGGCCGCCAAAGCAGCGGAAAGTGGCAGGACAAAAAGCTGGCAAACAACCGACCTTCTCGCCTGCCAAAGGTCACCTATGAGGATATCAAGAATCAACCTTGTGTACACCACCTCATGGCTGATGGCACGTGCTCTCACACGAACCAGCAATGTCACATCAACAGAGACATCGCCAAGGACCCAAAAGCCGGCAAGCCCAGGAACAAGAGCAAGTCCAGAAAGGACGACAAAGAGAAGGATGAGGCTGACTTAGAGTCTGATGGTACGACCTCCAAAGAAGGAAAAGGCAGCAAGTTCTCCAAGCATACTGAAAGCCTCATAGTCAATCTGGCTACCGACTCGTCTCGTAAGGAAAAGGCGGCTTGGCGTGAACTTAACGCTACGGTACCTCAGGTGCCGCAATTCCTGGACTGGTCCGACACACTCGGTCAATGGGCAAAATCTCCTTAAAAGTCACCTTTGGTGGCATGGACAACTTTCGTACTGAAGATGTCTCGTTCCAGGTGGTTCCCTTCAAGAGCATGTACCACGCAATATTCGGACGTTCGGCTTTCGCCAGCTTCATGCACGACCATGTTACATCTACAGCAAGCTCAAGCTCGCAGGGCCTAACGGGATCGTCACAGTCAATGGAGATTTCAAAAAGGTGAAGGAGTGTGAAGCCGGCAACGCCATTTATACTGAAGCAGAAATCTCAAAAGAAGAGCTTGAAGATCTCAAGAAGACGATGGGTCGAGATGAGAAGCCGGCAACTGAAAAGCCGTCGTCAAAAGTCGACTCGAGCTTCAAGGTGAAAGATCACACCAAGAAGGTCAAGCTCAGCCCAGACAAGCCATCCAAAGAAACCACCATCGGTGCCGGCCTGGACGACAAATAGGAAGACGAGCCTGTCAAGTTTCTCCGTGAGAATTAAGACATCTTTGCATGGTCACCTTCAGACATGCCAGGTGTCCCGAGGAAACTTGCCGAGCACTCCCTCAAGGTCAACAAGGACGCTAAGCCGGTCAAGCAGGGCCTCCGATGGTTTGGAACAGAGAAGCGCAAGGCGGTAGGAAAGGAGATCCTGAGGCTCACTACTGCCAAGTTCATCCGAGAAGTCGTCCACACGGACTGGTTGGCAAATCCCGTCCTCGTCCCAAATAAAAACACCTCTGAGCTACGTATGTGCATTGATTTCACCGGCTTAAAAAAACCCTGTCCTAAAGATCCTTTCGCATTACCGTGTATCAATCAGGTCATTGATTGAACTGCCGGCTCAGAGTTGCTATGTTTTCTGGACGCTTATTCGGGTTACCACCAGATAAAGATGGAGGAGTCAGATCAAATCAAGATGTCCCTTTCACCACGCCTTATGGAAACTATTGCTATGTCACAATGCCCTTTAGCTTAAAAAATGTCGGCGCCACTTACCAGCGGTGTATGAAACATTGTTTAGACAAGCAGTTTGGCCGTAATGTCCACGTCTATGTAGACGACATTGCCGTCATGTCGAAGAAGCGAGGCGATCTCATCGCCGATCTGTTGGAAACCTTTGCAAATTAAAGGGAGTACCAGATGAATCTTAATCCGGCGAAATGCATCTTCGGGAGTACCAGACAAGCAGATCTGCCTGAATTGAAGTTGAAGCCTTCTACGATAAGTCGATTCAATCCTTGTGGGCTACCATCTATAATTCTAGTCTCAAGAAGAAACATTAAGTCAGTTGTTAATCTAACCCGTCTCAATGCTTGGGGGCTAGGATGTTTGAAATTCCATGTTCTCACGTGCCCTAAGCCGACTTCTTGAGTCGACTTAGCGCTCGGGGGCTAGGATGTTTAGCTCTTTTCAAACTTAGTAATCCTGAGCACCGTGTCGGGTTGTTATCACTAACCCGACATAGTGCTCGGGGGCTACTGAGTAAGTATGTTTGTATACCTAGAAGTGCTCATGAAGAATGGAGAGTCCCTCCTCGAAACTCTCAGTGAAGGACTTATGTAGGTCCTCCAGCACGTTGATGACGTCCGTCGTCTCCAAGGCAGGTGCCTGCTCCAGGTCATCAAGTCGGAAAGTCGTGCCTCTGCGCCGTGGAAATTTAGGAGCGGGGGTGAAGCGTTCTTGGAAGTCCAGCTTAATGCGGGCGTCTTCGTCAAAATCTTCCTCCTTGATTAGATGGAGGACCGGGGCATCACAAGCCTGAGCCCTTGGATAGCCTGTCTCTATTGGCGTGGGCATGGCGAATGGCCCCTGCTCTGATGTCACCGGCATAGACGACGGAGGAGTTGGAGGGGGGACAGCAGGAAAGTTCTTATTCCGCGTGGCTAGCACCTTTACCTATAAAGGTGCAACTTTCTTGAACCTGCAAAATACAAATGGTTAACGTCTGAACAATGCGTCAAAGCTGAAGCGAAAGAGAAAGTTCAAGCCTGCTTACTTCTTGGTGGGTATGTCAAGCCCAGCAAGGGTGTCATCGTCATCAGACGACTTGGCACCGATCGTAAGCGACCGGCTCTTTTTCCTTTTTCGACTTTCTGCAGCAGCCGGCTAAAAAGGTGGCACAGGGTCTGGCTGAACGACGAGCCCTGGAATCTAACATAAGCATGAGTCAAAATTGTCAGAATTAAGCCAAAGCCGAAGAACTGAACTTTGCATCATGAAGATGGGAGTACCTTTGGTGGAGGGTTGGCAGCCGTATACATCGGCCACGATTCATCATATTGTCAGACATCTGCTGATTAAGCTTTGATCATCTTGTTGAAGCGCGCTTCAAACAGTGCTTCCGAGAAATCATTCTTGCTGATCCGCATTGGATCAGACTTTGCACCAGTATACTCGCACAAAAGTCGAGTACGGTACTCGAGGGCCTGGATCCGCCTTGTCATCCAGCAAATAATCGTGTCCTCCCTGGTTTAGGGAGGGGAGCTGGAGGTCAGTTGCATAATCCTTGCCTTAATGGCTTGCTGGCAACATCTTCAAAAGCCGAAAGCCCTACCGGCGTGTCAAGGTGTGGGACATATTTGTAGTAGAAGATGGTGGACGCCCACCCTTTTGCCGAGTTGACAATTGGCACTTGAAGATACCGATCTCTGTGCCGGCGCATATTAAAGCTAATGGAGCCGGCGACTAACAGCTCCTTATTCACAGTCTGCCTCTTGACGTTTTGAAGCAGTACTTAAAGAAGTCTAACCTAGGAGCTAAACCTAGGTAACCTTCGAAAAGAGCTACAAAGCCGGCCAAGTAAAGCAGGCTGTTGGGGGTGATGTTATGAATCTGGGGGCCGTAATGGTTTAAGGCCTCCAGAAGTAAAGTCGAAGGCGGCAGAGAAAATCCGTGAAGAACATGGGAAACGAGAAGTACTCGTTCGCCCTGCACGGGTGTGGGAGCCGGATCGCCTACGGCAGTCTTCCAAGCCGAAGCGGCCGGAGGCGGGATAGCTCCTTCATCCGCCATCATCATCAGCTCCTTCTCATCGACGACGGAGGGGTACCAGTTGCGGGTGGGATCCCTGGCGTCACCTTTGTTTTCGCCCGCCTCCTCTTCCTTCTCGTTCGTGGTTTTCTCTTCTTCGGCAACGGCGTCCACCACTGCAGTAGCCGCAGCCATAGATGCTGCAGCCTCCGCGGCTGTCATGGAGAACGCGACTTTGTCGCGGCGAGAAGTAGCCAGGGAAGCAGAGGAGCTTGCGGCAGTGGCAGTGGACGCCACGATCTCCATCGCTGGCGGCGGCATGTTGGGCATCTGCTCGCCTGTCGGAGCAGAGGAGAGGGGATCGTTGGAGGCCATGGAACTCGAGAGGAGAGATCTATGGATCTTGGATGTGAGGAGTCTAGGGTTGAAAGGTGCGAATGGATCGGTAGATCAAATGGGGAAGAAAGGGGTCCCTTTATAGCAGGAGTTCTGAGATTCATGCGGAAGCGGTTTCGAGGCATAATTTCCGCCACGCGTCAACAATCGAGCCACAATGGTGCTTATCCTTCTCCTTGACGCCTCGTATCTCTGCGCGGGAAACATAATCTAACCCTGCATTCAAAGATGTCGCAGTCAACGCGACCAGCCATTCCTGGCAAGGCTGTCAAATCATCAGACGCGTGTCGTTGAGCACTCAAGTGCTTTCCGGCATAGGAAGTCGGAATATGAAAAGCCGACAAATTGCAAAAGTTGTTCGACATGTATTGAAGACTAAAGGTTCTAGAAAGGCTCCAAGTTGTACAGACGGATGAGGAGTTTGCCGGATGAGTAGATGTCAGACAACACAGGCCGACCGCTGAAGAACTTGAAGGTTTCAGGGGGCTAATGTTGGGGATATGCCGAACATGTACCTTCATGGAGGTGACTAAAAGCCAGCATACCAGGTGTTGCGCTAAAAACGCGTCACACGAACACGTCCTCGTGTACCCGTGGTGCCGGGGAAGATACTTCGCAACTCGCCCCGCGGGAGACCGACCTGTAGCGCGATACACAAGACAACAAGTCGGCGCTTTTGGAACCAGACGCCCCAGCACCTCGGGAGGGACCCCATCAGAGGATGCTGGCGACGATTGGCCGAGTTAAGCCGGATTCGACCGCTCTCAACTAGATTGTCGATACTCGATGAACTCACGCGAAGTCGTCGAATAATGGAAGCAGGAACAAGGGTTTCGAGGGTAAAAAGTAGGGTTTGTATTGATTGTCGATTGTTTGCTTAATTTTAATCGGCCGTCACCTCCTACATATATAGCGAGGCGGCTGGACTTCCCGTACAAGCATTGTACTTCTACAAGGATTACAACTCATGATATAGGTCGGTTTATATTTCTAAACTAGGTAAAATTCCTGGCCGGCATCGTATTGGATCCGGACTGCAAACGTCATCTCCGGTTTCTTTTGGAAAGTCACCTTTTGTCCTTCCAGGTCGACCCAGAACTCATTCTATCACCATCCGACTTCTATTTTGGGCTTTGCAAGCATTAAATCACCTCGCGTCCGGCATCTCCGGTGCAGCTTTTGGAATCTTCAGATAGCTCAAGTCTAACCTAAACCGGGTTCAGTCTAAACTGAGTTAACTCCTGCCGGGTCACCACCAAGTCGCCATTTCCTTGAGTGAGCTTGAATCCGGGACCTGTCAAAAACGGGTGCTAACACATGCCCCCATGTTTTCTAGTAGAGCTTGCGTACTAGAAAATATTCAATGTAGAAGATTTGTCTAAGGGCGATGCTTAAGCTCGTCGGCCATATGTGTGGCTTACGCAGTTTGCCACACGCTCGGGTGAAATTTCTTCAAGTACTTCCCATTGATAGCTCGAGGCAATATGTTGCCCTCCAACGTTTCCACCAGATATGAGTTACCGGGTACAATCCTTACGACTCGTAGTGGCCCTTCCCAACTCGGTGACCATTTGCCGAATCTTTGGCTTTTTGAACCGACTGGCAATATAACTTTCCAGACTAAGTCGCCGATTTGAAAATCCTTAAGCCGGACTCTCTTGTTATAAGCTTTTGCTACCCGGAACTTCTCCTTCTCAATGTCCTTCAGAGCCTTTATACGTTTGTCGGCTACCTCGTCTATGTTGTCCATCATCAAATTGTGATAATCCTCAGCTGACAAATCATTTTTCTTAGCGAACCTCAAAGCAGCCAAATTTACTTCTACCGGTAAAACGGCTTCTTGTCCATAAACTAACTCGAAAGGAGTTACCTTGGTTGCACCATGCCTTGAGATCTGGTGAGCCCACAATGCCTCGGACAGTACCTCATGCCACCTCCTCGGGTAATCTTGTACTTTCTTCTTAATCAACTTGATCAGAATTTTGTTGCTTGACTCGGCTTGTCCATTGACTTGAGCGTAATATGGATATTAGCTGAGCATCTTGATCCCGAGTGATTCGGCAAACTGTTTCACCTCTTTAGCCATGAAGGAGGTACCTTGATCTATAGTGAGAGTCTGCGGGATACCGAATCTGTGGACAATATGCTCTGTGATAAATTGAATTACCTCCTTGTGGGTCATATTCCTGAGGGGTATTGCTTCGGACCACTTGGTGAAATAATCAGTAGCAACTAACACAAACCGATGCCCTTTGGATGAAGCCGGGTTTATCATACCAACGAAATCTAGCGCCCATCCTCGAAAAGGCCACTTCTTTATTACTGGATTAAGAAGTGAAGCCGGCACTAACTGGATATCTCCGAATTTCTGGCACGCTTCACATCTGTTGTAGTATCGGAAGCAGTCATTAATCATCGTCGGCCAATAGAATCCGGCTCGTCTGAGCATTCATTTCATTTTGTGAGCCGACTGATGTGTGTAACATCCCAACTTTGTAATAAAGTGTAAATTACTAAATCATGTTCATGGCATGCATTATTTTTGCCCTAAGAAAATTTTGCATTATAAAATAATTAAAGGAAGTCACAAATGGGATAAATCTTCCTCAAATCCCAAAAAACTTCACCAAGCTTTCAAAAAATTCAAAATAAAAATATGTGGGGCCTCTTTATAATATTATAAGGCTCCATGAAATTTTTCAATATTTTTGAAGTTGTTTAACTGCCCTAACTAATTTTCTCAAAACCCAGGGGGTTTTCTGCAAAATGTGCTTTCTTTTATTTTCTTCTTCTTCCTCCTTCTGGCCATGGACAAGTTCCACCGCCGCCGATGCCTTGCCACCTCCTCCCTGCTTGCTTGCTCTCCTTCGAGGATAAGAAGCCCGGTGCCGTCCCCATCGCTCTCTTCTCCTCATCTCACCTTGCTCCCTCCCCCTCTCTTTCTTTCTCTCTTTCTGGGACTCGACCGCGGCCGAACCCTAGCCGCTCCGCCGCCGCCGCTCGTCGCCGTTCCCGACCGTCTCCGACGAATCGAAGGCCGCCACCAGGACCGCCGCGAGATCCTCTTCGTCCTGCTCAAGCCGTGCGTGCAGGGACGCCTCCAGTCGGGCGAATCGCGCCGCCGACGTCCGCCTTCCGCCGCCGTGTCGAGCTCGTTTCCATTGCCGTCCGGCCTCCTCCGCCTTCCCGACTACTCCATCGAGCTCCTGGTGAGCTGGGGATCCTCCCCGTGTCCTCTACCCTCTCCCTCTCCCCTCCGGTCATCGTCCTCGACGTGCTCCGCCTCGGACCGCCGCTGGCCATGGTCGCCGGAGCAACTCCGGTGACCAAATGGTCCCAGCGCCAC
Source organism: Puccinellia tenuiflora (assembly GCA_012064385.1). Classification (NCBI taxonomy): domain Eukaryota; kingdom Viridiplantae; phylum Streptophyta; class Magnoliopsida; order Poales; family Poaceae; genus Puccinellia; species Puccinellia tenuiflora. The sequence continues at coordinate 474,088 of QRDG01001188.1, forward strand.
CACCTCCGTGCTCCTCTCCTCCTCGCGCGTCTAACGCGCCCGACCGCGTTGCCCGGCGTCGCCGGAATCGGCCGGCAGGTCGCCGGCAGAGCCGTGCGCCACCGTGGTGACGTCATGGTGACGTCACGGTGGGGCCGGCCTGTCAGCATTTTAATCTTTATGGAAAATATTAATTTCGTTAATTAATAAAACCCTGACATGTGGGACCCCTTTGTCAGATATTTAATAATTTCAGAAATTCCAGAAAATAAATAAAATTGTAAAATTAATATCTTTTATTCTGTAAATCAGAAAAATGTGAATAAAATATCAAAATTTATAGAAAAATGAGATCTATCTGTTTATGTCAAAATCATGCATAATTGAACAACTTAAATTAAAGGTTGTTTAGAATTACTAAAATGCCACTATTAGTCAAACATGGGGATTTCTTCCGTAAATGCTATAAAAATGGCAAATGGACCCCATTTAAAATGTGCACTCGATTAGGGTTCACTTTCAAATTCAATATCTGAAATTTGACATGCACTCATATTGCGCATTGCATCGATGCCATGTATTGATTGTTGTTTTCCTTTCCGGTGTTTGCTTCTTTGCGATAGGAGTCGAGCCCGAGACTGAGCTCAATACCGCCAACGACGACGAACAGCTGAACCTTGTCGATCAAGGCAAGCACAACCCCCTCTCTCTATCTGAACCCATATTTTCAAGTACTTTGCTCTGTTAAGCATCATATCGGTTCCGGTGCTTTTGGTCAATAAGTAGGTCAGCCTATCGTTGCATGTTCCCTTGTCGCCATTACCTGTTATCCATCCTAGCATGATTAGGGTTGCTTGTGTTTCGCCAGAGCCTATACATGTGTGTTGCTTAGCCATGCTTAGCTTTATGGTCTGATCCGTCCGGTTGATGAATCAGAGCTCCGATCGAATCTAGCATGACAGGATAACGAGGAAAGTTAATGTGAACATGGTATTTTTGACTAAAGGCTTGGACAATGAGGCCACGGTGGGATGTGGTGGGTTGTCTTGTTCTTGCCGCCCTAGGACCTCTTGTGCTTATCGCTTGAACCAAGACTAAGAGTACGACACACGGGGCCTAGGTGAAGCCCCTCGGCTGTTACTTGTTTAGGTGTGCCCGTAGGACACGTAGTTTGCCGTGTTCTATTTGCAGAAAGTTGAAAACCTTTTTAAGAGAAAAGATAGGTCGTGTCTGGGGACAAGTGAAGGACGAACTGATCTTGGTCCCCACGCACAGAAATAGGGACCGTCAGGAGGTGGCCATCTCTTGTTAATGACGGAACGGCCCTATTTGGGTTGGCTTATGGGCACATCTCGGCAAGCTAAGAGTCGTGGTCGACCCCCATCTGCCGGCATTCCCCGGGAGAGTGCTAATAGCTTGGCACTAGGAGTCGGTCGGCACGTGTGGACCAAATTGTACACCCCTGCAGGGATAAATCTATTCGAATAGCCGTGTCCACGGTTAAGGACGACTTGGGTCTTGCTGTTTGATCATAGATGACAACTTGAACATATTCGTAAAACTTGATAACAACGTGTGCGGGTTGCTTCCTCGAGGGAGAGTCGAGGGAGTGATCCTAGTAGAGCAGGTGCAGTTGATGAAGTTTCTGGTGGTTTCAAAGATGATCAAAGGTGGTAGAAAAATATTCTCTTACCTCCTTTTGAAAACTTCTGAGTAGACGAATTTCTAATTCTTCTCTCTCGATTGAAAAGTTGGCTTTATGCAAATGGGTCCTCAGATAGCCTCTAAGCCTTGCATTTTACCGTAACGAGTTACAGTCTTGACTGAGTACTCTGTACTCAGGCCTGCGCTAATTTTGTTTCAGAGCCCGACGACACCACCGACGGAGGTTTCTTCGTGGACATCGACGAGTAGTTTGGAGTTCCCAAGTAGCAGCCTGGAATCTGTGAATGGGACTTCGCCGTCTGCTTACTTATGGCCTCTTAGGCCTTTTGTTAAACTTGTTGTTAGAACAACATAATTTGCTTTCCGTTGCTTGTTGTAATGTTGGGTCATGTGACCTCTGCGTGTAATGCTATCTTACTCTAGTAAGACTTGTATCATATATCTTCGTGTCGTAGAGTCACTGCTTTGACCGGTTGTCCGCTTCCCTTCCCGTGCATGATGTGTGTATGGATATAAAGTGCACGGTTGAGGGGTTATGGTTCTTGGGCTCATTGTTATGCAGTTTTGGCTATGCCCGTGTTATGGCGCAGCCGAGGGGTCGTGGTGCCGATGATCCATTCCGAGCACGCCTGCCGATGTTTACTCGGCCTGGGAGTGGTAACCCCAGTAACCCTCGGTTGTGTAGCATGATCAGTGACACATAGCATTTCTGTATAACTCTGAGGCCGAGTCCGACAGCTCAGCTTGATCCTAGGATTCTTCGTTATGCATCCCTGGTTATGATCAGCGTGTGGTAGTCTTCCGAGGGGTTTTGTGTGACCGGTGTTCCCGGCACGCCTGCAGTGAAATGCTGCCTGGGATTGGTACCCCAGTAACTCTCGGCTATCATGGCTGATAGGACATAACAGTTATGTATAACCTTGGATTCGGGGTCGCTACAATGTGTCCCGCATAAACCGTCATGTATTTCTCCGATGGCGACTCGGGACTAATCTTCATACAGGCATTTAAGATGAAGACCATCAGCTGTTCGGCGATATAACTCGTCATCTATCAAAGCGTACTTAAAAGCAAGCCGCCGAACAGCCCTATCTGTTTTCTGACTCGGATTCTTCAAATAATCAACAATAGGTGTCCTCCAATCAGCTGACCGGGTTCCACCAGATTCCTCCGGAGCCGAGTTAGATAACCCATCTTTTCCTCTGGCTTCTACGTTATTGACAACAGCTAGCACCGGCTTCCCTGCTGTGAAAAATACTCCTCTACCGACATGATAGCCTGATGCCTGCTGTGCCAGCTCGTTGGCAAGCCAGTTGTCCTGCCTGGACACGTGAGATATAGAAAAGTAATCCAGAGTCGATATAATATCCAGGCATCTGTCGAGATATATGTTGAGCGATCCACTATTGCACTGGAAGATCTTGGCCACCTGCTGGACGATAAGCATTGAATCACCATATGCCTCAACATGAGTTACCCCTGCATCCTTTAAAATTTCCAATCCGAATAGAAGAGCTTCGTATTTGGCTTCATTGTTAGTGCAAAAATAATCAAGACGACAAGAGGCTTCAAAGATAGTACCGTGGGGTGAAATATACACAATGCCGACCCTTTGCCCACTACTGCAAACTGAGCCGTCAAAATAAAGTGTCCACGGTACAGCTGACACAACATTTAATTCGGCTTTTTGTTCTAGGTCAATCTGATGTTCAACAATGAAATCGGCTACAACCTGGCCCTTCACAGATTTGAGAGATTCATTAGCCAAATCATATTCGATCAACCCATACGCCCATTTGCCGATTCGTCCACTGAGAATCGGCCTATGTATCATGTGTTTGATGACATCAGTTTGACTAAGAACCTTACACTCACTAGATAAAAGATAATGGCGCAATTTGGTGCAAGCAAAATAAAGAGACATGCACAACCTTTCCACAAAGCTGTACCTGGACTCGGCATCCAGTAGTCACCGACTTACATATGTGATGACGTATTCATGTCCTTCGGTTTCTTGATTCAACGCTACCCCAATCACCTTTTCCTCGGCAGCAATATAAAGCCGGAACGGTTGACCAGGAGCCGGCTTCCTCAGAACCGGAGGTGTAGACAAGCAAGCTTTTATTCTAGCAAATGCCTCTTGCTGCTTTGCCCCCCAGGTGAACTCGTCATCACTCTTGAGACGAAGTATCTGTGTGAACGCATCAACTTTTCTAGACAAGTTAGTAATAAACCTTCTCAAATAATTTACCTTTCCTAGTAATTTCTGCATGTCCTTTTTACAACTCGGCGCCTGCACTTTCTGGATAGCTTCAATCTTTGCCAGGTCAATTTCTATGCTGGATTCATGTATGATAAAACTGAGAAACTTCCCAGCCGACACGCCAAAAGCACACTTCAACGGATTCATCTTGAGCCCATACTTCCTCATCCTTTCAAACGCGAGGAGTAAATCGGCCAAATGATTTAACTTGCCGTCCGACTTAACAACCACGTCATCAATATACACTTCCAGTATGACTCCAAGAAGATCATGAAATATTAAGTTCATTGCTCTCTGATATGTGGCACCGGCATTCTTCAATCCAAAGGTCATTACTGTCCACTCGAATAAACCAACGAACCCGGGGCAGCGAAACGCTGTCTTGGCCGAGTCCTCTTCGGCCATAAATATTTGATTGTACCCTGCGTTTCCATCCAAAAAGCTGATGACTCGGTGTCCCGAGGCATCATTGATAAGCATGTCGGCTATTGGCATAGCATATTCATCTTTGGGCGTAGCTCAGTTTAGATATCTGAAGTCTATGCATGCCCTGATCTTACCGGATCCTTTCTTCTCGACCGGCACAATATTGGAAATCCATTCGGCATATTTGCAAGGCCAGATAAAATTGGCTTTTAGAAGCAAGCCAATCTCTTCTTTGATCCGGTCATATATTGCCTGGTTGAATCTACGAGCCGGTTGCTTATACGGCCTGAAACCGGCTTTTATCGGTAACCGATGCTCAACGAGCTCTCGGCTTAACCCGGGCATATCGTGGTACTCCTAGGCAAAGCAGTCCACGTATTCCTTCACTAGCGCGATTAACTCGGATTTATAATCGGCTTCTAAATTCCGGCTTACAAATGTTGGCCTGGGAACAGTGCCATCCCCGATATGCACTTCTTCGAGCGGGTCGGCCGACATAAAACGTTGTCCCAACTTATCCATGTCGTCTGGTTCTTCAATTGCTTCACACATATCGTTCCTCTCTGCCCGATACCTATCCAGACGCTTCTGCAACCACTCATTGTTGTTGGGATCCATTTATTTGAGTCGCAACGGATTACCTTCAACCGGTTTTAAGGATACTGGCACGAATCCATCCATGGTAGCACTCAGGAAATCGAACCCGGATAAATCACGCCCCGAAAGACATGTAGCATTTGAGAGTTGCTAATCAACAATGGACTCGGCTAAAGCAATACATGCCGAGTTATCAGCATGAACGACTTCAATCTCATCGTCGATCGATTGTACAAGTTGCGGGTGCATGGTAGATGTCACACACTGATTTGCATGGAGCCAATCTTGTCTGAGTAACACATTGTAATTCCCTTGCACCTCAGCAACGAAGAATGCAGTAGCCAAAGTCTTGCTTCCCACTGTGAGCTCCAGACTAATAACTCCTTTGGCCTCTACTCCTTCTCCTCCTTCGAACCCGTTCAATACCATGTTCGCCTTCATGAGAGCATCATCCTCTAATTGTAATTTCTTGAAGACGGAATACGGCATTAGGTTTACCATAGCACCTCCATCAACCATCATCCTGGTAACCGGCTTCCCGTTGATATGTCCTCTGACGTACAAAGGTTTAAGGTGCTTAACCGGTCCCTCAGGTTTCTCGAAGACGGCATTCTTGGGTCCGAAGTTGAGCTGCGGTACCTCGACTCCTTCTTCTACAACACGAATTCAGCAGGAAAATAATATACCATGTTAATGTCCATACCTACCCGAGTCAGCGTACTCTCGTAATCCAGTAAATCTTCATCTGGTAGATTCTCCGACTCGTTTCCTGCCAGCTCCTCGCCCGTCGAATCCTCTGCCGAGTCTCCATTTGCTGACTCGGTATCCGACTCGTCTATTGCCGGCTTGTCCTTTGCTTGCAAGTCCGCTGCTTCCACTTCATCCGCCCATGAAAAATAAGTAATGGCCAGTACCAAAACCGGCCCCGTTTCGTTGTTCACAGCAGAACTCGGTGTAATCATCAATGGAGCTGTCGGAGGAGTCGGTTTTGGTACCCATACTCGAGCCGACACCATTGGTCTTTCAGCGTTGAACTCGGCGTCTCTAGCTTGCTCAGCCTCCTTTTCTGCCTTTTCCCGGTTCCTTGCCCTTTGCAGCTTCCGCTTCTATGTCTTCGTTATACCCGGCCGGCACCACTTCTGCTGGGTATATTTTGGATCCCGGGGTCTAGTTACTTCGGTTTGGCTGGATCCGGCTTCATGGTCACTGGATGTCGCTTTAGGCACGATAGCAAGTATTGGCTTGTCATTTGTTGGCTTTATAACTGGGTCCTTCATTTTCAAAACATGCGTCCCGATGACCAATGACTTGTCCGGGATCAACCCCCTCTCTATGTTGGCTGCTTTGGCTCCTTGCTCCTTGACTCGCCAATACGAAGAAATCACCGGGATACACGAGTCGTCTTTGCACAGTTTGCTGGGTTACTTGATGCTTAGACTCCCCAGTCGACTCCTGATGCCGGTAACTTCCCTCGATAGATGGTGACCTAGGCCGCTTCCCACGTTGCCGGGTTACCTTAGACCCGGCCTGGCGCACATATTTATTAATTCAGCAACATGTCGAAAGTCGGTTTGATCTTCTTTGGCTTGTATTCAACCTGATTCGTCTTCCACTTGCCGACTTCCGGTTCCTGGGCTTCATGAACCGGGGTGGTGATTCTCTTGCTAGTGGTTGTTGCCCCCGAGTGTGGAGTTTTTGACGGTGATCTTGATAACCTTCTTTCCATCGGGTTGCCGGCTCAATGTGATCTCTCTCCTTGCTTCCTTGCTGCCGGCTTCTTTCCTGGGCTCACCAACAACCACGTTAGATTTGTTAGCGCCTTCGGCCGCTTCTGGCCGAAGAAGAATTTTCTTTCCTTCCAAATCTAGCACGTTCATTGGGAACGGCTGTGTGTCAATGGCCATGCTAACAAAGCTCAATCGTCCATCGTTGAGGGCCAATTGAATCTGTCGACGAAAGACATTGCAATCATTAGTAGCATGAGAGAAAGAATTGTGATACTTGCAATAAGCACGTCGCCTTAATTCATCAGGTGACGGGATAACATGGTTAACTCGGATTACTTTGTCTTTTAACAAGGCATCAAATATTCGATCACATTTGCCTACGTCAAAGCTACACTTCACCTCATCATCCTGGTTCTTACGAACCGGCTTTAGGTCATCACACAAATAGGGTTTGGCTTTACTCGACCAAACAAACTCGGCTACGTAAATATCGGCTTCATCACCAGAGTCGGCATCGTGTTCAATAGTATTAAGCCGACTCCTGCTCATCCGATGCGAATCCTTGGACTCGTTAACTCTGCTTTCATGAGCCAGATGTAGCGCCCCGACCCCATAACTATACAATGAAACTTTGTGCAACCGGTCATGCTACACAATTGAAGGTTACTGGGTTTACCAATCCCAGACCAAAACATTTGGCAGGCGAGCTCGGAATGGATCATCGGCTCGCAACACTTCGATCATGCCATAAGCTCAGACATAGCTATCATGTATAGTAGAGAGATCAAGACTTGTGAAACAACTGGCACATCACAGACTCTATGACACCAAGATTCATATAGCAACTCATATATGAGAAAGATACAAATATTACACACAAAAGGTCACAGACCCAACAATTCATCATGTGGAAGCGAAGTAGTGTTGTCTAACAACAAGATCCAAAATATGGCCTAAGAGGCCTACAGATAAACAATCCCAGCCATCTTGTTCCACGGTCCCAAGCTGCCACCTGCGAACCCCGAACTACTCGTCGACGTCCACGAAGAACCCACCTGTGTGTTCGGTGTCGTCCTCCTCTGAAACAAATTAATAAAGGCAACAAAGAGAGACTGAGTACGACGTACTCGCAAGTTTAGTAGGGCGATATAGGCCCAATGATGATGAAGGCTCTAAAGCTGTATAGTAGCTATTTTGCATAAAGCTAGTTTTCAATTAAAGAGATGAAAATGTCCCATGGCATCGACTACTCAGAGTATTTTTTTATAAAGGGGATAAGAGAGTAAACTTTCCTCTTTGGTTCTCATCGAACCATTTGTAACCAGAACCACTCATCTCCACCAAAGGCACTCCCTCGAATCCCCCTCGAGGAAATGAACCTTTTGTCACACGTTGTAATACAACCTTTAGCTGCCAAATTTTAATTAGGTTAAGATTCTCTATGGTCTCGTATATCCGTTCCCATGTCGTCCATAACCGTGGACACGGCTTTTCGAAAAGATTTAATCCTGCAGGGGTGTACTACTTTACCCATCGGTACCGGCCGGCTCACCTAATTGGCCCTCTTCCGGGGAAGGCCGACGAGTGGGCGCGGTTAGACCTTTACAATGCATGAGGCTACTCAAGGACCATCATTGTGCGGAAGGACAGGTTCAGCGCCTCCAACGCCCTGCCCCGCGGCCACATCCTAAACACCACAGTCCTCCTCGTTTATTTTCCACCCACACAACTCACGCGCAAATGGAAATAGCAAACTAGAGGACACTTGACAAGCCCCTCACAAATTATTCGGTCATAGGGGATTCCATATGTCCCCACCTTTGGAAGCACGCTCGATCTTGGTTCTAGAGACAAGAACTCGCACCTAGGGGAAGGAATGAGGCAAAACACCATCCCCGATGGCAACTCATCCAAGCCTTTTAAGAAAATTAATTAAGTACCACACCTCACCACCATGACCGAAACATTCCATCATAACCAACAATTACGGAATTTAATCAACGGACATAAAGAATTTGACTAAGCATGGCTAAGCATAGCTAAGCATATAATACAACAATTATACCTTCGTCCCCGGCCATCACATAAAACCTAGGGTTCATAGGTAGGGAAGCATGTGATGGTTTAGGGGAAAAACATGCATACATAGGAGATTCTAGCATTGACCAAAATTTTCATTGGAATCGCATGCAATATTATGGTGGATAAAATAAGTTTATAAAGCAATAGGATGCTAGATGCCAAGAAGGTTAGGTTATCTCTTGCCTTGCTGCCGGGGCGTGTAGTACGGCTCGTCGGTGTAGGTAGGGTTAACCTCCACTCTGGAATCTATCGATACCCAAAATAATACAAAGGAACAAATAAATTACATGAGGACAACGTGCAATGCACAATCACATGATGACATGACAAGATTATGCAAAGACATCACCATATAATTTAAATAGCAAAATTAAATGGAGAGCCAAATAATTAGTGCAATTATTTGGAAACAACCCCACATTTAACTTAATGACCACATTGTTCATACTTTTATTAATTTACTCAAAGTGGTTTAAATATGCATGAACATGACATGAATGGATAGGGTTTGTTCTTCCGATCATTTTGGTACCTCATTTGTGAATTTCCAATTATCGATGATTAAATAGTGAATTAACAATTATTTGAATTTAATTCGTTTAATCATTTAAAGAATAATATCAAATAAATATTTGTGATCATGATGTGATATTAGCATGGTTTGATAGCATTTGAAGTGCTGATCACATTGATATTTTATTCATAATTTTTGGTTAAATATTTGACAAAATATGAATTTTCCCAAATTAGGTATTATTTATACCATTTTAGGAATTCTTAAGTAAAGGAAAAAATATTTACTCAAAAGAGCATGGCAATGTTGCCAATAGATAGGTAATGTTTTTCTAAACAAAATGGTATATTATTTGCTAAATTTGAACCAATATTTAAATAGTTATCATTTTATTTAATTTTATTTTTAAAACTATTTTTACTGTTGGGCCGGCCTCCAGATCGGCCCAGGCCGGGCTGGTGTCCGAAGCGGCCGGCCCCCTGGCCGGCCCAGGCTGGTTTATATGCCGGGGCTATGCCTGAGGCTGCCGGCCTCCCGGCCGGTCCAGACCGGGCACCTATCTGAGGAAACCGGCCTCCCGGCCGGCCCAGACCGGAGCCTACGATGGGCAGCTGACCGAGCTAGCCGGCCTCCTGGCCGGACAGGCCGGTGCCCAGGCCGGGGGCACGGTGGTGAGCGACGGCACCGACGGAGCTGCGGCCGGCGGCGACCTCTTTCGGGCGGCGCTCCGCAGTGTGCGTGGGTGAAAAAGCGTGCGGTGTGAGGGCCGCAGCCGTGCGTGTGCTCGGAGGTAGAAGGAAGGATGCACGGCGGCGCGTGGGTGCTAGATAGTGCACGACCGTGGCGGACGGCCGGCGGCATCCCGCACGGAGGCGAGGATGCAGAGGGGGAGGAGGGGAAAGAGTTGTCTCGGAGACGCGCCAACTCACCCTGGACGGTTGGGGAAGCTCGGCTTGGTCGGAGGAGGCCCGCGGTGGCCGGAATCGAGGGCGAGCGTGCTCGACGGCAGCGGAGAAGAATCGGGCGGCGTCGGAGATTTTGGGCTTCCCGGACCGATTCCTCCGGCGGAGAGGCAGAGGGCGAGGCGACGGATCTCGTGGGGGACTTTGAGGGGGACGGGGAGGTCCTCAACGGCAGTGTCGCTCGACGGTGACCTCGGCTAGGACATGGCCAGGTCGGGCGCGAGCTAGGGTTTCGCAGGTGGGGAAAAAGGGGAGCAGGTGAAGCCAGCAAGTGGAGCAGGGGAGAGAGAGAGGCCAGGGCCGGGTCCTCCTTGTTCTCCAGGGAGCAGGTGGCGCGGCGGCATGGTGCGGGGCGGCATGGCGCCAGTGTTGCCCCCGGCATAGTGAGGAAGCGGAGGGAAGGGGAGGATGACAGGGGGGCCCCTTGTCAGAGTTTTAAACTTTTCTCCCTTTTCCTTTTCTGATTTTTAAAACAGCAGGTTTAAACTATTTAAGTGAGCCATTTAATCAATTTTAGAAATTCTGGAAAAATTCATGTGGGCTCCCTATGTCCTGAGTAAGCTCCACTAAATTTGGTGTTCCAAAATAAAAAAATTTGGACATATTTGTTCACAGGATTTGATTAAAGCCATTTTTGACAATTTCCAAATTGTAATTAATTGTAGCTCTTAAGCAATTCCAAAAATAATGAGTTTAATCATGGAGGATCCCAACATATAGATGAAGCTCCCCATAATTTTATTCTGAAATTTGGGAAAGTTTAACTTGGTCCCAAAATAGAAATAGAATTGGGCCAATTTGAATTCTCAATTTTATTTCCTTGCTTGGCAATATTTGGAAATTGAGAATTGGTTATAACATGTCAAATTGGAACTTCCTAAACAATTTGGGAGTCCAAGAACAGTTTGGTTGGCAAGTTAATCAATTGTATTTGGGGTTGAAGTTGGAGAAGGTTTTTCTTCCCCATTCTTAGTTGCTTGCATATGTGGACAGTTAGAAACAACAATTTCATATGGATGCCATGATGAAGACAAGAATGCAAAAAGTGGAAAAATTCTTCGTATTTTTCATTACAAGATGGGGCTGTTACAATCCCCCCCCCATACAGGAATCTCGCCTCGAGATTCTAGGCTTGAGTGAAGAAGGCGGGATATTCCTGTCGAAGACTAGTTTCTCGCTCCCAAGTCGCTTCTTCTTCGGAATGGTTAGACCATTGGATTTTGAGGAATTTGATGGTCTTGTTGCGAGTCTTCCTCTCCGCTTCACCCAAGATGCGGATAGGATGCTCACGGTATGTCAAATCCTCCTGGAGGTCTAACACCTCATGATCAACCCCACGGATAGGATCTTTGAAGCAACGCCGGAGTTTGGAGACATGAAACACATCATGCACATCCGGGAAGTTTGAGGGTAGCTCCAACTGATAGGAGAGATCTCCTTGCTTGGCTAGGACAGTGAAAGGGCCAACATAGCGAGGTGCCAATTTGCCCTTGATCCCGAAGCGACGAACGCCTCGGAGGGGAGAGACTCGAAGATAGGCTTTGTCACCAATTTCATAGTGAACCTCCTGATGGTGTTTGTCATAGTAGCTTTTCTACCGGGATTGAGCAGCCTTGAGATTATCCCGAATGATACGGACTTTCTCCTCAGCTTCATTGATCATATCAGGACCGAAGAGTGGGCTCTCTCCGGTTTCAGACCAATTCAGAGGAGTCCGGCATTTCCGTCCATAGAGAACCACAAAGGGAGCCATTTGCAAACTGGCTTGGTAGCAGCTGTTGTAGGAGAACTCGGCGAGAGGGAGGTATTTTTCCCAACCCTTGCCAAAGGAGATAACACAAGCCCGAAGCATATCCTCAAGAACTTGGTTCACCCTTTCAGTTTGACCATCGGTTTGAGGATGATAAGCTGTACTGAGGTTTAGACGGGTTCCCTTAGCGGTCTGGAAGCTCTGCCAGAATCTGGATACAAACAGACTCCCACGGTCCGATATAATGCTCACGGAACTCCGTGAAGAGGAACAATCCGGGCAAGGTACAACTCAGCTAGTTGCTTGGCAGTTATATCCTCACGAACGGGAAGGAAATGAGCGACCTTGGATAGTCGATCAATGACTACCCAAATGGCATCATTACCCTTTTGTGACCTCGGTAAGCCGGTAATGAAGTCCATACTAATTTCATCCCATTTCCACTCGAGAATGGCTATAGGGCGAAGGGTAACAGCTGGCCTTTGATGTTCAGACTTCACTCGGCGACAGACGTCGCATTCAGCAATATACTTGGCAATTTCCTGCTTCATGCGAGTCCACCAAAATTTGCTGCGGAGATCTTGGTACATTTTTGTGCTAGCAAGATGGATAGATATGGGGGCTTCATGTGCTTCTTGGAGTATCAACCCTCTGGTATTCCCACTCTTGGGCACCACAAGACGGTCGCCGAAGTAGACAACACCGGAGTCATCGACGGAGAAACACTTAGCCTTTCCACTTGCGACATTCTCCTTGATCTTGAGGACGCCAGCATCATGTTGCTGGGCTGCCTTGATTTCATCCTCGAGAGTGGATTTGATCTCCAGGTTGGCTAAATATCCGGAGGGAACAATCTCCAGATTCAACCGAGCAATTTCTTCATGGAGAGCGGGCTGAGCTTTTTCAACCATCAGAGTGTTGCAATAAGCCTTGCGGCTCAGTGCATCTGCCACGACATTGGCCTTGCCGGGCTGATAGTTGAGGGTCACATCATAGTATTTGATTAATTCCAACCATCTTCTCTGTCTCAAGTTCAGATCCAGCTGGGTGAAAACATACTTCAGACTTTGATGATCAGAATAGATCTCGCTATGGTTGCCCAACAGGTAGGGCCTCCATTGCTTCAGAGCATGAACCACGGCAGCTAGCTCTAGATCATGAGTAGGATAATTTTGTTCATGCGGCTTGAGTTGTCGAGAAGCATAGGCTACCACATGGCCTTCTTGCATCAAAACACAGCCCAAACCTTGCAACGAGGCGTCACAATAGACAACAAAGTCCTTGTCCGTGTCGGGCAGGACAAGCACCGGAGTGGTAGTGAGTTTGACCTTGAGAGTTTGGAAACTTTCTTCAGCCTTGTCTGACCACACAAATTGTTTATTCTTCTTGAGGAGGTCAGTCAGTGCCTTGGCTATCATGGAAAAGCCCTCGATGAATCGACGGTAATAACCCGCCAACCCAAGAAAGCTACGGATATCTTTGACGGACTTGGGGGTAGGCCAATCTAGGATTGCCTGAATCTTGTTAGGTATCACCTCCACTCCAGCAGCTGACACCACATGACCGAGAAAAATGAGCTCCTTTAGCCAAAACTCACAATTGGAGAACTTGGCATAGAGGCGGTGATCTCGAAGCTTGGTCAGGACAAGTCGAAGATGCTCAGCATGCTCTTCTTCGGTTTTGGAGTAGACAAGGATGTCATCGATGTAAATGATGACGAACTTGTCGAGGTACTCATGGAAGATGGAGTTCATCAGCCTCATGAATGTAGCCGGAGCATTTGTGAGGCCAAAGGACATGACGGTGTACTCACATTGTAGCGGACCTGCACTTAAAATTTGGCAAGATCCCTGTGTATAGTGCTAGTCCCTGGATCGAATCGCTAGCACACACAGTTTACGATGAATACCATAACATTGTATCAATTTATTACACGAATGATCCAGATTTACAAATATCCAGTACAACTTGCATAGCTCAAGGCTAGCATTTTACAAAGATCAGCACAGCGGAAATAAAATTAGCAATGAGCCTCCATCATCTTCATGTGCCACAGGCAAACATGTTGGTTGCAGACTCGAAACCCTTAACGAAACCTCACTCTTCGTCAGAACAACCTGATAAAAAGATATTCAACAAGGTGGGTCAGAACCATATAAAATGGAACTGGCAAGTGACACTTTGTGGACTCATATTGGAACAACTCTAGTATCCTATATGCATATTTGGCTTGTGGAGTTGAAGGCTGTTTGCATAAAGCCAATTTTTCCCTAACTCTTTGTAAAACATCTTTTCATCTATACGAGACTTTCATGGCATAAAAACCACCGTCTCAACTACCCTTGTTCACCCATCAAGTTTTAACTTAGAGAAAATAGAATGATGAGATCCTCCGTTGACGTCCTTGTCCAGCTTGCTCAGAATTGTCCGTAACCGGGGACACGGCTAAGTACTTAGTTTGACACTCTGCAGAGGTTGTGCACTTTCACCATAAGACCTCATCAACCCATTCTGACCTTGACCCTTCTTGAAGTGAAAAGGAAAGGAGGAGATGAAGACGAGACCTTTCCGAAGTGTTTTCCCGACCACTGCCGTCCTGACGCGCTCCACCTACAAACCTCTACCACCACCTGTCAGGCCGGGCCGGTTCCACACTACATACTTAGTCAAGCCAGAGCCCATATGACTTATGGCTGCACGGTAAGCTAACTAAACTTGGAGTAACATCGGTCTCTTTGTCCCTGGGTGGCCATCCACAAGTGCACATACTCGAGTAAAACCATAGACATGGCCCCGAGTAGCCACTCAACTCCAACCGCCGTCAACAAAGCAATTCCACCCAGGAGTTTCTTTAACTTAGTAGAATTTACTTTTATAAAAAAAACAATACCAAGCATAGCATTTCTATAAATCTACTAAGTGCTCATAGGTATATCTAGACCATCTAGTAAAAGGGAGTAAACTACACTAAACAATTTTTAGCATAGCTATACTAATAACCTATCATGCAAATTTTCCAAGTAAAAGCTACAACATGCATATATCAAAATAATAGGAATTTTATGAGTGTGCCACTTGCCTTGGCAACAGGAGTGGCAGGAGTAGCAACCACCAACGTCTTCGTGACTCTCCGAATAAACTAATAAAAATAAACAAGCCACACATAAACAAACAAAACAACAAAAATCATACAAAAATAATAACAATACAACAAAAGTATGCTATGCATGAAATGCATATAAAATCACAAGTCAAATACTAACTATTGTTTTCTGATTTTTAGAAACATGCATGGAGCCAAAGTGCAATTAAAACAATTTTTAGTATAATAACAACATAAAACAATTCCCAAAAAGGGAATAAGCACAAATTAAATACTACTGTTAAACAAAATAATTACAGAAAATATGAGGTTGGTCCTACTGGACAGAGGGCTTCAAAACTAAACTAACCCAATTGGATTTACTCAAAAAGCTATTTTTAAACTAAAGTTATGACAAATTTACTCAAATTTCACATTTAAATCTAAGATGCAGGGGTTTTTCTGCAAAACTGCCATTTAAATCTAACTTCGGGAAAATCCAGAAAATCCTCTGCTGACTGGGCGCTGACTGGCTGCTGACGATGCGCTGACTGGATGCTGGCGTGGCCTCCTCTGATTCGCCGATACCCTTTCGGTAAAAAGAATTAAAACGTACCGCTGGATCTAGATCTAACGGTCTAGATCTATTAGACCTAAAGCTGGCGGCGCATCCCGGCCGGAACCCTAGCCGGAGACCTACCCGCGGTGGTGACGTGCTCGGCATGCCTTGTTCCGGCGTGTCTAGGGGGTGAGGGGAGAGGGGGAGCTCACCACGGCGTGCAGCAGGTCGAGGCGGACACGGTGGCGCGGTGGACGGCGTCGAGGTGCTCCAGGTAGGCCGAAATCCCTCGCCGGACTTGGCTTCCACGGCGGCCGACGGTTGTCGTGGACGAATACGTCGATCTGGGGGCGCAAAAATCACCAAACGGTGTCAAAATGATGCGCACGAAACAAAGAAGGAAAAAGGGAGTAGAGGGAGGGCGCGGGGTCGTCGGAGCTCGCCGGAAAAAGGAGAACTCGCCGGCGGCCGAGGCGGACTTCCAAGCTCGAAATTGGGTGGCCTGGGGGCGGAATGGAGAGGGATTTTGGGGGCAAAGAGAGAGGGGACGACGGGCTTCTTATAGCCGTGCTCGGGCGCGTAGATCTTGGCCTTAATGGCACGAATTGAAGACGGGGATCATCGGTGTCTCCTGCGATGGACGCGCGCGAGATTTGGGGAGGAAGACAGTGGTGGTGTCGGTGCTGACATGCGGGCCCGGGCTGTCAGCGGAGGAAGGAGAAAATGAAAAAAGAAAAGAAGCGCGGGCTGCTGCTGGGCTGCGGGGAGAGAGTAAAGGGGGGGGGGGGGGAGATGGGCTGCTGGCTGGGTTTCGGCCCAATTGGCCTTTTCCATTTTTTTTCTTGTTCCTTTTCTTTTTCTGAAATCCTTTACAGATTTTGTAATAGAGCTCCAATTTGATTCAAATAAATTTTGTAAAACTTGTAAAAAATCAGAATAAGTAATTTTAATACTTTGCACCCATTTCCAAAATATTTTATTTTTAAATAAAATCAATTATGTAATAATTGCATAATTGACACCTTTAGGTAAAAAAATATCAAATAGGCTTTTATAAAATCTTTTTGAACTCAAATAAAAACCAGGAAAATAATATGAGTAATATCATGCAGTATAAACTATGATACACTCATTTTTATTATTTTTACAAAAAAATAATTTACCCCAAATACCTTTGGCATTTTAAAAGGTAATTGGTGATATTTTTCCAAAGTCAAAATAAAATCAAATCTTTTTCTAAATAATTTGATAAATACTTTTTAGAAAGCTTATTCTACACATAGCACTTTGGCACTATCAAATAAAATCATAGACACCAAAATTATTATATAGAGCCTAACATGCCCTATATGACATTTTCTCAAATAGGGTTTAAAGTGGAAATAGAATTCCATCTTTTGGAAAAACTTAAATGCAATCAAGCAAGAGAATGATGCATGCATGCATGATTTTGGATTTCCAAAAGAAATTATTTATAGTTTTCAAAAAGTTTTTGATTTTTCTGATTTTTCAAAAATTTGAAAATCTTGGGATGTTACATACTACCACCCTTAAAAGGAATCTCGTCCCCGAGATTCGAAGAGGCTAGAAAGAAAGATAGGTTTGGGATCTCAGGGTTTAGACAACTGGGTGACTACCACCCTTAAAAGAAATTTTTATAGGTAGTCCAAAACTCTTGTCTTTGGGCTAAGGTCCAACCGATTACTCTTGATTTCTTACTGGAGTCAAATATCTCTTCCATTATTACATGTCTGATGTACCACTCATAACATAATAATTGCATCAAAACACCGATTACATAATACAAATTTTTCTGAAACAAAGCTCGTATTGGGCCTTTATTGGGTTGATGCTGCTCCCTCATGGACATGGTTCACGTGTCCCATCTTTGAGAGAAGCTGACTTGGCAGCTTTTGCAGCCTTCCATTCCGGACAATCACTGTAATAGTGCCCCGTATTCTTGCACTTATAACACTGTATGTGACTAAGGTCCTTCTTCTTGTTGTTGTTTCCTTCCTCAGGCAGGTTGCTGGAGTGGTGCTGGCAAATCCCATTGTTGTGACCACTTTGTATATTTTCTATGTCTCCTCCATTTTCTCCTTTGAATCCACCACTATGGTTAAGACCGTGCTGATTGTGGCCATCACCAGTAGCATGATGGTTCCCATACTTGTGTCCATTACTTCCTGCAAACTTTGTGTGTCTCTTGTGTGAAGGTTCTATGTAGTGCTTGCTAACAATATGCTTCCTCTTCTGTGTTGGTCTTTCTGAAAAGATCAGATCTCTGTAATCCTCTTCATCATAATCTACCTCAACAGTTGGGAACTTTGTTGTTCTCTTAACAGGGCATTCCCGTGAAAAATGACCTTCCTCTTCACATGAATAACAACACTTGGTGTTTCCTTTGGATGCGTGGGGGTGAGTTCTGGGTCTGGCTTCATCCCCTATTTTGGCATTAAATATAAGTCTACTTTGATATTGTTTTGGCTTGACTCCATCACCATCCTTCCTCTCTGGGCAACTATGGGAATAGTGCCCTTGATGTTTGCATATGTAGCAGGTGATATGTCTCAGGTCCTTTTTCCCCTTAAAAGCTTGGCGTATCCCTTTCTTGACTTGTTCATTTGCTTCCTGTACCATGGGGTAAAGGTGGCACTGTGTAGGAATGTGATTTGTTCCTTCACACAAAAAGCAAGTGACTTGGGATATGGAATATCCTTTATCCAAATAACTTGCATCACCATGGGGCCACTCATCATGGCACTCCTTGGACAGGTGTCCTATTTCTCCACAACTTTTGCATACTCGAGGTCCTGCCAGAATATTCTCCTTGATTTCAACATCAACGTGTCGTAACTGGTTAACATTGCTCGCCATCAGCTGCACCAATTGGGTCTGGTGTTTAACAGTTGTTGAATAACTGTGTTTACCTCCTTATTGGGGTTGTTGTCTTGACTTTGTTTCATCACTTGAGTCATCCGAGTCTGAGCTGCTTCGAGGAGTTGCAATGCATAATGCAGCTTGACGTGGCTCTCCTTTTTGTCGATGTTGGAATGCGGGTGAGACATCTGGTTTGGTTTTAACAGGGATGAGTAGAGATAGACAGATCTAAATGAAATACTCCTACCCAAAAACAGCAGATCAAGGCAAATCATCTTACAAACAACATCTAGCAAACATCACACATGAAATACTAAACTTAGAACAAACTTTTGATAAAAGCCGATCTAATCATTTGGAAACAAATCACACCAAGGTTTTGCAAAACAAAAGCGATGGTACTGCCATACCACAAGTCGGTAGGTCAATACGAAAACTCAAGATTCGTCTAATGAAAATTATTAAGGTCGGGTGGGCGACTACTCGTCCTTGATCCTGCTAAGGAACTCTGTGGCGGCTCTGATCTTGCGGCGCTTCTGGCTTGAACTCCCCTCGGCTGTCTCCTGCACAAGACGGGCACTCTGCTCCTGTAATGCAGCTATAAGGGACTCCTGGCGCTCGACCTTGTTCTTTAGCTTCATGTTCTCTGCCTCCAGCTTCTGGTTAGCCTCCATGAGTTTCTTCTTCTCGAAGTCCTTCCATGATGCTAACTCTTCTGCAATCGCAATCACCTCCTTCTGCTTCCCGATCAACTCCTTGGCTCGATCTACGATCCTCATCTCGGCGCGGAGTACAGTTTCGGTCCGGTGGGCTACCACCTCCAGATCCTCTAAGTGTAACTCCATCGCTCTCATTTTCTTGCGATCCTCATCACTCCAGTATGGTAGTCCATTGGCATTACGCCTACCAAATTCCCGGTAGATGGAGTTCAGGGGCAACATCTCGTAGTACTTCGCGCAAATGCGTGACATGATCTCACGCGTAGCCAACAGAAGTCCTGTCTCCCAGGTAGTGTAGACCTTAGTGTAGAGAATGGGCTCGGTAGGTGTCCCAATGGCACGAGGTAGGACATGTGTCTCAATCTCCCAGCGATGGACATTGGGTATGTCCGAAGGTATCATCCTGCCCCTGAAGATAGGAGGAACAAGGCCCACCACTCTGCAGACTCCCGTCAGTTGTCTCCCAAACATAGTGGCCTCATTGTCACTCGGAGTGCTCACGCGGGTGAAAATGACCATCTACACAGATTTATGAAAAACAAGATTAGAACAAGTGTTACGAGTCAAAAAGCAAACTGTAAGAACAAAGTGTAAATTTTTTTTTTTATAGTTGTATAAAATAGGTTTTTGCTCCTAAGGCCGACCTAATTCTATCCAAACCTAGGGTTTCGAACCTACAGGCAACACAATGCTCTGATACCATCTGTAGCGGACCTGCACTTAAAATTTGGCAAGATCCCTGTGTATAGTGCTAGTCCCTGGATCGAATCGCTAGCACACACAGTTTACGATGAATACCATAACATTGTATCAATTTATTACACGAATGATCCAGATTTACAAATATCCAGTACAACTTGCATAGCTCAAGGCTAGCATTTTACAAAGATCAGCACAGCGGAAATAAAATTAGCAATGAGCCTCCATCATCTTCATGTGCCACAGGCAAACATGTTGGTTGCAGACTCGAAACCCTTAACGAAACCTCACTCTTCGTCAGAACAACCTGATAAAAAGATATTCAACAAGGTGGGTCAGAACCATATAAAATGGAACTGGCAAGTGACACTTTGTGGACTCATATTGGAACAACTCTAGTATCCTATATGCATATTTGGCTTGTGGAGTTGAAGGCTGTTTGCATAAAGCCAATTTTTCCCTAACTCTTTGTAAAACATCTTTTCATCTATACGAGACTTTCATGGCATAAAAACCACCGTCTCAACTACCCTTGTTCACCCATCAAGTTTTAACTTAGAGAAAATAGAATGATGAGATCCTCCGTTGACGTCCTTGTCCAGCTTGCTCAGAATTGTCCGTAACCGGGGACACGGCTAAGTACTTAGTTTGACACTCTGCAGAGGTTGTGCACTTTCACCATAAGACCTCATCAACCCATTCTGACCTTGACCCTTCTTGAAGTGAAAAGGAAAGGAGGAGATGAAGACGAGACCTTTCCGAAGTGTTTTCCCGACCACTGCCGTCCTGACGCGCTCCACCTACAAACCTCTACCACCACCTGTCAGGCCGGGCCGGTTCCACACTACATACTTAGTCAAGCCAGAGCCCATATGACTTATGGCTGCACGGTAAGCTAACTAAACTTGGAGTAACATCGGTCTCTTTGTCCCTGGGTGGCCATCCACAAGTGCACATACTCGAGTAAAACCATAGACATGGCCCCGAGTAGCCACTCAACTCCAACCGCCGTCAACAAAGCAATTCCACCCAGGAGTTTCTTTAACTTAGTAGAATTTACTTTTATAAAAAAAACAATACCAAGCATAGCATTTCTATAAATCTACTAAGTGCTCATAGGTATATCTAGACCATCTAGTAAAAGGGAGTAAACTACACTAAACAATTTTTAGCATAGCTATACTAATAACCTATCATGCAAATTTTCCAAGTAAAAGCTACAACATGCATATATCAAAATAATAGGAATTTTATGAGTGTGCCACTTGCCTTGGCAACAGGAGTGGCAGGAGTAGCAACCACCAACGTCTTCGTGACTCTCCGAATAAACTAATAAAAATAAACAAGCCACACATAAACAAACAAAACAACAAAAATCATACAAAATAATAACAATACAACAAAAGTATGCTATGCATGAAATGCATATAAAATCACAAGTCAAATACTAACTATTGTTTTCTGATTTTTAGAAACATGCATGGAGCCAAAGTGCAATTAAAACAATTTTTAGTAGAATAACAACATAAAACAATTCCCAAAAAGGGAATAAGCACAAATTAAATACTACTGTTAAACAAAATAATTACAGAAAATATGAGGTTGGTCCTACTGGACAGAGGGCTTCAAAACTAAACTAACCCAATTGGATTTACTCAAAAAGCTATTTTTAAACTAAAGTTATGACAAATTTACTCAAATTTCACATTTGAAATTCAAATAAATTTAAACTTGTCAAAACAGAAAACTAAAACACCAGAAAGATTCTACTGGTTCTAAGGATTTCAAATATATAAAAATATTTGAATTTGGCCAAGCCAATAAAAAGATATGATAAATCTAAGATGCAGGGGTTTTTCTGTAAAACTGCTATTTAAATCTAACTTCGGGAAAATCCAGAAAATCCTCTGCTGACTGGGCGCTGACTGGCTGCTGACGATGCGCTGACTGGATGCTGACGTGGCCTCCTCTGATTCGCCGATACCCTTTCGATAAAAAGAATTAAAACGGACCGCTGGATCTAGATCTAACGGTCTAGATCTATTAGACCTAAAGCTGGCGGCGCATCCCGGCCGGAACCCTAGCCGGAGACCTACCCGCGGTGGTGACGTGCTCGGCATGCCTTGTTCCGGCGTGTCTAGGGGGTGAGGGGAGAGGGGGAGCTCACCACGGCGTGCAGCAGGTCGAGGCGGACACGGTGGCGCGGTGGACGGCGTCGAGGTGCTCCAGGTAGGCCGAAATCCCTCGCCGGACTTGGCTCCCACGGCGGCCGACGGTTGTCGTGGACGAATACGTCGATCTGGGGGCGCAAAAATCACCAAACGGTGTCAAAATGATGCGCACGAAACAAAGAAGGAAAAAGGGAGTAGAGGGAGGGCGCGGGGTCGTCGGAGCTCGCCGGAAAAAGGAGAACTCGCCGGCGGCCGAGGCGGACTTCCAAGCTCGAAATTGGGTGGCCTGGGGGCGGAATGGAGAGGGCTTTTGGGGGAAAA
This sequence comes from Puccinellia tenuiflora, assembly GCA_012064385.1. Classification (NCBI taxonomy): domain Eukaryota; kingdom Viridiplantae; phylum Streptophyta; class Magnoliopsida; order Poales; family Poaceae; genus Puccinellia; species Puccinellia tenuiflora. The sequence continues at coordinate 496,484 of QRDG01001188.1, forward strand.
GAGAGAGGGGACGACGGGCTTCTTATAGCCGTGCTCGGGCGCGTAGATCTTGGCCTTAATGGCACGAATTGAAGACGGGGATCGTCGGTGTCTCCTGCGATGGACGCGCGCGAGATTTGGGGAGGAAGACAGTGGTGGTGTCGGTGCTGACATGCGGGCCCGGGCTGTCAGCGGAGGAAGGAGAAAATGAAAAAAGAAAAGAAGCGCGGGCTGCTGCTGGGCTGCGGGGAGAGAGTAAAGGGGGGGGGGGGGAGATGGGCTGCTGGCTGGGTTTCGGCCCAATTGGCCTTTTCCATTTTTTTTCTTGTTCCTTTTCTTTTTCTGAAATCCTTTACAGATTTTGTAATAGAGCTCCAATTTGATTCAAATAAATTTTGTAAAACTTGTAAAAAATCAGAATAAGTAATTTTAATACTTTGCACCCATTTCCAAAATATTTTATTTTTAAATAAAATCAATTATGTAATAATTGCATAATTGACACCTTTAGGTAAAAAAAATATCAAATAGGCTTTTATAAAATCTTTTTGAACTCAAATAAAAACCAGGAAAATAATATGAGTAATATCATGCAGTATAAACTATGATACACTCATTTTTATTATTTTTACAAAAAATAATTTACCCCAAATACCTTTGGCATTTTAAAAGGTAATTGGTGATATTTTTCCAAAGTCAAAATAAAATCAAATCTTTTTCTAAATAATTTGATAAAATACTTTTTAGAAAGCTTATTCTACACATAGCACTTTGGCACTATCAAATAAAATCATAGACACCAAAATTATTATATAGAGCCTAACATGCCCTATATGACATTTTCTCAAATAGGGTTTAAAGTGGAAATAGAATTCCATCTTTTGGAAAAACTTAAATGCAATCAAGCAAGAGAATGATGCATGCATGCATGATTTTGGATTTCCAAAAGAAATTATTTATAGTTTTCAAAAAGTTTTTGATTTTTCTGATTTTTCAAAAATTTGAAAATCTTGGGATGTTACACACATAAGCCATAGCGAGTAGTGAAAGCTGTCTTTGGAATATCCTCCTCCCTGATTTTAATCTGATGGTAGCCTGACCTCAGATCCATCTTGGATAATACCGTGGCACCAACTAGCTGATCGAATAGGTCAGTTATTCGAGGAATGGGATACTTGTTCTTGATGGTCACCGCATTCAGAGGGCGGTAATCAACAACCAGGCGAGGAACATTTGTATCCCTCTTCTTGACAAAGATGACCGGGCAGCCCCAAGGTGAGCTACTCGGTCGAATGACTTCTTTTTCCAGTAGCTCATCAAGTTGCTTCTTTAGCTCAGATAGCTCTTCCGCTGGCATGCGGTAGGGCCTCTTGGAAATTGGGGCGGTCCCCAGAACCAAGTCAATGACAAATTCCACACTTCGATCAGGTGGCATGCCAGGCAATTCTTCGGGAAAAACTTTGGGGAATTCACACACCCCATTCACCTCATGCATTTCAGTCAGGGTGATACCTTCCATGAAGTATAGACTGATCTCCGGAGAGAGAGGAGTGGCAGCGGATGGAGCTGCGGATGAAGGGGACCAGTAGCGCACTTCCCCATAGCTTGGGTGGATCACTGTGACGGTCTTGGCAGCACAGTCCATGTTAGCCTGATACTTGACTAACCAGTCCGTGCCCAGAATAACATCCAGACCCTCTGACTTCAGAGCTATCAACTGGAACGGAAAAGGTATCGAACCTATGGAAATCTGAACCTCAGAAGTAACCCACTTGGTTTGCCAATGAGACCCTGGTGTTTTAACCACTATCGGGGAATCCATATTCTTAAACGGTATTTGATGGTTGTGTGCAAATGATATGGATATGAATGAATGCGATGCTCCAGAATAAAAAAAAAACTGAAGCTAGATATGCATTGATTCGAAGCGTACCCATGAGAACACTGGGGTCCTCTTCAACTCCTTCAGCCGAGACGTGGTTCAGTCGTCCACGGCTGACACTCGTAGCCTTGGCTGCGGGGGTCGAGGGAGCGGGTGCCTTCTCAGGACAATCCTTGGAGAAGTGACCCGGCTGGCCATAATTGTAGCACGTGAGCCTCGGTGGTGGAGGAGGCAGCTGAGGGCGGAAGCCATTTCCAGCCACACCCAAGGTCGAAGTAGCTGGGCGAGGCGGAGGTGGCCGGAACCCTGAAGGCCTTGGCGCGAAGGGTGCACGGGGCACAGCGCTGAAGGGCACAAAGACCCTGCGCTTCTTACCCTCGGAGGAAGAGGAGCTCTGGTTGTCCACGGGAGCTGGCCTCTTGGAAGCCTCCAGCTCCTTCCTACCCTGCTCCATAGTGATAGCCTGGTTGTAGAACTCCTTGTAGGACTGGAACTTGAAGGTTAGGAGCTCATAACGGAGACGAGGGGCGAGCCCTTTGCGGAAGAGGTATTTCTTGTCCTCATCGTTGGTCACGTTCCGAGGGGCGTAACGGGAGAGGTGGTTGAACTCACGCCGATAAGCTTGGACGTCCATGCGTCCCTGGGTCAAGTCCAGGAACCCCCTCCGCTTGAGGTCCATGATGGGCTTGCGGATGTACGCCGCACGGAAGGCGGTGCGGAACTCCGCCCAGGTGAAAGCATAGCCAGTGTCAAACATTGACACGTGGCTCTCCCACCAGGAGCCGGCGGCTCCATTCCGCAGATAGGTGGCGAAATTGACTTGTTCCGCCACCGGAACATGCAAGGCTGCGAACTTGCGCTCGAGGGCCCTCAGCGAATCATCCGCATCAAGCGGCTCTTTAGCTTCCGAAAAGGTGGGAGGTTGGGAGCACAAGAACTCCGTGAGAGTGTTGCAGTCTGTGTTCCTCGTAGCCCCTTGCTGCACCAGCTGCTCAAGCAGACGCTCATTTCGCAGCCGGTTCTCCTCGATGGCCATCAGAACCTCCGCCATTGATGGTGGCGGCAGTGCATCAGGGTCACCGGGGTTACCACGACGGGTAGGAGCCATTCTGAAGATTTGGAACAAGGACAAGTTAGTAAAGCTCCGAACAGTTAGGATAGATCATTTCGATCCTTATTGATTTAGAGAAATTAGATAGCACAAACAGATTTAGTCAACCACGGGTGACATCACGTCATCGCGGCGATAGCAAACGGATATAATTGACTCGAGACAAACAATGGACGGTAGAACCAAAACCCCGAGAACCTAAACTTCGACACCAAGCTTAAAACAAATAGAGGTAAGAGATCAGAGTAGAGCGAGTTGGGTGTGGAGTAAAAAGAATCCTAATAAGGTTTTCACAACTCATTTTTATGTTATAAATAATTTTCAAACTAGACTCGACATCAACCAATAGAAAGGGTTTCCTACAGGCAGTCCTGCTCTGACACCAACTTGTAGCGCCCCGGCCCCAGAGCTATACAATGAAACTTTGTGCAACTGGTCATGCTACAAAATCGAAGGTTACTGGATTTACCAATCCCAGGCCAAAACCTTTGGCAGGCGAGCTCGGAATGGATCATCGGCTCGCAACACTTCGATCATGCCATAAGCTCAGACATAGCTATCATGTATAGTAGAGAGATCAAGACTTGTGGAACAACTAACACATCACAGACTCTACGACACCAAGATTCATATAGCAACTCATATATGAGAAAGATACAAATATTACACACAAAAGGTCACAGAAGGGAAGTAGTGTTGTCTAACAATAAGATCCAAAATATGGCCTAAGAGGCCTACAGATAAACAATCCCAGCCAGCTTGTTCCACGGTCCCAATCTGCCACCTGGGAACCCCGAACTACTCGTCGACGTCCACGAAGAACCCACCTGTGTGCTCGGTGTCGTCCTCCTCTGAAACAAATTAATAAAGGCAGCAAAGAGAGACTGAGTACAACGTACTCGCAAGTTTAGTAGGGCGATATAGGCCCAATGATGACGGAGTCTCTAAAGCTGTATAGTAGCTATTTTGCATAAAGCTAGTTTTCAATTAAAGAGATGAAAATGACCCATGGCATCGACTACTCAGAGTATTTTTTTTATAAAGGGGATAAGAGGGTAAACTTTTCTCTTTGGTTCTCAACGAACCATTTGTAACCAGAACCACTCATCTCCACCAAAGGCACTCCCTTAATCCCCCTCGAGGAAATGAACCTTTTGTCACACGTTGTAATGCAACCTTTAGCTGCCAAATTTTAATTAGGTTAAGATTCTCTATGGTCTTGTATATCCGTTCCCAAGTCGTCCATAACCGCGGACACGGCTTTTCGAAAAGATTTAACCCTGCAGGGGTGTACTACTTTACCCATCGGTACCTTCCGGCTCACCTAATTGGCCCTCTCCCGGGGAAGGCCGGCGAGTGGGCGCGGTTAGACCTTTAGAATGCATGAGGCTTACTCAAGAACCATCAGTGTGCGGAAGGACAGGTTCATCGCCTCCAACGCCCTGCCCCGCGGCCACATCCTAAACACCACAGTCCTACTCGTTTCTTTTCCACCCACACAATTCACGCGCAAATGGAAATAGCAAACTAGAGGACCCTTGACAAGCCCCTCACAAATTATTCGGTCACAGGGGATTCCATATGTCCCCACCTTTGGAAGCACGCTCGATCTTGGTTCTAGAGACAAGAATGGCAACTCATCCAAGCCTTCTAAGCAAATTAATTAAGTACCACACCTCACCACCATGTCCGAAACATTCCATCAACATCAACAATTATGGAATTTAATCAACGGACATAAAACATTTGACTAAGCATGGCCTAAGCATATAATACAACAATTATACCTTCGTTTCCGGCCATCACATCAAACCTAGGGTTCATAGGTAGGGAAGCATGTGATGGTTTAGGGGAAAAACATGCATACATAGGAGACTCTAGCATTGAGCAAAATTGTCATTGGAATCGCATGCAATATTATGGTGGATAAAATAAGTTTATAAAGCAATAGGACGCTAGATGCCAAGAAGGTTAGGTTATCTCTTGCCTTGCTGCCGGGGCGTGTAGTACGGCTCGTCGGTGTAGGTAGGGTTAACCTCCACTCCGGAATCTATCGATACCCAAAATAATACAAAAGAACAAATAAATCACACGAGGAAAAGGTGCAATGCACAATCACATGATGACATGACAAGATTATGCAAAGATATCACCATATAATTTAAATAGCAAAATTAAATGGAGAGCCAAATAATTAGTGCAATTATTTGGAAACAACCCCACATTTTATTAATTTACTCAAAGTGGTTTAAATATGCATGAACATGACATGAATGGATATGTTTTGTTCTTCCGATCATTTTGGTACCTCATTTGTGAATTTCCAATTATCGATGATTAAATAGTGAATTAACAATTATTTGAATTTAATTCGTTTAATCATTTAAAGAATAATATCAAATAAATATTTGTGATCATGATGTGATATTAGCATGGTTTGATAGCATTTGAAGTGCTGATCACATTGATATTTTATTCTTAATTTTTGGTTAAACATTTGACAAAATATGAATTTTCCCAAATTAGGTATTATTTATACCATTTTAGGAATTCTTAAGTAAAGGCAAAAATATTTACTCAAAAGAGCATGGCAATGTTACCAATAGATAGGTAATATTTTTCTAAACAAAATGGTATATTATTTGCTAAATTTGAACCAATATTTAAATAGTTATCATTTTATTTATTTTTATTTTTAAAACTGTTTTTACTATTGGGCCGGCCTCCAGATCGGCCCAGGCCGGTTTCCAGGCCTGGCTGGTGTCCGAAGCGGCCGGCCCCCTGGCCGGCCCAGGCTGGTTTATAGGCCGGGGCTATGCCTGAGGTTGCCGGCCTCCCGGCCGGCCCAGACCGATGCCCAGGCCGGGCACCTATCTGAGGCAGCCGGCCTCCCGGCCGGCCCAGACCGGAGCCCAGGCCTGGCAGCTGCCCGAGCCAGCCGGCCTCCTGGCCGGACAGGCCGGTGCCCAGGCCAGGGGCACGGTGGTGAGCGACGGCACCGACAGAGCTGCGGCTGGCGGCGACCTCATTCAGGCAGCGCTCCGCTATGTGCGTGGGTGAAATAGCGTGCGGTGTGAGGGCCGCAGCCGTGCGTGTGCTCGGAGGCGGAAGGAAGGATGCACAGCGGCGCGTGGGTGCTCGATAGCGCACGGCCGTGGCGGACGGCCGGCGGCATCCCGCACGGAGGCGAGGATGTAGAGGGGGGGGAGGGGGAAAGAGTTGTCTCAGAGACGCGCCAACTCACCCTGGACGGTTGGGGAAGCTCGGCTTGGTCGGAGGAGGCCCGTGGTGGCCGGAATCGAGGGCGAGCGTGCCCGATGGCGGCGGAGAAGAATCGGGCGGCGTCGGAGATTTTGGGCTTCCCAGACCGATTCTTCCGACGGAGTGCCAGAGGGCGAGGCGACGGATCTCGTGGGGGTCTTTGAGGGGGACGGGGAGGTCCTCAACGGCGGTGTCGCTCGATGGCGACCTCGGCTAGGAGACGGCCAGGTCGGGCGTGAGCTAGGATTTCGCGGGTGGGGAAAAAGGGGAGCAGGTGAAGCCAGCAAGTGGAGCAGGGGAGAGAGAGAGGCCAGGGCCAGGTCCTCCTTGTTCTCCAGGGAGCAGGTGGCGCGGCGGCATGGTGTGGGGCGGCATGGCGCCAGTGCCGCCCTCGGCACAGTGAGGAAGCGGAGGGAAGGGGAGGATGACAGGGGGGCCCCTTATCAGAGTTTTAAACTTTTCTCCCTTTTCCTTTTCTGATTCTTAAAACAGCAGGTTTAAACTATTTAAGTGAGCCATTTAAGAAATTTTAGAAATTCTGGAAAAATTCATGTGGGCTCCCTATGTCCTGAGTAAGCTCCACTAAATTTGGTGTTCCAAAATAAAATGTTTTGGACATATTTGTTCACAGGATTTGATTAAAGCCATTTTTGACAATTTCCAAATTGTAATTAATTGTAGCACTTAAGCAATTCCAAAAATAATGAGTTTAATCATGGAGGCTCCCAACATATAGATGAAGCTCCCCATAATTTTATTTAGAAATTTGGGAAAGTTTAACTTGGTCCCAAAATAGAAATACAATTGGGCCAATTTGAATTCTCAATTTTATTTCCTTGCTTGGCAATATTTGGAAATTGAGAATTGGTTATAACATATCAAATTGGAACTTCCTAAACAATTTGGGAGTCCAAGAACAGTTTGGTTGGCAAGTTAATCAATTGTATTTGGGGTTGAAGTTGGAGAAGGTTTTGCTTCCCCATTCTTAGTTGCTTGCATATGTGGACAGTTAGAAACAACAATTTCATATGGATGCCATGATGCAGACAAGAATGCAAAAATTGGAAAAATTCTTCGTACTTTTCATTACAAGTTGGGGCTGTTACACCAGAGCTCTCTCCTGAACCTGCCTGACAGAGGAAAACTCGTGTCCTTCTAGCTTCTCTTTCAGATACGTTCTCAACCCGTTAAAAACTAAGTCGGCCATATCTCTTTCAGTTATCGCTAGGCTATAACATCGGTTTCTGGTGTTTCTAAATCTCTTGATATAATCGGATACTGATTGATCATGTTTTTGCCTAACCCACGTATGATGGGACAACTTTAATTCGATTTCTCCGGCATAGGAGTGCTCATGAAACTTTTGCTCCAAGTGAAACCATGTGTGTATAGAATTAGGAGCTAAAGCCGATAACCAAGAAAAAGCAACCTCGGTTAACAACAAAGAGAATAAGCGAACTTTGATGTGATCATGATTAGCTTCGCCTAATTGAGCCAAGTATTGACTAATATGTTCCCATGTCGACTTGTTATCCACCCCATTAAATTTAGAAAACTCGGGGACTCTATAGCCAGGTGGGTAGGGTTGTAAGTCAAAATATTCGGGGTAGGCTTTAACATAGGTTCTATGTTTAGGCATGAACCTGAATTTTTCATATGCTAACTGGTCCAATTTTTTCCTGAACTCGACCACTAAGTCGTCCATATTGGCCGATTGACTTGGAATAGGAGCAGAATTGGCCACAGGGCCGGCTTGCACCAAAGGAGCCGAATCTGAATTCGGCATTGACCCGTGTCCCAGAAGTCGCACCGCTGGTCCCGTCTGTCCCGCAGGGTAGGATGAACTCTGGATCGGAGTCGGACAAGGTAATGCATTAACAAGCCGGTTTTCCCTGTACGGGCTCATCGGTTGTGTGTCCGATGTCTGGCATTGGATGGTGTTTTTTTTAGCCTTCTGATGTTCCAGCATAAGATCATAAACATTGTTCGTACCTTGTGAAATATGAAACTGAATCTCGGCTAATTGCTCAGAAGAAAAGGTACTGTTACTTACAGCGGGTTTGCCGGTGTCGATGTTCTGAGGTACATATTCCGGCTCCTTGATCGGCGCGGTTACACCTTGCCGATCTAACTTGAAGCTGGCCAAGTACAACTCCTCGTCTTCCTGCTCCCGCTTGAGCCGCAACGCCTCGAACTCCTCGCTTCTCTTCTTCTTCCACTCATCCAGGCCTTGGCGTTGTTCCTCCGACAAATCCTTGAGAGTAGGCTTGATGATGTTGTCGGTGGTGATGTCGGACAGATCTGTAGCCTTAGAACCGGAGTCGCTAAAAATTGTGTTGCGCTAAAAACGCATCACACGAACACGTCCTCGTGTACCCACGGTGCCGGGGAAGATACTTCGCAACTCGCCCTGCGGGAGACCGACCTGTAGCGCGATACGCAAGACAACAAGCCGGCGCTTTTGGAATCAGACGCCCAGCACCTCGGGAGGGACCCCGTCAGAGGATGCTGGCGACGATTGGCCGAGTTAAGCCGGTTTCGACCGCTCTCAACTCGATTGTCGATACTCGATGAACTCACGCGAAGTCGCCGAATAACAGAAGCAGAAACAAGGGTTTCGAGGGTAAAAAGTAGGGTTTGTATTGATTGTCGATTGTTTGCTTAATTTTAATCGTCCGTCACCTCCTACGTATATAGCGAGACGGCTGGACTTCCCGTACAAGCATTGTACTTCTACAAGGATTACAACTCATGATATAGGTCGGTTTCTATTTCTAAACTAGGTAAAATTCCTGACCGGCATCGTATTGGATCCGGACTGCAAACGTCATCTCCGGCTTCTTTTGGAAAGTCACCTTTTGTCCTTCCAGGTCGACCCCGAACTCATTCTATCACCATCCGACTTCTATTTTGGGCTTTGCAAGCATTAAATCATCTCGCGTCCGGCATCTTCGGTGCAGCTTTTGGAATCTTCAGATAGCTCAAGTCTAACCTAAACCGGGTTCAGTCTAAACTGAGTTAACTCCTGCCGGGTCACCACCAAGTCGCCATTTCCTTGAGTGAGCTTGAATCCGGGACCTGTCAAAAACGGGTGCTAACACCAGGGTGGCCCAAGTGGTGGTAAGACAATCCGGCTTACCGGGCGGCCCAGCATGATGAAGCGCAGGAGGCCCATCCGGCTAAGGGAAGGTTCCAAAAGGCGGCCCTCCTTGTAGTCAACTTATCTCCCAAGGCAAGGCCCGAGCCGGATACGAGTAGAACTCTGTAACTTAGTCGGCTAGGTTTCCTCCTGCAAGACCTAGGTCCGGACGCCCTTATAATCCGGCCTACGAGATGCCTCAGGGCACGCTCTAACTTTCATTGTAATCGGCTCTTGTTGCCTTATAGTGAATTATAGCAGCACGTAGGGTTTCGCCACCGTTGCAAGATCTGAAGCTGGGTAAAATCGTGCCTATCGCGTCATCGGAATCACCTACGTCTCCACCCACCTCTTTACCTAGCCGGATGGCACCCCTGTCTCCGCTAGATTCGACGATACCTCGACAAAGGCTGTGAGGACACTGTTGGTAAAGTGACCCACCTCTCCAGACCGGAACTATGATAGTGGCGGGAAAGAAATCCCATGAGGTTCTCACAACCTATGAAGGTTGACATGTATACTTTCTTCAGTAAAAACTTGACGTTTAATTTTTTATGCAAAAAATGCATTTTGCTACTGATCTACAGTAGCTAGATCATTTCAAACACTTATTCTCCTACTATATGAACTTGCTAAGTATGGAGTACTCATCTGTTCCATCCCAAAATCTTTTCTTAGACTCTGAAGACATGTGCCTCGAGAAAGTGGAGGTTTCTCGAGATGATTAAGAGGTCTATTATTTTAATGCAACGAGAGCGATGCTATAATATCAACCATAGGACATCCACCAAGCACAACGTGTATGTCCTAACATATATGCTATGCGGGTGGAATAGTAAGCATCATAACAGAGTTCACGAAAGAATCCGCAGCAAAAACAATGACATGTATACAATAACGACTCGAACGAGTCAAATTTAACAAAAGATACATTACAAGAAGATGCAACTCACAACGAAAGCGAAATAGTATCTGAGTGCATATAAAAAGTTAACAAATGGGAATAAGAGGCCTAGAGATAAACGTTGGCATCCATATCCCTGTCCAAGCCAAGCCGAAGGGATACCCAATATAACATCGTCATTCATCATGGAACTCACCTAAAGCGGCAACATAGTTTGAGTACGAAGGTACTCCACCTATGAGACAGACAAATTGTTATGAGTATTGTGGCATTGTGGCAGCAAGCAAGTGCTAAACGACCAATAGATTCACGCTAAAATTTCTGTCTATCAGAGAGAGATAAGAGAGCGCATCCGAAACCTGACGTCTCGATTCAGGCAAGGGCATATCGGGAGAAAACTCTCAGAAGTCTCCACGTCTGCGTTGGATGGCCTCGTGTTTTGCACGAGAGAACATCCATCATGACGATGATCTGTCTCGAGATGATGGGACAAGTTAACTTGTTAGGATGACCCAGTGCACAATGGCTGGACAACAACTACTGGAAAAAAACAAAAAAAGATGCCTATGATGTAGGATGACATCAGCACGGAGATAACGAAGAGTTACTAACTCCTGAGTTAGACTTAACTCGGCTCTGAGACAAAATCCTTTGAGTCTACTAAGTGAAGGCGTCCCAATGGGCTCGAGATGACACGACTAAATTTGTTTAACACCGAGCGGTTCACCATGTTAATTTGAAAGGTTTTTATCATTTTATTTTAATTTGTTTCTGGAGTTTGGCAAGAACGTTCAATCCACGACTTAAGTAAAACTAGCACAATACCCGTGCGTTGCAACGGGTCAAGAAATAATAAATGGTCCTTTTGGTTATAGACGTGGTAAAAATTGATCGCCTGACTTGTATGAAAAAAATCCTAACTCACCTAGTAATGGCTAGCACACATATTAACTTCATATTTTTCACGAACCTCAAAGCTACGTGTACATGCTAACTCGTGTATTGCTACGGAATAACAACTAAGGTACTGAACATATGTCAGAAAACAATTACATATGTCTGCATTCCATCAGTTGTATCTCCGCCTAACGCGTTGTTATGTGTCGCTCCATGACACCGTTGTTATGTGTTGCTCCATGACACCATTGTTACCAGTCGCTTTGTTATCACATGCGCGCCTTTGCCTACTCCAACAGCTATTTGGAACCACTTAGTACGGTTAAGACGGTGATGACAGTCAAGTCGATCAGAGCAGAGGGTAGGACCGACGCCACTACGGCGAAGATATTTTGTTTTGACGTACTTCCGAGAGTGGTCCGTTTTTTTTTTCTTTTCTACAAATAGAGATTCATCTTTTCTTTTTGTCTAGCGAACGATGTGCATGCCCACGTTAAAGAAACAACCCAATCAGTTCTTTTTTCCCTGGAGTAGAAGTGCATGCACGTACATATATACCAGCATATGCATGACTGATCCATAGTGGGGTAACTTTAGTGATTCGAGTCAATGATGGTACGGTTCAATGGATTCTGGTGGTGAGCCTTGGCAGGGAGGTGGTCGGACCGTCGGAGAGGATGAAGAGGCGGAGAAAGCCCCGATCATCTGGCCGTATCTGGCCGTATGAAATCTAAGTGGGCCCAAGGCCCATGGGGTATTGTAACCTTGTTCGGATTGTGTCGTACGTATCCAACGTGTTTTCTTTCTGATTGGGTACAGACAGAAGACCGTTTTGCATATCGATTCTGTGGATTACCGGATCGTCTTTATAATCGTGCGGGAGGAGCCTATGACGTACCATCAAGAACCATCGCGTCCGATCTCAAATTAATAGTAAAGATGACTTCAATGTTGGCGACTTCAATCGAAGCTGAAGTCGACAGTGAGACGTACCTAAACTCGGGGGGGGGGGGGGGGGGGGTGATGTTGAGGGAATACCCAACTGGGTAGGCATACAAAGGAGATACGACCCAAAGGACCAGCGTGAAACGTGGCCAGATTACTTCCACCTCCTATGGGCTTGCACGTGACATGGTGGGCCATATTGGGAACATGCCGAGTCAAGATAGAATCGGCATACAAGATGGTGACTTAACTTAGAATGCAAGATGAAAGGCGTAAACTAACTCCAACTAGAACACCGACCTCCAGTCAACTCGGGACGACTGATCTTTAACCCTAAACTGGCCGCGTAAAAAAGGTCAGCAGGGAGCACTCTTAAGAGATAAGCAACATCGATTCTCTCGTAGCAATATATAGCGTACCTTATTGTTAGGAACCTATCCTACACATACTCGTACACGGGCTGGTCTCCTGGGCTACCACATGGGCTTGGCCCAGGCTGCGAGCGGCACAGCTACAAGTACCTGGGATGAGGCATCGATCAAGGCATCCAGAAGTTGGATCAGGACATGGCGGCGGCTCCTTCCTTCCCACCTGGCTCTAATTCCCCATTCCCCTTCTTGCTGGTTCCTCTTGTATCCCAATCCTCCACCGAATATTTGTAATATCTGCTAGATCAATCGAGTGAGTATCAGGCTCCTGACATCTGGTATCAGAGCCAGTCCCGATCCACCCACCACCAAAATTCCCCAGATTTTTTCACCCACCACGAATCTCACCATGAATCCCGAGCTCAAGGCATACCTCGATGCTTGGCAAGCCGAACAACACCGTGTCTACGATGATATTCGGGCTAGCATGGATGCACTTAACCGATCTATGCTCGACACCGCCCGCTACTTCACCGCGCCCGTGAAGTCGAGCTCCGGCACGTCCGAGCTCGTCACCACGTCGGCAGGCCTGGCGGAGCCCCCTGCTTCGGTCCCCATCGTCGACGAGCCACGAACGGTCGCTCTCGCTGCTCCCATCAACAACATCGATGTGGTGCCCGCGTCCTGTTCGACGGAATGCCCAAGCCGTGGTGCCCCTGAGTCGACGCCTTCTTCCACCCTAGCAGCATCACCGACATCGCCCACGGCCACCGTCGACATCATCCCAGTGCGCGCTGCAGCTGTAGCAGGCGACAGAACCCTCGCGGGCGAGCCCGTCAAGGGCGCTCTATCCACGGCTGAGAGGTCACTGGCTGTCATTGGTGTTGTTCGCAGTGACACCGCCGTGGTGGTGCACGTGTTCTGTTCAGCTGATTGTGTGACCTAATTCATCACTGCGCCGTCCCCCACACCGGCAACCTTGACGACACCCCTGTTGTTGTCCCCGTCGGCACGCATCACCGACTTCAGGTGCCATGGTCTGCTGCTACGACCCAGGCCGTGGCCATCGTTTACTTCATCTTGTCAGATGCAGTCCGGGCTACCACCACAAGCAACATATCCATCACTGGTGCAAGGAAAGCCAAGGCCTTAAAAAAAACCTACACGTGTTGCTACTCTGAATTTGGGTGCTCAGGATTGTTTGGTAGGTACTGTAGGTGCACAAACGTCAGTTCTGCAGGAATTAATTGGGTGTTCGTATTACTCTCTGCACTTTGGAGCTGTTCAAAATCTGACTCTTGTTTGTTGTGCTGGAGGCTTGTTTTCCCCTTTGCGACCATGCTTACCTGCACCAGCCCCGAAGCTGCCGTGGCTACTGGTTGGACATGAGAAAGTAACAGGGCATCGGAACCCAACTTTTGTCATTGTTGGTGTACATCCTCTGTTTCAGAAAAAACTTGCTACCATTGTTTTGCTAAGGGCAGTTCATATGAGAGATGTCAGTGCAGATGTTCAACAATGGTTGCCGTTTGAGTGCAATCAGGGTGGAATGCCATCTGGGTCACACATGATTCAGTCCTGGCTTAGTCTATCTGCAAGATCCAAATTATGGGCACATTCTCTTGGCAACAAGCACATGGTCAGTGTTAAATTATGGGCATATCCCTCTGAAGATCCTCTATGCAAGCTGCTCTCTCTAGGATATCAAGATTTCAGTTTATTTTGGGCATTTCATCAAGAGAAGCACTTGTTTGGTACCGCTGCCGGACATGTATATCATATAATGTTGCAGTCGGACAGAGTTGAGATATATCAGCTAATTACACAACATGGGAAGTATCTGTCATTATTCCTACAGCCAAAGCCCTAATGGTTGTCTATTTCGACCCAAATAGACATAGAAGTTGAGGAAAAAGGAGTGCATCCAAGTGGGGAAGTGATAACACTGAATTCAAAAACCACTCTCGAATCACGTATGCCACAGTACACTATATCTAACAGTGGGTTCGAATTTATCCAATGGAAAATTGCGTGCTCTTTTATCAGTGGAAGTTCTTCAAGGGACAACATGATAATGGCAGGGCATGAAGTACTGATCATAAGGTTTCATCGAGAGACGCAGCTTGTGCTGATGGGGTCAACATATAACTTATTTCCATGTGGAAACTATGACGCTAAGAAGGTTCAGAACTCCAGGAAGTTCACTTCCTCTAATCATTTGCAAGAGGAAACATACATCAAGGTGGGGCATCTCAATTATGCTGTTGTCAAGTGTACTCCTGATGCTTCTCATTGTGGTGGTGATGACAGTGGACTTGCACGTGCATCTGCTATCTGGTTGGTAGCATTGAATGCTGATGATTTGGAGTCCTCCACGGGTTATGGACAGGCTCCTTTTCAAGGAGGGAGGAATGTCAACCAAGCCAGCTTGTCCGACCAAGTCCATGTCAGCTGCGACTACTACCTCAAGCACGCATACTACTTCGACACGGGATGCAGCGACCTCCTCTGCTACCACGACGACTACAGCAAGACCAAGGAAGATCACATGCCATGGGACCCCGGCAAGTTAGTCAGTCGTTATTTTTCGAAGCTTCGGCTTGGGGACAAGCCGAATTTCAAGGAGGGAGGGATGTTAGGAACCTATCATACACATACTCGTACACGGGCTGGTCTCCTAGGCTACCACATGGGCCTGGCCCAGGCTGCGAGCGGCACAGCTACAAGTACCTGGGAGGAGGCATCGATCAAGGCATCCAGAAGTTGGATCAGGACATGGCGGCGGCTCCTTCCTTCCCACCTTGCTCTAATTCCCCATTCCCCTTCTTGCTGATTCCTCTTGTATCCCAATCCTCCACCGAATATTTCTAATATCTGCTAGATCAATCGAGTGAGTATCAGGCTCCTGACACTTACCGATACAACAATCAATACAACCAATCAGAACTAGGTCATTACCTCCATTTTGTGGGGCCGAACTTAGATACACCATGTGTATCAATCTCGTCACCAGAAGTCCTTAAGTCGCCTAGCTACACACCTTCGATCAGCCTTCAGCCACCCTATGAAGGCTACTCGCTTGACAATCCTACTAATACATCCCACTGTTTTGGGCTCTGAAATGATTTCTAGGGCTTGAGAGGTGTTGTCGAAACTGAACTTCATGCGTACAGCTCAGTCCGGTTTTCCTATCTGAAGTTCCAGAAAAATCTGAATTCTTGTAGAACATAAGTAATATTTATATTGTTTTTTCACCGAACTTGAATTTGATTGCCGATCGTCATGCATAACTTTCATGAATTAAAACACCTCCTTGACATTCTCCGAATATATACATCAGTCACTCATGGATTAGTTATTAGACGTAATGATGAGCTAACTTGTTTAAAAAATAAACTTAACTGATTATAGCATAGTTAGTTGGCCCTTTCGTTCAACTGACGGACCGCTTCAGGCACTAAACTGTATAAATAGTAATAATGCAGTTAATCATGTTTTTGATTTTGTATATAAAAAATTGTTCGTTCTAATTAACAAACCTTTATGCCACTCTAATTCGTTATAGAACAGACACAGATAAAACAAATCAAAACCAAATTAAACAGTATGAAGAGTAGAGTTCGAGGCGATAGCGATACTACCTATAAAACGGGAGAGTACAGCTAGCCACTGGAAAATGGAAATAACACATCGTGAAAACAACGGAACGTTTCTTCTCCTTTCGAGAGATAACGGACTCGGAAGTGAATTAAACCAATAGATATCGAACTAGCTTAGGTTAGTACTACGTAACTAGTTTAGACCAAGCAGCTTCCTCCCAACCCCACCATTGTTGGTGACGGCGTGGCCGGCGCCTGGGCTGTGCCCTGCCCCGGTCGGGCGGGCGTCCTCGACGTTCCCAAGGGCGCCACCACCTTGCCCTTGGTCGCCGCCGTTCGCCATGAGAGTGCGTCCGGTCATCATCTTCTCATTTGCGGCTTCTTCGGAAGAATGCAGCAGCAAGTGCCTCCTATGCATCGCCACAAGAGGTCTGCCTTGAGAACACATGATTTGGCTAGATGAAAGGGTAATGAGAACAAGGAGGAGGGCTACTTTGCTCATCTTAGTGAAGAACATGGTGTCTATCTCTGAGATGTAACAAGCTATAGTCAGACACTGGGCTGTTCTTTGAAAGGAGATCAGGACACTGGTTGCTACTGGCTAAGATAAGTGGCTAGCTTGCTGTTGCTTTGAGCTCATCGACCACTCTCTCATCCTTTGCTATTTATAGCATATATAGTATAAAATAAATAACTTCAAGATATGTATATCTATAGAAGCTGGAGTACAATATACCAATACGAATCTTTTGAAGATGTGCATAGAGGTACGGTTGTAGGACGGAAAGGGCTGGGCACAGCATGTCAATGTACTGCCTTTTTTGTTGTTGTGACGGCAATGTACTACTTAACCATAGATTCTCACCTTTTGCGTGCAGATGGATATGCATATTTATATCCAAGTGCTCGGTATATGTACTAGCTGTAACATGGCTTTCACTAAAGTCACTCTAAAGTATATACCTCTATATATGTTGAGAGTGGACATATGGAGGCTGAGCTACATGTAGCTAATTTTTTGAAACGTTCAAAATTTACATTTTGAAGTTCCGAAAAATTCAGTAGTTTTTTTCTAGATATAGATAATAATAGGATCTACAAATGTGCGAAAAGCGAATCCAAAATTTCTTGTGTTTTAGACTGGGCAAACATGACAAATGGGCGGCTCTTATCGGTGAATGGTACACATTTTTAAAAACTTCAAAATTGGTTTGATTTGTCTTTTCTGTATAGTGTAAAATAATAATAATTTGGCATTGAGATTTTGCATATTAGTAGAGTTGGACATTACCTACACCTAGGACTTTTGTTTTCATTTTTTTTAAACTTAAAATTAGCCATTTTGCATTTTTCAAAATACCGAGCTCCATGAAGCTCGACCTCCATTTGTAGTTTCCGTATTTATGTTAAGCAATATATGTACTTGGCAACGGAATAATTAGTTCTCAACCTATTTTCCCAACTTTAATTTGCCACGCGTGTATATATATCAGCTACATGTGGCTAATTTTTGTTTAACTAGCATAACCGTGACATGTCACACTTCTTTACCGTCTGCCCTACCTGTTGTAGATACATATTTATATTCCACATCTTGCTACATTTCCAAAAAAATAATCGACATATATTTGTGGCTTGCTTGTGTGATAAAATTCCGCGATGAACACCAAACATGCTCCCCATGTACTTAAAAAAACTATGAAATGCCGAAAGGTGTGAGACGATGTGATCATGTCCGGCCGCTTAGCTAATGCTTAAGCGAACGCATGACGAAAGTGTGACAACAGCTACCTGGACTAACACTTACCGCTGCAGATTGAGCAGAGTTGGAATGTTACGTCTAGTAATCAGTTACATCAAGTAGCTATGTTATTAGGCTCTTCAGTATACTAATTTGCAAAGTAGAACTAAACATGAATCCTTAAGAACGATACGCCATATATGCTTGTCGTTGAAATGTTTGTTGTCCAGGCCCCGCCAAATGCATGATTAGCTCATATATATATAGATCAATTAGCAGAGAAACCTGTCATGAGCACTGAAGTTATTAGTCTAGTACTACAGATTAATTAACTCGTAGCATCGATACTGCATATTTAGAGTATATATAAACCCTCACAACCACATATTAATTTGACAAAATCATATCTTAAGAGAAAATATAGTTGTGGCATTTTCGTAAATCCCTTGCAAATGGAGTGTACATTTATATGGTTCAGATGGGAGCGGACAAAAATGAACACCACTCATCTCGTATCATAGTCCACATTTTTTCACCCTGTCGGAGATGGATATTGCAACACAATTATCGTCAAGATATGCATTGAATTCCGAAAGTTCAACATGCACAACTAGAGTTACGAATATTTAGCCGTGTATTAACTTAAGAAAACAAAGTACACATATTGTAATAGAGAGACAATTTGCTACCCGCATAGGTAGCTACACACCCATGCATTATGCGGAGATGCAAGCCGTATGTATCCGTTTTAGCTTGTTTTCCTAGTAAAACACGGATATTTGATGTACAAAACTGGTTTCGGAATTTTCAAAAAAAATATTTTTTTGTCGTCATTTTTAGCTTTTTTTCATAGTTGACTTTTTTGTTGACTTTTGGGTCAAACTTTACTAAAAAAATCACAGCGGATGGAAAAAAATTTGAAAAAATTTCAAAATACTTTTTAATAATTCTATCAACTCTACTAGTGACATCCCCCTTTTCTACTTGAGTAATCTAATTTTACCGTTGCATATACGTTTCGGTCAAACTTAAGGTGTGTAGCTACCCATGGGGGTAGCAAGTCTTTTCCGTATTGTAATATAAGGATCTAGAGAAAATATAAATTTATCTTAATAGTACATACTAAAGATTTAACTCATAGAATATGACATAACAAACTTATCTATCATGGACCATCTACGTACTCAGTTAATTCAAATCTCAGGGGGACACAATTTCTCTCACGACCACACATTTCTATCATCATGTCAGTCACCACTCATTAACCTCATTCTCCTCCTCAACCGTCACTTCCATCAGATCGATTTTCTGATAAGCTATGACACTATCATGTGAGCATCGTCCCTTTCGTCTCTGATGCTCCTTAGTCCCGGCCAACGCTCCTTTTGTTGTCAATTCCCCTAACCCCTGCATGAGTTGGAACCATAATGGATAGGGTTTTCCGTCGTGGTAGTCCTAGTCATGCCAACCTTCGTCATAGCGTGGGATCCTTTTCCCTTCCTTTATTCAGGCTTGAATGGTCTTAATCTTTTTCGATCGGGAGTTTTTGAAATTTAGCTATTTTTTTAAGAATTTAAAGAAATCTCTGAAAAATAGTTGAACTTCTTTTAAAATTGGTTGAAACCTTAAGCATTTGGCACAAATTTGTGAAAATTTGTTGAAAGTCTTGAAATTACTATATGTTGATGTTGTTTGTACGTGAATGTTCTCTGAAATAGAAGTTGGGAGTTCTTAAGTTTAGTGAAAGCTGGTGTAGCTAGCTCTAGGGCGAGAAATAAGAGGCACTTAACTTGAAATTTTCTAATTTTTAAATATAAGTATATCACGGCTTGTTTTGAGCTGTGCGAACAGTAGTCCGCGGCCGGGACGATCGAGAGGCATGCAAGAGAGTTGGAGGGCACGAGCGCGCACGTCGTCTTGCTGCAGCTAGACTAGAAAATGCAAGTTTGTACTGTTATTTTTTCTTTTGAAAAGGGGATATGACCCCGGCCTGTGCATCAATCGATGCACACAGCCTTTTATTGGATAGTTTGTACTGCTATTTGTAGTATCAGACTTAATTATACTTAACTAGCTTTAGTGTCTCATGGCTCACGGAGAGAGTTAGAGTCACCCCTTGGGATTACATTATTTCACGAGCACTTTGTAACAGTCCGCCAGGTATACCACTAGCTAGTGCATGGAAGCTAGCTAGGCAATATTCATAGTCAAAGTTACGCTAAAGATCTGAGAAGGCTTTACAAACCCGGACTTAGGGAATATGCATGGGTGTACCGAGTAAGCATTAGCGCTAGTGCTCCAAAACGTTAACGGTACTAAAATACATGTAATTGGACAAACTGTCTTGATCACATGGCTAGCACATCAATTTTACCCCAAAATAGAGCTCGGCACATGAAGGAGCAGACAACCCCATGTACTGTGTAAGCATGAGAGCTGTCTTGATCAAGGATATTCTATGCTTGATCCCCTACCGATGCTTAAACAATGAGTTCCCAGGCGGAGGGAGATCGTACGTGAAAGCTCTAGGACTAATCCGACACTACAACTTTGCGCCAACATGCACGTAAAAGTTAAAGCTAGTAACATGCATGCTTTATGCTAGTTGCGCGTACGTGATACAAAAAAGGAGCTAAAACATATTGCTTGGAGCTAAGAAGTGTTCATACATGATCAAAAAGTAGTTTTTTCAATTTAAATAAGAAAGGTTTGCCACTTGACATTTTCATGTCGGTACGACCAGCAGCCTGGCACCCTATCTAGCTAGCTTAGGGTACAATGCCATGAAAAAAAAACTTAACTTTTCGAAAGGATAAACAAATGAAAATGCGAAACATTTTGTTTATGAATGGAGCACTGAACAAACACATTATGTTATCATCAGTACTTCAGATAATGTAATGCATGCCACCCGGTAGGTATCATGCATGCATCTAAGCTTATGCTTGGGAGTTGGTTGTTACAAACTTTATTACATCCTGAAAATTGAAGGACCATGCACCATCTATAGTGAACGTACTTATTTGATATAGTTAGTGACTCCCTTGATCCCTTTTGAAGGAATCATGAGAGCTGTATTCAGTAACTGAAGACGGAGGGCTAAAAACAGAAACACGCAACCACAACACTGGAAGAAAAAAAAAGACAGAAAAACTGATTTTGTGTTTAGGAAAATGCTAACAATATATTTGGGGGTGCCTACTCTCAATTAAAGATAACCTTACCTAACAGCTACTTCCTCCCTTCCTAGATGTTTTAGATTACATACGGACTAAATAAGTGAATGTACACACGAAAAAGCGTCTAAGTGCATATGAATCTGAGAAAACTGAAAAAAATTAAAACACCTTATATTTAGAAATTGAGGGAGTGCCTTTCAAGAATTCTGAATCTCGCCTTGCTTGGTCAAAGCTTGGGGAGGGCAATACAAAATTCTTCCAACTCGGAGCTAATCCTCGTCCAAAAAGCACATCTAGTGTTTTTTTTTTTTTTTGCATAAGTGGCTCATAACTCCGTCGCTTGGCGTTTCGCAGGCATATATGTAGGTATTGCATGTTATTTGTCATGCATACATACGTGGCAGGAAGCCGTCACCCTCACCTCCCTCACTGCAGCCAGAGGAGGCTGCCGGGCTAAGCCCACGCAACGGACGGCGGGAACAGGGTTGTCTCCTCCCGCGGCGGTGCGGGGTGGCTTGGACCAGGAAGGAGGCTGCCGGGCTAAGCCCCCCTTTCTTGGTGACGGCGGCCTCCGCGGATGCTAGGCCGGCGCAATGGTCGGGCCTCGTAGCGTTCCGATCTCCTCTCGGCGGCGCACTGCCCTGGCATCTCGGCGTGAGGGGCATGGAGGGGCTCTCGATACGGCGGGGATGCTCCTGATCTTCGGTTTTGAGATGGGCGAAGCATACGACTTGTGGGTTGAGGATGACATTGGATTGCTAGCGGCAACAAGATCGGGCCGGGAGTGACCGATCAGGGCTCTTGATGTGGACATGGTCATGGTGTTCTTCGCCTCCACGTGGTGTGGATGGTGGTGGCTGATCTATCCGTTTGCCGCTAGGTCACGCGGGGCCATGCGGTGATGGATCAAGGTTTCTGCCTGGGTCTGGCCGGTGGTGCTCGCGTTGGTCCTGGTGCATGGTGGCACATGAGGTTGGTGCTTCGGATCGCGGCCCTGGATTTTTGCTGGTAGCGAACATCATGGTCATGTGGATGACGCGATGGCCAAATCTTTGATTTGGTGAAGGTTTCCACCTTTGCTTGTCGCGGTCGATGGCTCTATGGGACGTCGTTTTCTATGACTTTTAATAATATATATGTCTATATGCATCAATTTATTTAGAGGCCAGTGGCTATATCATCATTTTAAAAAGAGTTTTTGCAATAGGACTATAGTCATTCTGGTTGGAAATATGCCCTAAAGGCAATACTGAATGTTATTGTTATTTCCATCTTCATGTTTAAGTTATTATTTCTGTGCTAGAATTGCTACGGTTCTTGAATATGAGATTTAGAGGAAAACATATTGGCATGTTTGGAAACATAAAAGGAAAGTAGTTCTCTGGTCTCGTATCTAAGACTAGTTCATGTGTTGCATGATGATTTAGTTTTTGTAATCATGGACTTTGTTGTCAGCAAGCATGAGTGGACATTGTTACCAGAACAATGGTGTTGGACATGCCAACTAAATGATATACTACGAGATGACATCATCATAATGTTGTTACTATAATCATAGAAGTTAAGGTATACTCACGTCCTTAGACCATGAGAATATCATGTACCATCATACCATACATTTTAGTTTTGGGACGTCAAACATTACTCATAACAGGTTGATTATAATGAAAGTCTTCAAGTATGTCTAGAGACTCGATAGTTAACGACTGGGATTGGCTCCTCCGACGATGGAGAGATACTCTTTGGGCCCTATCAGTATTACAATATTCATCATCATTGGGATCGACACCACGTGATATGATCACTTGGATACCGAAATACCAAAACAAGAAAATAGAACAAAATGGTAACGAGGATAACCTTGTATTATGATCAAGTTGTTGCTTCACAAGGAAACCGATAAAAGTTTCGCCTCGGGTTTCGTTAAGTACCGCAAAGAAAATGAAATTATGTACGAAAACAGAAGGTTCGCTCAATATATTCGTGTACGTAGAAATCAATATGGGTGTCCAAATTCGACTATTGATTAATGACCAGAAAGTGTTCGCGGTCATGTCTGCACAGTATCGAACTTGTGTGGTGTCACACACTTAAGGGTCATTGATTTCTTGAGTACTAGGATGTGTTGGAGCACAAGATAAATACACCAAAAAAAGATTCGGGAAGATTGAAAATGTTTCATAAAGAAACCGAAAGAGTTACAGAGAACTAGGAAAGTCCCGAAGAACCCTAAATGACACCAAAAGGTCCAGGAACATTATGGAACAGTCCAGAACCTTCCAGAATATTTTGGAAGGCTCCATGGGCTTCCCAGTCGGCTTGGACCAAGTGGGGGCAGCCGCATGGACCTATGGAGCCCATTAGTGGGGGTGCCCCTCTTTGCCTTGAGGGGCAAGTATTGGGGCTAGGATTTTGGATGCATCCCCTTTGGTGCGCGGAACCTAGGATGAGGGAGTCCCTCCTCCAAGGCAGCCCCCTTCCCCTATATAATGAGAGGAGGAGCATCCCTCGAAACGACACCTTATGTGCTGAAAGGCTACTCTCTCCTCCCTCTCCCCCTCTATATATATATATATATCCATCTCTATGTGTCTATCTATCTATCTATCTATCTATCTATCTATCTATCTCTATCCCGGTAATTTCTCCATGCCGAAAGGCTGCTCCGCCACCATCTAGTCCTAGCTGCGGGGATTTGCATCAATGGTCTTCTCCAACAATCTTCTCTCTGTAGTGTTTGTTGGTAAAGATCAGATCTAACCTTCTTGTATCTTCATAGTTATTCTTGGGTTTATCAGTAGGACAATTTTTTGTTTTCTACCACATTTTCCTTTAGTATATCAGAGCGATCTATGAGGAGATGTAGATATGATCTAGAGAATATGGGATGCGTGGGCATGTGATAATGTTTTGTGCTAGTATTATATGTGATCTTTTACTTGACGTTCATGTTGTTCCCTCAAATTTGCAATATTTTGATCTTAGCGGCATAGTAGCGACTTTGTTAGAAAGGTTTGCCTATCTGTGGTCCTAATGCTGCTCATGTGTATGCATGCTGCTTGTCTGGCAAACGACGTGCTTGAGTCTTTGTGAGTCTCGCTTTTGTTAATAAACACAAACTTGCAAAGGAGAGTGATTGTAGATGTGATCTACACGGTGGTCATGCGTTTATCGAAGTTTACTATGGGGGTCGATATTTTTCATCAAGTCTCGTGTTCCATACACCCTGCATGTTAAACTAGCGACTTGAATAATCAGGTTTGGTGATAACGTAGGTGCCAACAAATCAACAACCTAAAAGGTGTGAAGAAGTAAAATTTAAGGGGTACTTAAAAGGTAGCTTCTTCAACTCCTCAAGCTTATGCCTCAATGGATCCTTCACAACTTGAGCTTGATGACTCTGGTGAACCCTCACCTTCAACAATGTAAAGACCTTACTGAACGCAAAATGAAGGCTAAGCAAGCTGAAAATCCAAGCTTCAACAAAAATCTAGATAAGTATACAATTCCTAAGAGCTCAATTTTTTTAAAGACAACAAGGGAACCTAAGGCACCTTTCAACAGTCAAATAGGTCCTCATGCATCAACGTCTGCACCAATGGTTGGGCTATCTGAAGCAGTTTCAAGTCCTCCTAATGATATTGACTGCTCATCCTCATCTGACGCTGCTTCAGCTCCAGGATGTATCACAATTGTACATTTACAAGAAACAAATTATCAGCACTCTGCAAGTATGAAGGAATCAACAAATCAAAATGCTGAAAGCTATGAAGTCCCAAATGAAAAGACATGCAAACAATCTTCTCAATCAAATGATTCAAGCGCAAGAGGACAATGTTGAAGACCCCGTGACTCAACCTCACTCTAAAGCACTAAGTAGTGCAAGCTAAGGATTCAACATGATTAGTACGAGATAGTTCTACTCAAGGCAAACAAGTTTGAGGAATCAATCTGATCGTGTGCTACAAAGAGGAAGATGCCTTAGGTCTCAAAATATGTGCTTCTTTGAGAATTGCAATCAACATAGCTTCAAGCTCATGTAGAAACAATCATGCTGCTCATGATGCAAAACTGGAAGCCATAAAATAATTCCAAGAATGGCACCACTTCATTTGGCAACTCGTCAAATAGGCGAACCTTCAAAAGGATCGGCTCCAGTTGATTCAAGCTCTACAAAATTCTCATCTGGAGAATCAGGATCATCATCATTAACGTCTTCATCAACTTTAACCTCATCATATTCTGAATACTTTTCTGGTGAAGACCTTGGCTTCAATGAATACTGCGATTTTGTTGAAATTTCCAATGAATCAACGGAACTTCATGAAAGAATAGGGAAAACAGGCTGCTACAACTAAGAGAGAGCTCAAGCAACAATGTAATCTGATTAAGGATCTTTCTCGACATCTCAAGCTAATTAGATCGAAGTAAACAAGATCTACACCAACTATGAAGACAAAAAAGCCTTAAGGCGAATATGCACAGAATATTCAATGCTCTCATGCGCCAAATTCTGCTCATGATGAAATCAGTGAATCCTCCTCATAACGAAGTGCTCTAGCTGTTTAAACTGATGCGTCAACCCCGACATATCTTCAGGATGGTTCACCCTTTCCTTTTGTGGTGATTCAGTGACAATGATGGAGAGATTCATATAAATGCTTCATGGCAAACGAGAGGATCTAGAAAGTTACAAATCATGATGATCAAGTATCTTTGACGCAATGGTTTGCAGACTTATGTTTGTGATGTCTCTTGCTGAACTCATACCAACATGGTATTGTTTTATACATGTTTGGTTTCTCTCAAATCACATACATGTGCATTGTTCTTACTTCATCCTTATCATACACAATGCACCCCACGAATTCCAAGATATAGGAGGAGCACTTCACCACCTCAATCTATGTGCACTTGAAGTCACACCCGGAACCTGACAATTTTTCGGGTGAGTCCACAAGCCACTTGACTTATCTTGAAGAATCTTTAGAGACTCTCTGTGGCCGAGGCCACTAGTGGCAATCGTTTAATAACCACATGTAAATGATGCCCTTTCACAACACCTCTAGTACAGTCTTGTTAGGGGGTCCTTGGTACGTATATATAATTTTTGATTTATCCATACTAGTTATATGCCATTGTTACATGTTTTCACTACCTTATTCTATCATTTTTAGGCTTTTTGTCGGACTAACCTATTGAAAAGATGCCCAGTGCGAGTTCCCTGTTTTGAATGTTTTCTATTTTAGAAAATCCACTTCTGGAAATATTCTCGGAATTGGTCGAAAATTTACGAAATTATTTTTACGCCAAGACGAAGACGGAGTCCAGAGGGCAGCCTCAGGGGCGAGTCCACAGGGCAGCCTCGGGGGCGCCACACAGCAGCCGCAGGGCCACTCGTGGGTGGGACCCGCCCCTACCCATGGTGGGTCCCCTCGGCCCCCTCCGACGCCTATAAAATCACATTAAACCTAATTTTGTCGGGGCAGCGATTATTTTCCAAAAACTCTGTCCCGAAGCCGCCGCCACCTCGAAACCTAATTTGGGGAGATTCTAAAGCTGTTCCTGGCACGCTGCCGGAGGGGAGATCGATCCCGGAGGGCTCTTCATCGCCTTCCGCCGGGATGATGTGTGAGTAGCTCCACCTTCGACTATGGGTCCATGGTAGTAGCTAGATGGTTGTCTCTCTCCCTTGTGCTTCATGTTTATGATCTTTTGAGCTGCCCTACATGATCAAGATCGACTATTTGTAATGCTATATGATGTGTTTGTTGGGATCCGATGGATTATGAAGTTATGATCAGATTATGCATGGTTCTTATATGTTAATTTATGTTATGGCATGCTCTCTGATGTGTGTAGTTGCTTTGTCCAAGTGATTGCTTATGTCTCTAAGAGAGAGTATTTATGCTAGATAGTTGGTTCATGCCCCCTCTTGTGCCTGGGCACGAGTGACAGAAACGTCTAAGGACGAGGGTGTGCTGTTGTGACTAAGGGTAAAACAGCGGTGTTTATGTCTACGTGATTATAAATATTGCTTACATCATGCACTTTACTTAATGCAAATGTCTGTTGCTTGCAACTTAATACCGATGGGTGACAAGCTGGAATGCTGGATAGCGATCCCTAGGTGAACTTTTTAGGCAAAGATGCAGTTGGATGACGGTCTTTGTTATTTGTTGTGATGCCTACATGAATATTACCATGAACACTTTGATATAACTAGATTAAGGTTGTGTCATAATCTTGTCAATTGCTCAACTGGAATTTGTTTACCCGTCATATGAGTATTTTATTTATTGGAGAGACACCACTAGTGAACCCATGGTCCCCGGTCCATATTTTTACATTGTTTACAACCTCGTTTACTTGCTTTTCATATTCACTTGCTCGCTGGTCCGTTTCCATAAATTCATTTCACTACACTATACGTTTAACTGCTTTGTTTTCAGCAGACTGGGAAGATTGAAAACCTTCCTACCGTTGGGGGCAAAGCAATTGGTTGAGTGTGTGTGGGTCCACGTTCGCTGACGGTTAAGCGCTAGAGATCGTTGACGTTCACCTCGTTGTTGATTTCAAAGTCCTACTGGTTCGATTAAACCTTGGTTCTTCACTGAGGGAAAACTACTACTTGTAACATCCACGCCTTCGCTTGGGCACCACCCAACTCCATCGACTACACCATCAAGCATTTTTCTGGTGCTGTTGCCGGGGAATGCACTAAAGCTACATAAGAAGATTAGTCCCCGCCAACTCTACCAGTGCTTATCAAGCAGTTTTCTGGCACCGTTGCCGGGGACTTTGGAGCCGCAGCAAGGGGAGTCTCACACGCCCAATCACTTTACTTTGTTTGTATCTTGCTTAGTTTATTTCTTGTTTTGCTTATTTACTTGTTTAAAAATTTTAAAACCCCAAAACATTAGTGTAGTCTTTATTTCTGTCTTGTTAATTTGCTTTTTCAATATGTCTTCTACTGAGAACACTAAGTTGTGTGACTTTACTAGAACTAATTATAATGATTTCATATGCTCTCCAATTGGTCCACCTGCCACTAAAGCGGAATCTTATGAATTAAACCTGCTTTGCTAAATCTTTTTATGAAAAAGCAATTTTCTGGTGCTAGTACTGATGATGCCGCCTCTCATTTAATTAAATTTGTTGATTTATGTGATATGCAAAAATATAAAGAGGTTGAAAGTGACATCATAAAACTGAAACTTTTCCCTTTCTCTTTGAGAGGGAGAGGTAAAGAATGGTTATTGTCTTTTCCTAGAAATAGCATTGATTCTTGGACCAAATGCAAAGATGCTTTTATTGAAAAATACTATCTACCTGCTAAAATTATACAATTGAGGAGTAACATTACCAACTTTAGAAAATTTGATAATGAACATGTCGCTCAAGCTTAGCAAAGAATGGTTAACAATTGTCCCACGCATGGATTAACTACTTGGATGGTTGTCCAAACTTTGTAGGCAGGTTTGAATTTTTCTTCAAGGAACTTGTTGGACTCGGCCGCGGGAGGTGATACGTCTCAAATGTATCTATAATTTTTGAGTTATCCATGCTAGTTTTGTGATATTGTCACATGTTTTTACTGTCATTTATATCATTTTTATGCATTTTGTCGGACTAACCTATTGACAAGAGGCCTAGTGCCAGTTCCCTGTTTTTGCTGTCTTTTTGTTTTAGAAATTTACTTCTCGAAATATTCTCGGAACGCGCTGGAAATTTTTGAGGATTTTTTATTTGCCACGACGAAGTACCAGTCTGAAGGAGAGCCGGAGGGGAGGCCCACAGGGCAGAGGCGGCCCCCTGCCGCAGCCTAGGGGTGACCCGCGGGTGGGCCCCGCCCCTGCCCCTGGGAGATCTCCTCGACGCCCTCCGACGCCTATAAAATCCCTAAAAACCTAAAAACGTCGAGGCGGCCATTATTTTCCAGAAACTTGACCCCGACGCGCCGTCACCAAAAACCCTAGTTCGGGGTCCAATCTGAAGCTGATCCTGGCACTCTGTCAGAGGGGAGATCGATCCCTGAGGGCTCTTCATCGCCATGCCTTCCTCCGGGATGATTTGTGAGTACTCTCACCTTGGACTACGGGTCCACGGCGGTAGCTAGTTGGAAGTCTCTCTCTCTTATGCTTCATGTCTTATGATCTTGTGAGCTGCCTAACATGATCAAGATCGATTATTGTAATGCTATGTGATGTGTTTGCTGGGATCCGATGGATTATGAAGTTATGTTCATATTGTGCATGATTCTTATATGAGTAATTTATGTTCTTGCATGCTCTCCGATGTGCGTAGTTACTTTGGCCAAGTGATTGTGTGTATCTCCAAGAGAGGGTATTTATGCTAGATAGTGGGTTCATGCCCCCTTTTGCTCCTGGGCACGAGTGACAGAAACGTCTAAGGGCGAGGGTGTGCTGTTGCTACTAAGGGTAAAACAGCGGTGTTAATGTCTATTTTGATATTAGTATTGCTTACTTCATGCACTTTACTTAATGCAATTGTCTGTTGCTTGCAACTTAATACCATTGGGTGACAGGCTGGATAGCGATCCCACGATGGACTCTTTAGACAAAGACACAGTTGGACTCAACGGTCTTTGTTCCTTATCGTGATGCCTCCATATATATAAGCATGTCCTTTTTGTCATAGCTAAATTGGGTTTGTGTCATGATCTTGTCAATTGCCTAGCTGTAATTCGTTCACCCATCACATGCATATTTTATTTACTTGAGAGACTCCACTAGTGAACCCATGGCCCCCGGTCCATCTTTTTACATTGTTTTCAACCTCATTTACTTGCTTTTAATCATCATTACTCCTCTGGTCACTTTTCATATCTTATCTATTTCATCATATAATTAACCGCTTTGTTTTCTACGAGACCGGAAAGATTGACAACCTTTCCGCCGTTGGGGGCAAAGTATTTTGGTTCAGTGTGTGCAGGTCCACGTCTGTTGAAGGTTAAGTGCCAGAGATCTTCAACATTCACCTCGTTGTTGATTTCAAAGTCCTACTGGTTCGATAAACCTTGGTTCGTTAACCGAGGGAAAACTGCTAATAGCTACAATTCCGCCTTCACTTGGGGCACTACCCAACTTATCAATATCCACCATCAGGAGGTACCTTCATGTCCACCACATTGGGTGCAGCAACTAAACTTTTGGATGAGATGATGAAAAATTATTCAGAATGGCATACCGAAAGAGCTCCAACTGGTAAGAAGGTAAATTATGTCGAGGAAAATTCCTCTTTAAATGAGAAGGTTGATATGATTATATCTATGCTTGCTACCAATCAGCGCCCTATTGATGCTAATAATTTTCCTATTGCTTCATTAATTTCTCAAGAAAAGGATCAAGTTGATGTTAATTTCCTTAATAGAAATAATTTCAACAACAATGCTTATCGAAATAATATTGGTGGTAACAACTATAAACCTTATCCTCCTAATAATGGCAATTCTTATGTTAATTCTTATGGTAATTCTTAAAAATCTAATAGGAGTGTGCATGCTGATCTTGAAAATGTTTTAAAATATTTTATTACTACACAAAAAGCTTTCAATAAAACTGTTGAAGAGAAACTTGAAAAAACTAGATAGTCTTGTCTCTAAAGTGGAGAATCTTGCTCATGATGTTGAAATTTTAAAAATTAGTACCACTCCTATTCAAAACAAGCCCACTGAATCTTTAAATGCTATTTCTATCCAAATTAATTAGAATGAAAGGATGCTAGCTCGCTTGCAAGCTAGGTGGGCTAGAGAGAAAGAAAAAGCTAAAATGCTGAAATGAGTAGTAAAACTGTTAATGTTTATACTATCCAAACTACTAATGATGATCATCCTAGCCTCTTTAATGATGAAGAAGTTGATTTTGATAATTGCAATATTACTGAAGTCATAAAGTTTCTACAAATACTTGCCAAGTCGCCGGATGCTAGTAAGTTAAACATTGCTTTTACTAAAAACATTATCGATGCTCTTATCAAGGCTAGGGAAGAAAAGCTCCAACTTGAAACCTCTATTCCGAGAAAATTACAAGATAGTTTGGAGCCCTCTATGAATATGAAAATAAATGAATTGAATTGCAATGCTTTATGTGATCTTGGTGCAAGTGTTTCTGTTATGCCTAAAAGTTTCTATGATATGCTTAATTTAAAACCATTGGAAGAATGTCATTTGTATTTGCATCTTGCCGATTGTTGGGGTTATGCCGAACAGGTATCCTCATGTATGTGAAGCCAAGCCAGCATACCAGGGTGGCCCATAGTGGTGGTAAGCCAAAATCCGGCTTACCGGGCGGCCCAGTATGATGAAGCGCAGGAGGCCCATCCGGCTAAGGGAAGATTCCAGAAGGTGGCCAGCATTGCTGAAGACTTAGCCCACAAGGCAAGGCCCAAGCCGGATTAGATTAGAACTCCGTGACTTAGTCGGTAGGTTTCCTCCTGTAAGCCCTAGGCCGGACGCCTTTATAAGCCGGCCTACGGGACGCCTTAGGGCACGATTCAATACGATCCAACTTAGTGTTGCGATAAAAACGCGTCACACGAACACGTCCTCGTGTACTCGCGGCGCCGGGGGAGATACTCCGCAACTCACCCCGCGGGAGACCGAATCAAGGCGCGATACGCAAGACAATGATCCAGTGCTTTTCGAACCAGACACCCCAGCACCTCGGGAGGGACCCCGTCGGAGGTGGCCGGCGACGATTGGCTGAGTTAAGCTGGATTGGACCGCTCTCAACTCGATTGTCAATATTCGTCGAACTCTCGCGAAGAGAAACAAGGGTTTGAGGGTAAAAAAGTAGGGTTTGTATTGATTGTCGATTGTTTGCTTAGCTTTTTAATCGGCCGTCACCTCCTACATATATATAGCGAGGCGGCTGGACTTTTCGTACAAGCAATTGTACTTCTACACGGATTACAATTGATAGCGCAGGTCGGTTTCTAACTCTAAACTAGGTAAGACTCCCGGCCGGATTCGTATTAGATCAGTACTTCAGCGTCATCTTCCGGCTGCCGGCCTCTCTTGGAAAGCCACCTTCCGGGTTGAACCCGAACTCCTTTTGGTGCCACCGACTTCCGTTTTTGGGCTTTGCAAGCATCATCACCTCACGTCCGGTATCTCTGGTGCAGCTTGTGGAATCTTTAGGAAGCACAAATCTAACCTGCACCGGGTCTTGAAAAAGGGTTCTGGCTGACCGAGTTAACTCCCACCGGGTCTTCATCCCTGGTCCTCTCCGAGTCGTCCACTTTCTTCTGGGTAAGCATGAATCTGTGACCCGGTTTCTGATCAAACCGGGTTAACTCCTGTCGGGTTGACTCCTGCTGGGTTACCACCGAGTCGCCATCTCCTCCGAGTAAGCTTGCTCCGGAACTTGCCAAAAACGGGTGATAACACATGCCCCCCTGTTTTCTAGTACAACTTGCATACTAGAAAATATTCAGTGTAGAAGATTTGTTTAAGGGCGATGCTTAAGCTCATCGGCCATATGTGCGGTTTATGCGGTTTGCCATACACTCGGGTGGAATTTCTTTAAATACTTCCCATTGATAGCTCGGGGCAATATGTCGCCCTCCAACGTTTCCACCAGATATGAGTTGCCGGGTACAATTCTTACGACTCGGAACGGCCCTTCCCAGCTCGGTGACCATTTGCCGAATCTTCGGCTTTTTGAACTGATTGGCAATATGACTTTCCAGACCAAGTCGCCGACTTGAAAATTCTTGATCCGGACTCTCTTGTTGTAAGCTGTTGCTACCCGCAACTTCTCCTTCTCAATATCCTTCAGAGCCTTGATACGTTTGTCGGCTACCTCGTCGATGTTGTCCATCATCAAATTGTGATAATCCTCAGCCGACAAATCGTTTTGCTTAGCGAACCTCAAAGCAGCCAGATTTATTTCTATTGGTAAAACGGCTTCTTGTCCATAAACTAACTCGAAAGGAGCTACCTTGGTTGCACCATGCCTTGAGATCCGGTGAGCCCACAATGCCTCGGACAGTACCTCATGCCACCTCCTCGGGTAGTCATGTACTTTCTTCTTAATCAATTTGATCAGAATTTTGTTGCTTGAGTCGGCTTGTCCATTGGCTTGAGCGTAATATGGAGATGAACTGAGCATCTTCATTCCGAGTGATTCGGCAAACTGTTTCACCTCCTTGGCCATGAAGGAAGTACCTTGATCTGTAGTGAGAGTCTGCGAGATACCGAATCTATGAACAATATGCTCCGTGATAAATTGAATTACCTCTTTGTGGGTCATATTCCGGAGGGGTACTGCTTCAGACCACTTGGTGAAATAATCAGTAGCAACCAGCACGAACCGATGCCCTTTGGATGAAGCTGGGTTAATCATGCCAATGAAATCCAATGCCCATCCTCGAAAAGGCCACGGCTTTATTATCGGGTTAAGAAGTGAAGCCGGTACTAACTGAATATATCTGAATCTCTGGCACGCATCGCATCCCTTGTAGTATCGGAAGCAGTCATTGATCATCGTCGACCAATAGAATCCGGCTCGTCTGAGCATCCACTTCATCTTGTGAGCCGACTGATGTGTCCCGCATAATCCATCATGAACCTCTCCCATGGCAACCCGAGATTGATCTTCATTCAAGCATTTAAGAAGAAGACCATCAGCTGTTCGGCGATATAACTCGTCATCTATCAAAGTATATTTGAAAGCAAGCTGCCGAATAGCCCTTTCTGTTCTCTAACTCGGATTCTTCAGATAATCAACAATGGATATTCTCCAATCGGCTAACCGGGTTCCACTAGATTCTTTCGGAGCTGAATAAGATGACTTGGCTTTCCCTCCATCGTCCGGGTTCGATGACCCGTTTCTTCCTCCAGCTTCCGAGTTATTGACAACAACTAGCATCACCTTTTCTGCTGTGAAGAATATTCCTCTACTGACATGATAACCTAATGCCTGTTGTGCCAACTCGTTGGCGAGCCAGTTGTCCTTCCTGGAAACATGATATATAGAAAAATAATACAAAGTTGATATGATATCCAGGCACCTGTCGAGATATATGTTGAGTGAACCACTATTGCATTGGAAGATCTTGGCCACTTGTTGGACGATAAGTAGTGAATCGCCGTATGCCTCAACATGAGTTACCCCTGCATCCTTCAAAATTTGCAATCCGAATAGAAGAGCTTCGTATTCGGCTTCATTATTAGTGCACAAATAATCGAGACGACAAGAGGCTTCAAAGATAGTACCGTGGGGTGAAATATACACAATGTCGACTCCTTGTCCGCTACAACGTTAGATTTCTTAGCGCCTTCGGCCGCTTCTGGCCGAAGAAGAACTTTCTTTCCCTTGATATCTAGCACGTTCATTGGGAACGGCTGTGTGTCAATGGCCATGCCGGCAAAGCTTAATCGTCCGTCATTGAGGGCCGATTGAATCTGTCGACGAAAGACATTACAATCATTAGTAGCATGAGAGATAGAGTTTTGATACTTACAATAAGCTCGTCGCCTTAATTCATCAGGTGACGGGATAACATGATTGACTCGGATCACTTTGTCCTTTAAAAAGGCATCAAATATTTTATCACATTTGCCTACGTCAAAGCTACACTTTACCTCATCATCCTGGTTTTTGCGAACCGGCTTTAGATCATCACACATAAAGGGTTTGGCCTTACTCGGCCAAACAAACTCGGCTACGTAGACATCGGTTTCATCACCAGAGTCGGCATCATACTCGACAGCATTAAGCCGACCCCTGTTCATCCGATGCGAGTCTTTGGACTCGTTGACTCGGCTTTCATGAGCCAGAGCTCTCTCCTGAACCTGACCAACTAAAGAGAACTCATGTCCCTCTAGCTTCTCTCTCAGATACGTCCTTAACCCGTTAAAAACTAAGTCGTCCATATCTCTCTCAGTTATCACCAAACTATGTAAGATGGGACAACTTTAACTCGATTTCTCCGGCATAGAAGTGCTCATGAAACTTTATCACCAAACTATGTAAGATGGGACAATCCGGTTTTCCCTGTTCGGGCTCATCGGTTGTGTGTCCGATGCTTGGGCCTGGGTGGTGTTTTTCTTAGCCTTCTCACGTTCCAGCACAACATTGTAAACAGTATTTGTACCTTGTGAAACATGAAACTGGACCTCGTCTATTTGCTCAGGAGAAAATATACTGTTACTTACAGCGGGTATGTCGGTGTTGACGTTCAGCAGTGCATATGCCGGTTCCTTGATCGGCGTTGCTACACCTTGCCGATCCAACTTGAAGCTGGCCAAATACAACTCTTCGTCTTCCTGTTCCCGCTTGAGTCGCAGCGCCTCGAACTCCTCGCTTCTCTTCTTCTTCCACTCATCCAGACCTTGGCGTTGTGCCTCCGACAAATCCTTGAGAGTAGGCTTGATGATGTTGTTAGTGGTGATGCCGGATAGATCTGTAGCCTTAGTATCGGTCATTGCTGCCCGATTTAGGTTTAGAGATTTCCCCAGCGAAGTCGCCAAAAAAGTGTGTTGCGATAAAAACGCGTCACACGAACACGTCCTCGTGTACCCGCGGCGCCGGGGGAGATACTCCGCAACTCACCCCGCGGGAGACCGAATCAAGGCGCGATACGCAAGACAATGATCCAGTGCTTTTCGAACCAGACGCCCCAGCACCTCGGGAGGGACCCCGTCGGAGGTGGCCGGCGACGATTGGCTGAGTTAAGCCGGATTGGACCGCTCTCAACTCGATTGTCGATATTCGTCGAACTCTCGCGAAGTCGCCGAACAACGGAAGCAGAAACAAGGGTTTGAGGGTAAAAAAGTAGGGTTTGTATTGATTGTCGATTGTTTGCTTAGCTTTTTAATCGGCCGTCACCTCCTACATATATATAGCGAGGCGGCTGCACTTTCCGTACAAGCAATTGTACTTCTACAAGGATTACAATTCATAGTGCAGGTCGGTTTCTAACTCTAAACTTGGTAAGACTCCCGGCCGGATTCGTATTAGATCAGGACTTCAGCGTCATCTTCCGGCTTCCGGCCTCTCTTGGAAAGCCACCTTCCGGGTTGAACCCGAACTCCTTTTGGTGCCATCGACTTCCATTTTTGCGCTTTGCAAGCATCATCGCCTCCCGTCCGGCATCTCTGGTGCAGCTTCTGGAATCTTCAGGAAGCACAAATCTAACCTGCACCGGGTCTTGAAAAAGGGTTCTGGCTGACCGAGTTAACTCCCGCCGGGTCGTCATCCCTGGCCCTCTCCGAGTCGTCCACTTTCTTCCGGGTAAGCCTGAATCTATGACCCGGTTTCTGATCAAACTGGGTTAACTCCTGTCAGGTTGACTCCTGCTGGGTTACCACCGAGTCTCCATCTCCTCCGAGTAAGCTTGATTTGGAACCTGCCAAAAACGGGTGATAGCACTTAGACATAGCAATCTCAGCGAGAACTTCTGTCTCGGCGAGAACTATCACTGTAACCCGGCGATATTGCCTTATAGTGATTTATAGCAGCACGTAGGATCACGCCACCATCGTGTGATACGAAGCTGGGTAAACTTGAGCCTATCCCGTTGCCGGAATACCCCACGTCTCCAAAACCCCTCTCTCTACCTAGCTCGATGGCACCCCTGCCGAGGCTAGATTCTACAATACCACGACAGTTGGCGCCCACCGTGGGGCAAGAGATGTTCGGGGTTTCGTTCCTGCCGGGATCTACGGGCGGTGTCGGCGACACCATCGCGGTCGGCTTAGTCAGCTACTTCGACGAGACTGGAGCCGGCCATGTTCTAAACGACGGCTTTTGGACGCCGGCAAAGGAGGACCCCGCCGGCTGGTCCACGGTCTCCATCCGCGGCATCGACATCTTCGCCGGCTTCACCGCCAAGGCTCTGGACGATCTCGGTTTCACATCGAGCTTGCCCGCCACCCACCCTTACAACTTTGAAGACGGATCGGATCTGGACTCTGAGGAGATCGCCAAGCTGGATCTAGCCTTTGACGCTGATGATGAGGACTCCGAGGATGACGCAACCTCTAGTATGGCGGCGCCGGACTTCCACTTCGTCGGCATGTCTGGAGAAACCGGCTCAAACGAGTCGATGACTGAACCTGAGTCGATCCTCCCTGTTTTGTAGGTTGGGGCAGATTCAGAAGCTGGATCAGGGGACACTACTCATATGGAACAAGACCCCGAATCTGAAGGAGAATCCGATGATTTTAGCCGGAAGGTTGCGTTCTGCTTGGGACACCCTGTCGAGGTTTTTATGGGTGATGTCATCTCTGATCCTAGGGATGACCCCAATACCTCGAAAGCCGCCAATGGCGAAGAAAAGACTCCTGAAGTCGGACACAAAAAGGTGGACTTTGTGCCACCGCTGGCTCCAATGAAGGGAACCAGCAAATTGCCGGCTGACGGAGACAATGCTATTGTCGGCGAGTTGACGGAGAAGGAATTTGTGGACAAGATGGCAAAGTATGAGGAACTGCTAACACCACTCCCTCCTGATGCATTGCTGGAAGACATTGAGAGGCGTCGCGTTCTACTAATGGAACAAGCCAACAAGGTAACGGAGCGGGAACTCGACCTCACAAATACGGAAATAGATTCGTTCGCAAGCAAAGAGAAAAGGCAGCTGACGACGTTTTCCGTCCGCCTCGCGATAAGAACCTGCATAAGAAGCTGGATTTCCGCAGCAAGTGGGAAGATGAACATGCTAACTCGGTCTGGAGAAAGTACCACCATGTGCGGGACCTGGTGACCAAGATGTGCTACTTCAACACCCCAACCAAGAACATGGAAGCAGCTCAAGAGGTCATGTTCGACAAGTCATTGGACCGCGACGCCCGCCTTAGATATTCGGCTTATTTACTGGAGGTTGCACAGCAGCAGCAGAACGACTCACAGGTCAAGTCGGGGAGGCTATTTGACGACTCTCGTCTTTGCAACTCGACTGCCAAAAAGCCGAATGCTGCTGCACCAGTAGACCCAGACGATGATCCGGCCGGCTCAAGCAGCCACAACAAAGGCGATGAAAAGAGCCCGAAGGACAAGCAACCAAAGGGTGCGGAATCCCGGACATGCTAGTCTCGCCATCTTGAGGCTGGCAATAGCCGAGGAGGACATCGAAGCCAGGAGAGAAGGGAGGACTCTCGCAAGGAAAAGATGGCACCACCCCGTCAGGAGCGACGACGTGAGGGGGAGAATCCACCTCGAAGGGAGGATTGCAGAGATAATATGCCACCTCCACCGCCGCCTCCACCCTGCAAAGAGGGAGATAACCCCTCCAAGTACATACCCCCTCCACGATGGCAAAGGACTCCACGCCCTCCGCGCAACGCGAGTCGAACGAGCCAAAGCCGTCACAGGGGTGAATCAAGGCGAGGAAAATCAGTTGATAAGCCGCCTGCAACTAATGATGTTCGAAGCCTAATCAAGGAGAGGAAGTTGGCTAGAGACGCCAAATACCTCGGCCCCAAGTGTTTTGGCTGAACAATCAGAGAGCAAATCCTACCTCCAACTTTGTCGAACATAACAAAGATGGTGGAGAAGTACAGCGGTACGGCTAATCCTAAGACCTGGCTCTCAGATTACGTCAGTGCTTGCGACATATACCAAGGC
The DNA here is from genome assembly GCA_012064385.1 of Puccinellia tenuiflora. Lineage (NCBI taxonomy): Eukaryota > Viridiplantae > Streptophyta > Magnoliopsida > Poales > Poaceae > Puccinellia > Puccinellia tenuiflora. Next base: position 535,083 of record QRDG01001188.1, read on the forward strand.
AGCGCCGACTCCGCAGTGCGATTCTTGCCCTTTATATTAACCGGGACGGCACGCATGTGGATTGAAGGTTTGCCGGAAAGGACAGTTCATATCTGGAGTGACATGAAGCGTGTCTTTACTCAACACTTCCAGGGCACGTATAAACGCCCCCAAGTCGATTTTCGACTTACAGCGGTGTGTGCAGCAAAAGAACGAGTCCAGCCGTGAATTCGTTTCACGATGGACCGAAATCAAAAACACTTGCGAAGGCATATCAGAGACACAGGCAATCCATGCCTTCAAGCAATCCCTGAGGAAAGGGACGACTTTCCGCTTTATGATCTACAGCGACGAGTCGGAGACCTTGGGCGGCTTACTTGCTTGTGCAAACAAATATGCCGCAGCGGATGATGACAACAGGGAGGATGCCGAAAACCGCCGACGCGAGTCCGGAAAAACAAGATCGAAGACCAAGCCGGCCCTTCACACGAAGTTGCTGCCACCTTTGGTTAAGGCGTCGCAAGCAACGGAAGTGGCAGAACAAGAAGCCGGCAAGCAACCAATCATCCCGGCCGCCAACGGTGAAGTATGATGACATTAAGCACAACCCCTGTGTTCATCATCTCAGGCCGGATGGGACAAGCTCGCACACGCTCCAGCAATGTCACATTAATCGCGACATCGCCAAGGACCCCAAAGCCGGCAAATCGAGGAATAAACTTAAATCCAGGAAGGACGACAAAGAGAAGGAGGAGGCTGCCTCGGAATCTGATGGTGCAACCTCCAAATAAGGAAAAGGCAGCAAGTTCCCTAAGCATGTTGAGAGCCTCATCATCAACCTGGCAACATATTCGTCTCGCAAGGAAAAGGCGGCTTGGCGAGAACTTAATGCTACGGTGCCTGCGGTGCCACAGTATTTGGATTGGTCCGACACACCAATCACATGGGATCGCAGCGATCATCCGGACAGAGTTCTTGCGAAGCGCACCTACATTTTAGTCGTCAGCCCTATAGTCGACAAATACAAGTTGACAAAGGTGCTCATGGATGGAGGAAGCAGTATCAACATACTCTATGCTGCAACATTGAAGAGGATGCGTCTCTCTGAGTCACAACTCACCCACGGCACTGTGAAGTTTCATGGGATTGTGCCGGGACGACAAGCCTCTTCGATGGGACAAATAACCCTGAAGGTCACCTTTGGCGGTGCTGATAATTTTCGGACTGAGGATGTCTCCTTTGAGGTGGTACCACTTAAAAGTGCATATCATGCAATCTTTGGACGTCCGGCTTTCGCCAAATTTATGGCTCGGCCCTGCTACATATATAGCAAGCTGAAAATGCCGGGACCCAATGGGATCATCACAATCAAGGGAGACTTCAAGAAAGCAAAAGAATGTGAAGCCACCAATGCCGTCCATGCTGAAGAACAAATCTGCAAGGAAGAATTGGAGGATCTCAAGAAGACAAAGAGTCCTAATGAGATGCCGGCGACTGAAAAGCCGTCCTCTAAAGTCGACTCGAGCTTCAAACCGAAGGATGACACCAAGAAAATCAAGCTCTCAAAGGATGATCCGAAAAAGGAGGCCATCATCGGTGCCGGCCTCGACGACAAATATGAAGGCGAGCTCGTCAAGTTTCTCCGTGAGAACCGGGATATCTTTGCTTGGTCACCATCTGACATGCCAGGTGTCCCGAGGAAACTTGCCGAGCACTCCTTAAAGGTCAACAAGGACGCAAAGCCGGTCAAACAAGGCCTCCGATGGCTCGGAAATGAGAAGCGCAAGGCGGTTGGAAAGGAGATCCTAAGGCTCACTGCCGCCAAATTCATCCGCGAAGTTGTCCACACTTATTGGTTGGCAAATCCCGTGCTTGTCCCTAACAAAAACACCTCTGAGCTACGTATGTGCATTGATTTCACTGGCTTAAATAAAGCATGTCCTAAAGATCCGTTCGCTTTACCGCGTATCGATCAGGTCATTGATTAAACTGCTAGCTCTGAGATCCTATGTTTTCTGGACGCTTATTCGGGTTACCATCAGATAAAGATGAATGAGTCAGATCAAATCAAGACGTCCTTCACCACGCCATATGGCAATTACTGCTATGTCACAATGCCTTTCGGCTTAAAGAATGCCGGTGCTACTTACCAAAGGTGTATGCAGCGGTGTTTGGACAAGCAAATTGGCCGCAATGTTCACGTCTATGTCGATGACATCACGGTCATGTCGGAGAAGCGTGGCGACCTCATCGCCGATCTGTCGGAAACCTTTGCAAATCTAAGGGAGTACCAGATGAAGCTTAATCCGGCAAAATGCATCTTCGGAGTTCCCACAGGCAAGCTTCTGGGCTTCATTGTTTCTCAAAGAGGAATTGAAGTTAACCCAGAAAAGATAAAGGCGATTCAGAACATCAAGAGGCTGACTTGTCTGAAGGACATACAGCGGCTTACGGGTTCCGCCGCGGCTGTTAGCCGATTCATTAGCCGGCTTGGTGACAAAGCATTGCCTTTATACAGACTCATCAAAAAGTCGGACAATTTTGTTTGGACAGAGGAAGTAGAGGCAGCTTTGACACAGCTGAAGTATACATTGACACATGCTCCGATCTTGGCAGCTGCAAGGGAAAGAGAGCCGCTTCTGCTCTACGTGTCGGCCACCAATTTCGTGATAAGTGTCGTCATTGTAGTGGAGCGCCTGGAGGAAGGGAATCAATGGCCGGATCAGCGCCCTGTCTATTTCATTAGGGAGGTGTTCTCAGATTCGAAGCAGCGCTACCCCCACTACTAGAAGTTAGCCTACGGTGTATTCTTCGACGCCAGAAAACTAAGGCATTACTTCCATGATCACACAATCACGGTGGTCAGCAAAGTTCCATTGAGGGATATCATCAATAATGCCAATGCAACAGGCCGAGTCACCAATTGGGGCATTGAGTTAGCAGCTTTTGACATCCAGTACAAGACTAGGACCTGCATCAAATCTCAAGTTCTAGCCGACTTTGTTGCAGATTGGACAGAGGCAATAGAGAGCACTCCTTTGCCGGATTCTCAATACTGAATAATGCATTTTGACGGCTCAAAGATGAAGGAAGGCTCGTGGGCTGGAGTAGTGTTAAAGTCACCTAAGGGTGACAAGCTCAGCTATGTCCTCCGAATTCACTTCAACGCTACTAACAATGTAGCAGAGTACGAAGCTCTCCTCCATGGCCTTCATATGGCTAAGGAGTTGGGAGTGAAACATATCCTCTGCTATGGCGATTTGGATCTTGTTGCACAGCAGCTTGACGGATGTTGGGACACAAAAAGCCCCACAATGGTGGAATACAGGAGAACAGTCGACGAGTTCGGCCGATGTTTTGCCGGCTTAGAGGTCCGACATATCTCCAGAGACGACAATGAAGCTGCGGACGCTTTGGCCCGGATAGGCTCTAAGAAGAGGGAGGTGCCTCCAGATGTATTCCTCCATCACCTGCATAAGCCATCCATCAAAGACGGCGATGAAGATTATCCATTGTCGGCAGAATCAGTTCAAGTATGCCTGGTAACCCCAGATTTGACCACGCCATACATTGATTTCCTGATTAATAAAAAACTGCCTAACGACGATGAAGTGTTGAGTCGTCAAATTGAACGCCGAGCAAAGGCGTATACAATCATTGACGGACAAATTTACAAGAGGAGCACATCCGGCATCTTCCAAAGATGCGTCTCTCCAGAGGAAGGGCGGCAAATACTTGAGGAAATCCACTCCGGCGAATGTGGGCATCACGTGGCGGCAAAGGCGTTGGTCGCTAAGGCGTTTCGGCATGGTTTCTTCTGGCTGACGGCTAAGGAGGATGCTATCAACATCGTCAAAACTTGTGAAGGATGTCAGCGCTATGCAAAGCAGGTTCACTTGCCAGCTCAGGAGCTCCAGACGATCCCTATAACCTGGCCGTTCGCGGTCTGGGAGCTCGACATGGTGGGACCTTTCAAGACTGCAAGAGGAGGCTTAACGCATATGCTGGTAGTGGTCAACAAATTCACAAAGTGGGTGGAGGCAAAACCCATCCAGAAACTCAACGGAGCTACAGCTACAAAGTTCATCGTCGAGATAACAACTCGATTCGGCATACCGCATAGCATTATCACTGACAATGGCACAAACTTTGCTGTCGGTGACCTATCGAAGTTTTGCAGCCGATCAAAAATTTGGCTCGATGTGGCATTGGTGGCGCATCCGCAATCCAATGGACAGGTAGAGCGCACTAACGGCATAATTCTGCAGGGTATCAAGCCGAGGCTTAAACTCCTTTGCATCGAGCAGCTGGCGCGTGGGTAGATGAATTGCCAGCTGTCCTATGGATTATTCGTACTACCACAAACAGGTCAACCGACTTCACTCCCTTCTTCCTCGTTTACGGAGCCAAAGCGGTACTGCCAACCGACATGATCCACGATTCGCCTCGAGTCGCAGCCTACGTCGAGAAAGACGCAGAAGAAGCACGTCAAGACGGCTTAGATATCCTCGAAGAAGAAAGAGAGTTAGCTCTCCAATGATCCGCCATCTATCGGCAAGATCTCCGTCGCTATCAGAGCCGTAGAGTGCGGAATCGATCTTTTCGAGAAGGCGACTTAGTGCTTCGGCTTGTGCAAAGCCGGCAGCACAAGTTATCCCCTCCATGGGAAGGACCTTTTGTTATCAGTAAAGCACTGAAAAACGGGTCATACTATCTCCTCGACTTAAGGGATTCAAAGAAAGATCCCAGGAAGAAAGGTCGCAAGAGGAAAAGGCTTGTAGATGACGACTTAGATGAGACGAAACGTCCCTGGAATATCGCTCAGCTACGTCCCTTTTACACTTAGCAAATTCTATTGTAACCATGTCAATGTGATCTTGAAATAAAAATTGGCTTCTCTCATGTGAAATTCGAGAATCTGTACCATCTTTTATTTCCCAATGATCTTATTGTTATCATCTGTTTACCCGAAATTGCCTGTGTTGCTTGTTGGTAAACTGTCTTTCATGTTGAATCCGCCTTAAGGTGATGAAAAACAACGTTTTGCCAAATTAATGTTTGTCTGATAGCTTTTTGCGCCGGGTTGCTTCATAGCGTTTCGGCACCGAAAGACGGCACTTGTTCTGGGTCTAAACAGATTGGTCATTGTGTACCCTGTTACTCAGCAAGTTTGCTTCACAATAGGTTTGCCGGCGCTTAAAGGCTAAGGTGTCAAGGCCAGAATAAACTGAGGCATAAAAATTGCAAGTTTGCAAATAAAAAAGCTGATTACATACATCAAAAGACTTAGTTGTTTATAGACATATAAATTGTTTGGACGGCTTTAGATCGTGCAAATTACATTTTCAGGGATGGCCAGCTCAAGGAGCAAGTTCGACTCATGCAGATTTGTCCGCCTCTTCACCTTCGTCATCAGATTGAGTGGGAGTTGGCGGGGACGACACCTCCTTGAAGAATGTGGTAAGGGAAACCATGTTGGTGAACTTGCTGGCATAACCGGAGACGGAGTGGAAGATTTTCTTCCGGTCTTGGGTGTCCAGCGGAGAGCCGTCATCTTTCTCAAGGGGAAAGCTTGATGCAACACGCCAAGCCTCCGCCTCCGGGTAATGTGCTATCATTAGGCCCAAAGCCGTCTTGGCACCTCCACGAGCGCTGGATCGAAGCCGTTCTTCAAAAGACGACGTTGCATCGTCCAGTTCGGTTGCCAAGCCTCCAAGGTTCGTCAGTGGCTCGGGGTTGCCGGGAAAGAATTTCTTAGCAAGCTTCTTTCCTGAAGAAAGAATCTTCAGGAGAAGTTCCCCTACTTCCAAAATCCGGTCAAGCCGGTTTTCTGCTGTCAGCTCATGGGCATAACCCGCCGGAGCTGTAAAAGGCGAAGTTCAGTTATAAAATGGCTAAGACAAAAAGCAATGAATTTGGGTTTTTAAGTATAACTTACTCAAAAGCTGATTGTCGATTGCCAACGATTCATCAAGGCATTTGTCAAGCCGGTCCTGGACTTCACGAAGGGCATCTTTGTGATTATGCCTCTCCATCTCCAGGATTTGTTCGGCTTTTGCAAGGCCCTTCTTGGCCGTCTCTAGCTCCATCGACATTGATTGATTAAGCTTTTTCAACTCAATGTTTTCGTTGCGAAGCCGGTTGAGGATGCCTGTGCTCTCGGCGAACTCCTTGGCCTTGTTGATGGCGTCTGTGTTAGACAAAATGTCAGCAGTATAACAATAAGCCAGATACAAGAAGATAAAGGTTTTCGGCGTTCATACCTAGGTATGTGACGCGATCTGCCTCAAAGCCGGCGATGATGGCGTCCTTGTTCACCAGCTCGGGCTTTAGCCGGCGTATCTCCTGATTTCGCATACCCAAACAATTGATGGTTTCAGCGCCAATTTTTCGATGGATCTACGTAAGGAGTTGCTAAAAGCCTAAAGCTATATTGACAAAGGTGGCTACAAGGACGGCATTTCAGGGCTAGGGGGCTAAGCATATGCATACGCATTGACTCGGATCACCATGTCAGCTAGTGGTTATAACTTAACCCGGCATAGTGCTCGGGGGCTACTAGGAAGTTATTTACCTCAAAGCTCTCAGGAAAGTAGTTCTGCTGGTCTTCGAGAATCTCTATGACATCAAAGGTGTCATAGGCCTTGGTTTGATCCGGCTCGTCGTCCCGGACGATTGTTCCTTTTTTCCGGGGCAGCCGAGGGACACGTATGAACCGGCTCATGAATTCCGGCTTGATGTATTGCTCTTCGTCAAAGGCCTGCGCCTTAATCGGAGGAAAGGTCGGGGCATCACCAGCCGAAGCTTCAGCCCTTGGTGGGGAGGAAGGTTCTGTCGCCTTCCCCGTCTTCTCCGTCCATTGAGTGGGACGTGTAATCCCGGCTCTCCCGAGAGTAGGACCTGCCGCCGTGGCATGGGTGGAGATCTCCTCCACTGCTGTTGGCTTCAAAGCCGAAGGAGTTGGGGGAGGGACAGCGGGAGAGGTTTTCTTCCGCGTGGCACACACCTTTTTGTTTCAAAGGTGCGCCCTTCTTTATCCTGCAATAACAAGGAAGTAAGAATAGAAGACCCGGCAATACTACAATGCAATGAAGAGATGTTTTGGCCGACTTACTTCTTGCTGGGAATGTTGAGCCCAGCAAGAGCGTCGTCATCCTCGGATGACTTAACGACAATCATAGTAGACTGGCTTTTCCTCTTCCGGTTCTCTGCAGTAGCCGAAGAAAAGGATATGGGTTGCGTGGGCGCCTTGCTGGACGATGGCTTGCCAGCAGGACGAGCGGCGCAAACTCCGTGAATCTGACATATTGCATGTTATTCTGTTAAAGGCAATCTCGAATCCTTCAAAGAATGGAACTTTGGTTTGACAAAGTACCTTTGGGGGAGGGTTCGATGCCGTATACATTGGCAGCGATTCTTCATATTGCCAACCTTCGCCAGGCCGGGCTTTGATAAGCTTGTTGAAGCGATCCTCAAAGAGGTCTCACTCCAGGTCCTTTTCATTGATCCGCATGGGATCAGAGTGGCCCGTGTACTCGCATAAAAGCCGAGCATGATGTTGGAGGGGCTGGATCCGTCTCTTCATCCAGCAGATTGTTGTGTCCTCCCTAGTTAGGGGAGGAGTGCCGGAGGTCAAGTCTGTGATCCTGGCCTTGATGGCGGCAAGCTCCGCCGACATTCTTGATGTCGGCTTCTTCTTCCATGAGGGGAGTTCCGTTGCGGTCCTATCTTCAAAAGGAGCAAGTCCCTACAGCCTGTTTGGAGGCGCTACGTCCTTGCAGTAGAAGAAGGTGGACGCCCACCCCTTAGCCAAATCCACGATTGGCACCTGAGGGTACCAATCTATGTCCCGGCGGCAATTAAAGCTGATGGAGCCGGCAACTAGCAGTTCCTTCTGAACTGTCTGCCTCTTGACTCCAAAGCAGTACTGAAAGAAGTCTAACCTAGGAGCTAATCCTAAATAGCCTTCGAACAGCGCTACGAAGCCGGATATATAGAGGAGGCTATTGGGGGTGATGTTATGAAGCTAGAGACCATAATGGTCCAGTATCTCTATCAAGAAAGCCGAGGGCGGCAAAGAGAACCCTCTGACAACATGAGAAGAAAGAAGTAACCGTTCATCCTTGATTGGAGTTGGGGACGGGTGACCAAAGGCGGATCGCCAAGTCGGAGCCGACTCTGAAGATGGAAGAATGGCCCCATGAGCCATCATTCCCGTCAGCTCGACATCATCCACCACTGTGCAAGCCCAGTTGTGGGTCGGGTTGTTGGAGGCGCCTCCGTTGTCGCCGGCTTCCTCTTCCTCTTCTTCTTCAGTGGCCCGGGCCTCTTCGGCCATATCGGCGGCAGCTGCGGAAGTCGAAGCCACCGTAGACGCGGCTTCGGCTCCAGCTCTATCTAGAGCAACTTCGTCACGCCCAGAGATTGCGGCGGAGGGGGCTGCCGGAGCAGGGGAAGAAGCAGCGGGAGCGGCAGATGGCGCAGAGCCGGCGGCTGCGGCGGCGGAAACCGAGCCACCCATCGGCGGCGCCGAGTCGAGGGGCATAGCGTCCAGGATGGGAGAGCTAGGAGTGCTGGATGCCATGAGCGATGGAAGAACACGAGCTCGGGTGGAGATGAGATCTGGAGGAAGATGAGAGTGCTAGGGTTGCAAATGGTGCGGAGACCATGGCGAAGGCGAGGCGGCCCGCTTTTATAGCGGAAGTGCCGAGATTTGTGCAACGGTCCGGAGCCGAGTTTTTCGCCACGTGTCCCGGAATCAGGCCGTTGGAGGAGTTCCTTCCCTCCGACGCCTCGGTTCCGGCGCGGGAAAAACGGAAACTAGCCCCTACATTCAAAGATGCTGCTCCACTCACTCTGCCGGGTTTGACAAATCCATCAAATCGACGGACGCGTGTTTGCACGTACTCAAGTGTTTTTCCGGCATGGTAATCCGGCACGCAGAAGATCGACAAATAAGTTCGGCATGATTGCAGGTTTCTGGGAATGCTCCAAGACTGACGACGGATGAAGAGTTTCTCGGACAACACTTTGTCGGAAGAATGAAGCCAACCGTGCAAGTACTTGAAGCTTTCCAGGGGCTATGGTTGGGGTTATGCCGAACAGGTATCCTCACGTATGTGAAGCAAAGCCAGCATACCAGGGTGGCCCATAGTGGTGGTAAGCCGAAATCCGGCTTACCGGGCGGCCCAGTATGATGAAGCGCAGGAGGCCCATCCGGCTAAGGGAAGGTTCCAGAAGGTGGCCAGCATTGCTGAAGACTTAGCCCACAAGGAAAGGCCCAAGCCGGATTAGATTAGAACTCTGTGACTTAGTCGGTAGGTTTCCTCCTGTAAGCCCTAAGCCGGACGCCCTTATAAGCTGGCCTACGGGACGCCTTAGGGCACGATTCAATACGGTCCAGCTTAGACATAGGAATCTCGGCGAGAACTTCTGTCTCGGCGAGAACTATCACTGTAACCCGGCGATATTGACTTATTATGATTTATAGCAGCACGTAGGATAACGCCACCATCGTGTAATCCGAAGCTGGGTAAACTTGAGCCTGTCCCTTTGCCGGAATACCCCACGTCTCCAAAACCCCTCTCTCTACCTAGCTCGATGGCACCCCTGCCGAGGCTAGATTCTACAATACCACGACACCGATTCCTCTAAGAAGAAACCTTTGGGTAGAGTTAATGATGTTCTCATTGTTGTTAATAATAATTATATTCCCGTTTATTTTATTATTATGGGAATTGAATGCAATGCTTCTTGTCCTATTATTTTAGGGAGACAATTTTTGAGAACCGTAGGTGCTATTATTGATATGAAAGAGGGAAACATAAGATTTCAGTTTCCTCTTAGAAAAGGGATGGAACACTATCCTAGAAAGAGAATGAAGTTACCTTTTGAATCAATCATAAGGTCTAGCTATGCTCTTGATTTTGCTAAGGCCTCCGAAAAGACTTGATAATTGACATTGCGCCTAGCTAAAAGGCATTAAAGAAAAGCGCTTGTTGGGACACAACCCAATTTTTATTTTACTTTCTTGCATCATGGAGTTTTTGCTTCTGTAGAAAATTCATTGTATCGTTTTCTTTTAGTTTGTGTGCAAAGAATTAGCCTCTAGTGCATTGATAGTGTGAGTTGTTGTTTTGCTGTCCAAAAACAGATTATGAGCCCCTGTTGTAGGGAATCTCGAAATATCCCAGAACATAATCTTTTTCTGGAATTTTTTGAATGAATGAATGATACTTTTAAATACCTTTCATTAAATTTAAGTTTTCTTATTTGAGCTACGTAAGTTCCTCTAAAAAATTGATCTTTACAGACTGTCCAGTTTTGACTGATTCTGCCTTAATTTGTATTTGCCTATTTTATTAGCATCATTCGCGGTACTTTTTGCAAGGAGTGCCACCTTTGAGGCTTAGTAAACATTATCTAATGCTAAATCAAGTTTGTGCAATTTGTCTTTGTGGAACCCAAGTGAATTTTATTTTATTGGAACAAACCCTCTACTCAGTTTATGAAAAGTTTTGTGCGAATGGAGTTTTTAGGTTCCACGAGAGAGGATGATGAAAGAAATTGAAGGATGGACAAAATCACAAGTTTGGGTATACCCCCATGGCATCCCCCTGGACATTCCAAGAATACTCAAGCGCCTAAGCTTGGGGATGCCCAAGGCATCCCCTCTTCTTCATCGACAACCATCGGGTCGTCTCCTTTGAAACTATGTTTTTATCACTTTACATATTATGTGCTATTCTTGGAGCGTCGTTTTATTTTGCTTTCACTTTGTTTTAGTTTGTTTGCTGGTCATGTACTTTGTTGGATCCTAGCTATCTTGTGTGGGAGAGAGACACGGTCCGCTTTTTAATTGGAATACTCCTGCGCTTCGCTTATATTTTGTTGAGTATTGTTAGCTTTTGTTTTTCTTATCAGCTTTTGTGCTTCGCTTATATCTTTTTAAGAGCTGTTAGTTGTTGTTATTAGACTCTCTTGTGCTTCACTTATATTTTTTTAGAGAGTTGTTTATGGTTGCTTGCTTGATTTGTGGGAATGATAAAAATGCCGTGCATGTGGTAGTGGTATGATGAAAAACTTGCATAGTCTTATAGATCTTCATGTTTGAATGACTTGACACTTGCCAATTGTTTTGAGATGTTGAGTGAATTAATGTTTAAACTTACTGGTTATTTAAGTTAAGGCTCATTAGTGAAGACTACCGTTAAAGCTTGAATTTATAAAGTTTTTCATACGTGTAAGTTCGATAGTCAAGTATTTTCATCAAATGAAAGTTTGGTTAACAAGGAAGACAGTATAGAGTTTTGTGTTTATGCTTAATGTATGTTCTATAGTCATTCTTGTTCCGATTGCTGGTGCTCGTTTGCTTTGATATCCATTGCTAGCCAAAAACTCTGTACTGAGCGGGAATGTTGCTCGTCCATCCAAACTCCTTGAGCCAAATATCTTTCCAGCAGTGTCCACGATACCTACCTATACATGGTATTTCGTGCCATTCCAAGTAAATTTGTCATGTGCTACCTTTAAATATTCAAAATACTCCTTTTTGTTCCTCTGTTTGTAGCTCATGAGGAAGTAGTAGGGAAGTTTGTTATATCTTGTGTCAAGCAAGGTCATTTCCCCCCTTTCACCTGATGAGCATGGATTATGTGCTCATTTAAATTTGCCGAGAGCTGGCCAAGGATTCCCAGCCTGCAAAATATAAATTCAACCATCATTAATATCTCCTGCACACATTGTACGTGAGAAATCAGTCAAACATTGGCTAGTGATAAACAAAGGAGAAAGAGGAATGTTCACGTTCCTTTATGGGAGCCGCTCTCACAAGTCTAAAGCCTTGCTTGGTGATAAGGACTGGCAAAGTTGGGTGGTGCCCCAAGCGAAGGCGTGGAATGTAGCAAGTAGCAGTTTTCCCTCAGTGAAGAACCAAGCTTTAATCGAACCAGTAGGACTTTCAAATCAACAACGAGGTGAACGTCGACAGTCTCTAGCTCTTAACCGTGACGAACGTGGACCTGCACACACTCAGACAATTGCTTTGCCCCCAACGGCAGGAAGGTTGTCAATCTTCCCGGTCTGCTGAAAACAAAGCGGTTAAACGTATAGTGTAGTGAAATGATTTATGAAAATGGACCAGCGAGCAATTGATGATGGAAAGCAAGTAAACGAGATTGTAAACAATGTAAAAAGATGGACCGGGGGCCATGGGTTCACTAGCCGTGTCTCTCTAATAAATAAAATACTCATATGAAGGGTAAACAAATTACAGCTGGGCAATTGACAGAATTATGACACAAACTTAATCTAGCTATATCAGAATGTTCATGGTAATATTCATGTATGCATCACAACAAGGAACAAAGACCGCCTTCCAACTTCATCTTAGTCTAAAAAGTCCACCTAGTGATCGCTATCCAGCCTGTCACCCATCGATATTAAGTTGCGAGCAACAGACAATAGCATTAAGTAAAGTGTATGATGCAAGCAACATTTATAATCACGTAGACATAAACATCGCTGTTTTACCCTTAGTCGCAACAGCACACCCTCTTCCTTAGACGTTTCTGTCACTCGTGCCCGGGCACAAAAGGGGGCATGAACCAACTATCTAGCATAAATACTCCCTCTTGGAGACACACGCAATTACTTGGCCAAAGAAACTACACACATCGGAGAACATGCAAGAACATAAATTAACATATAAGAATCATGCACAATCTCATCATAACTTCATAATCCATCGGATCTCAACAAACACATCATATAGCGTTACAAATAGTCGATCTTGATCATGTGGGGCAGCTCACAAGACCATAAGCATGAAGCACAAGGGAGAGAGACAACCATATAGCTAATGCCATGGACCCGTAGTCCAAGGTGGAACTACTCACACTTCATCCCGGTGGAAGGCATGGCAATGTAGAGCCCTCCGGGATCGATCTCCCCTGCGGCAGCGTGCCGGGAGCAGCTTCAGAATCTCCCCGAACTAGGGTTCGAGGTGGCGGCGGCGTCGGGATGTGTTTCTAGAAAAATAATCGCCGCCCCTGACGTTTCAGGTAAAAAGGGATTTTATAGGCGTCGAGGGAGGCCGAGGCGTAGTCCAGGGGGCAGGGGCAGGTCCCACCCATGGCCCCACCTCAGGCCACGGCCAGGGGTCGCTCCTGGCCCCTGGGTGGCCCCTCCGGCTCCCCTTTGGTCCAGGTCTTTATCTCGTCAAATAAAAAATCTCCAAAAAGTTTCGTCCAATTCCGAGAATATTTCCAGAAGTAATTTTTTTGACATAGAAAACAGCAAAACCAAGGAAGTGGCACTGGGCATCTTGTCAATAGGTTAGTCTGACAAAAAGCCTAAAATTTATGTAATTAAGTAATGAAAACATGTAACAATGGCATATAAGTAGCATGGAACAATCGAAAATTATAGATATGTTCTCCTACTCGTCCTCGAGTAGGTAAGTGATAAACAAAAATAATTTTTGATGAGACATGCTACTAGCATAACCTTGATCAACAGTAATGTAAAGCTTATGATATAAATAAAGTGATCCAAAACAATTGTCTATATTTGATAATCACGCAAACAATGAGTAAACAACTTGCATCATTCAAGTAAAACCTTTCATGAATAATACTTTGGAGACATGAAAGTATAAAGATTAACCATAACATGTAAGTCTTCAAGGTAATATCTTTTTGTCAAAAGTGTTTGAAGTCAACACAATGGAAGATGCAAGTTTCAGCATTGCTTAAACTTTCAACATGCTTATCATATAGATAAAGTCAAAATAAAGAATCATGATTAAGCACAAAGATGCAATATAATCAACTGCACCCAGAGTCAGTGTTGCAAGCTTGTTTTGAGTAGATAGAAAGAAGAGGAAAACTGACTCAACATAAAGTAAAAGAAAGGCCCTTCGTGCTATAACTTTTTATTTTTATTAAACAGAAGTAAAATGATTTTGAGACATGCATGCTTTCGTCAACGAATCCACAACAGAGAAATCCGTTAGTCCCCCGTACCAAGCAAGGCTTTTAGGCTTGTGAGAGTGGCTCCCATAGAGGAACGAGTACATTCTTGTTTCTCCTTTGTTTATCACTAGCTAATGTTTGACCGATTACTCAGGTTCATTGTGTGAAGGAGATATTAATGATGTTGAATTTATATTTTGTGGGCTGGGAACCCTTGACAACTCTCGTCAAATTTAAGTGAGCACGTAATCCATCCTCACCAGGTGAAAGGGCAGAAATGACCTTGCTTGTACAGGATATAACACTACTTCCTCATGAGCTTAAAAACAGAGGCACAAATTAGAGTATTTTGAAGTTTTAAAGGTAGCACATGACAAAATTACTTGGAATGGCTCGAAATACCATGTATAGGTAGGTATGGTGGACACTGCTGGAAAGATATTTGGCTCAAGGAGTTTGGATGCACGAGCAGCATTCCCGCTTAGTACAGAGTTTTTGGCTAGCAAAGCAAACAAGCACTAGCACCCGGAACAAGAATGACTATATAACATACATTAAGCATAACCACAAAAACTCTACACAGTCTCCTTTGTTAACCAAACATTCATTTGATGAAACACTTGCCTATCGAACTTACAAGCATGACGAAACTTTATAAATTCAAGCTTTAATGGTAGTTCTTCACTTATGAGCCTTAACTTAAATAACCAGCAAGTTTAAGCATTAATTCACTTAACACCTCAAAACAATTGGCAAGTTTCAAGTTATTCAAACATAAAGATCTACACGACTATACAAGTTTTTTCATTACACCTATCGAGGTATCTTAGATGGGGGTGCCATACTACGACGGTGAAAGTAAGTGGTGGAGAAGGATGCAGGTAATTGCGGTGACGGGATTGGCGCAACTTTACCCAGCTTCAGATCTCACAACGGCGGCGAGATCCTACGTGCTGCTATAAATCACTATAAGGAAAAATAGTGCCGGTTACAATGAGATTGTTTGTGGCTGCCCTAAGGCGTCCTCTAGCCTAGCTTATATAGGCATCCGGGTGTAGTGGTTACAGGAGAGTCCTAACCGACTTAAGTATGAGTTCGTATCTCTTCCGCCTTTGGCCCTTTCTTCCTTGCCAAGGCAATGTCCTCTGGGCCGTCTTCTGGAATCTTCCTTAAGCCGGATGGGCCTCCTACACTTCAACTTACAGGGCCGCCCGACAAAGCCGGCTGGCTATGTCACCACATGGGCCACCCTGTCAGTCTGGTTTTAATCCTAATGATGAGGATACCTATTCGGCATATCCCCAACATTCGAAAACTTTAAGTTGACGGCGTCCGGCTTTAGGGGTTGTAACTTCGACCACGTCCGCCTTCTTCAATCATTCCGCCAAAACTTGAAGTCTTCCCAACATTCTAGCTCATATGTCGAATTTATTGCATAAGTCGGTTCCCCGGATGCCGTCCGAGAATCCGATTCAGTGAAACACTGACACGATATCTGCGTCACCAGTCTGAGCCTTGTTAGCTTGACCAAAAACTAAAACGCCAAGCAAACATTATGATTTCGTTTTTCCCGCACGAAGGAACCAAGGCGCCACGGAACGGATACGCGAATCTGCCGGATTGCAGTTGCCTGACGCGTGGCGGATTTTCCGGGATCCACCGTACATGGCAAGGATCTAGGCTCCCTTTTTAGGGCTTCCTCCGCCACTGCATCTTCCTCCTCCGGCCATTCGCATGATCTACTCCCTCCAAACCTCCACCGAGCTCTTCTCTTCCACCATCGGCAACCGAGTTCCCATGGCCTCACCGTCGTTCTCCTCCGCGCCCGACACCGCGCCCATCACCGGCGACCTCGCCACCGCCTCTCCGTCGGGCCCTTCGCCCTCTCCTGCACCGGCGGCAACGAGATCTGTGGCGGACGCAACTGCAATGGGTGCGGCCATGGCTCCCTCTTCGGCCGTTCCTTCAAGTCCAGATCTGAGCGTCCCAGCGGGCGCAACCAAACCAGTGGGTTCCGACAGCGAGTCTGAGGTCGTCGATGAAGAAATCGACACCGACGAGGAAACAAGCGGCGCTACTTTGGCCGGTCCACTGGGTCCGGCTTCCACCGCTCGGACTCGAGCTTCAGTGACGCTGGCTTCCGTGTGGGCCGCCACAACCGGGAAGAAAACCATGACTCCCGAGGAAGAGGCTGTCGCGGCTGCAGCAAAGGATGCTCCTTCCTTCAATCTAGTAAAGGAGGATCCCTTTGACGAAGATGACACCATTAAGGAGGCTTTCAAAAGCCAGTTTGTTTTGTTCCTTTGCCGCACCGGGAGACCCGAGAGCGACCGGGGATTGCCCGGCTTATTGAGCCGGAGGGCCGCGTCTACAGCATGCCGGAGATTGTTGACATCCTCGAAGAGACTCATAAGACTCACCATGAGCACTTCGAAGAGGGTGACGCTCTCCTCCGAGCACAAATGGAGGTAATTTACTTAACCATCCTGTAGCCCCCAAGGATTATGCCGGAATTAGAAATTAAATCCTGCTTAATGCTTGAACATTTATTAGATAAAAAAACTGAGCATCCTAGCCGCCAAGTATTATGCTAGAATTATGACTTAAATCTTGCATGATAATTTAGAGAGCATATCTAAGGATATTTAGGTTATTAGCCCCCAAGAATCAAACCATCTTTTTTGTCAAAAAATAAAGCCGATTGTTGAATTCTCCCGGGAAACTATGCCAACCAACTTATTCTTTAGGCTGAAAAATTGTAGCGGGTGCACGGCATGACGACCGATACCATGGCGTCCCTTGCTGAGAAGAAAAAAGAGATCCACCGGCTTCGGGCGGAACTTTACAACAAGAATGCCGTCATCGCCGCCCTTGAGACCGATCGCCAAACCAACCAAGGTAAGGGTTTTTTAGGTGTTCTGTCGGCTAAGTTGTGTGCCGACAAAAATGTTGACTACCGACTTTTTGCTTTAGCTATGATCGACAAGGCGAATGAGATTCTTGGAGATGCTGACAGCGTCACCCGGCTCCGTGAGGAAAATTTGGCTGTCTTTGAAGAAAGCCAATGGGTTTCCAAGGAGCTGGACCAAGTGAAGCTTGAGCTCAGGAAAGCCAAAGAAGACTCACCTCCCTTGCCAACAAGAATGCTAGTGCCGTGCAGGATCTGAAGGATCAACTTAGCCGGCGACATGATGAATCCACTGCTGTGGACGACAAGTTGCTAGGTAAGCCTTTTTCGAACTTGCGTTCCTCAGTAGTTCACTTGCTTACTCTCATTGTCACCAGACTGCTTGTTTCCGACTTTAACTTTTTTCATTGCAGCGCCGTCCGGCTTCGGGGAAGATTTGGGGGATAAATCCCGGCTTAACCGCATCTTGGAACTTGGCGAGCTGGTGCCAAAGCTGCTAATGTCACGGGAAGCTTTTGCAAAGAAGTTTTTCCCTACAGATACGCCCAGCTGCTCCAATCTGACGGATCTAGCCAGCATCCTTGGTCGAGCCGTGGACAACTTTGACAAAAGGCTATGCTCCAGTGCCAGAGGCGGTGCTAAAACGGCGATGGGTCATATGATGGCCCACTATCCTGATGCAGAGCCTTGGTGGGTGGTGTCCGGCTTCCCAGAGGTCAAAGAAGACGGCTCCCTCCTTACATCGTAGGACGAGAAGACCATTATGAGTGTTGTTGTCGGCTATGCCTGCAAAGTGGCTAATATGGTGTCTTTCACGACCCTTTTTAAGGATGTTCCAGCTCCCGCCAGACCCCAAGAAGAATCTGATGATGAGCCAGAGCCTGCTGATGGCAATGCCTGAGTCCATGTCTGCAAAAAACATTGTCTTATACATTAAGCTGCCTCAAACTATTTAAGTCTGTAAAATATTTAACTTTTAGGTTGAGACGGTGCTTTTGTAGAAAATACTACGCATTTTGTATTAAAGTTGTGTCCGATCGATGTTTATCTGGCTTTTATGCTTTAGCCCATTCGGAAGCAAGCAAACCATTAGCGCGGAAACTTTATGCCGGGCACAGGGTGAAAGCACCAAACTTGTTAAAAACCCGGAACATTAAGCCGGCTCCTGGTATCAAAACTTCTACTAAGGCAACCCGACATAAAGGCGATCAAATAAATTCATCTTAACAAAAAACAGGTTTTTAGCCGCATTAAGGCGGTAAGCTATGTCTGCCGTCGCAACAAGGCGGAAGCTTTTAACCAACTAGCAAGAGATGCAATTTCGGGTTAACTTTAAATAGTAGGATCATCGGGAAATAAAAAGACTGTAAATACGCGAAAAACATGAGCGAACCATACTTTATTTCATGATCATAATATGATGTTTACAAGAGAATTTGCTAAGTAAAAAAGGGACGTAGCTGCGCGATATTCCAGGGACGTTTTGTCTCTTCTAAGTCATCGTCTACGTGCCTTTTCCTCGTGCCACTTTTCTTGGTGGGATCTTTCTTCAAATCCCTTAGATCTAGGAGGTAGTATGATCCATTGTTCAGGACTTTGCTAATAACAAACGGACCCTCAAAAAGCCGGAGAACAAAGTCACCCCCTCAAAAAGACCGGTGCTTCACCGTGCGGCTATGGTAGCGATGCAAGTCCTGCTGGTATTCGGCAGAACGGAAAAGTGTAAGCTCTCGCTCTACTTCGAGGATATTTAAGCCGTCTTGACGGGCTTTTTCTATGTCTCCTTCGACGTAGGTTGCAACACGTGGTGAGTCGTGGATCGTGTCGGAAGGCAGTATAGCCTCTGCACCATAGACCAAGAAAAAAGGCGTGAGTCCGGTAGATCTGTTCTCCGTAGAACGGATGCTCCATAAGACGGCCGACAACTCTTAAACCCATGCGTATGCTGCCCGCCGAAGGGGTACCTCAAGATGGGGCTTGATGCCTTGAAAAATCATGCCATTGGTGCGCTCGACCTGTCCATTGGACTAAGGGTGAGCTACAGAAGTCACATCAAGCCGGATCCCTACTCTGCCACAATATTTGGCCAGTTCACTGATGGGAAAGTTAGTGCCATTGTCGGTGATGATACTGTGAGGGATGCCAAACTGTGTTGTTATCTCAATGATGAATTTTGTGGCTGTTTTGCCATCAAGATTTTGGATGGGTTTTGCTTCTACCCACTTTGTAAACTTATCTACTGCTACCAGGAGATGTGTAAGCCCACCTCTAGCTGTGCGAAAAGGTCCAACCATATCAAGCCCCCAGACTGCAAAGGGCCAGGTGATTGGGATGGTTCTTGTGCCACGTGATGGCCACATTCCCTGGAGTGAATCTCCTCGAGAATTTGTCAGCCTTCTTTAGGTGAAATACATCGCTGAAAGATGCCGGATGTACTCTGCTTGTAGAGCTGATCATCGATGATGGTG
This sequence comes from Puccinellia tenuiflora, assembly GCA_012064385.1. Taxonomy (NCBI): domain Eukaryota; kingdom Viridiplantae; phylum Streptophyta; class Magnoliopsida; order Poales; family Poaceae; genus Puccinellia; species Puccinellia tenuiflora. The sequence continues at coordinate 554,411 of QRDG01001188.1, forward strand.
TAGGATTTGGACCGGCGCTCAATTTGCCTGCTTAGTACTTCGTCGTCTTTCGGGAGCTCCTTCCTGAAGAGGAAGTTTAAGTATGGTGTTGTCCAATCTGGCTTTACCAGGAAGACTGCTACAGATTCTGCCACCAAAGGGAAGTCTTCATCGCCGCCTTGAACTGACGGTCGGTGAAGATGCCGGAAGAATACGTCGGATGGAACCAGAAAAACGGCTGCTACTTGCTCCTCCACTTTTTGTTCTTCATCATCATGTTTGATGGATGGCTTGTGCAGGTGCTTAAGAGACACATCTGGTGCTATTGGGCTTTGCTGTGAGCCGAGCCTAGCTAAGGCATCTGCCGCTTCATTGTCGTCGCGCTTGATATGGCGAACCTCCAAGCCGGCGAAGCATCTCCTGAAGTCATCGACTGTGCGCCTGTATTCCACTATTACTGGGCTCTTTGTATCCTTGGTTCCGTCCAGCTGTTGCACAACTAAGTCTGAATCGCCGAAACATAGTAGCCTTTTGACTCCGATCTCCTTTGCCATGTGAAGGTCATGTAGGAGGGCTTCATATTCAGCCACATTGTTGGATGCATTGAAGTGAATTTGCAAGACGTAGCTTATCTTCTGATACGTGTCAAACGTATCTATAATTTTTGATTGATCAATGCTAGTTTTTCGATGTTGTTACATGTTTCTATTATCATATTACATCATTTTTATGCATTTTGTCGGACTAACCTATTGACAAGATGCCTAGTGCCAGTTTCCTGTTTTTGCTGTTTTTGTATTTCAGAAAATTTACTTCTGTAAATATTCTCGGAATGGGACGAAAATTTACGGGGAATTTTTATTCGACGGGAGGCACCTGGAGACCAAAGGGCGACCTGGGGGGCTACCCACAGGACAGGGGCGGCCCCCTGCCGCGGCCCTAGGGCAGCCCGCAGGTGGGACCCGCCCTGCCCTGTGGGCACCCCCTCCGACGCCTATAAAATGACATTAACCCTAAAAACGTCGAGGCGGCCATTATTTTCTAGAGAAGTCACCCCGACGCGCCGTCACCGTAAACCCTAGTTCGGGGGTGATTCTGAAGCTGATCCCCGCACCCTGTCTATCCCGGAGGGCTCGTCATCGCCATGCCTTCCTCCGGGATGATTTGTGAATAGTCCCACCTTGGACCATGGGTCCATGGCAGTAGCTAGATGGTAGTCTCTCTCTCCTGTGCTTCATGTCTTATGATCTTGTGAGCTGCGTAACATGATCAAGATCGACTATTGTAATGCTATGTGATGTGTTTGCTGGGATCCGATGGATTATGAAGTTATGATCACATTGTGCATGATTCTTATATGTTGATTTATGTTCTTGCATGCTCTCCGATGTGCGTAGTTACTTTGGCCAAGTGATTGTGTGTATCTCCAAGAGGGAGTATTTATGCTAGATAGTGGGTTCATGCCCCCTTTTGTTCCTGGGCACGAGTGACAGAAACATCTAAGGGTGAGGGTGTGCTGTTGGTACTAAGGGTAAAACAACGGTTTCAATGTCTCATTTGATATTAGTATTGCTTAATTCATGCGCTTTACTTAATGCAATTGTCTGTTGCTTGCGACTTAATACCGTTGGGTGACAGGCTGGATAGCGATCCCACGGTGGACTTTTTAGACAAAGATGCTGTTGGACTCAACGGTCTTTTTTCATTGTCGTGATGCCTACATGAATATTATCATGTTCTCTTTGTCATAGGTAGATTAAGTTTGTGTTATAATCTTGTCAATTGCCCAGCTGTAATTTGTTTACCCATCATATGAGTGTTTTATTTACTTGAGAGACTCCACTAGTGAACCCATGGCCCCCGGTCCATCTTTTTACATTAATGGCAACCTTTATTCATCACTTTTCATCATCATTACTCCACTGGTCCATTTTCATATTTTCATCTATTTCACTATACAATTAACCGCTTTGTTTTCTGCGAGACCGGAAAGATTGACAACCTTTCCGCCGTTGAGGGCAAAGTATTTTGGTTGAGTGTGTGCAAGTCCACGTCTGTTGAAAATTAAACGCCAAAGATCTTCAACATTCACTTTATTGTTGATTTCAAAGTCCTACTGGTTCGATAAACCTCGGTTCGTTAACGAGAGAAAACTGCTACTTGCTACATCCATGCCTTCGCTTGGGGCACCACCCAACGCATCATTCACCGATTAGCAAGCTCTTTTCTGGCGCCGTTGCCGGGGAGCTATAGCAATACATAGAAGTTCACTTGGATGGTACAACCGACGCCACTCTTCCCATCAACACGCGATCAAGCTCTTTTCTGGCGCCATTGCCAGGGACTTTGGAGCTACAGCAAGGGGAGTCTCATACTCTCAATCACTTACTTTGTTTTTGTCTTGCTTGCTTTATTTCTCGTTTAGCTTATTTTTCTTGTTGCAAAATTTTAAAACCCCAAAAAATTAGTGTAGTCTTTATTCCTATTCTGTTATTTTATCTTATCACTATGTCTTCCACTGAAAACACCAAGTTGTGTGACTTTACTAGCACTAATAACAAAGATTTCATATGCTCTCCAATTGCTCCACCCGCTACTAAAGCGGAATCTTATGAAATTAAGCCTGCCTTGCTAAATCTTGTTATGAAAGAGCAATTTTCTGGTGCTAGTACTGATGATGCCACCTCTCATTTAAATAACTTTGTTGAGTTATGTGATATGCAAAAGTATAAAGAGGTAGAAAGTGACATCATAAAACTGAAGTTTTTCCCTTTCTCTTTGAGAGGGAGAGCAAAAGAATGGTTATTGTCTTTGCCTAGAAATAGCATTGATTCTTGGACTAAATGCTCTTTCATTGGAAAATATTATCCACCACCTGCTAAAATCATACAATTGAGGAGTAACATTATGAACTTTAGACAATTTGATAATGAACATGTTGCTCAAGCTTGGGAGAGAATGAAATTTATGGTTAAAAATTGTCCCACGAATGGATTAACTATGTGGATGGTTATCCGAGCTTGGGAAGATTTTTTCTTCAAGGAACCTCTTGGACTCGGCCACTGGAGGCACCTTCATGTCCACAACATTAGGTGCAGCAACTAAACTCTTGGATGAGACGATGAAAAATTATTCACAATGGCATACCGAAAGAGCTCCAAGTGGTAAGAAGGTAAATTCTGTCGAGGAAATTTCATCTTTGAGTGATAAGGTTGATATGATTATGTCTATGCTTGCTACCAATCAGTCCCCTATTGATCCTAATAATGTCCCACTTGCTTCATTAATTGCCCAAGAAAAGGATCAAGTTGATGTTAATTTTCTTAATAGAAATAACTTCAACAATAATGCTTATCGAAATAATTTTGGTAGTAACAACTATAAGCCTTATCCTCTCAATAATGACAACTCATATGGTAATTCCTATGGTAATTCTTATAATCCTAATAAGAATGTGTCCTCTGATCTTGAAAATGTTTTAAACGAATTTAGCACTTCGCAAAAAGCATTCAACAAAACTGTTGAAGAGAAACGTGAAAAACTTGATAGACTTGTCTCTAAAGTGGAAGATCTTGCTCATGATGTTGAAATTTTAAAAATTAGAACCACTCCTCTTCAAGACAAGCCTACTGAATCTTTAAATGCTATTTCTATTCAAATTAATGAGAATGAAAGGATGATGGCTCGCTTGAAAGCTAGGTGGGCTAGGGAGAAAGAAGAAAGCTAGAATTGCTGAAATGAATAGGAAAATTGTTAAAGTTTATACTATCCAAACTACTAATGAGGAACCTCCTAGCCTATTTAAATATGGTGAAATTGATTTTGATAATTGCAATCTTACTGAAGTCATAAAGTTCCTACAAAAACTTGCTAAGTCACCGGATGCTAGTAAATTAAATATTGCCTTCACCAAACATATTACCGATGCTCTTATCAAGGCTAGGGAAGAAAAGCTTAAGCTAGAAACTTCTATTCCTAGAAAATTAGAAGATGGATGGGAACCCACTATTAATATGAAAATAAATGATTTTGATTGTAATACTTTGTGTGATCTTGGTGCTAGTATCTCTGTTATGCCTAAAAGTTTCTATGAAATGCTTAATTTAAATCCTTTGGAAGAATGCTATTTAAATGTTCATCTTGCTGATTCTTCTAAAAAGAAACCTTTGGGTAGAGTTGATGATGTCCTTATTGTTGTTAATGATAATTATGTTCTAGTTGATTTTATTGTTATGTACATTGACTGTAATGCTTCTTGTCCTATTATTTTGGGGAGACCATTTTTGAGAACCGTTGGTGCTATTATCGATATGAAAGAGGGAAATACAAGATTTCAATTCCCCCTTAAAAGAGTGATGGAACACTTCCCTAAAAAGAGAAAGAAGCTTCCTTTTGAATCAATCATAAGGTCAAGCTATGCTCTTGATGTTGCAAAGGCCTCCGAAAAAACTTGATATTTGGCATTGCACCTAGCTAAAAGGCGTTAAAGAAAAGCGCTTGTTGGGAGGCAACCCATCTTTTACTTTCAGTTTGTTTTTGTTTTTCTTGATTCATGAAGTTATTGCCTCTGTAGCAACTTCATTGTATCTTTTTCTTTTGGTTTTTTGTGACAAGGTTAGCCTCTAATGCATTGAAAGTGCGAGGTATTATTTTGCTGTCCAGAAACAGATTTCTGTCCTTCACTGTTCGAAATTCTAGAAAATCTATGAATTTTATCTTTTTCTGATATTGTTAGACAGCAAGCCTGATACTTTTATCTATCTTTCGTTACTTTGGAGTGTTATGATTTGAGCTACAGAAGTGTCTCTAAAAATTCAATCTTTGCAGACTGTTCAGTTTTTGATAGATTCTGCTTTAATTTTGTATTCGTTCTCTTTACTATCGTCAAATGTGATACTCTTGGGGAGGAGTGCCACATTGAGGCTTAGTGAACGGTAGCTAATGCCAAATAAAGTTGTTTGCAATTTATCTTGAGTTGAACACTCGTGCATTTTAATTTATGAGCACTAACCCTCTAATCAGTTTATGAGAAGTTTTGTGTGAAGGGAGTTTTTAAGTTTCAAAGGAGAGGATAATGAAGAAATGGAAGATGGATCATAGATCAAGATTGGGGATGCCCCCATAGCACCCCCTCTGAATATCAAGAACCATCAAGCATCTAAGCTTGGGGATGCCCAAGGCATCCCCTCCTCTTCATCGACTATCATAAGGTCGTCTTTGTTGAACTACGTTTTTATCACTTTACATATTATGTGCTATGCTTGGAGTGTATTTTTGCTTTCAGTTTTGTTTTGTTTGTTTGCTGGTCATATCCTGGTTGGATCCTAGCTTTATTTGTGTGGGAGAGAGGCACGCTCCGCTTTTTCATTTGAATACTCGTTTGCTTCGCTTATATCTTGTTGAGTATTCTTAGCTACTGTTTGTTTGCTAGTAAGCTCTCTCTTTTAGCTTTTATCTAGTTTACAGCTGCTAGTTGTTGATGTTAAACTCTCTTGTTCTTCACTTATAGTTGTTGGAGAGTTGTTATTGATAAATTGCTTGAATTGTCAAAGTGACAAAATGCTATTCATGTGATATTGGAATGAAAAGACAGCCTGCATAGTCTTGTAGATCATTGTGTGGATACTTGATACTTCTTGTTTGTTTTGAGATATTAAGATGAATGCTTAAACTTGCTGGTTATTTGAGTGGAATTGATTAGTAAAGAAATACGGTTAAAAGCTTGAAACTGTGTGGTGTTTCGTAGTTGCTAATTCATAAAGCTAATCTTTCCACCAAAAGAATTGCTTGGTCAACAAGGGAGACGGTGTGGAGCTTTTATGGTTATGATTGACTAATGTCTTATGTTACTCTGTTACTGGTTAATGCTAGATGTTTGCTTCGAAAACCCCTTTTGCTAAGCCCAAAAATTCATACTGAGTGTAGAGTTCACTCGTGCATCCAAATCCCAAAGCCAAACTATCTTGCCAGGTGAGTCCACCATATCTACCTATACATAGTATTTCTTGCCATTCCAAGTACATTTGTCATGTGCTATCTTTAAAATATTCAAAATACTCCTTTTTGTGCCTCTGTTTTTAAGCTCATGAGGGAGCAGTAGAGAACTAGATATAACTTGTGACAAGCAAGGGCATCTCCCTCCTTTCACCCGATGTCGATGGTTTACGTCTTCACTTGAATCAACCCGAGAGCAGGTTAAGCAAAATATAAATATAACTCACCATTCTCCTCCGCGCAATCAAAATCTGAGAAATCAGCTCAAAACATTGCACAGTGGTGAAACCGAGGAGAAAGAGGAATGTACTTGTTCCTCTAAAAACCAGCTGCTCTCACAAGTCTAAAAGCCTTGCTTGTTATGGGGGACTAGATAGCTTCTCTGTTGTGAAATCATTGATGAAAGCATGCATCTCTCAAAATTGCTTTACTTCTGTTTTCTAAAAATAAAAAGCTCTAGCACATGACTAATCCCTGCTACTCTGTTGTGAAATCGTTGAAGAAAGCATGCATCTCTCAAAATTGTTTTACTTATGTTTTCTAAAAATAAAAAGCTCTAGCACATGACTAATCCCTGCTTCCCTCTGCGAAGGGCCTTTCTTTTACTTTTAATGTTGAGTCAGTTTTCCTTTTCCTTCTATCTCCACCAAAGCAAACATCTAGCATCGACCTTGGGTATCATTGATCATATTGCATCGTCAGATTAAACATGAATCTTTATATTGACTTTACCGTTGGAAGTTGAAGCTTTTTGCTAATACTTACATCTTCTTTGTTTTGATTCTCAAACACTTTTGTCATGGAACTATTACCTTTGAGAATTAATCAAGTATGTGGATCACATTGCTTTCATGTCCTTAACGTACTATTTATGAAAGGTTTTGCTTGAATGATTCAACTTGGTTATTCATTGCGTTCTTGCTATCAACTATAGACAATTGTTTTATATCACTTCATTCACATCCTATGCTTTACATTACTATCTTGATCATGATTGTGTTGGTTGGATGTCTCATCAAAAATTATTTCGTTATCACTTACCTACTCGAGGACGTGTAGGAGTTAAGCTTGGGGATGCTGATTCGTGTCAAACGTATCTATAATTTTTGATTGATCCATGCTAGTTTTGTGATATTGTCACATGTTTCTATTATCATATTACATCATTTTTATGCATTTTGTCAGACTAACCTATTGACAAGATGCCTAGTGCCAGTTTCCTGTTTTTGTTGTTTTTGTATTTCAGAAAATTTACTTCTGTATATATTCTCGGAATTGGGCGAAAATTTACTGGCAATTTTTATTCGACGGAAGGCACCTGGAGACCAAAGGGCGACCTGGGGGGCTACCCATAGGACAGGGGCGGCCCCCTGCCGCGGCCCTAGGGCAGCGCGCGGGTGGGACCTGCCCTGCCCTGTGGGCACCCCCTCCGACGCATATAAAATCACATTAACCCTAAAAACGTCGAGGCGGCCATTATTTTCCAGAGAAGTCACACCGACGCACCGTCACCGTAAACCCTAGTTCGGTGGTGATTCTGAAGCTGATCCCGGCACCCTGCCGGAGAGGAGATCGATCCCGGAGGTCTCTTCATCGCCATGCCTTCCTCCGGGATGATTTGTGAGTACTCCCACCTTGGACCATGGGTCCATGACAGTAGCTAGATGGTAGTCTCTCTCTCTTGTGCTTCATGTCATATGATCTTGTAAGCTGCCTAACATGATCAAGATCGACTATTATAATGCTATGTGATGTGTTTGCTGGGATCCGATGGATTATGAAGTTATGATCAGATTGTGCATGATTCTTATATGTTGATTTATGTTCTTGCATGCTCTCCGATGTGCGTAGTTACTTTGGCCAAGTGATTGTGTGTATCTCCAAGAGAGGGTATTTATGCTAGATAGTGGGTTCATGCCCCCTTTTGTTCCTGGGCACGAGTGACAGAAACGTTTAAGCGCGAGGGTGTGTTGTTGCTACGAAGGGTAAAACAGCGGTGTTAATGTCTCTTTTGATATTAGTATTGCTTACTTCATGCACTTTACTTAATGCAATTGTCTGTTGCTTGCAACTTAATACCGTTGGGTGACAGGCTGGATAGCGATCCCACGGTGGACTTTTTAGACAAAGACGCAGTTAGACTCAACGGTCTTTGTTCCTTGTCGTGATGCCTCCATAAATATTATCATGTCCTTTTTGTCATCGCTAAATTGGGTTTGTGTCATGATCTTGTCAATCGCCTAGCTGTAATTTGTTCACCCATCACATGCATATTTTATTTACTTGAGAGACTCCACTAGTGAACCCATGGCCCCCGGTCCATCTTTTTACATTGTTTTCAACCTCATTTACTTGCTTTTAATCATCATTACTCCTGTGGTCACTTTTCATATTTTATCTATTTCATCATACAATTAACCGCTTTGTGTTCTGCAAGACCGGAGAGATTGACAACCTCTCCGCCGCTGGGGACAAAGTATTTGGTTGAGTGTGTGCAGGTCCACGTCTGTTGAAGGTATCCCTAAGCGCCAGAGATCTTCAACATTCACCTCATTTTTGATTTCAAAGTCCTACTGGTTCGATAAACCTCGGTTCTTAATTGAGGGAAAACTGCTACTAGCTACAATTCCGCCTTCGCTTGGGGCACCAGCCAACTTATCAATATCCACCATCAAGAAGTTTTCTGGAGCCGTTGCCGGGGACTTTGGAGCTACAGCAAGGGAGTCTCGTACTCTCAATCTCTTTACTTTGTTTTTGTCTTGCTTGCTTTATATCTCATTTAGTTTATTTTCCTGTTTCAAAATTTTAAAACCCAAAAAAATTAGTGTAGTCTTTATTCCTGTCTTATTATTTTATCTTATCGTTATGTCTTCTACTGAAAACACCAAGTTATGTGACTTTACTAGCACTAATAACAATGATTTCATATGCTCTCCAATTGCTCCACCCGCTACTAAAGCGGAATTTTATGAAATTAAGCCTGCCTTGCTAAATCTTGTTATGAAAGAGCAATTTTCTTGTGCTAGTACTGATGATGCCGCCTCTCATTTAAATAACTTTGTTGAGTTATGTGATATGCAAAATTATAAAGAGGTAGAAAGTGACATCATAAAACTGAAACTTTTCCCTTTCTCTTTGAGAGGGAGAGCAAAAGAATGGTTATTGTCTTTGCCTAAAAATAGCATTGATTCTTGGATTAAATGCAAAGATGCTTTTATTGGAAAATATTATCCACCTGCTAAAATCATAAAACTAAGGAGTAACATTATGAACTTTAGACAATTTGATAATGAACATGTTGCTCAAGCTTGGGAGAGAATGAAATCTATGGTTAAGAATTGTCCCACGCATGGATTAACTATGTGGATGGTTATCCAAACTTTTTATGCAGGTTTGAATTTTTCTTCAAGGAACCTTTTGGACTCGGTCGCGGGTGGCACCTTCATGTCCACAACATTAGGTGCAGCAACTAAACTCTTGGACGAGATAATGAAAAATTATTCACAATGGAACACCGAACGAGCTCCAAGTGGTAAGAAGGTAAATTCTGTTGAGGAAATCTCCTCTTTGAGTGATAACGTTGATATGATTATGTCTATGCTTGGTACCAATAAGTCCAATATTGATCCTAATAATGTTCCACTTGCTTCATTAATTGCCCAAGAAAATGATCAAGTTGATGTTAATTTTCTTAATAGAAACAACTTCAACAATAATGCTTATCGAAATAATTTTGGTGGTAACAACTATAAGCCTTATCCTCCCAATAATGCCAACTCTTATGGTAAAACCTATGATCAAGGAATTAGTAATAGTATATTGGATGAAATAGAGAGGTCTACCAAAAAATTCATGCATGAACAATTCGAACAAAATAAAATTTTCTCTAGGCAGATGAATGAGAATTCTTTTATATTAAAAAATATAAATGATCAACTTGGTGAGTTAAATAAAGAAATATCTAAACTTCAAACAAGGCTTGTTAATACTGAAGCTTGCATTTCAAACATATCCCAAACTCAAGCTACTTTGATTAACCGAATGGCTACCAAACCTGAGTTAGTTGCTCCTACTGAAACTGATGCCTTTGATGTCCTTAAAATTGATGATACTCCTGTTGCCTCGACTAATATTGATGGATATTACAAAGCTTTGAATAGATATGAGTGTCCTACTGATCCTAAAAATTTTGATACAACTCCTAGCTCGTTTTCAAAGGATCATGGAAAACTCGAAAACTTGATAGTCTAGTCTCTAAAGTAGACGTTCTTGCTCATGATGTTGAAATTTTGCAAATTAGAACCACTCCAAATCAAGACAAACATACTGAATCTTTAAATGCTATCTCTCTTCAAATTAATGAAAATGAAAGGATGATGGCTCTCTTGAAAGCTAGGTGGGCTAGAGAGGCTGAAGAAGCTAGAATTGCTGAAATGAATAGGAAACTGTTAAAGTTTATACTATCCAAACCACTAAAGAGGATCCTCCTAGTTTATTTAAAGATGATGAAATTGATTTTGATAAGTGCAATCTTACTAAAGTCATTAAGTTCCTACAAAAACTTTTTAAGACACCGGATGCTAGTAAAATAAATCTTGCCTTTACCAAACACATTACCAATGCTCTTATCAAGGCTAGGGAAGAAAAACTAAAGCTTGAAACCTCTATCCCTAGGAAGTTAGAAGATGGTTGGGAACCCACTATTAAGATGAAAATAAATGACTTTGATTGCAATGCTTTATGTGATCTTGGTGCAAGTGTTTCCGTTATGCCTAAAAGTTTCTATGATATGCTTGATTTAAATCCTTTGGAAGAGTGCAATTTAAATGTTCATCTTGCTGATTCTTCTAAAAAGAAACCTTTGGGTAGAGTTGATGATGTCCTTATTTTTGTTAATGATAATTATGTTCCCGTTGATTTTATTGTTATGGATATTGAGTGCAATGCTTCTTGTCCTATTATTTTGGGAAGACCGTTATTGAGAACTGTTGGTGCTATTATTGATATGAAAGAGGGAAATATAAAGTTTCAGTTCCCCCTTAAAAAAGGGATGGAACACTTCCCTAGAAAGAGAAAGAAGCTTCCTTTTGAATCAATCATAAGGTCAAGCTATGCTCTTGATGTTGCAAAGGCCTCCGAAAAAACTTGATATTTGGCATTGCGCCTAGCTAAAAGGCGTTAAAGAAAAGCGCTTGTTGGGAGGAAACCCATCTTCTACTTTCAGTTTGCTTTTTGTTTTTCTTGAGTCATGAAGTTATTACCTCTGTAGAAACTTCATTGTATCTTTTTCTTTTGGTTTTTTGTGCCAAGTTTAGCCTCTAATGCATTAAAAGTGCGAGGTATTGTGTTGCTGTCCAAAAACAGATTCTGTGTGCCCGCTGCACAAAATCCTAAAATCGCCTGAATTTTATCTTTTTCTGATAATTTTTTAAAGAAATCCTGATTACTTTATCTATCTTTCGTCAGTTTTAAGTTTTTTGATTTGAGCTGCCGAAGTGCCTCGAAAAATTCGATCTTTACAGACTATTCAGATTTTGATAGATTCTGCTTTTATTTTGCATTGTCTCTTTACCATCGTCATATGTGATACTCTAGAGGTAGAGTGCCACATTGAGGATTAGTAAACAGTAGCTAATGTTAAATGAAGTAGGTTTGCAATTTGTCATGAGTTGAACACATGTGCATTTTAATTTATGAGCACTAACCCTCTAATCAAATTATGAGAAGTTTTGTGTTAAAAGAGTTTTTAAGTTACAAAGGAGAGGAATATGAAGAAATCGAGGATGGATCAAAGCTCAAGCTTGGGGATGCCCCCATGGCACCCCCTCTGAATATCAGGAACTATCAAGAGTCAAAGCTTGGGGATGCCCAAGGCATCCCCTCATCTTCATCGACTATCATAAGGTCGTCTTCGTTGAACTTCGTTTTTATCACTTTACATATTATTTGCTATGCTTGGAGCGTATTTTTACTTTCAGTTTTGTTTGTTTGTTTGCTGGTCATATCTTTGTTGGATCCTATCTTTATTTCTGTGGGAGAGAGACACGCTCCGCTTTTTCGTTTGAATACTCCTTTGCTTCGCTTATATCTTTTTGAGTATTCTTAGCTACTGTCTGTTTTCTAGTAAGCTCCCGCTTTTAGCTTTTATTTTGTTTAGAGCTGCTAGTTGTTAAGTTAAACTCTCTTGTTCTTCACTTATATTTGTTGGAGAGTTGTTTTGGTTGCTTGGTTAATGTAGCGCCCCGACCCCAGAGCTATACAGTGAAACGTTGTGCAACCGGTCATGCTACACAATCAAGGGTTACTGGGGTTACCAATCCCAGGCCAAAACACATTGGCAGGCGTGCTCGGAATACATCATTGGCACACAACACCTCGATCATGCCATAAGCTCGGACATCGCTTTCACGTATAACAAAGAGACCAAGACTGCGGAACAACTGGCACATCACAGACTCTACGACACAAAGATATCATAGTTCAACTCATATAATTGAGAAAGATAGCAAATGACACATCAGAGGTCACTGACCCATCATTACAACAGCGGAAGCAAATTAAAGTTGTCTAAACAACAAGATCCAAATTATGGCCTAAGAGGCCTACAGATAAACATCTCGTGCCAGCCTGTTCCATGACGTCCCAAGCTGCCACCTGGGAACCCCAGACTACTCGTCGATATCAATAAAGAACCCACTTTCCAGTTCGGTGACGTCCTCCTCTGAAACAAATAATAATCAACAAAGCAAGGCTGAGTACGACGTACTCACAAGAATTAGTAGGGCGATATAGGCCCGATGCTGACGGAGGCTCTAATGCTGTATAATGTAGCTGGTTTTGCATAAAGCTAGTTTTCCTTTTTAAAAGACATAAAGACCCATTGCAACGTCTACTCCGAATGTTTTCCGAAAAGGGATAAGAGAGTAAACTTTCATCTTCGGTCCTCATCGAACCTACTTGTAGCCAAAACATCACTCGTCTCCACCAAGGCACTCCCTCGAATCACCCTCGAGGAAATGAACCTTTAACACAAGTTGATTATGCAACCTTTCGCTACCATATCAATTAGGTTAATGTTATCTATGAGCTAATCCGCCTTTCCCAAGAGTTTTCCATAACCGTGGACATGGCTTTTCGAAAAGATTTACCCTGCAGGGGTGTACTAATTTACCCATTGGTACCGTCCGGCTCACCTATTTGGCCCTCTTCCGGGGAAGGCCGGCAAGCAGGCGCGGTTAAACCTTTACCTCGCGTGAGACTATCCAAGAGTCATCTGTGGCCACAGGGCAAGTTTACCCAGCCTCAGCCCCTGCCCCATCGCCACGCCCTAAACACCACCATCCTCATCATTTATTTTTCCGCTCACACACGGCAAATGGAAATAGCAAACTAGAGGACCCTTGGATACGCCCGCACAAGTTATTCAGTTAGTGAGGCGCCCATACACCCACCAATGGCAGCACGCTCGTTTCTTGGTTCTAGCTAAAAGCACTCTCAGCCTAGGCGGCAAGAATGAGGCAAAACACCATCCCCGATGGCAACTCATCCAAGCCTTTTAGCAAATTAATTATCCACCACAAGTAACCATCATGTCCGAACTTTCCACCACCATTCGTAATAATGGAATTAAATCACCGGACAAAATATATTATTTGACTAGCATGGCTAAGCATAGCTAAGCATATATAACAACAAATATATCTTTGTCTCCGGCCAACACATCAAACCTAGGGTTTATAGGAGGGGAAGCATGTGATGGTTCAGGGGATAAACATGCATTCATAGGATACTCTACATCTTGATCAAAAGAGACATTTGAATCGCATGCAATATTCTGGTGGAAAAAATAAGTTTGTAAAACAATAGGATGCTAGATGCCAAGAAGGTTAGGTTAGCTCTTGCCTTGCTGATAGTACTGGGCGCGTTGATCGTCGAGGTATTGTGGTGGAACCTCGACTCCTGAATCTAACGAAACACAACAATAACAGGAAACGAAATAAATAACACGAATACAAGGTGCAATGCACAATCATGATGAGATGGTCAATTTATGCACTGAAATCATATTGGGCATGTCCCACAAGTTAATGGAACCCCTAAATTAAATATAGCAATTAACGGGTCAAAACTCCATATTTAACTTAGTGAATTAATTAATTACTCAACATGTCCAGTACTGAAATATGAGGTCTACATGCATGATATTGACATTATTAGATAGGTATTGGTCCACTGATCAATTTGGTACTTCGTTTGCAATTTTCCGATTAACGATGATTAAATGGTGATTTAAACGGTTATGCAATTTAAATCATTTTAACCAATTCGAAAATAACATCAAAGTAAAAGTTATTAGCATGCTGTGAAATTAACATGTATAGATAGCATTTGAATTGCTGATCAATTTGATATATCATTTGGAATTTTTGAGTTAATATTTAACAAGTTATGTTATTTCCAATATTTGATTTAATTCTGCCATTTTATTTAATTTTAATGAACAGCACCAAAATTAATTATAAAACTCTCTAAAATGATAAAAACTTGTAGTGGGTTGCTTACTGAACATTTTGAGCTATTAAACATAATTTTTGAGTGAACCAAACTCAAGTTATGGAATTAACAAAATCAACATTATTTCTGCCATTTTAGTATTCAGCAATTAAAGGCAATTTATTTTGACAAATTAAATTAACCAATGGTCCTAATAGATAGACATTTTATTGCTGAGCATTTTGACATATTATTTGCAATTTTTGGACAAGTGGTTTAGAAGTTATGCCATTTCAAAGTTCATATTAATTTCTGCCATTGATTTGATTTTTCAGAAAAAGGGGCTGAACGTTTTGTACCCGGGCCGTGCTAGCCCGTGAGACGGACGGGTGGGGCCGCAGCCACGCTGGCAGGCCATGTCAGCCTGCGGCCCACCCGCAGGTTTGACCGGCTCTGGGAGGCCAGGACCGGCGCGACGGGCATGGTGACCGACGGCGACGGCGTGGATCAATACGTTGCCACCGTGCGCTAGGGGTCCAGGGAGGAGGCACATTGCGCTCAGGAGCGCGAGGGGAACTTAGTGGCGGCTGCGCGTGACCTATTGGTCACCGGAGGGATGCCGGCGACGAGCTACGGCGGCGGCTCTAGTTCGGCCTAAGTGGAACCGGCGAAACAGAGGGGGAGGAACGAGGGGAAAAGGTCCAGGAGGACCGTGAGCTCACCCTGAGCACGTAGGGATGCTCGTCGGTGAATGGGGAGGGCTGGTGCGGCGACGATTTAGCTTGGCGGCTGGCAGTCGGAGACGAAGAAGATGAGATGCACGCATCGATGCCCGGGCTCCCCGGTCCGATTGCTGGGGCGAGGAGGAAGAAGGGGAGGAGGCCGAGCTTCCGGTGCGCTTCGATCTGCCCCTGGCGGTCTCCAACGTCGGCGGCAAGCGGCGGAGCACAGCTAGGTTTCGGGCATGGCCGCAGCGGCTTAGGGTTAGGGTTTTCGGTGCCGGGGGGGAAGTGAGGGGCGAGAGAGGAGCTAGGGCAACGAGGAACCCTCTTATCCACCGAGGGAGGCCAGGGATCGAGCGGGTGCGTCGGGGACGCGGGCGTCGAGCTCGGTCGCTATAGCCATGGCCGCTACAGCGTGAAGGAGGTGGAAATTTCATAGATAACCCCCTGCCTATCCTTTTCCTTCTCTGTTTTTATTCCTTTTAAAAGAACAGCAGCCATTTCCATTTAATTAAGGCATCAGATCATTTCCAAAAATTATGAGAAAAATCAGGGAGGCTCACAATAATATAAGGAAGCTCACTATATTTTTGTTTTGGATTTTTGAAAGGTTTAACTTGGTTTCAAAATTCAAAGTTGATTTGCAACTATTTGAAGTTCTCATTTTTAATTGAGGCATTTAAACCTTTTTATAAAACCTCCAAAAATTCATGTAGCCTCCTCATGACATGTAGAAGCTTGACAAAATTTGGTGTTGCAAAATAAAAAGTTTTGCATAACATTTGTTCATAGGGTTTACTTAATGCAATTTGATCAATTCCAACTATCAATTTTATAGCCCTTTAAAAGCACAAGGCAAGAATATTGCTTTTCACTCTTGGAACTTCCTGGACAAATATGGAAACTCTAGAATATTTGGTTTTGCCAATTTGAGCAATTGCATTTGGTTTGGGATTTTTGGGAAGTGTTTGATTCCTTTTAATGATTTCCATTGTTTGCAATATTTGACTTAGCAATTTAAATATGTACGCCATGATGCAATGAAAATAAAAAGTGAAAATTTGGCCCATATTTTAGGGTACCAAATCTGGGCTGTTACAGTTAATGTGTTAGATCAGAAAAATGCTATGCATGTGGCAGTGGTATGAAGTAGAAAAACCTGCATAGTCTTGTAGATCACTTTGTGGATAATTTGATACCCTTCAATTGTTTTGAGGCACTAAAATAACTAATGGTTAAAATATGTTGGTTAATGGTGTTAGATCTGATTAGTGGAGAGGTGTTATTAAAGCGTGGAGCCGTACTTCTCTAAACTAAACAACCTAAGTCAACAATGCTAATGTGTCATGAATTCTACTAATTTGAAAATATGTTCCTGGTGGGTAGTTACTGCAACGGTCGGGGAAGCCAACGGGGCACTTGTGTCGCCGCCACGATCCCTCTCGGGGTGTATCTAACCATTTGTGGAACATTGAAACTACTAGTTGTTTGCAATATACGAAATGCATTGTCGAGTTTTGGTTTTTGGCACTTCCACTTCCATATTTTGCTAGCCTCTTCGGTGCTACGCAATGCCCTCTCTCACATTGAGATTGGTGCATACTTCGCGAGCACATCCAACTCTGTGGGAGAACTTCATCCTATTCTCCTACACATAAGCCAACTATCTTCCTCAAAACAGCCACCATACCTACCTATCACGGCATTTCCATAGCCGTTCCGAGATACATTGCCATGCAACATCCATCATTACATTACATGACTTGATGTCATTCTTCATTATCATATAGTTTGCTTGATCATTGAGTTAGTGTGCAGCATGGCTTGCCACATGTTATACATTTTTTCCGCACTACGCTCGATCATGCATATCTTCTTTTATACATCATGTATTAGTCTTATGAGTTATGAGTACCAAAAAGTGTGATGATCCATTTGTAATATAGAGTGTTGCTCCTAAAGTGAGGTATAAAATAAAAAAAGAATAAAAGAGCCCAAAGGAGGCCAAATGAGAGAGCATTTAAAAGAGCCAAGGAGGCCACCCAAAATCCAAAAAAATAGAAAAAGAGAGATGGAGCAACACTACTATCCTTTTTACCACACTTGTGCTAGTAGCACCTACATTTCATTATAGAGAGTTCTCATGTCATTTAAGTAGTATAACTATGTGGGGAATTAACGTTATAGAACTTGGCTTGTATATTACAAGGATGAGCCTCCTCAAGTGAGCTCTAGGTCTTCATGAGCAAGCAAGTTGGATGCACCACCACTAGTTCCATTGGAGAGCTTTCATACACTTATAGCTCTATGTGCATCCGTTGCATGGCAATCACTACTCCTCATGCAGTGTCAACTACGGGACTTCCTTCTGTCTTGTGGTTACCTTCTCCACTGTTTGAGCCTTTCTTTTTGACCGTCCAAACCTCCATCATTGTTCTCTTTGCCATAACATTATGGTGCCAAAGCCACTTCTTACTTGCACTAGTTGAGTAGACTTCGAAACAGTTGATTTGTGAAGTAGATGGATTAGGACCCCTGACTTGAGCTTGGCTATTTTCATGAATGACTAATTAGATGCTTTGAAGAATGATTGATACTTTACATTGGAGACATAATTCGCAATTCTTCTTTCTAAACCTTATGTATGGTTCCATGTCTCCAACGCACTTATTCATGAAAAGTTTCTAGCATTCGTTAGCTAGCATTTGTTAATCATTGTTTGTTTAATGTCAACTATAGACAATTGTTTTGGATCACCTTATTCACTTCATGTGCTTTGCATTACTATCTTGATCAAGATTGTGTTGGTTGCATGTCTCATAAAAAAATTATTTGTTATCACTTACCTACTCGTCCTCGAGTAGGAGTTAAGCTTGGGGATGCTGATACGTCTCAAACGTATCTATAATTTTTGAGTGATCCATGCTAGTTTTGTGATATTGTCACATGTTTTTACTGTCATTTATATCATTTTTATGCATTTTGTCGGACTAACCTATTGACAAGATGCCCAGTGCCAGTTCCCTGTTTTTGCTGTCTTTTTGTTTCAGAAATTTACTTCTGGAAATATTCTCGGAACGCGCTGGAAATTTTTGAGGATTTTTTATTTGCCACGATGAAGTACCAGTACGAAGGAGAGCCGGAGGGGAGGCCCACAGGGTAGAGGCGGCCCCCTGCCGCGGCCTAGGGGTGACCCGCGGGTGGGGCCCGCCCCTGCCCCTGGGACCTCACCTCGCGGCCCTCTGACGCCTATAAAATCCCTAAAAACCTAAAAACATCGAGGCGGCCATTATTTTCCAGAAACTCAACCCCGAAATGCCGTCACCGAAAACCCTAGTTGGGGGTCCAATCTGAAGCTGATCCCAGCACTCTGCCGAAGGGGCATTCGATCTCGGAGGGCTCTTCATCGCCATGCCTTCCTCCGGGATGATTTGTGAGTAGTCTCACCTTGGACTACGGATCCATGGCAGTAGCTAGTTGGTAGTCTCTCTCTCTTGTGCTTCATGTCTTATGATCTTGTGAGCTGCCTAACATGATCAAGATCGATTATTGTAATGCTATGTGATGTTTTTGCTGGGATCCGATGGATTATGAAGTTATGTTCAGATTGTGCATGATTCTTATATGAGTAATTTATGTTCTTGCAGGCTCTCCGATGGGCGTAGTTACTTTGGCCAAGTGATTTTGTGTATCTCCAAGAGAGGGTATTTATGCTAGATAGTGGGTTCATGCCCCCTTTTGTTCCTGGGCACGAGTGACAGAAACGTTTAAGCGCGAGGGTGTGTTGTTGCTACGAAGGGTAAAACAATGGTGTTAATGTCTCTTTTGATATTAGTATTGCTTACTTCATGCACTTTACTTAATGCAATTGTCTGTTGCTTGCAACTTAATACCGTTGGGTGACAGGCTAGATAGCGATCCCACGATGGACTTTTTAGACAAAGACGCAGTTGGACTCAACGGTCTTTGTTCCTTGTCGTGATGCCTCCATAAATATTATCATGTCCTTTTTGTCATAGCTAAATTGGGTTTGTGTCATGATCTTGTCAATTGCCTAGCTGTAATTCGTTCACCCATCACATGCATATTTTATTTACTTGAGAGACTCCACTAGTGAACCCATGGCCCCCGGTCCATCTTTTACATTGTTTTCAACCTCATTTACTTGCTTTTAATCATCATTACTCTACTGGTCACTTTTCATATTTTATCTATTTCATCATACAATTAACCACTTTGTGTTCTGCGAGACCGGAGAGATTGACAACCTCTCCGCCGTTGGGGACGAAGTATTTGGTTGAGTGTGTGCAGGTCCCCATCTGTTGAAGGTAGCCCTAAGCGCCAGAGATCTTCAACATTCACCTCGTTGTTGATTTCAAAGTCCTACTGGTTCGATAAACCTCGGTTCTTAATTCAGGGAAAACTGCTACTAGCTACAATTCCGCCTACGCTTGGGGCACCACCCAACTTATCAATATCCACCATCATGATGCCTACATAAATATTATCATGTTCTCTTTGTCATAGCTTGATTAAGTTTGTGTTATAATCTTGTCAATTGCCCAGCTGTAATTTGTTTACCCATCATATGAGTGTTTTCTTTACTTGAGATACTCCACTAGTGAACCCATGGCCCCCGGTCCATCTTTTTACATTAATGGCAACCTTTATTCATCACTTTTCATCATCATTACTCCACTGGTCCAATTTCATATTTTCATCTATTTCACTATACAATTAACTGCTTTGTTTCTGCGAGACCGGAAAGATTGACAACCTTTCCGCCGTTGGGGGCAAAGTATTTTGGTTGAGTGTGTGCAGGTCCACGTCTGTTGAAAATTAAGCGCCAGAGATCTTCAACATTCACTTTTTTGTTGATTTCAAAGTCCTACTGGTTCGATAAACCTCGATTCGTTAACGAGGGAAAACTGCTACTTGCTACATCCACGCCTTCGCTTGGGGCACCACCCAACGCATCATTCACCGATTAGCAAGCTCTTTTCTGGCGCCGTTGCCGGGGAGCTATAGCAATACTTAGAATTTCACTTGGAAGGTACAACCGACGCCACTCTTCCCGTCAACACGCCATCAGCTTCTCCCCTATTGGGGATTGTACAACGACGCTAGCTCCTGCTCCTTCCTTCATTTTAGAGCCGTCAAAATGCATAATCCAAAACTCTGAATCTGGGAGTGGCTTGATTTCCATTGCTTCTGTCCAGTCGGCCACAAAGTTGGCCAGAGCCTGAGACTTAATGGTCGTTCGAGGCTTGTAGTGGCCGTTCCTCATTGTCGTCACACTTTATATGGCGAACCTCCAAGCCGGTGAAGCATCTCCCGAAGTCGTCAACTGTGCGCCTGTATTCCGCCATTACTGGGCTCTTTGTATCCTAGGTTCCGTCCAGCTGTTGCACCACTAAGTCGGAATTGCCGAAACATAGTAGCCTTTTGACTCCGATCTCCTTTGCCATGTGAAGGCCATGTAGGAGGGCTTCATATTCTGCCACATTGTTGGATCCATTGAAGTGAATTTGCAAGACGTAGCTTAGCTTCTCCCCTGTTGGGGATTGTAGAACAACGCCAACTCCTGCTCCTTCCTTCATTTTAGAGCCGTCAAAGTTCATAATCCAAAACTCTGAATTTGGGAGTGGCTTGCTTTCCATCACTTCTGTCCAATCGGCCACAAAGTAGGCCAGAGCCTGAGGCTTAATGGCCGTTCGAGGCTTGTAGTGGATGTCAAATGCTGCTAACTCAATTCCCCACTTGGCAACACTGTCGGTGGCATCTGCGTTATTGATGATGTCCTTTAAGGGAGCTTTGCTAACCACTGTTATGGAGTGGTGGTGGAAGTAGTGTCTCAGCTTTCTGGAGGCGAAGAAAACTCCATATGCTAGCTTTTGGTAGTGCGGGTACCGTATCTTTGACTCTAAAAAGATTTCACTTATGTAGTACACCGGGCGCTGTCCCGGCAGATCCTTTCTGTCTTCAGGGCGCTCGACAACGACGACAGCGCTGATGACTAAGTCGGTTGCTGCTACGTAGAGCAGGAGAGGCTCCTTCTCTCTTAGAGCGGCCAATACTGGTGCGTGTGTCAGCGTGTCCTTCAGTTTTGCTAAGGCGGCTTCCGCCTCTTCTGTCCAAACGAATTTGTCAGACTTTTTCAGTAGCTTGTATAGTGGTAAGGCTTTATCACCGAGCCGGCTGATGAATCGGCTGACTGCCGCAGCTGAACCCGTAAGCCGTTGAATGTTCCTGAGACAAGTCGGCCTCTGGATATTCTGCATCGCCGTGATTTTTTCGGGTTAACCTCAATGCCTTGCTCAGACACAATTAATGAAGCCCAGAAGTTTGTCGGCGGGGACTCAGAAGACACACTTTGTCGGATTAAGCTTCATCTTGTACTTCCTTAGATTTGCAAAGTTTTCCGTTAGATCGGCGATGAGGTCGCCACGCTTCTTTGACATGACGGCAATGTCGTCGACGTAAACGTGGACATTGCGGCTGATTTGCTTGTCAGGACAACGCTGCATGCACCGGTTATAGGTAGCACCAGCGTTCTTTAAGCCACAGGGCATCGTGACATAGCAGTAGTTACCATAAGGTGTGGTGAAGGATGTATTTAACTGATCCGACTCCTTTATCTTTATCTGATGGTAACCAGAATATGTGTCCAAAAAGCACAGCATCTCTGAGCCAGCCGTTGAATCAATGACCTGATCGATCCTTGGCAAAGTGAATGGATCCTTCGGGCAGGCTTTGTTTAAGCCGGTGAAGTCGTGCACATTCGAAGCTCAGATGTGTTTATCTTCGGGACGAGAACAGCATTTTCCAGTCATTCTGTATGAATGACTTCTTTGATGAATTTGGCGGCTGAAAGCCGCAAAATCTCTTTCCCTACCGCCTTGCACTTCTCTGTTCCAAGGCGGCGGAGTCCTTGCTTGACCGGCTTTGCGTCGTTTTGGACCTTAAGCGAGTTCTCGGCGAGTCCCCTCGGGACACCCGGCATGTCAAATGGTGACCATGCGAAAATATCCTGGTTCTCACGGAGGAACTCGACGAGCTCGCTTTCCTATTTGTCGCCAAGGCCAGTGCCAATGGTTGTTTCCCTGGAAGGATTAGTGTGCGATAATTTGCACTTCTTAGTGTTGTCGGAGGCTTTGATACTCTTGTCCGACTTGTACGATGGCTTTTAAGCAGCTGGCATCTCATCTGGCTTGACCTCCTTTTTTAGTTCTTCCAATTCTTCTTTGCTGAGTACCGCCTCAGCGCACGCAGCATTGCCAGCTTCGCATTCTTTTGCCTTTTTGAAATCGCCACTGATTGTGATTATTCCTTTTTGCCCCGGCATCTTGAGTTTGTTGTAGATGTAACACGGTCGTGCCATGAATCTGGCATAAGCCGGCCGCCCAAATATGGCATGATAAGAACTCCTGAAAGGTACCACCTCAAATGAGATATCTTCTATTCTAAACTTATCCAGGTTCCCAAAGGTAACCGGTAAGGTGATTTGACCCATAGATGACGCTTGACGTCCTGGGACGATTCCGTGGAATTTAACGCCGCTGTGGTTTAGCTGTGAGACTGAAAGTCCCATTCTTTTAAGCATATCAACACAAAGTATGTTGATGCTGCTTCCTCCATCCATGAGCACCTTTGAAAGCTTGTATTTGTCGACAATTGGACTGACAACAAGGGCGTAGGTGCGCATGTGCGGGATGTACCCTGGATGGTCACTACGATCCCATGTAACAGGTCTGTCGGACCAGGGCAAATATTGTGGTACTGCAGGTACTATGGCATTGACATCACTCCAATATGCTCATTCCCTTCGCGATGATCCACTGGCCAGATTGATGATCAGGCTTTCTGTGTGCTTGGGGAATTTGCTGCTTTTCTGCTGCTTTGATGACACTTCTCCTGACTCGGAAGCATATTCTTCCTTTTCCTTATCATCTTTCCAAGACTTGCATTTGTTCCTCGGCTTGCCTGCAGCCGGTCCTTTGCAGCTTCTCTGTTGATATAGCATTGGTGATTGGTGTGGGTGACTTTGCCATTCACCTTCAGATGATGAGCACATGGCTGATCTTTGATCGATTCCTATGTTATCTTAGGAGGCCGAGATTGATGATCTTCTTCTGACTTTTTACTCCACCAGTTGTCGTGGCTCTGGCTGCCTTTGCCGAAGGCTCCCGCGACTTCCGTTGAAGGGCCGGCTTGATCCTCAGGCAACTTTTTACTGGGTTGATTCTTCCTCCGGGAGTTGAGATCTTCTCGGTTGTCGTCGTCTGCGGCAGCAAACTTATTAGCACATGCAAGGAGCCCCCCCCCCCCCCAGAGTCGTGGATTGGTCGCTGAACACCATAAATCGGAAGTGAGTGCCCTTCTTTAGAGAATGCTTAAAGGCATCAATTGCCTGTGTCTCAGACACGCCCTCGCAAGCATTCTTGACTTCACTCCATCGGGATACGAACTCCCGGCTTGATTTGTTCTTTGCTTGTACGCACCGTAGTAAGTCGGTAATTGACTTTGGGCGTTTGTATGTTCCTTGGAAGTGTTGAATGAAGACCCGCTTCATATCCTCCCAAGAGTTAATTGTCTTTTCCGGCAAGATTTCTATCCACATGCGAGCCGTTCCATCCAACATAAGGGTGAGGAAGCGCATGGCACAGTTAGCATTGCCGTCATAAAGGCTGACAGTGCTGACATAATCCGAGAGACAAGTCTCGAGATTGGCGGTGCCATTGTACCTTGCCACAAACTTCATGACGTTTGACAAAGTGGGCGGGAGAACCAGCTCCTTGATGGCCTGACCGAAACACTTAGGGCCTAGGTATTGATCATCCCTAGAGCTCCTGCGTTCGTTGATCGGGCTTCGTGCATCAATGTCCGAGGGCGCCGGCTTGTCATGACCTGACTTGCTGCGCCTTGGCTCCTCCTCGTGCTGGCTGTAGTCTTCCCGGCTTCTATGGCGAGGCGGGGTAGGCGATCTTTGTCGGCGTGGGGGAGGTATGTATTTCTGAGGATTGTGGCCCTCTTTTCGCAGAGGAGGCGGTGGAGGCTGCATGTAGAGCTTGTCACCATTGCGACGGGGTTGATCTTCACATTCCTTTTGCCGGCCTTGATAAGGCTGGACGTTTTGTCTGCCTTTGCTCCTGGCCTCCTCACGCTCGCGTTCTTCACGCCATTGACGGTCTGCTTCTTCGTGGTGACGCGAAGAACCAACTTTTGATCCTGTGCCATCTCCCTTGTGTGGCGGCATGTCTTTCTTTGCTGGTTTGCCATTATCCTTGTTGCGGCTGCTAGAGCCATCAGGATCGTCCCTAGGAGCTGGAGCTGCGGCCACAGCCGGCTTTGTAGAACGGCAAAGACGTGAATCGTCCGCCAATTTGCCGGATCGGACTTCCGACATCTCCTGTTGCTCCTGAGCCTTTTTCAGCATATATGAGGAATAGTGGAGGCGTTCTTCCCCTGGAATGGCTTTATTCTGCATGATTTCCTGAGCGGCCTCCATGTTTTTAGCTGGTGTGTAGAAGTAGCACATCTTTGTTTTCGGGTCAACCGAGTAAGAGTACTTTTTGTACACCAATTTGTTGGGATCGATTGCCATATCATTAAACCCAAGGTTACGGTGAAGTTAATCGTCATGAGGTGGACGGAAAGTATTTGTCGCTTTGTAGTCCATCGTCTTCCGCATGAACTCAGTTTCCTTATTGGTTACCTCTAGGGTTTTTCTCCTGTCCTGATGGCTTCCTCTTGCAAAAGCAAGCGACACTTTTCCAACCCGGATCGAGTTGCGTTTGGTGGTAATGGAGCTAAGAACTCGCCTATCTTGTCCATCCTACGCTGAAAGGCTTCATCTGGCAGATCGTCAGAGCACAGCGGCTTTTCTCTGGTTGTACCTTTACCGGGAGCTGCTGGTGCTACCGAGTTTTCCTTTTCTTAACCCTGGGTGGGGTATTGTCTTCGGAGCCTGTGCCCATGATGGTGGATATTGATAAGTTGGGTGGTGCCCCAAGCGAAGGCGGAATTGTAACTAGTAGCAATTTTCCCTCAATTAAGAACCGAGGTTTATCGAACCAGTAGGACTTTGAAATCAACAACGAGGTGAATGTTGAAGATCTCTGGCGCTTAGGGATACCTTCAACAGACATGGACGTACACACACTCAACCAAATACTTTGTCCCCAATGGGGGAGAGGTTGTCAATCTCTCCGGTCTCGTAGAACACAAAGGGGTTAATTGTATGATGAAATAGATAAAATATGAAAAGTGACCAGAGGAGTAATGATGATTAAAAGCAAGTAAATGAGGTTGAAAACAATGTAAAAAGATGGACCGGGGGCCATGGGTTCACTAGTGGAGTCTCTCAAGTAAATAAAATATGCATGTGATGGGTGAACAAATTACAGCTAGGCAATTGATAAGATCATGACACAAACCCAATTTAGCTATGACAAAAAGGACATGATAATATTTATGGAGGCATCACGACAAGGAACAAAGACCGTTGAGTCCAACTGCGTCTTTGTCTAAAAAGTCCACCGTGGGATCGCTATCCAGCCTGTCACCCAACGGTATTAAGTTGCAAGCAACAGACAATTGCATTAAGTAAAGTGCATGAAGTAAGCAATACTAATATCAAAAGAGATATTAACACCACTGTTTTACCCTTAGTAGCAACAGCACACCCTCGCCCTTAGACGTTTCTGTCACTCGTGCCCAGGAACAAAAGGGGGCATGAACCCACTATCTAGCATAAATACCCTCTCTTGGAGATACACACAATCACTTGGCCAAAGTAACTACGCACATCGGAGAGCATGCAAGAACATAAATTACTAATATAAGAATCATGCACAATCTGAACATAACTTCATAATCCATCGCATCCCAGCAAACACCTCACATAGCATTACAATAATCGATCTTGATCATGTTAGGCAGCTCACAAGATCATAAGACATGAAGCACAAGAGAGAGACTACCAACTAGCTACTGCCATGGACCCGTAGTCCAAGGTGAGACTACTCACAAATCCTCCCGGAGGAAGGCATGGCGATGAAGAGCCCTCTGGGGTCGATCTCCCCTCCGGCAGAGTGCCGGGATCAGCTTCAGATTGGACCAGAACTAGGGTTTTCAGTGACGGCGCGTCAGGGTCGAGTTTCTGGAAAATAATGGCCGCCTCGACATTTTTAGGTTTTTAGGGATTTTATAGGCGTCGGAGGGCATCGAGGAGAGGTCCTAGGGGCAGGGGCAGGGCCCCACCCGCGGGTCACCCCTAGGCCGTGGCAGGGGACCGCCACTGCCCTGTGGGCCTCCCCTCTGGCTCTCCTTCGGACTGGTACTTCGTCGTGGCAAATAAAAAATCCTCAAAAATTTCCAGCGCGTTTCGAGAATATTTCCAGAAGTAAATTTCTGAAACAAAAAGACAGCAAAAACAGGGAACTGGCACTGGGCATCTTGTCAATAGGTTAGTCCGACAAAATGCATAAAAATGATATAAATGACAGTAAAAACATGTGACAATATCACAAAACTAGCATGGATCACTCAAAAATTATAGATACATTTGAGACGTATCAGCATCCCCAAGCTTAACTTCTACTCGTCCTCGAGTAGGTAAGTGAAAACAAATAATTTTTTATGAGACATGCAGCCAACATAATCTTGATCAAGATAGTAATGCAAAGCACATGAAGTGAATAAGGTGATCCAAAATAATTGTCTATAGTTGACATTAAGCAAACAATGATTAACAAACGCTAGCTAACGAATGCTAGAAACTTTTCATGAATAAGTGCGTTGGGGACATGGAACCATACATAAGGTTTAGAAAGAAGAATTGTGAATTATGTCTCCAATGTAAAGTATCAATCATTCTTCAAAGCATCTAATTAGTCATTCATGAAAATAGCCAAGCTCAAGTCAGGTGTCCTAATCCATCTACTTCACAAATCTAGTGTTTCGGAGTCTACTCAACTAGTGCAAGTAAGAAGTGGCTTTGGCACCATGATGTTATGGCAAAGAGAACAATAATGGAGGTTTGGAAGGTCAAAAAGAAAGGCTCAAACAGTGGAGAAGGTAACCACAAGACAGAAGGAAGTCCCGTAGTTGATACTGCATGAGGAGTAGTGATTGCCATGCAACGGATGCACATAGAGCTATAAGTGTATGAAAACTCTCCAATGGAACTAGTGGGGGTGCATCCAACTTGCTTGCTCATGAAGACCTAAAGCTCAGTTGAGGAGGTTCATCCTTGGAATATACAAGCCAAGTTCTATAACGTTAATTCCCCACATAGTTATACTACTAAAACAACATGAGAACTCTCTATAATGAAATGTAGGTGCTACAAGCACAAGTGTGGTAAAAAGGATAGTAGTGTTGCTCCCTCTCTCTTTTTCTATTTTTTTTGGATTTTGGGTGGCCTCCTTGTCTCTTTTAAATTCTCTCTCATTTGGCCTCCTTTGGGCTCTTTTATTCTTTTTTATTTTATACCTCACTGTAGGAGCAACACTCTATATTACAAATGGATCATCACACTTTTTGGTACTCATAACTCATAAGACTAATACATGATGTATAAAAGAAGATATGCATGATCGAGCGTAGTGTGGAAAAAAATGTATAACATGTGGCAAGCTACGCTGCACACTAACTCAATGATCAAGCAAACTATATGATAATGAAGAACGACATCAAGTCATGTAATGTAATGATGGATGTTGCATGGCAATGTATCTCGGAACGGCTATGGAAATGCCGTGATAGGTAGTTATGGTGGCTGTTTCGAGGAAGATAGTTGGCTTATGCGTAGGAGAACAGGATCAAGTTCTCCCACGGAGTTGGATGTGCTCGCGAAGTATGCACCAATCTCAATGTGAGAGAGCGCATTGCGTAGCACCGAAGCGGCTAGCAAAATATGGAACTGGAAGTGCCAAAAACCAAAACTCGACAATGCATTTCGTATATTGCAAACAACTAGCAGTTTCAATGTTCCACAAATCGTTAGAGACACCCCGAGAGGGATCGTGGCGGTGACACAAGTGCCCCATTGGCTTCCCCGACCGTTGCAGTGATTACCCACTAGGAACTTACTTTCAACTTAGTAGAATTCATGACACATTAGCATTGTTGACTTAGGTTGTTTAGTTCAGAAAAGTCCAGCTCCACGCTTTAATAACACCTCTCCACTAATCAGCTCTAACACCATTAACCAACATATTTTAACCATCAGTTATTTTAGTGCCTCAAAACAATTGAAGGGTATCAAATTATCCACAAAGTGATCTAAAAGACTATGCAGGTTTTTCTACTTCATACCACTGCCACATGCATAGCATTTTTCCGATCTAACATATTAACCAAGCAACCAAAACAACCCTCCAACAAATATAATTGAAGAACAAGAGATTTTAACTTAACAACTAGCAGCTCTAAACAAAATAAAAGCTAAAAGCGAGAGCTTACTAGAAAACAAACAGTAGCTAAGAATACTCAAAAAGATACAAGCGAAGCAAAGGAGTATTCAAACGAAAAAGCGGAGCATGTCTCTCTCCCACACAAATAAATCTAGGATCCAACAAAGATATGACCAGCAAACAAACAAACAAAATTGAAAGTAAAAAGACACTCCAAGCATAGCACATAATATGTAAAGTGATAAAAACGAAGTTCAATGAAGACGACCTTATGATAGTCGATGAAGATGAGTGGATGCCTTGGGCATCCCCAAGCTTTGACTCTTGATAGTTCTTGATATTCAGAGGGGGTGCCATGGCGGCATCCCCAAGCTTGAGCTTTGATCCATCCTCGATTTCTTCATATTCCTGTCATTTGGAACTTAAAAACTCCCTTGACACAAAACTTCTCATAATTTGATTAGAGGGTTAGTGCTCATAAATTAAAATGCACATGTGTTCAACTCATGACAAATTGCAAACCAACTTCATTTAACATTAGCTACTGTTTAATAAGCCTCAATGTGGCACTCTACCCCTAGAGTATCACATATGACGATGGTAAAGAGACAATGCAAAATAAAACCAGAATCTGTCAAAATCTGAACAGTCTGTAAAGATCGAATTTTTCGAAGCACTTCGGCAGCTCAAATCAAAAAACTTAAAACTAACAAAAGATAGATAAAAGCATCAGGCTTTCTGTAAACAATTATCAGAAAAAGATAAAATTCTGGAGATTTTAGGATTTTCGTGCAACAGGCGCACAGAATCTGTTTTTGGACAGCAACACAATACCTCGCACTTTCAATGCATTAGAGGCTAAACTTGGCACAAAAACCAAAAGAAAAAGATACAATGAAGTTGCTACAGAGGTAATAACTTCATGAATCAAGAAAAACAAAAGGTAAACTTAAAGTAAAAGATGGGTTGCCTCACAACAAGCGCTTTTCTTTAACGCCTTTTAGCTAGGCGCAATGATTTCAATGATGCTCTAATAAGAATAAGAGTTGACAAAAGAGAGCATCAAGAAATAAATACCAAACATATTTAAGCCTACCCCACTTCCTATGCATAGGCATCTTGTACAAAAATAATTCATTGAAGCATAAAGCTAGTAGCATAGGAAGACAAAGCAAGTGCAACTTCAAAACTTGCAACAAAAAGAGAGATGTCTTAGTAACATGAGAACTCCAACAACCATATTTTCCTCTCTCATAATAATTTTCAGTAACATCATGAAAAAACTCAACAATATATGTATCACTTAAAACAGGCTTTTCATGATCTAGAAGCACATAATTTCGGTTCATCTCAAAAATAGTGGGATCAAACCCACTTTCAATAGAATTATAATGTTTATCATCAAGTAACATAGGACCATCGTCAAGAGCATTATCATATAAACTTTCTAAGCACAACTCTTCATTAACATGTATCTCAATGGTAGGAACAAATAAAGGACTATCATAGGATTTATCAATATAGCACGAATTATCATATATAACAAGATCATTTTTATCAAAAAGGGATTTTTCAAATGAATCAATAGGATCATAGCATTCATTCTCCTTTTGTAAGGAAGGAGGACAATAAAATAATGTATGAGTTAGAGAGTTACTCTCGTCACTCCCCTCCTCGTTTTCATCCAATGGGCTTCTAGTTTCAACAATTTCTTCTTCCATAGGCTCCTGCACGGCATTAGTCTCTTCTTCTGGGGGAGATAAACCCTTAAAAAATTCAGTAATATAACAATTTTCATCTTTGTAATTATCCATGCAATATTTAAGTATAGCAAAACTTTCAGATTTATAAGGAGCATCATCATCATTTTCAATCAAATAAGAAATTTCATAAGCACCCTTCCACGCAATAAATTCTTCAATAGCTTCCACATCATAAAAATCACAGTTTCCCTTAGAATAAGATGCTAATGTTTCATTATCATTAACAGTACATTGAAAAGGAAGGTGTTTAAAATTCATGCTACAACTAGACTCATCACAGCAATAAGATATATCATAATTTAAGCACAAGTCTCTAGCATAATTGTTCAGAGTGTTAATTATTTTCCATAAGTGTATCCCTTTTTGTGACAAGCGGTATTCCTTATAATATTTTTGTTGATCCTCCATGAACCCGCCTTGCCAATAAGATCTAGTTTCAAAGAAGTTAACCATTGAGAACAAGTAAATAACTAAGCATACTAACAAAACGAAAATAAAGACTACACTAATTTTTTTTTGGTTTTAAAATTTTGAAACAGGAAAATAAACTAAACGAGATATAAAGCAAGCAAGACAAAAACAAAGTAAAGATATTGAGAGTATGAGCCTCCCCTTGCTGTAGCTCCAAGGTCCCCGGCAACGGCGCCAGAAAACTGCTTAATGGTGGATATTGATAAGTTGGGTGGTGCCCCAAGCGAAGGCGGAATTGTAGCTAGTAGCAGTTTTCCCTCAATTAAAAACCGAGGTTTATCGAACCAGTAGGACTTTGAAATCAACAAAGAGGTGAATGTTGAAGATCTCTGGCGCTTAGGGATACCTTCAACAGACGTGGACCTGCACACACTCAACCAAATACTTTGTCCCCAACGGCGGAGTGGTTGTCAATCTCTCCGGTCTCGCAGAACACAAAGCGGTTAATTGTATGATGAAATAGATAAAATATGAAAAGTGACCAGAGGAGTAATGATGATTAAAAGCAAGTAAATGAGGTTGAAAACAATGTAAAAGATGGACCGGGGGCCATGGGTTCACTAGTGGAGTCTCTCAAGTAAATAAAATATGCGTGTGATGGGTGAACGAATTACAGCTAGGCAATTGACAAGATCATGACACAAACCCAATTTAGCTATGAAAAAAAGAACATGATAATATTTATGGATTAATCACGACAAGGAACAAAGACCGTTGAGTCCAACTGCGTCTTTGTCTAAAAAGTCCACCGTGGGATCGCTATCCAGCCTGTCACCCAACGGTATTAAGTTGCAAGCAACAGACAATTGCATTAAGTAAAGTGCATGAAGTAAGCTATATTAATATCAAAAGAGACATTAACACCGCTGTTTTACCCTTAGTAGCAACAGCACACCCTCGCCCTTAGACGTTTCTGTCACTCATGCCCAGGAAGAAAAGGGGGCATGAACCCACTATCTAGCATAAATACCCTCTCTTGGAGATACACACAATCACTTGCCCAAAGTAACCACGCACATCGGAGAGCATGCAAGAACATAAATTACTCATATAAGAATCATGCACAATCTGAACATAACTTCATAATCCATCGGATCCCAGCAAACACATCACATAGCATTACAATGTTCGATCTTGATCATGTTAGGCAGCTCACAAGATCATAAGACATGAAGCACACGAGTGAGACTACCAACTAGCTAATGCCATGGACCCGTAGTCCAAGGTGAGACTACTCACAAATCATCCCGAAGGAAGGCATGGCGATGAAGAGCCCTCCGTTATTGATATCCCCTCCGGTAGAGTGTCGGGATCAGCTTCAGATTGGACCCGAACTAGGGTTTTCGGTGATGGCGCGTCGGGGTCGAGTTTCTGGAAAATAATGGCCGCCTCGACGTTTTTAGGTTTTTAGGGATTTTATAGGCGTCGGAGGGCGTCGAGGAGAGGTCCCAGGGGCAGGGGCGGGCCCCACCCGCGGGTCACCCCTAGGCCGTGGCAGGGGGCCGCCTCCGCCCTGTGGGCCTCCCCTCCAGCTCTCCTTCGGACTGGTACTTCGTCGTGGCAAATAAAAAATCCTCAAGAATTTCCAGCGCGTTCCGAGAATATTTTCAGAAGTAAATTTCTGAAACAAAAAGAAAGCAAAAATAGGGAACTGGCACTAGGCATCTTGTCAATAGGTTAGTCTAACAAAATGCAGTTGAGACGTATCACAAAACTAGCATGGATCACTCAAAAATTATAGATACATTTGAGACGTATCAGCCCACAACAGGGATGCCTTGACCGTCCGGCTTTTCGCCAGCAGTTGGGTTTTCGGGGGGAATATCATTGTCCCCTGCCATTAAAACTTCAGTCACGGTTACGCCACAAATAGCAGCAACCTTGCGGCTGAAATCTTCATCATCGGATTCTAAGTCCTCCTGCATGGGAGTACTGTCAACAGATCTGGCTTCTGAGTCAATCCTTGTTTGCAGAGCAGGTAAGATCGACTCAGGTTCAGTGTTGGATCTGATTGATCCAGACCCCTCAACATTGCCCACGAAGTGAAACTTCGAGGCTTGAGAGTAATCGGCAAAGCCGAATTCATCATCTGCTTCATAGCAGAGGTTGTTGTCGGCCGCCTTTTGAAGGAAAGCGAGATCCGACTTTTCATCCATGTTCATAGGGTGGGTGGTGGGTGCGCAATAGCTGATGTCGAGCGCTCCCAAGGCGGCGGCGGTGAAGCCGAGGAAGATGTCGAAGCCGCCGATGGGAAGGATGGACCAAGCTGCCAGATCTTCTTTTGCCGGCGTCCAGAAGGCATCGTTGTTGACGTAGCCTGAGCCGGCCACGTCGTACTTTCTGACGAGGCCGATGGCGATGGAGTCGCCGATGCTTCCGGTAGATCCCGCCCGGAACGAAACCCCACGTCCGTGGCCCCACGGTGGGCGCCAACTGTCGAGGTATCTTAGATGGGGGTGCCATAGTACGACGGTGAAACTAAGAGGTGGAGAAAGACGTAGGTAATTCCGGTGACGGGATTGGCACAAGTTTACCCAGCTTCAGATCTCACAACGGTGGTGAGATTCTACGTGCTGCTATAAATCATTATAAGGCAAAACAGTGCCGGTTACAATGAGATTGTTTGTGGTTGCCCTAAGGCGTCCTCTAGCCCGGCTTATATAGGCATCTGGGTCTAGGGTTTACAGGAGAGTCCTAACCGACTTAAGTACGAGTTCGTATCTCTTCCAGCTTTGGTCCTTTCTTCCTTGCCAAGGCAATGTCCTCTGGGCCGCCTTCTGGAATCTTCCTTAACTCGGATGGGCCTCCTACACTTCAACTTACAGGGCCGCCCGGCAAAGCCGGCTGTCTATGTCACCACATGGGCCACCCATCCAGTCTGGTTTTAATCCTAATGATGAGGGTACCTATTCAGCATATCCCCAACAACACCACTACCACATGCACGACAATTTTATTATTCCAACAAATCAAGCAAGCTACCACAAACAACTCTCTATACAAATATAAGTGAAGCAAAAGAGAGTCTAATAACAGCAACTACCAGCTCTTAAAAAGATATAAGCGAAGCAAAAGAGCTGATAAGAAAACAAAGCTAAGAATAGTCAAGAAAATATAAGCGAAGCACAGGAGTATTCTAATGGAAAAGCGGAGCGTGTCTCTCTCCCACACAAGATAGCATGGATCCAACAAAGTACGTGACCAGCAAACAAACTAAAACAAACTGAACGCAGAATAAAATGACGCCCCAAGAACAACACATAATATGTGAAGTGATAAAAATATAGATTCAATGGAGACGACCCGATGGTTGTCGATGAAGAAGAGGGGATGCCTTGGGCATCCCCAAGCTTAGATGCTTGAGTCTTCTTGAATGTTCAGTGGGGGTGCCACGGGGTATCCCCAAGCGCCGGTGGTGGCACTGCCGAAGTCGCCGATCTCAGATCTAGGGTTGGGTGGGTCCCCCAAACCCGAGGTGGACGATGCGGCAATGTGTGATGGGCCAAGCCCGGGGGTGAGCCTGGTGCTCCTGGGTCGTTGCTTGGCCGAGAGGTAGGCCCCTCGTCCCTCATGAGTTGGGATGACTCTGGTGGGCCACGGGCTTCCCTTTCGCTCTCCCAGCCCGCTAAGGCTCCTCGGCTGATATATAAGTGGAGGTGGCTCCCTCCGGAAACCCTAGATTGGTAGTTAGAGTTTGTTGCCCCCCCCCCCCCCGCACGACGTGCGGCGCAATAGATCCAGAGCGAAGATCCTCCTTCCCCACTCAGATCCCAACCTCCCACCCTCTCTCGTCCCCATGTCACGCAACCATGAACACTTCCCCCGCGGCAAGCGGTCCTTTGTGCAGTTCTCCGGCGGTAGGAACCGGCGCGAGCTCAACGACTGGCTGGACTGGGAGTACGCGAAGCACCGCAGGCAGCAACGGGCGTGGGAGTGGGACCTGTCTCCGTGGCGCAGGGAAGAAGAAAAACAACGGGAGACTCGTCAACGCCCACCCCAGGGGCCGTATCCGCGAGGGCGCGCGTACGGCCGTGGCGACAACAGGCAACCACCCCACCCCTCTAGCAACAACAGGAGGCCTGAGAGCTCGGCTATGGGAGCCCGGGCTGCTGGAGAAGAAGAGCTTCCACCGCCACCCGACATCTCGAAGATCATCGGCTACAAGGGTGGTCAAAAGGGACATCTCCAGATCTCATGCACTGAGGACCCGTTCTGCATGAAGTGCTACGCCAAGGGTCACTTCATCGCGATGTGCACGGTGCTAGGGGCGCGCCGTGAACCCATATGGGTTGGGTTCGGTGAGGACAGGATTGGCTTCATGTGCTTGGAAGTTCCTAGGAAGGATGAACTGGAAAAGGAGCCTCCAAACTCGGCCACGCTATTCATCGACAAAGACGGGCTCATGGCAGAAGAGGTTGAAGCTGAAATCAAGGAACTGGTGGATGAGACCTGGTCCTGGCAAGTGAAGAGCAGCTGAGCGAGTGCGACTACACCCTGGTCTTTCCGTTGGCTGGCAATCTTCGTATGGAAATTCGCGTTGGGGGCGTCCGACTGCCATTCTTTAAAGCCAAGGCCTTGGTGATGGAGGGCTCGGTGAACGAGCGGGCCTCCGAGGTCCTGGTGGACACATGGTTGCTCCTCCATGGGATGCCACCACCTTACCGTCACACGAGCAAGCTCCTAGCGGGCACAAGGCCCATTGGCAGACCCATGGAAGTCGATGAATCCACGCTTGTCGATCCACTGATCCGATCAGAATGAAGTTTGGTTGTAGGGCTGCCTGAATAATCACTGAGAGCTTCGTGTTGTTTGCCAATGGACATGGGTTCGAGATTTCTGTGGAAGTGGAGAAAACTGGGAAACGTGCTCGCTCCGAATCCCCCTCCCCGCCACCTACACCCCCAAAGTTTGGTGATGACGACGACGAACGCAAGGACGATCTAGGCCATAGCTTGGAGGAAGAGAGAGATGACTAGGATTGACGTCATGGGGGACACGGATCCAAGGAGAAAGACAAGGACTCCCGCCCAGCCAGGGGTCGCTGCGGTGATGCTAGGCACAAATCTGCAACAATGCAAGAGATGACGCAAGAGAAGCACGAGGAGCCAGAAAAAGGCAAGCTGACCGCAGTCATTGAAGTCAACCAATACGGCTCCTTCCTCAAAGGGACCAGCCCACCCCACGCTTCATGTCCTTCGGCAACCGTCACCACCGCGACGGTGACTACTGGCCACCCTCCTGGCTCACCTTCACTCACGATGGATACGACGGAAGGGGGGTCTGACCTCACTACACCAACCAATAATCAACCGTCGGATGACAACTGCACTCTGGCAGAGATTGAAGCCAGCCAGAGGAGGGAGAGGGAGCGAAGGAGCAAGTCCAACGCGGACAGACTTTCTTGAATCCGGCAGGAAAAGGAAGATGCTACGATGAGGCAGCCGGACTACACCGAAGAATCTGGCAAAGAGGTGCATCTCCAAGAGAAGGAACCCATCCCGGAGCTGGCTGTCCCGGTGAAGCGGGCACTAAGCAGCATGGAGATCCCAGCTACTACTAGCCGCAAAAGCAACCGGAGCGAGGGACGCTCCGACGAACCGGTCCTGAACCGCGCCATCCATCTCAAGCAGAAGAACAACTCAGGTAAACACCCGATCTCCGACTTTTTGGTTCTTGATTCCCTTTGCAACGATCATCTTCTTCGTGTCGCTCGCGATAGTTGTGTTGTTTTCAATTCTGCAGCGGGCCCCCCTAAGAAATCCTATATCTTTTTCGCGCAAACGAGCAGGCACAGGCTGAGCTGGCTATGGCCAAAGCAGATGTGGAAGCGAAGCAGGTAGAAGATAAAGCTATAGAATAGAATAGAGATGTGATAGGGGTCACTCAAGAATCTGAGCCAAACCGGGGGGGGGGGGGCAGGAAGGTTCCTCGCCAAACCCAGCCAGCGCAACACTGCATGCACCAAAGACAGGGCCGATAGGAAGAGGTCGAGTGAAGAAACAAGGAGCCGTGACGACTCAGAAGCCGTACACCGGCCAAGCACGGGCAAAAGGGATAGTTCCCTAAGGCGGTGACTCTTCTTAAACATCTACAGGTTTGGCGTTCCGTGGCACCGAACTTTGCTCAAAGAACTCCTCCGAAAGCACGGGATTGATGTGTTTTGTATCCAGGAAACGATCAAGCAGGACTTCACAGACCACGAGCTCCGAAGTATTGAGCTAGGAGAAGGCTTCTTCTGGAGCTGGGTGCCTACTTCGGGTCACTCCGGTGGCCTCCTCATGGGTGTCCGTGACAGCCTCTTCGAAGTCGGAACCGTTGACAGGGGTCAACATTTCCTCAACTTTACGGTGCTACACCGTGTCTCTAAAAGGTTTCTAAATGTCATTGGCATCTATGGCCCTGCAGACCATTCTAAGTCTGTAGCCTTCCTTGAAGAAATCTCTGAAAAAATCGAGCGCTGCCGTCACCCGCTGGTGATGGGATGCGATTTCAACCTTATTAGAAGCAGCATGGACAAGAACAACGATAGAATTAATTGGGGTAAAATTCAACTCTTTAACTCTAACATTGCCCGCTGGGGGATGAGCGAGATCCCTCACACGGGCGCGAGGTATACCTGGACCAACAAACGGCTCAACCCAGTCCGATGCATGCTTGACCGGGTGTTCATCTCGGCCAGCCTTGAACCCATCTTCCCTCTCTGCTCCCTTATAGCTGAACTAGCCTGGGAACGGACCACACTCCTCTTATTTTTGACTCGGGTGAGGGCACCCCAATCAAGAGTAGCAGATTAATTCTTCTTTCAAACTGGCTGGTTCGAGACCCCTCACTTCCCTGACACCCTGAAAAGCTTTTGGGATAGTCTGCTCTATAGTGTTGGGGGTAGAGATATTATCAACTGGTGGATTTTCATGTGCTCTGGTTCCACCAGTCTTTATGTGGCTGGAGTAGAAATTTGGGAAATGATTCCTGCACCAGGAAAGAAGCGCTGCTTGCTCAAATCCATACTTTAGATACTAAGGCTGACGCCGCTGGTCTTGATGATGATGAATGGGCGAGTCGGTACCACCTGGAAGAACAGTTGGTCCTCATCTACAAACTGGAAGAGGAATATTGGCGTCAAAGGGGCAGAATTATATGGGCTCTCCAGGGCGACGCCAATACGGCATATTTTCACGCAATTGCCAACGGAAAACGTCGCAGATGCATGATCTCCTCGCTTGTTACCCCCACTAGAACCATCTCGGGGAAGAAGGACCTGCAAGAACATAACTACTCCTTCTATCGTGAGTTCTTGGGCACCGTAACCAGTAGACAGTGTGGCCTGAATGTGAACACGTGGGGGCAACCACCAGAAAGTCTCGGAGCAGGAAAACCAGGCGCTTGCCCTTACGTTCTCAGAGCCGGAATTGGAGGCGCTGGCCAAGGATATGAAATCAGATACAGCCCCGGGACTGGATGGGTTTCCGGTCCCTTTCTTTGAAAAATGCTGGCCTATTCTCAAGCACGGGGTGCTTCACATCCTTAATTATTTCATCCTAGGGAGGATTGATACATCCCGGCTTAACTTTGGGGTGTTGTTGCTTATTCCTAAAGTCCCAGGGGCATACCAGATCACGCAATTCAGACCAATAGCCTTGATAAATGTCATTTTTAAGATCATCTCCAAAGCGTATGCAACTCGGCTTGACCCAATTGCACACCGGATCAATAGCCCCAACTAAACTGCTTTCATCAAAGGCCGCTTCATCCTCGACGGTGCTCCGGCCCTCCATGAAATTGTGCTGAAAAGTAAGAAGCTCGGGGGCATCTTACTCAAACTTGACTTCGAAAAGGCCTATGACCGCGTTAATTGGGATTTCTTGGTGGAAACCCTACACCGCAAAGGCTTCGATGCAGGCTTCAACCACAAAATTCTGCAACTCGTCTCCGGGGTCAAACTGCGATCTCCATTAATGGATAAATGGGTCACACCGCAACAAAAGAGGGGTGCGTCAAGGGGACCCCCTCTCTCCACTGCTCTTTAACTTCATTTCTGAAGGCCTTTCCGCCATACTCACGGCTGCCAATGCGGCAGGTCATATTCAGGGCGTGGTGCCACATCTCATTCCAGGAGGCATTTCTCACCTTCAGTACGCCGATAACACGATCATCATGATCCAAAACACCGAAGAGGGGGTGGCTAATCTGAAATTCCTCCTCATGTGCTTTGAGAACATGTCGGACCTGAAAATCAACTACCATAAAATCGAAGTCTTTGTTTTGGATCAACAGGTCAACAAGAATAGAATTGCTAATCAGCTGAACTGCAAGCTAGGCGAATTCCCTTTCATGTACCTCGGTCTTCCGATCTAAGATAAAATGCTGACCGTGGAGCAATGGCTGCTCCTTGTTCAAAAATTGGCAGCTAGAGTGGAACCTTGGATTGGCAGGTTTTTGTCCTCAGGGGGACGTTTGATTCTCTCCAACATCTGCCTGGCCAGCCTCCCCATGTACGCTATGGGGCTTTTTCTTCTTCAAGAGGGCGTGCATGAACAGCTTGATACGCATCAAAGTAACTTTTTCTGAGAAGTCGCAGGGCCAAAAAGGAAATACCACATGCTCAATTAGCCGGCAGTGTGCCGACCAAAGGAATGTGGTGGCTTGGGCATCATTAACTCTAGGCACATGAATGCCGCCCTTCTCCTCAAGTTGATCTGGAAGATCTACCAAATGGATAGGTCTATTTGGGCAACCTTGATTAGAGCCAAGTCACTACAGGAACGGCTAGCTATGCCGACGGCTTTTTGCCGTCGGCACAGGCTAATTTGCCGTCGGCATAGCTTGTGCCGACGGTGGCCGTCGGCGTATTGCCCCGTAGGCATAGAGCCTTTTGTCATCGGCATAGAGCAAGGCCGTCGGCGTAGGCTATGCCGACGGCAAAGCCGTCGGCGTAGATTCCGTCGGCATTTTATTTTCCAAAATTATTTTTTCCAAAAAAAATTTTAAAAAAAATTTCAACTTTTTTTTCTAATTATTTGTTCCAACTTTTTTTTTCAAATTTCGAATTTTCGAACTTTTTTTTCAAATTTCAAATTTCCCACTTAGCCACACACTTAATCTCAGGTCAAATTATTTACCATAGTCAAACTTCCCGTTCGGTCACCCATCCTCAGATTGCTCCAGCCTAAGCACGCTTAACTTTTGAGTTCCTTCCAAATTAGCTTCCAGATGAGATGTTAGAACTTACTAATATTAGTATCGTATCAACCATATTAACCCATGGGGCATGATGTTACACTTTTTATTGTTTAAATTTTGAAAATTTATTTGAATAAGTAACAATGATTATGTAATAATATGTTTTGAATAAATAACAATAAATTTTATTTTACTTTATTTTCTCCTTTTTACTTAATATGGAATAATTAATATCTTTAAATCCGTAAATCAAAATTTAACAAATAAAATGTCTAAATCGATTAGAAAAATGAGAGAAATCCAAATATGACATCCATATCATCTTTGTCATCATGTATGTGCCATTTTGCACCATATATGTCGTACTTGCTTCACAAAAATGTCATTTTTGACAATTAAAAAATGAAAAATGATATTTATAAACATAATTTGAAAAAAATTAGTTCTGCAACATTGTTTGTCATAACAAGACACACCTATGTGTCAAATATGGACACATTATTACAAACTATGCCATGAGGATGATCATATCTACGTCATTTGACTCGAAACTTATACATGTTTATAGATGATTGACCTTTTTGTGAAGAATTTTT
Organism: Puccinellia tenuiflora; assembly: GCA_012064385.1. Lineage (NCBI taxonomy): Eukaryota > Viridiplantae > Streptophyta > Magnoliopsida > Poales > Poaceae > Puccinellia > Puccinellia tenuiflora. Next base: position 595,027 of record QRDG01001188.1, read on the forward strand.
TTGGTAACTTTGTCAAAACTCAGGTTTATCATTTTTCCTAGCAACTAGTACACATAAAAGGAGTCCATGCCAAAGGATTTAATTTATTGAGTATTTTTTTCATTTTATTTTATTTTGTTCAAAAAATGGTGAAAATGGTCGTCATGCCTGTTCATCCAAAGGGGTCTTATTTTTGAAAACTATCGATGGTTCTGTGATATAACCACTACTGGTGTATCTTAAATTGATTTTTGTAAAATTTTCAGAGCAAACTATCACACACTTGTAGTTCAAAATTGAATTACTTTCGAAAAATAGGCATAAAGTCATTTAAATAGGCGAAATGAGGTAGAAACCGAGAAAATTCCTAATATTTCTGGATTATCAATAAAATATGGCCTACTTTGTGTGAAAATTGTATATGTGCCATTTTGCACCATATATGTCGTACTTGCTTCTCAAAAAATGTCATTTTTGACAATTAAAAAATGGAAAATTATATTTATAAACGTAATTTGAAAAAAATTAGTTCTGCAACATTGTTTGTCATAACAAGACACACCTATGTGTCAAATATGGACACATTATCACAAACTATGGCACGAGGATGATCATATCTACGTCATTTGACTCGAAACTTATACATGTTTATAGATGATTGACCTTTTTGTGAAGAATTTTTTTGGTAACTTTGTCAAAACTCAGGTTTATCATTTTTCCTAGCAACTAGTACACATAAAAGGTGTCCATGCCAAAGGATTTAATTTATTGAGTATTTTTTCATTTTCTTTTATTTTGTTCAAAAAATGGTCAAAATGGTCGTCGTGCCTGTTCATCCAAAGGGGTCTCATTTTTGAAAACTATCGATGGTTCTGTGATATAACCACTACTGGTGTATCTTAAAATGATTTTTGTAAAAAAATTAGAGCAAACTATCACACACTTGTAGTTCAAAATTGAATTACTTTCGAAAAATAGGCATAAAGTCATTTAAATAGGCGAAATGAGGTAGAAACCGAGAAAATTCCTAATATTTCTGTATTATCAATAAAATATGGCCTACTTTATGTGAAAATTGTATATGTGCCATTTTGCACCATATATGTCATACTTGCTTCACAAAAATGTCATTTTTGACAATTAAAAAATGAAAAATGATATTTATAAACGTAATTCGAAAAACATTAGTTCTGCAACATTGATTGTCATAACAAGACACACCTATGTGTCTAATATGGACACATTATCACAAACTATGGCACGAGGATGATCATGTCTACGTCATTTGACTCAAAACTTATACTTGTTTATAGATGATTGACTATTTTATGAAGAAGTTTTTTGGTATCTTTGTCAAAACTCAGGTTTATCATTTTTCCTAGCAACTAGTACACATAAAAGGTGTCCATGCCAAAGGATTTCACCATTTGATTATTTTTCCACTTTCTATTATTTTTTAGAAAAAAATGGTCAAAATGGACCCGTGCCATGATTTGTGATAAAGTGTCCATTTTTGACACATAGGTGCGTCTTGGTATGGCAAACATTGTTGCCAAAAACAATTTTTAAAATATTATTATAAATATCATTTTCTAGTTTTTAAGTGTCAAAAGTGACTTTTTTTATTAAGCAAGTACCACAAATATGTTGCAAAAAGTCATATACATGATGAAAAAGATGATATGGATGTCATATTTGGATTCCTCTCATTTTTCTAATCGATTTAGACATTTTATTTGTTAAATTTCGCTTTACGGATTTAAAGATATAAATTATTTCATATTCAATGAAAACAGGAAAAAAAAATAGCTATGCCGACGGCTTTGCCGTCGGCATAGCCCTGTGAATATGTGCCGACGGCTTTGCCGTCGGCGTAGCCGCATACGCCGACGGTTAATCTACGCCGACGGTCAGCTCGACGGGTTGGCCTGCCAGGAGGCTACGCCGACGGCCCCGACAAAAAGCCGTCGGCGTAGCGGGCGGCCGTCGGCACCTAGGGTCATTCCTGTAGTGAGTACACTGCAAACGGAGACATTTTCTCCTGCTCGAGCCGGGGAGGCTCACAATTCTGGAAGAACTTGCACAAAATCAAACATGTGCTCAAGCTGGGAGCCAAATATCACCTTGGGAGCGGTCATAGAATTAAATTCTGGGTCGACTGGTGGTGGGGAGAGGGCCCCCTTAGCGCCTAGTTCCCGACGCTTTCCAATATTTGCGAGAACCCGCTGATCTCAGTAGCCCAGGCTGTAGATGGCGGCTTCCGCTTTAGGCGCTCCCTGGACTTGGTAGGCGCCAACCAGTGGAGACAACTAGAGGAGATTACCAATACCACATATCTTTCGGACGACTTTGACAAGGTGTTCTGGTCCTTGGATCCCTCGGGTATTTATACGGTCAACTCGATGTACAAAAAGCTTGCTCTAGGAGCTACGGTTGCGCACTTCAACGACCTCTGGAAGGCAAAGCTCCCTGAAAAAAAATCAAAGTATTCACTTGGCAGCTCATCCTAGACAGGCTGCCTTCCGGAATGCAACTTGCAACTAGACACAGACCATCGGATGGGAAATGTGCTCTGTGTGGTGCGTATGAGGATGCTACACATATTTTCTTTACCTGCTCGCTCGCCCGTTTTACCTGGAGTGTGCTGCGTCGTGTCCTATGGAGGACATGGTGCCCCTCAAATTTTGCGCAATTCTTCTCTATCCTTTCAAATTTATCTGGATACGACCGCCGTTTACTTTGGGTTCTCTTTGCTGCCCAATCTTGGGCTCTTTGGCAAGTGCGCAACAAGAGCGCAATTGAGGCTAAGTTTATCAAGCAACTGTTACAAGCGATAGCAAAACAACGATGAAATTAAGCAAGATCAAACCAACGGGGGACACGAGATTTTAACGTGAAAAACCCTTCCAACAAGGAAGAGAAAAACCACGGGCGCCAGCCAGCAATACTTCACTATTTCGGGGTGAGGTTACAAACGCGTCGGGATTTACAATGTGTGGCTTATCTCCGGCGGCGGCTTACAAGACGTATTTATAGTGGTCCTGACCTAAACTAGGTCGGCAACAATAGGTGTCCTGGTCGGTTACAACTCGTACCGTACCGCGGGGGCATCGCCCCGCACCCCCGGCAGTCCCCTGTCTCGGGCATACTCGTACCGTACAGCAACTGGTTGACATTATCTATAAAACTTTGATCTTCTTGAAGATGTGGAGCCCTGCGCTAAAACAGCAGGACGTGGAGGGCGCAAGGCGGCTATCTAGCGAGCTTAGAAGAATCCACTCCCAGCTCATGCCCAACCCTCCCTAGTCGCCCGTGTTTCCTATCGTGGCTAAGCTGTATGCCTCAGCATGTTGCTCTTTACTTTGGCTAAGTTGTATGCCGCAGCATTGTATTAAACCATGTGGTGAAACCTTTGCTTTGTTAATTTAAAGTGGGCCCAAGCCTACCGGCTTCGCTTCGGCCCAAGCCTAACGGCGACGGGCCTCGCTTCGCTCCGTCGTTAGCCTTCTCACTTATAGAAACGGATTTGGATCACCATAAAATAACAGCAACTGGTTGACATTATCTATAAAACTTTGATCTTCTTGCAGATGTGGAGCCCTGCGCTAAAACAGCAGGACGTGGAGGGCGCAAGGCGGCTATCTAGCGAGCTTAGAAGAATCCACTCCCAGCTCATGCCCAACCCTCCCTAGTCGCCCGTGTTTCCTATCTTGGCTAAGCTGTATGCCTCAGCATGTTGCTCTTTACTTTGGCTAAGTTGTATGCCGCAGCATTGTATTAAACCATGTGGTGAACCTTTGCTTTGTTAATTTAAAGTGGGGGCAATAAAATGCCTTTTATCTAAAAATTGCATTGCTATTCTGTACTAGTGAAACCTCAACTACGTTATTAGAGAAACTAAAATGGGTGCGACAGGATTAGAGAAACTAACAACATCCTCCCTTCATCACCACCGTCGAGCCGTCTTACCAAGCCGTCGTCCTCCCGTCTAGCGGCCGCCGTCGAGCTCGAGGGCCCCGTTCTGGGAGTTCCGCGCGGCGGCCACGGTCCTGTCCTTCACCCCTACCATCGAGGCGTGTCCTGCGTGTTTCGACGCTGGCGCGCCTTCCAGGTTAGTTGGTTGGTCCATCCCGTCGGCGTTTCTGCAATGGGTGACCACCGTCAACCGGTGACTGGTGACTGGTGAGTGCTGCTTTCTTCCGTTTTGTGGTGTGAAGTAACTTACAGTTCACTAATGAATTGTTTCTTGCCTTCTTTTGGGGTCTAGCGATCGAGGGTCAAGAATAAGTCATGTCGGCTGGAGATTCTCTTGCCTCACATGGTCACAAGGTATATAGGATTCTCTTCTCCGCTTTGGAGTTCATGCACACCCTTATCACATGCTCCGAATTAAATCACTTGCTAGGCGCGAGCACGACGTACGGAGCAGCGTGCATGTGCTGATCGATCAAGCGTACATGGACCATAGACCTAAAGTCGTGGTCACAGTGGCACTATATTATATAGAAGGACTGAAGGAAGACGATAACATCGTAACAGCACAAAATGATGCAAGAAATTCAAACGCATTGAAATGAACAACACAAATTTTCCTTCATTTTCCTCCATTTCACTGTGGTTGGAAAACAAGCAAACTAGCACACCAAATTAAACAGGGCAAACGCTGAATGAGTGAATTTAAAACTAACCACCAACAAAAGCGCATCTAAAATTCTAAATACATCATGGCGATGAAACTCATCGCTGATCATCAGCAACGAGCATCTGCAAGCAGCCTCCTCCCAAGCTTGTTGTTGACGAATGCATGGCCGATGCCTGGGCTGTGGCCTGGGTTCGAGGGGCGAACGTCGTCGGTCGCCCCGGCAAAGCCTTCTTCTGTAGGAGTGATCGTGCCATCGACCATTCCTTGCGTCCGAGTTATGCCGTGAGAAAACATGAATTGGGAGGAAAGGATTAACATAGAGAGAAGAACAACTTTGCTGATAGTGTTCATGGTCATGGCCATTTTTTCACTAGAAGAATGGGCAGCGAGCAAAGAGCTAGCGAGCTGAGACGAACCACAGAGAGCTCAGAGCTGGCCAAAAGACTTCGATTTAGTTAGCTAGCAATCGATCGATGGATGCAACCCTTACTGTGTTCGGTGCGTCTATTTATAGGAGACTAGATACCTACCACACGTCAAAGGGATCTAATATATGGGATGTGCACACTAGTATGTCATACTTCACAGAATATGCATGTGGGGGCACACCACAATACGTGAACTGCAGTTACACTGTCCTTCACGTGGAGAAGGATTAGATAAAAGGAAATTTATTCAAAACGTATTGAGAACTGATACTCTCTTCTCTAGAATAGCACCTTTGTTTGGATGCCAGTCGAACATTGTTACAATACGAAATACACAACCAAATGAATAAGTTTATTTTTAAGTGATTCTATAGATGTCCTTAAACTTACCTCAATTTTGTAAAAAAATTATTTCATTCTGCACTTTCATTGTGTTATCTCCGGTCATTTTTTTTAAATGAGTTAAAACCTTTACCTATTTCATAAATAAATAAAGAAGAAGAGAATTGCATGATTAATTAACGGAAAACCAAGCAAAATATAATAGAATTGGCCGACCACACACCAAAGCCGACGAGAAAACGTTGTGACTGCTATGGGAGGAGCAGACATGAAACACTTCAACAAAGATGAATCAGCCAACCCTCCAGGATTGCGCCACAACGACGCTGACGACACAATAGCGAGGGCAATCTCATCACCTACACGACACGAGGTCGACGCCCTCAACACTGTCAAACTTCTAAGACTGCTTCCTCGACATCCAGTTGCTCCACCACGCTGACCGGACCGCCAACACCATATTCTAGGACTGCCTTCCCTACGTACATTTGCTCTCGCTCGAGCTGCAATGCCACACCTCCCGGCCGCCCACAAGCCATACTGCATAGAGAAAAGTGCACACTGAAAACAGCCATCGCATCAACATTCGGGGCGGCCGCCTCGACATAGTCAACATGTTCTCCGATGACACGCGTCGACAGAGCAGACAATATCGTCGCCACTAGCGACACAAGATTGCACCCAACTCGTGCAAACAACAGATGTTTCCCATGAATGAACATGCTGCCCACCATGCATGGTTTTTGAGGCGGCTCGACTTACAGCATCATTACGCTGCACCGACATCCACCAACTTGGCGTTCTACACCAATTACAAAAATGTATTACATTAAGTTGTCACATGGATCAAAGTTTTTAAATTTCACCTGCTTCATACTCCCTCCGTCCCAGTTCAAAGGGTTTGCATGTAGTATACGAAAAATTTTAACCATTAATTTGGTCAAAATATGAATTTTATATCACAAAAATAATATCATTAAAAAATTCCTGCAAATATGAGTCCAATGGTATGCTTTTATGGCACAATCTCATATTTTGTTGACGAAATTGGTGATCAATTTTTTCTTAAACTACGCGCACAGGTCCTTTGAAGTGGGATGGAGGGAGTACATTAATTACTATGGTAGACACACATATCAATATTTCTACCGGCCTCTTTGATACAAAAGAATTTGATGGTAAGAATTTTCTCTTTAAAGCTTGTTTGATTTGTAGGATCGACATTACTTTTTTCCTCACAAAAAAGGGAAATCTTAGGCTTTGTCATTTAAACCACTTTGCACTAAGTTTTCAAAGGAAATTTTGGTATAGTCCACCCTCTAGGATAAAATCCTACAAGTGATGAGTTGCCCTGATTTCCATATGTTATGATCAAACGAGAGCTGCGATATGGAGGCTGAGCTCCACAGAGTTTGGTGTTTCAAAAGTTTAAAATTCATTTGTTTTTAAGTTTAAAAAATGTGAAAAAAAATCTAGATGTAGATACTAATATAATCTACAAGAGTGCGAAAATTAAATCTGAAAATTGTTGTATTTTAGGCTGGGTAAATATGACAAATGATTGAATCATGATCTATGAACTGTACATATTTGAAAAACTTGATTTTTATCAGATTTATCTTTTTTGTGTAGCCTAAAATATTATGAATAATGTATTGAGATTTTGAACACATGTAGATCTCGACATTATCTACACCTAGAATTTTCGTTTCGAAAGTTTTGAAACATAAAAATGCAGGTTTTAATTGTTTTAATATCGAGCTCCGTGGAGCTTGCCCTCCGAATGCATTTTCTGATGATCAAACACTATTTCACCCCAATTATTCCTATCGTGTATATCATTGAAGAGGATATAAGCATTTAGTTTCGGATCCCAAGCTCACATGCTCATGCTGAAATAAAAAAAATAAAAAAATTATTAAAACATTTCAAAAATTCTGGATTTTTTGCCGATGAACATATACAAGGTTTCTACATACGTGCCAAATTCCATGATGAAATGACATTTTTGCTGCGCTCTACAAAAAAGACAAAATCAGTCCTCTGAAAATATATTTTAAATCTCATTTTGGTCACTAATTTGTCTTTTTTGTATTGGGCAGAAAATATGTCATTTCATCCTAAATTTGGTACGTATGTAGAAAACTTATATATGTTCAACACTAAAAAAATACAGAATTGTTTGAAATGTTTTACTATTTTTTTTTATTGGACAGGCGGATGTGAGCTCAGGAGCCAAAACAACGCTCCCATTTAGTTTTGGTTATATAATTACTTCTAGACGTTGTTATAAAACTCGATCAAATACTTTGCAATAATTAAAAATGGTTGTGTGCATCAATCAATGTAGAGACCGGAAAATCTCCTTTTTTATAATAAAAAATGCATCGATTGCCCCTTACTTTATTTTTCTGTTTCTACGTTTTTATAGTTTTGTAAACCAAAGAGGCCCTACATAAAGTCTTTTGGGTTGTTGAGCTCTGTGCCTCTGTATGGTATGGATGGTGATTTATAGAAGAGATGAGAATCAAGATGGGGGGTGACAGCTGAACAGAAGTGCTTGCATGCATGAGAGTATAACCCGGACGAGATGTGGGCTGGAGTAGTATCATACGAAATCTGTCCAGGGGAGTGCATGAGAAGCTATAATATAGATTAAGCGCAAAGTAAGTACTCCAGCTTAACTGCTTAAGCACAGTTCAAGCGTGGAATATTCCCACAGGGAGGACGTGGCGGCAGGCATGCATCTATGCACAGCACATGCATGCGCGCAAAGTGATGGACCGAGCGCGCGTGCATGCCTGTGCTAGCTTCACGTGCGCATGGATGCACCACCTACATACTCCCTCCCGTTTGTTAATTTAAGATATTTTATTTTTTCTTTATTCGTATGTATCTAGATACGTATTTTCGTATGTATGTAGTTAATATTGAAATAACCTTGGTGAACGGAGTACCTAATATATTCCAATATATTCCACTTTTGTGAGTGACCTCGTGTTAAAAAATTTGTGGAACAAGTTATGAAAACCTTGATGAAAAATATGTTTCACTTTAACAAAAGAAACATTTGTTTGCATGTCTATTTTGAAACACGCGTGAAAAACTGAAACCTCAACAGTCTTTTTTTCATCAGACCTGTCTGAGGTGGACCATAGCTTATATTGGTAAAATATAAGGTAATTTATACGCAAATGTGTCACAATCAATAGATCGGTTATTCAGGGTAGCAAACAAATGGCTAAAATTCCCTGCTCCACTAGTCATGGGAGTCAAACATGCATGCAAGTTCCTCATCAGAAATCCAAAATGGAGCCCAAGCTCGAGGGTTTGTTATTTTCAAAAATAAAAAATGATATTCCAAGGTTTCAAACAATTCCTTAAAAAATCGTGGGTGTAGATAATGTCTAACTCTCTACCACGGTGCAATTTGCAATCCAAAATTCATTATATTTTATGCTAAAAAAATCACAAATGTGACCAAATTTGAAGTTTTTTAAAACGTGTATTTTTCACCAAGCAGATCTACACATTTGTCATTTTTATACAGCCTAAATATAACAAAGTTTGGATTGAGATTTTGCAGATATGTAGATCCTATTATTATCTACGTCTAGAAATTTTTCACTATTTAAAAAAATTTTAAAATACATATTTTGAAGTTTTGAAACCTAAGCTCCCTGGAGCTCGGCCTCCAAAACACCTCTCTCTCTTATGGGTCCATTTCAAATAAAAAAAGGAAAAAAAACTTCGTGTGTACATCTCAAAATACTATGGGCTCACGGAGTTTTTTCCAACATTTTTGGTGCCGTGTGTAAAATAGACAAAGTTTGGTGCTAAAAAAGGCTTTTAACAAGACATTTTTTTTGTCTTTTTTACACAGCCCACAAAAAATATCGGTTTGGCATGAAACTTGGCATGTGGACATAGAATGTCCATATGTTCATGCTAAATTTTTGTTGAGAATTGTTTGACAATCAAAATTTGTTTTTCCTAGTGGGGAGCATATACTCCCATGTTCCAAAACGAATTTCCATATTTAAATCACTTGCAACGCAACTACACAATGATGCAGTTCTACAAATTCTATTCCCCCCTATTGACGTGTTAACACAAAAACTTGAAGGTCATGTACTATGTTTTCAAGGCCTTGGACATGTTAGCGTTCTAGGCCAAGTTCCAACACCCGGCTAACGTTTGTTTAGACGTATCTGAACACGTGCTTCCAAGCGGAGATCCCTCTACATCCCAAAAGACTAGTCCAATGTGAGGATTGGCTAATTTCCTCATAAGTTGCATGGAGGCCCTAGTAGTTACCATATGTTAGCATCCCAAGCACATTTTCGACACTTGGCTTAGGTTTAGGCGCATCTAAACCCATGCTTACAAGCGGAGAGTCCTCTCCATCCCAAAAGACTAGTCCGATGCGAGGATGTCTACCCTCTTCTATAAGTTAGTTGTAGCCTCCTCCCATAATCGAGGTGGGACTCAAGTCATTGGGAGCACCACTGTCCCAACAGTCTAACAATACGGCCCAAACCACACACAACAGTATTTAATTTAGATGGATCAACCGAGAAAACAGCACATGAATTAGCGCCATCGATATAAGTAAGATGAGGAGTAGCACGAGCAACATGGAGGGGCTCAAGCGGGCGGGAATTTAGCCAACCATGATGCGAAGCAGCATGACGATGAGAAGTTAGAGAAGGATAACGAAGGAACAAGAGGAGAGAGAATCCACAGAGACACTACCATGGTGTGGAGGTGTGCAGCAGTGGGTATCAGAGGGCGAGAGGTATGAAGCAGCGGGAAGAAGTGAGGAATGAAGGGATGTTTGCGAAGGCTGACTACAGTTCAACTGTCAAACTACATTCCATTCCAACATAATTAAAGACATGGCTAAATTAGCTGCTTCAAAGAATGACTAAAGGTGCTTCAAAAAATAAGACAAAAAACTGCTTGAAAGAGTGAATAAAGGTGCAGACTTTACAATATATTGATCCAGCACTCCAGCCTGATATTGCCCATGTCTTGGTAGGCGCAATTGCCTCCCATCGAAAGTATGCAAAATGGGCTTTCCCGCACCCTCTAGTACCCGCACTACTAGAAAACAGGGCTTCGGTTCGGAGCATTAGTCTCGGTTCCAATTGGAACCGGGACTAATGCTCCGATTCCAACGGCCAGAAACGGCTATATCGTGCGGCCACCTTTAGTTCCGGTCCGAACGGGACCTTTAGTCCCGGGTCGTGTTACGAGCCAGGACTAAAGGTTTTGCGCCAGGCTGCCGGAGGCTCCAGGACCTTTAGTCCCGGGTCGTGTTACCACTCGGGACTAAAGGTGTATGTGTATAAAAGGCACCCGACCCAGAAAATCCTCTCTGATCTCTCTCTCTCTCTCTCTCTCTCTCTCTCTCTCTCTCTCTCTCTCTCTCTCTCTCTCCGCGCGTGCCACCTCTCCGCCGCCGTCCTCTCCGCCGCCGTCCACCGCCGTCGCGCCGCCACCACCGTCGCCGTCTCCTTCGCCGTCACCGGCGACGTCTCCCTCGACCGCACCGGCGAAATCCTTGGTGAGATTTTTTGTTTTTTAGAATTTTGTGTAGAATTGTTATAATTTTTATGTAGAATTGATAGAATTTTTTTGTACAATTTTTTATAGAATTTTTATTTATAAAATTGTCTAAAAACGTGTTGTATTTGTGAACATAATAAGTAATAGAGTGAAATGATGCCGAAAATATAAATTAGGTTTGAAATTTATTAGCTCGATGATTTAATATATAGATGATTTAGGTGGGTTAGAAAATTGTGTTACCAGAAAATTGGGTTAGAAAACTAGTGTTAACAAAAAATTAGCAAAAAATAGTGTTAGCAAAAATTTTGTTCAAAAATTAGTGTTAGCAGAAAATTGGGTTAGAAAATTGGGAAAGATTCCACGAGGTGTCAAATTAGAAGCCCCTAATAGGATTACATATGATGTCTGACATCATATGTAATTCCATTAGGAGTTTCTAATTTGACAGTTCCTGGAATCTTTCCCAATTCTGCTAACCCAATTAGTATAATTTTTGTTAACACTAGTTGTTTAACCTAATTTTTTGCTAACTTCAAGGATAATTTTTGCCATAATAATACTAGTTAGAAATTGCGTTAGAAAATAAGTGTTACCAGAAAATTGTGTTAGTAAACTAGTGTTAACAAAAATTAGCAAAAAATAGTGTTGGCAAAAATTGGGTTCAAGAATTAGTGTTAGCAGAAAATAGATTATGTTTAGTTTCATAGGAATTTGTTTTCGGCGACGATGCGTCCTCATCTTCGAATCGTCCGCAACGAACAAGGAGTGGGCTCCGACGGGAATGTCTGGGACAGGGCTCCGCCGGGCTGGCACTGGGAGGTGCTACCTTCCGGGAGTCGCAGCTTGGTGAGGAATCAGGGTCCCGTCGTCGACCAGAGCTTATTTGGTGGCGGTCGCGTGGGCCACGATCGGTGCAGAGGGAGCCGGCCCCCGAGGAGGTGGTACGTGTCCGTGTCAGGGAGGAGGACGAGCACGTCCATCGATATATGATTGCGTTGGAAACCAGGTTCTCTAATACCTCGCAGTTTCTTCAGGGATCTCACCCGAGCTATGATCCTGTGATGGTTCCTTCTCTTTGGGTATTCACCACCCGTGGCTCAGGACCCGAGGGTCGACGCCCAGTTTGATTGGGCGAGTGGTAATTCGAGATGTATAAGTGATATTATCCGATATTATTGTTTTATTATCTGGATTATTTGAGATGTATTAGGGTTAAATAAAAAAAGCAATAAAATTGAAGCTGCGATTCCATTAGTGTTTTGTTGTGTTTATAACATTAAAATAACTTACAAGTCTTTAAAGCAATTACTAATTTTAGCATCGTGATTGCGTTTGATATATACTTATATAATAATGCAGATGCCCCGGCAATGGATGTACACTACTGACCGACGCTCTGGCGAGTTCATTAATGGCGCGCATGATTTCCTCCGTGTGGCTGATGCGAACAAGCGGAATGGTTTTGTATTCTGTCCATGTAGTGTCTGTAAGAATCAGAAGGATACTCTGATTCAAAAATCCTTCACAGCCACCTGTTTCGGTCCGGTTTCATGCCCAGCTATAATTGTTGGACCAAGCACGGAGAGAAAGGGGTTATAATGGAAGACAATGAAGATGAAGAGGATGGTGACAATTATCCCCTTGAATACGGTGATACTTTCATGGGGGAAGCTGAAGAAGAGGCACATGATGAGCCCGCTGATGATCTTGGTCGGACCATTGCTGATGCACGGAGAGACTGCGGAAGTGAAAAGGAGAGGGAGAAGTTGGATCACATGTTAGAGGATCACAAAAAGTCGTTGTACCCAAATTGTGAAAATGGTCTGAAAAAGTTGGGTAGCACATTGGAATTGCTGCGATGGAAGGCAGAGTGTGGTCTATCTAACTTCGGATTTGAAAAATTGCTGAAAATGATGAAAAATATGCTTCCAAAGGATAACGTATAGCCAACCAGTACGTATGAAGCAAAGAAGGTTGTCTGCCCTCTAGGTTTAGAGGTTCAGAAGATACATGCATGCCCTAATGACTGCATCATGTACCGCGGTCAGGAGTACGAGAATTTGAATGCATGCCCGGTATGCACTGCATTGCGGTATAAGATCAGACGAGATGACCCTGGTGATGTTGAGGGCGAGTGCCCCAGGAAGAGGGTTCCTGCCAACGTGATGTGGTATGCTCCTATAATACCACGATTGAAACGTTTGTTCAGAAACAAAGAGCATGCCATGTTGTTGCGATGGCACAAAGAGGAACGTAAGTCAGACGGGATGTTGAGAAACCCCGCTGATGGGACGCAGTGGAGAAAGATCAACAGAGAGTTCGAAGATTTTGCAGGTGACGCAAGGAACTTAAGGTTTGGTCTAAGTATAGATGGCATGAATCCTTTTGGGGATCAGAGCTCCAGTCATAGCACCTGGCCCGTGACTCTATGCATCTATAACCCTTCCTCCTTGGTTATGCATGAAGCGGAAATTCATTATGATGCCAGTGCTCATCCAAGGCCCGAAGCAACCCGGCAATGACATTGATATGTACCTGAGGCCATTAGTTGATGAACTTTTACAGTTGTGGGACAAACCTGGTGTACGTGTGTGGGATGAGCATGAACAAATGGAATTTGACCTACGAGCGTTGTTGTTCGTAACAATCAATTATTGGCCTGCTCTTAGTAACCTTTCAAGACAGACAAATAAGGAGTACAATGCATGCACACACTGTTTAGATGAGACTGAAAGTATATATTTGGAACATTTTAAGAAGAATGTATACCCGGGGCATCATCGATTTCTTCCGGCCAAGCATTCCCTAAGAAAGAAAAGCAAGCATTTCAACGGTCAGGCAGATCACCGGCCGAAGCCTACGGAACGTACTGGTGATGATATATTTGGTATGGTCAAGGACCTAAAAGTAATATTTGGAAAGGGAACTGGCGGTCAATCTGTTCCGAATGACGCTTCTACCGGACATGCGCCCATGTGGAAGAAGAAATCTATATTTTGGGAGCTACCCTATTGGAAAGTCCTAGAGGTCCGCTCTGTAATTGACGTGATGCATGTGATGAAGAATCTTTGCGTGAACCTGCTAGGCTTTTTGGCGTGTATGGGAAGAAAAAAGACATACCGGAAGCACGGCAGGACCAGCAACGTATGAAAGACCCAGAAGGCCTGCATCCAGAACGGTTTCGAGGTCCTGCCAGCTACGCTCTTACCAAAGTAGAGAAGGAAATCTTTTTGAATGCCTGAGCAGTATCAAGGTCCCATCTGGATTCTCATCGAATATAAAGGGAATAATAAATATGGCAGAGAAAAAGTTCCAAAACCTAAAGTCTCATGACTGCCACGTGATTATGACGCAATTGCTTCCGGTTGCATTGAGGGGGCTTCTACCGGATAATGTTCGAGTACCCATTGTGAAGCTATGTGCGTTCCTCAATGCAATCTCTCAGAAGGTAATCAATCCAAAAGATCTACCATGATTACAGAATGATGTGGTCCAATGTCTTGTCAGTTTCGAGTTGGTGTTCCCACCATCCTTCTTCAATATTATGACACACCTCCTGGTTCACCTAGTCAAAGAGATTTACATTCTCGGTCCTATATTTCTACACAATATGTTCCCCTTTGAGAGGTTCATGGGAGTCTTAAAGAAATATGTTCGTAACCGTGCTAGGCCAGAAGGAAGCATCGCCAAGGGCTATGGAACAGAGGAGGTCATTGAGTTTTGTGTTGACTTTGTTCCTGACCTTAAGCCGATTGGTCTTCCTCAATCGCGGCATGAGGGGAGACTAAGTGGAAAAGGCACGCTCGGAAAGAAGTCAATGATATGTAAGGATGGGCATTCTAACTCCTTTGTTTTACGGCTCCACATGGCGACTTTCGGCAATTGTTTGCAACCGCATCTAATGAATGACAATGATGTTGGAGATGAGCTGTACTGGTTGGCCAGGTCACCATCTTCGACTATATTGACTTTCCAAGGGTATGAGATAAATGGGATTACATTTTACACGATCGCCCAAGATAAAAAGAGCACCAACCAAAATCGTGGTGTCCGTTTTGATGCAACAAACAACAATGGGCAAAATGACACATATTATGGTTACATAGAGGAGATATGTGAACTTAACTACGGACCTTCTTTTAACGTCGCTTTGTTTCGGTGCCAGTGGGTCGAGCTGACAGGCGCCGGGGTAAAGGTAGACATGCTATACGGGATGACAACAGTGGATCTCAACAATGTTGGGTACAGAGAAGAACCATTCGTCCTAGCCAAAGATGTGGCTCAGGTTTTCTATGTGAAGGACATGTCTACCAAACCGAGAAAAAGAAAAGATAAGCAAGCGAATACATCCGACAATGAGCCAAAGCGCCACATAGTTCTTTCAGGGAAAAGAAACATCATGTGAGTGGAGGACAAGACAGACATGTCAGAAGATTATGATGAGTTTCATGAAATTCCGCCCTTCGCAGTGAAGGTTGACCCAAGCATCGTGTTAAATGATGAATATGCCCCATGGTTACGGCCGACGCGATCATAAGCAAGGGACATACGCTAGATGGGGATGCTGGTTATGTGTAATAATATATTAAACAATTTATGTATGAGTGTTCTCAAACTTGGCCCACATGTGTATCTCATTTTGTTGACATCTTTGCACTAAGAGAACAATTCTATGCCGAGCCCCTCGAAGATGTCATAGGTCACTGCCCAATGACATCTTTGAGAAATCATGCATAGAGGAGTCCTCTGTCTTCGCTTTCTGACTAGCTTGACTACAGTATGAACCCTATTAGCACTGAGAGAACGCTTCTATGCCGAGCCCCTCGAAGATGTCATAGGTCACTGCCCAACGACATCTTCGAGAAGCTTGTGCATAGAGGAGTCCTCTGTCTTCGCTTTCCGACTAGCTTGACTACAGTATGAACCCGCTTAGCACCGAGAGAACGCTTCTATGCCGAGCCCCTCGAAGATGTTATAGGTCACTGCCCAACGACATCTTCGAGAAGCTCGTGCATAGAGGAGTCCTCTGTCTTCGCTTTCCGACTAGCTTGACTACAGTATGAACTCTCTTATCACTGAGAGAACGCTTCTCTGCCGAGCCCCTCGAAGATGTCATAGGTCACTGCCCAATGACATCTTCGAGAAGCTCGTGCATAGAGGAGTCCTCTGTCTTTGCTTTCCGACTAGCTTGACTACAGTATGAACCCTCTTAGCACTGAGAGAACGCTTCTATGCCGAGCCCCTCGAAGATGTCATAGGTCACTGCCCAACGACATCTTCGAGAAGCTCGTGCATAGAGGAGTCCTCTGTCTTCTCTTTCTGTTGTTGCCGTGCTCTTGTTCTTCCTCTTCCTCCTCATTGTGGGTACTTATAGGTAAAAGATTAGGGCAACTCTTCACCTTTAGTCCCGGTTGGTAGCTGGAACTAGGATTAAAGTAGCGTTGATATGTGTGCCTTATCTTCACCTTTAGTCCCGGTTGGTAGCTGGAACCGGGACTAAACGAGCGTTGATTTGTGTGCCTTATCTTCACCTTTAGTCCTGGTTGGTAGCTGGAACCGGGACTAAAGGAGCGTTGATATGTGTGCCTTATCTCTTACCTTTAGTCCCGTGCTTTCCTCCGCTTCCCGCCTCCGTCTTCCCGCCTTATCTTCACCTTTAGTCCTGGTTGGTAGCTGGAACCGGGACTAAAGGAGCGTTGATATGTGTGCCTTATCTCTTACATTTAGTCCCGTGCTTTCCACCGCTTCCCGCCTCCGTCTTCCCGCCTTATTTCTTCCCGCGCCACCGCGTTCCCGCCTTATTTCTTCCCGCACTTTCCACCGCTTCCCGCCATTTCTCACTATATATATATGTAGGCTTGGCCGCTATTGCCATAGCACATCTAAACTCATATCTGCAACCTCATCACTCTCCCATGGCTTCCACCGTTCCCACTCTAACCTACCCGGAGGCGGAGGCGCTTTGCGCCTCGAACTACCCCTGCCCGCCCGGCTACCGCATCCCCGTCGGCTGGAGGCTGAGCACCGGAGGCGTGCCGGTACCTCCTGTCACTCTAGGTTTGGCATGCCGGGCGGCCATCACAAACCACTACTACCTCGAGCTCACTCCGAAGCAGCGGATGGATCCCCGCTGGGATCCCGACTACCGCCCGACTTGGGACGCCTTCTTCATCAATTGGCGTGAGAGGGCGCTCGCCAAGTACGAGGAGGACGGCCCGCCTCCTTCGAACTTCAACGAGGCCGACCGTCGGCTGTGGTGGGGCGGCCTGACTCTCCAGAGCGTCATGGACTACATCACGGCCGGCGATAACCCCCGCATGCGCTACTCTCACTTCCAGTCCAGGCGAGCACCGTCCGACGATAGCGACGATGACGGCAGCGACTACGACGACTACGAGGACGAGTATTATATGCCTAGACTGGAGTATGACTAAACATGGGCCACATGTATGTACCCAAGATTGTTGAGATCCACTGTTGTCATTCCCTATAGCTGGTCTATCTACGACGACGATCGTGTAAAATGTATTTTATCTCCATCAAAAATTCAAAAATAATCAAAAACATTTGTCCAAAAAATGATTTTGGATTAATTATACAAATTCAAACACTTTTCATGTTGAAAGTTTTGTCAGATTCGAAAGCATGCAAAAAGTGGTAAATTCAAATGTTCAAAGTATTCAAAAGTGTTGAAAATATTCCCTCGCGGCGTAACTCCTCCTATGCCGAAAATTTACCTTTAGTCCCGGCTCGTAATACCAGCCGGGACTATAGGACGCACCTTTTGTCCTGGGTCGTGCCATGAGCCGGGACTATAGGTCCTTCAGTTCCGGGTCGTGGCACGACCCGAGACAAAAGGCCCAACCTATATAAACCGCGCGCGCGCGGGGTTCCAATCCAGAAGATGAAGACGACGGAGCCGAGGAAGACGAAGACGGGGAGGTGCTGCTGAAATTTTCCGTGCCTCCACCGCGACGCCATTCGTCACCTCCGCCGCCGCTCCACCGCGCGCCGCCGCCGCCGCTCTACCGCGCGCCGCTCCACTGCGTGCCGCCGTTGCTCCACCGCGCGCCGCGCGCCGGCCGTCCTCGTCCTCTCCGTCGCGCCGGCGCCCTCGCCCTGCTCGTCCTCTCCGTCGCGCCGGTGTGGTGGGTTTTTTTTAGTTTTTTTCTTAGAGTTTTTTTCAGAGTTTTTTTTAGAATAGTGCTGCTAGAATTGTCTAGATAGAATTTTAGAATTTTAGAATTTGGAGAAAACACAGCTATCAACAAATATGCGAATGCTGCACAGTTGGTACATGACGGTAACAAGAAAGTACTCGAAAGAATGGTTTTCGCCGAAGGTTAGAAAGGAGCATCACTTCAAAGCTTATTTGATACAGATTGAAATGGATGAGTTGTTTCAGTTATACAATCAGCGCGCCCTCGACAAATCTATCCTCGGTTGCTATGTTCTGTAAGTGATTTATTTCTGTAATAAATTAAGTCTGTAGCTCAACTCGTTCAATGCCTGTAATATATTATCCTGACTAGCTATATTCTTTTATACGCTATTATGCAGAATGAAGATGCTCGAATAAAAAAGAAATAGTGTCTATGACATTGGGTTCATTGACCCATATATCGTTAATGAACATACGTTACACGAGCACCCCCAAAGACGTGGAGCATGATCTGTACAGCTTTTTAGTTGAGAATCATTTCTGTAAGGAAATACTATTTCCTTACAACTTCAAGTGAGTGTTTCTGTCTTGTACACATTCTTTTTTACTTATTCGATGTTAAGTATAATTGATGAGTTATGCAAATGTAAACGTCCGCAGTTTTCACTGGATTTTGCTAAGCATCGAACCTAACAAGTCACGAGTTGAAGTCGTGGACTCAATAAATAGGGACCAAAAGCAGTGGAGCGACATGAAAGCAATGCTCCAGAAGTAACTTCAATCATTTTCGCGTTATATCGGCCTCTTTCATTCATTTCCTGATATCAAGTAATTAATAACTTTTTTGTTCATTTTCTTTGCCGAGCAAGTGTTGGACATGGTTCAAAAAGAAAATACAAGGTCCATTCTAGGATGAGCTAACTTATAAAACGGTGAAAGGTTTGGAGCAGCCACGGGGGACTCATTTATGTGGATTCTACGTTTGCGAGTACATTCGGTCGTTGACCAGTGAGCGGAAAGCTGATACGAACTTACTTCAAGTACGTAAACAATATTCATAGTTTTATTTTATTACCATCAATTGTGTTCAGTTTCATTCAACTTATAGATATATATCCATATTTATCTCCTTCTTAAAGATCATGAATATACGGGAGAAGCTCCTACCAGACGAGCACATACGAGGAATTCAAGAGGAATTGGCGGGATTTCTATTGAAGGAGGTCATTGATAGCAAGGGAGAACATCATGCGGAGGACGATGAACTAATTTAGTGATCTCCATGTAATTATATAGTTGTATATATCAAATTTTATATATGTATGCTCGCAAGATATCGAATATTATATATATGCATCAACGTGTGTACTGTGTCTATGTACTAGCGTATATTATGTGTACGGAAACATGTTTGAAATTAAAATGAAACACAAATTAAAAAAAACACAAAACCATGCCATGGCAGAGAAACAGCAGAAAACCCTGCCGCGGCAGGACAATCTGGCCGCGGCAGAGAAACAACACAAAACCCTGCCGTGGCAGGACATGCTTTAGTCCCGGTTCGTGTTACAACCCGGGACTAAATGTCCTCCGGCCCGCAGCGCTGCGCGCGGCCTCATGGACGGCCTTTTTGTCCCGAGTTGTGGCAAACCGGGACTATAGGGGGGGGGGGGGGGGGGGGGCTAAAGCCAGTTCCGACCTGGGACTGGAGCCCTGTTCTCCACTAGTGCCGCAATATAATAAATAAAACTAAAGCTGTTTACCCTAGTAGTAGCATGCATGCAATGGCCAGCTGCCCCAGCAGGATTTGCTGCTACAGTCTTTTACTCAACCTGATTGAGCAGTTAGGAAGGTTATTCAGGGTCCACCCATGGGGATCTATTTTTCAAAAAACTGGTGAAAGTACAACTGCAAGTTAGAATAAGGAAAATAGTTGGTCGTCTGGTACTAACTACCAAGTCCAAAAGCAAAAAGCTCCTACAACTGCATGATTAAAGTCGCCACTACACTACTTGGTAGTCTATATAAACACAGTAGTATAACTGGTGAAGCCAGCGGTACCTCTACGTGCGTAGCTGTATATATATTTGCTCTACTTGGACGCATTCAGCTCCCACGACACAGCACGAGACTCCACTGGCTATCTGCCAACTTTGCTCCAAGACTCCAAGTTAGTGATGGCCCTAATCAGTTCTAAGAGCCACTTAAGCCGCCATGAACTTTTGTTTTGGTCCTACTAAATACTGCAACTAGGCCGCCTTCAGTCCACACAATGACACTTGAGGGTCATCAAGGGCAAAGCATGCGTGCATGTGATGGCCTGACGGCGGTTTTAATTAAAGCAAAGGCAGCGGAAGTACCAACTAGCTGTATGTAGAGTATGGGTATATACTTGAAACTCCTCAGCGGGTGCAGAGAATCTAAAGATTCACTTGGGGCCACCATCTTTGGGAAGAGATTCCAATTCAGCTGAGCCTCAAGATTCTTTGCTCGATGTACTGCACTGCTGGTATGGTTGCACTGTCGTTATCGTAGTCGCATTTCACATTCACTACGTCACAACATTTAATTAGAGGCACTTTGAAATGCCCCTAAAAATCCTAAAAATGCCTCTAATCATTTTCAGAGGCACTTTAGAAAGTGTTGCATTTAAACGTGTTGCTAAAAATTATAGGGGCACTTCAGGAAAAATGCCCCTAAAAATAGGGGTTTTTAGGGGCAATTACAGAAATGCCTCTAGATTTTTTAGGGCATTTTTTTGAATTACCTCTACAAATTTTAGGGGCACTTGGGAAAATGCCCCTAAACATTTTTAGGGCCATTCGTTTAGATGTCTTTGAACATAATTAGTGGCAGGACAATATGTACCGTACATAGAAACAGAGTTACATAGGCATAGTACTCTATATGGATTGCACAACTGAACATTGTCAGTCAGCTCGATCATCTCATTGTACATCATAAGAGGTTACAAACGTTGTGCAGATCACTGCAAGTACTCAAAAAAGATAGCCGTATTACATACATCCTCAACACTACAACACCACACATTATAAACTTGAGCAGACCAAGCATAACAAGACGTTTAGAGATGTGAACACCAGGTTTGAAATGGTTACACAAGGTTGGTAAAATAGAACACCTCTTTACAACGCTGCAGGTTATGTTATGTCCCTCGGCATTAGCTGCTCGCTCCACAGCCTGCAAAAACATACATTTATTAAGTTTTTTTTTCTATATTTCCTATGTGATGACCTCCACTCTTCACTACTACTACTACAAGAAACTTAGTTCCAGTAAATGAGAATGGATTATGAAACAGATGGTCTGATAGTTTATATGTCCAATTAAAATATAAGAATGCAGCAACTATCACAACTAATTTCGCCAAACCAACAACTTTGACTGGCTATTTTATTTCCTTTCCATGCAATATGTTAACATAGGCATGCCTGTAGTGCAAGACTTTACATTAATTAACTGCAGCATATAAAAATTGAATCTATCTCCAATAAAGATCCTAACACCTATAACAACAACTGTCCTATTTTGACTTCGATACTATGTCAATAATATCAGAAAAAAAACCCCAGCATGTTGAGCTATGATGCAGCGACAACATATGCACCAACAACATAATCTGGAAACTGTGCTCCGCGGTATGCCTACTACTTCTCTTGTGTCTGTCGAGCAGTATAAGCTGGAACTCCTTTCTATTAATAACAGATGCCATAAGGAAACCAAACACCATAAGAAATTTTGCTACAGAATAAGAAGACAATTTAACTCTCTGTTAGTATGTGTTAATTACCCTGGTTCCACCACCAGACTGAAATCATTTAGGCTGTGTTAATTACCCTTTCTGACTTGGTGACATATTTCGTGTAACCTCTTACACATCCTCGGCAAATCTAACTAAAATGAAGATAGAAAAAGGATCAAAAGAAGGGATCAATTTATATCCACTTGTTTACCTTGACACCCGCTCACTGTCAAGGACAGTAGTTATCAGGATTTGTGATCCAATGGCTATGCACTATAAATTAGGAAACCCTGATACAATTTCATTACAATTATTTGTATTGTATCATTGTCGAAGGTGCTATTACCTCAAAATTCTACCACGACACATACATGTAACCTGAAGCTGCAGACTGTATCATCAATTAGTGCTGTCAGAAAACCACCAAATTAATGAGATGAGGAAGTATCCTGATCCAAAAATTTGAGTTCTAGAACCCTGTGAACTTCACGAACCCTATGGACACAGCACATGGGAGAACTGATAACCACAAAACCCCTTTCTCAAGCTACCACGGTTCATCGATCCACGACATCATCACCAGTACAAAAATAAGGGGGAGGCAGTGCAGGGGATTGGGTAATTCCGTGCGTTACCTTGAGGATGCCGAGCTTGACGGAGCCGTAGATGACCTGGAGCTCAAGAGATAGTTGGAGGAGGTCGTGGTCGACCTGGAGAAGCGGTAACAACACCACCGCGCCACCAAATTACCACCGCACCACAACAGCACCACCACCACACCAGCACCATACCACCATAACATCGGAGAGGCCAAGCGGCGCCATGCATCCAGGTGAGGCCGAGATGGCGAGGTTGCGTAGGGCCTCGAGATAGAAGCTCCTCACCACCTTCACCTGGGCGCCGCATTTGCTCGAACACCAAGCGCGCAAGGATGGCACATGACAGGGAGCCTCGGACAACAGAGTCACTAGGGCGTCGGGTCGAAGGCCAAGCTCTAGGAGGGAGCTGTATACAACGAGGAGCAGCAGCCGAGGGCGTGTGGTGACGCGTGAATCGCGCCGGTGGCCGAGCCGAGCCCCCACGGCTAGGGTTAGCTGCGGCGTCACACTCGGGAGCGGAGCGGCTTGTCGGCGGTAGGGAATCGGCGGAGATATGCGAGGACAGTCCAGGCCAGAGAGCGGCAGCGCCAGTGCCGGCTGCCGATGGCCGAAGCCATGGGTGCCGGCGCGGGCGGTGTGAGGGGAACGGGAGAGAGCTGCGCGTGAGGAACAGCTGTGAGGGAGAGAGAGAAATGAGGATGTAAAATATTAAAAGATAAACCTCAGGGTGTAAGTGGGAACGGGTGCCCACGGCGCTGCCAAGCCGTGCCCGGAGGAGGCGATGGCGAGGAAGCTGGAGAGGAGCAAGGCCGCGGGGAGGCGACGGGCTGCTGCTGGCGCTCGAATTGGTAAGGAGGAGAGCATCGGACGGGGTGGCTCGCCGGAACGGGCTCGGGTGCCGGATATAGGCCGCGGTGGTGTGCACGCGAGACGGGCGGCGTCGCTGTCCTCGCGTTCGGGAGCAGAGAGAGGAGAGAATGGAGAGGGAGGGAGAGAGACTGGGGGTAGCTGGGGTTAGGGTTGGGTTGTGGATGCGTAGGTTGGGTCGGCTGTGGGCCGTGGTTGGGTAAGAAGGTTGGCTGGAGTGGGCTCCGGCTGGGCCTGCTGTTGAAAATCTGATTTTTAGAGACACTTTCGAAAAAGTGTCCCTGTAAATCTGATTTTTAGAGGCACTTTTGAAAAAGTGTCCCCGAAGATCTGATTTTTAGAGGCACTTCCGAAAAAGTGCCTTTATAAATCGCATTTTTAGAGGCATTTCCAAAAAAGTGGCCCTATAAATCGTATTTTTAGAGGCATTTGTTATAAAATGCCCCTTAAAACTATTTTTAGAGGCATTTTTCTAAAATGCCTCAAGGGAAGTGCCCCTAAAAATAGGTTCTCCCGTAGTGATTCATATTCTGCAAATAAATTGAACATCCAGTGACCGATACATACGGGTTTTAATTTACTTTTATATTGTCTCAAGGGTTGAGGGGCTTCAGCCACTACAGATTTCTCAAAAATTACATGAAAATAAACATGAGTGTAGTGTACAATATAACCTACTAGGCCTGCAAGTTTTATCCACAAAAAAGTAATTATGTTCCGAAAAAAATCTCCCAAATGAACGTGAAGTCTTCCCATTCAGAAGTTTATTTATTTGATGTTACATGATATTGCGCATATACTGCATCTATAAATTATTACTTTTGTTAGAGCTTCAAAATGAATCAAAACAAATAATGTGAAGATAAGAAACAATTTTCGATCTGGAAGACTTACCTACTGACGATTGCCCTCATATACTACGGGAAACAGGCAGGATGCCGACGGCCAAATGTCGGGGCCGTCGGCGTACAAGCCGACCTAGGGCAGCCGCAAACCGGGCCGTCGACGTACGAAATCCCGTCGGCGTAGACATTCATACGCCGACGGCCGCCGTTGGCATACAAACGCCCACCAACGCCCGCCGTGACGGCGCGGGAACGGCCGTCTCACTGTGTTGATACGGTGAATTTAGACGGCATTGCCGTCGGCGTAGGATGCCTGGCAGAAGCACAGGGTGGGGCCCGTCGACAGAAATGTCACGTATACGCCGACGGCATTGCCATCGGCGTAGGCTGCCTGTCAGAAGCACAGGAAGCGGCCATGTCGACAGAAATGTCACATATACGCCGACGGCATTGCCGTCGGCGTATAAAACACTGACGGAAACGGACGGATGCCGTCTTGTGGGGCCCACATAACGTACGCCGACGGCTAGTCGATACGCCGACGGCATATGTTGTACGCCGACGGACGGAAACGCCAACGGGGATACGCCGACGGCCGCCGTCGGCGTATAGGTACGCCGACGGCTTCCGGCCATCGGTGTATCGTGCGTTTCCTGTAGTGATAGTAATGTGAAGATGCGATATACATTGGGGAATATTCCTGTGTAGCTCATACTTTTTTTTCTCGAGCCAAGAACTGTAGAACAATTGTTCTACGGTATTTTCATATATATATAAAGGTAACAAAATATTTACAGGTTGATACTAAACCTTAATTGTAGCTCATACTAAACCTTAATTGTATACTTAACCAATAACTTAACCTTCTTTGTCTCCTTCCACATTCCTCCGGAACTGATTACTGATCTATATACTGGACTTCGCTTTAGATCGGGCATAAACTTAGAATATCCTTAAGATCTCCCCGACAGAAACATATAATAATCAAAGCAAGTCTATTGTTAAATTTTGTTCGTCAAAAGGTTGAGGACCATGCATGCATGCACATGAATGATACAGCTGGTTTTCCGTACTAACCTGTTGTGTAGGTTGTAAAATGTAGGAGATAGATGTCCCTTCAGACATCCTACTAGACATATTTTTGATGGAAACTAGGCTTAGCTGAACATATTGCATAGCTGGGGTGGCCGAGCCCGATTATGTAGGTAGTTGGAGTTTTTAGGTTGCAAGTTTCTTAGGGAGAGTTCGTTTCGTCTCTACACACTCTCTTCTCAGATTACAACAAAGATGTACACTTACACATAACGCACTCACGACAGCATATATATATAGCGCACGCACACACACATGAATGCTCTGAACGCACATTAGATCTGGGAGGCCGTGCAGATAACGTTATGTGATGTATCCTATATATACCTCACGGACCTTGGGAACATGGTTTCCACTAAAAGAGCAAGAGTGTGAATGTACACACAGTTCTACAAAAAGTTCTGTAACCAAGAGAAAACATATGATATAATAATTATTTAATATAACTAACGTTCTTCCATTCTAAAAGCTGATCAAGAGAAAACATCTCCATATGTTGTGATGAAATATTTATAATATTTCTTATAATAAACAACACAAACATTCAAGGTCTCAAACCTTAATTTCTACTACCCTGATAAAAAGTGTAGGTCATTTTATGGGGATTTACCAGACAATAAAACATTGCTAAATTTTATCATCTATAATTAAAGTAGTATCATTATACATCAATTTATATTGCCAAATTTATCATGAAATATAGTTTTACAATGTAAAAATTAGTTTTATATGAGGTGACACATTTGAACATAAGCTGGTGGTCAAACTACTATCTTGCTTGAAGACCCTGTCAATGTCCCATGCAACCTAACATTTGATGGGAGGAAGTTGTTTAAGTTAGAACTAATTAAGAGCAGCACCAATTAGTATACATCGAAAACTACAGCCACCAAATGTATCAGTTCCAATGTAGTATCTCAGTGTATTCTATTCATATTTATTAATTAATGTACCCATACTTTCTATTGAGGTTGCCATTTTTAGGTGAACTGCTTAATCTGTGGCCCAACTTTCAGTTAGCAAAGCAAGTAAAAAGGCTAAACAATACAAGGTAGAAATGCAAATGGGTCAGAATTAGGGTACCCTCTGGCCCTATTTAGTTCAATTAAATGAATTAAAATTTTAAAATCACGTCATTTTTTGGAAAACAAACTAGTTCTTTTGTTTGAACTAACTTGGGTCGAATATGATACCCTAATATTCACACTTGCATCTCTAATACAAGTTGTCCAATAAATCCTCTTACAAACGAAATGAAGCTAACAAAAGAAATGTGATACCATATGATATATATATTAGATAGGAGGTGGTCATTCAATCTCTGCCATAACAATGCACAAACTGTTGGTGTGTACGTCCGTTAAGTTAGGTGAAGTTAAACATACCTTGTGACCTATGTAACCCCGCACAGTCTATCTATATATATAGGCCCAACCGCCCAAGTGAGAGGCGCCATGGATTGCATCAACCAAAGACAAGCTGATCTCTCTAGCTAAGTTCTTTGTATTCCACCCTCTAGCTAATCTCTAGCTCTCTATCTAGGTGTAAATTTGAAATGGCACCTAGAAAGGGCAATAACACTCGCACTTGTGCAGTGCTACTAGTTTCTCTAGTTATCTTCTCCCAGATCGGGGCTTCTCACTGCAGACCTCTTCCCAATGGAGGCTTCTTATCTACCATGCATGGGAGATACTTGTTGTCTCAAGGCAGTGAAGCCTCGACGAAGGGGATGGCCGAGGGCGACATGGCTCCCTCGTCAAAGATCCACGGCGACGAAGGCCACATAGTCAATGACGGCATCCGCCCGTCAAATCCGGGGCACAGCCCAGGCATCGGGCACGCCTTCGTCAACAAGAAAGGCCCGGGGAGGAGTCTCTGAACATCTGCATGTCCATTGCCAGCGTGTGCATGCACTACCCCTTTGTTATCGCATGTATGTATTGTGGACGTTTGTAGCTGTTTGTGTTTCTTTACTTTTCTCCATTTCTGTTGATTTCTATGTTTGAGGCTTTCTTCTAGTAGCATTCATGTCAATCTGTATTTATGCGCGTGTTGTAAGCCTTCTTTGGAATAATTCGTGGCGTCATTCCATTTTTGTGTGAACCGTTGTTTTTTTTCTATGTAGTTGTGCCGTTAGAAGAAAATTCAATGGTGTCATTGAGTTTAACCAAAAGTACAAAGTAAGATAGCGACCAGACATTATACTCCAACACTTACTCTCACGTCTATGCTCCTTTAGACTGCTCACAATGGGTAATAGCTTAGAGTGGTAACATGTCGATGTTACTAGTCTATATTAGTACCTTTATAGTGCGAAGTAACATATTTATGATAACATAGAATGGTATATTTATTACTTTGCACACTCATATTGCATTGGGAAGCGTTGTGTGAGATGGTAACTAGCTATATCACTCAAATGCTCTATTTCCTCTTTAAATGATGGCCACGTCATCATTTTTGACTAGGTGGCATCTATGTTATTATCTTAGTTACCCCCACTGTGTCTAGCCTTACCGTAATGACGTAATGTGCGCATAGGATAGACTATACTTGTTTATTTTATTTATTATGACTAGGGCGGCGGAAACTAGGCATGCCGCAATAATCTATTTTGTTAACTGGGTTTTCAATCCATAACATTTAGTTGCAAGTTGTATCCATTTAGCTGATTCACCTACTAGTATGAACTGTTGAGTAAGTGTGGACAATATATTTAACACTCTCCCTCACATCTAAGCAGTGTCGGTGATATATTTCAACACTCTCGTTCACATCGAAACTCCACCAGGACGTAGATGTGGGATTGATCTTGGTCTCACATATTTTAATTAAATATTGGGTTGGACTAGTCTAATTTTCTGACATCTTGTTTCTTATACCATGTTGAATTCATGTGCCGACCAACTCATGAAAAAATATCGCCGTGCTAGCAGAGGCCTGCTGGAGGAGACTGCGCTGCCTCTTGTAATGGGCCAGCACGCGTTTCAGCGTCACGGACGAACGTGCTGGGCCGTTCCAGGCCGCACTCTTCCGTCGATGCGCAACAGCCCACGATCAGCCAGAAGGAGCAAGGCTCCAGCCTACAGGGGCGCAACAGCCCACGATCAGCCAGAAGGAGCAAAGGTAAGGTTACAGCGCGTTCGACACTTTCGCTGGGGTCTCCTGCCAAATGCTACGCAGCCGCTATACATCGCTTATTGCGAGTCAGAGATAGCGCTCGCCCACGTACGATTTCTTAGCGGGCCGGCCCGCCTGGGAAGATTCGAGCTGCAGACCTCCAACGAGAGGTACGGAATGGACAGCCACTGAGCTACGCCCGCGTTCGTGTTTAACTTCTTTTTATTTATGATGATATTCTTTCCTTTTTTTGTTTTCGTTTCTTTTTCTTTTCCATTTTTATTTTCTGTTTTTTCTATTTCTGTTTTTGTTTTCCGTTTTATTCTTTCTTTTTTGTTTCTATTTTCTGTTTTATTATTTATTTTTTACTTTTTCTTTTCCTATATTTGAAAAATATTCGTTTTTCATATTTTTCTAAATCTGAACCATTTTATTTCCTTTTTCTTTTTTCTTCCTTTTTCTTTTTTTGCTTGTTCTTGTTTTCAATTTTTCTTTTTTATTTCTTTTACAAAAAGGATATTTTTCAATTATGAACCATTTTTTTAAAATTAACAATTATTTTGGTTAACTATTATTTTAAAAAGATTTTTTGGTTAACTATTATTTTAAAAAGATTTTTTGGTTAACTATTATTTTCGCTTCACTCGAATTTTGTTTTCTTTTTCGTTCACTATTATTTTCGGGTTTTGACATTTTTTTGTTTACTATTATTTTTTGGTTCATCGATATTTTTCGGTTCACTACTATTTTTCGGTTCATCGCCATATTTTGGTTCACTATTATTTTTGGTTCATCGACATTTTTGGTTCACTACTATTTTTGGTTCATCGGTATTTTCGGTTCATCGGCATTTTTGGTTCACTATTATTTTTGGTTCATCGGCATTTTTCGTTCACTATTATTTTTGGTTCATCGGTATTTTCGATTCACTATTATTTTCGGTTCATCAATATTTTTTGTTCACTATTATTTTTTATTCACTATTTTTTTTGGTCCGTCGGTATTTTTGGTTGACTATTATTTTTGGTTCGCCAGAATTTTTGGTTCACTATTATTTTCGGTTCACCCCAATTTTTGGTTCACTATTATTTTCGGTTCACCCGAATTTTTGGATCTCTATTTTCTTGGTTCGCCGATATTTTTGGTTCACTATTATTTTTGGTTCATGCGAATTTTTGGTTCACTATTATTTTCGGTTCACCCGAATTTTTGGTTCACTATTATTTTCGATTCTCTATTTTTTTTGGTTTGCCGGTATTTTTGGTTCACTATTATTTTCGGTTCACCCGAATTTTTGGTTCACCATTATTTTCGGTTCCCCCGAATTTTCTGTTCACTATTATTTTCGGTTTACTATTATTTTCGGTTCATCCACATTTTTGGTTCACTATTATTTTTTTTTGGTTTACTAACATTTTTTGTTCACTATTCTTTTTGGTTCACCGGTATTTTTGATTCACTAATATTTTTGGTTTACTAACATTTTTGGTTCACTATTACTTTTGGTTCATCGGTAATTTCGATTCACTATTATTTTCTGTTCATCTGAGTTTTTATTTCTTTTTCGTTCATTATTATTTTGTACTCACCGATATTTTTGGTTTACTATTATATTTCTTTCACTATTATTTTTGGTTCAACGATAATTTTGTTACGGACGAATTTTAATTTTTCAAAATGATTCATATTTTGAAAAATATTCATTTTTTAAATGGTTCAGTTAAAAAAAATCCCTTTTGTAGAAATATTCTTTTTTGAAATTATTTAGATTTTTGAAAAGTATTAAAATTTTGATAATATCCTGATTTCTATAATCTTAAGATTTGAAAACAAAAAATAAATATAAAATACGAAAAACAAAAAACGAACAGAAAAAACTAGTATGAAAATAAAACAGGAAAGAAAAAACAAAAAAAAACAAAGAAATGGATGCTCGTGCAGTCGTGCGCTCGTGCAGAAAGGCGAAAGAAGAAAGAAGAAAGGCGAGCGAGCGTGCGCTTGTGCAGTCGTGTCCATAGTCCGTAGGGAGAAACTGGGTCAGCCGGCCAGGCCCATATAGCGAGCGATCGAGGCGCTAGTGCGGGCGAGTGTTTCCTTCGACTCGCAAGGAGCGAGGTATAGGGGAACCCCAAATGCCATACATCGCCCAGCGGCGACGCTTCTCGCTTGCGTCGCCTGAAGGGACGCGCGCGTCGCTGCAGGTGCGCCGGCCCAACGGTCCTTTTTCCTTCTTTTTTTCTGTTTCCGTCTTTCTTTTTCTTTTTTTCTTTTTTCGGTTCGTTTTCTTTTAATTTTCTGTTTTCTTTTTATATTCCTCTTTACATTTCTTTTTCTGTTTTCGTTTTCATTTCTTTTTTATTTTTATTTTTGAAAGATTTTCATTTTCTTTTTTATTTTCGTTTCTTTTATGTTTTCGTTTTTTGTTTTTATTTACTTTTTTATTTTCATTTTTGATCTTTTAATTTTTATTCCTATTTATTTTATTTTCTCGTTTTTCACTTTTTATTTTTTGTTTTTCATTTTCTTTTCTTTTTTCTTTTTTGTTTTTTCACCCCCATTTTCTGTTTTCAAAATTCATGCAAAAAAAGTTTTCGATCACCCCTATTTTTTGTTCTCTTTTAAAATCGTTTAAAAATAATTTCTGTTCCACCGCTTTTTCTGTTCACTTTTAAAAAAATTCAAAAATGTTTTCGTTCACACCCCATTTCTTTTTCATGTTTTAAAATTGTTCAAAAATAGTTTCCGTTTACTAGCCTTTTCTGTTTAATTTTTAAAATCGTTCCAAAATAATTTTTGTTCAAAATAATTTCGTTCACTTTTGAAATCGTTCAAAATAGTTTTTGTTCACTTTTTAAAATCGTTTAAAATAATTTTTGTTCGCTTTTAAAATCGTTCAAAAATAGTTTCCGCCACCGCTTTTTCTGTTCACTTATTAAAATTGTTCAAAATTTATTTTCGTTCACTTTTAAAATCGTTCAAAGTTAGTTTTCGTTCATAAACCTTTTTATGTTCATTTTTTAAAATCGTTCAAAAGTAATTTTGGTTCACCGACCTTTTCTTGTTCACTTTTTAAAATTGTTCAAAAATCATTATCGTTCACTTTTAAAATCGTTCAAAAATAACTTTCGTTCATAAAACTTTTTTCTGTTCACTTTTGAAATATGTTCAAAAATTATTTTTGTTCACCGACCTTTTATGTTCACTTTTTAAAATCGTTCAAAAATAAATTTCGTTCATAAATTTTTTCTATTCACTTTTTTAATCTGTTAAAAAATAATTATTGTTCACCAACCTTTTTTTGTTCAATTTTTAAAGGGAAAATTTTGTTTTTGCCACTTTAGTTTTTGCCCATTTTGTTTTTGCCACTCTAAATTTTGACATTTGCTTTTACCCTTTGAGTGGCAAAACAAAACCGAAACAATAAGAGTAGGGGCAAAAGCAAAACCAAACTTCACAGTTTTCATTTTGGTTTTGCCCCCACATAGGGTAAAAATGATGTATTACCAAAAACTGGCAGGGCATAAGCAAAATGTCAAAATTTAGAGTGGCAAAAGCAAAATGGGCAAAAACTAAAGTGGCAAAAACAAAATTTTCCCATTTTTAAAATCGTTCAAAAATAATTTTCGTTCAATTTTAATATCGTTCAAAAATAACTTTCGTTCATAAACCTTTTTTCTATTCACTTTATAAATCTGTTCAAAAATAGTTTTTTGTTCAGATGTGAAAATTGTTCAGATTTGAAAATTGTTCATATTTAAAAAATCGTTCAAAATTAATTTCCGTTCACCAACCTTTTTTGTTCAAATTTAAAAATTGTTTAGTTTTGAAAAAAATAAAGCTTTGAAAAAAATTAGACTTGAAAAATGTTCAAATTTGAAAATTGTTCACAGGTTAAAAAAATAAATTGTTCAAATTAAGAAATTTTCAAATTTGGAAATTGTTCACATTTTGAAAACGCTCAGATTCTTAAAATTGTTCAAATTATTCAGTTTAAAATTGTTCAGATCAAAAAAATTAAAATAAAACAGCAAACATAAAATATAACATAGTTACCTGTTAATGGGCCGCATTTTTGCAGCCCATTTGTGGCGCTGCAGGCGACTGGAGCTCCCGCGTCGCTTTGAAGCGATGTATAGGAGCTCCCGGGTCTCCTGCTATGTCGGGTGCTCCTATATGTCTCCTTCAGGCGATGACTCCCGCCAAGGTCGCCTGAAGCAGCGGCTTCATGGGACGCTTTCGGAGCGGCCCAACAAAAAAGCACAGTTTTTTTCCACATTTTTTTTAAATTTGAATATATTTAAATCTGCACAAATTCAAAACTGAACATTTTTCAAATCTGAAATAATTTTTAATGCTTGAACAATTTTCAAATTTGAAACAATTATTAAAAAATCTGAATTTTTTTAAAGCATGAACAATTTTAAAATTTGAACATTTTTTAAATTTGAATGAATTTCAATTTTGAACATTTTTTAAACTGAACAATTTTCAAGTCTGGACATTTTTTAAGCATGAACATTTTTCAAATATGTACATTTTTCTAAGCTTGAACAATTATCAATTCTGAAATTGTTTTCATTTTGAACAAATTTCATATTTGAACATTTTTCAAAAGTAAACATTTTTTTAATTTGAGCAAATTTTTCAAAGCTGAATATTTTTCAAATCATACATAAAAGTGACAAAAAGAAAAATGAAACAAGCAGGAAAAAATAACAGAAAAAGGAAAAAAACGGAGTAGGAAAAAAGCAGAAAAATCCTGATAAATGGGCCGGCCCATCAGCGGGAGCCCTTCAGGCGACGCGACGAAGATCCGTCGCCAACGGGCGATATATAGGATTTGCGTGCTATGTCGGGCGTTCGTTCCTCGCCGTTGAATGCATGGGATTGCTACACCACCATATCCAGGGTCGGGCCGGCAAAATTCGAGACCTGTACTAAACTCTAAAACGAGATCTATCTCAGATGAAAAAATGAATTAGTAAAAAAATTAATGTATTGCATATGACATAATATTTGTGAAGTGCACTTTGGCTCCCGGGTGAATATGCATCCGGGATTAAAAAAACATACTTCGAAATGTCGAAAAATCCGTAATAAAATTTCGCGGATACATCTTCACATTTAATGTGTTCGCAAAATGATTTTGTGAAAAACAACATCTTTTTGTGGCCCTGTGTTGAGAATTAATTAAATCTTCTTCTTTTGCTTTTCTCTTACGCTTCCATGCCCTGTGTTGAGAATTAATTTCTACATGATGACTCAAATAGGCGAGAACGGATCCCTATTCCCTAGTGATCCTTGCCCGAATTTAATTAGGAGTTGAAGATCTGAAGTTGATCAACAATTCTTAATTGGAGAATTTACTTTATAAATGTCACAAGACTACCCGTGCTCTCAGGCCTCCTCACGCCCAAACTCACCGCCTACGTCCGATTCGTTTTAACAGTGCAGCTTTCACCACCGCTTTTTACTGCAGCCGTTGGATATTTCTATTTATTTTTACTTCTTAGTTATCCGAATGAGTCGCTGACGGGTAGGACTCGCTCCGCGCAGGGGTCCACAACTCAGTGGGCGTGACCAGATCGTCCGCGTCTCTCAGTTTGGCCCGTTCGGTGGATGGACTGGCGTGGAACAAAACCAGCCTCTCGCGGTGAAACCCTAGAGCAAATCGAGCTCGCGTCTGCTCCCCCAATCCCCTTCCGTGTTCTCCTCCCCTAAACCTAGACGCCGCCTCCCTCCCATCGCGCCCTCACCTCCCTGCTCGTTCTCCTCCGCTCTCCCATCGCCGCCGGGTCAGCCGGCATGCCCTGCTCATTCTCCTCCGCACACCGCTCGTCCTTGCCAGCAAGATGAGCGGCCGTCGCAAGGTACAGAACCGTCCGGAGAAGAGAACATGCGGCCGTTCCGCCATGCCCGAGAGAAGCGAAAACCAGCCGCTGCTTCGTGGTTGCAAGCGACCTCCTCCCTCCCATCTCTCAAGCCTAGGAGCAAGGGCTGCAGCTGCGCTCTGTCTCTCCATCTTCCCGATCGAGGTGGAACCGAGGTTTGGGGAGGAGCGTGGAGGACGGATCTGGTCGGCGATGGGAGTGCTCGCTGGATGAAAAAAAAAGGTTCGTCCCTGTTGGCATTTCTTGGTCACGGTAGATCTGGGTCATGTTTCTTCCAGGTCTCTCTCTGAGTGGATCCCCTTTTCTTCTAGCAGCTATGGAAGAAAGATTAGGACAGTGTTGCGAACTGACGGCAGCGGAGGTTCGGGAGGAGCTGGAGCACGTCCTCCTCTGCCACTCCCTCCACTAGGTCAGAACGTCTCCGATTTAACATGCTCTAGGCCAGGAACCATCTCAACAACCCTCCAAGAAGAACTACCAAGATGGATCCAGGTAGAGCTCCTCTTTTCCTTCTTTGCTACCCTCCGTTCTTCTTCAAATGGCATATAGATTTGTTGAATTACTTAGTAGTTTGTCTAAAATCCCTTGTCTTTGAAGACCTGTAGGTGTGTTTTTTCAGATAATAACCTGCACTTGCTAATCATGTATATGTTTTTTTTAGATGATGGCCTGCAATTGCTTATCATCGTTGCAGCATCGCCTCTGCTTCTCCACTCCTCTAGAGGATGTTACTCTGCGCAAACAGGTCAGCCCGGAGCACATACGGCAACCCCCAAACAGGTCAATTCTTTTCTTGGAAAATGGTTTTGCTGCTGCAGAATATTTATATGCTTGTTGATTAGGATTTTTTGAAGAGGTGAGACCTTATTCTGTCTTGGATTTTTATTCAGGGGGCAAACCACAACTGTGTGACCTTCATTTGCAACATGGCTGCGGAACGCTCATTCATATATAATTATATATTCATACTATATTGGGAGGTATCTTGTGATCCAAGAAGAGCACACTATTTCCGAATCTAATGTATATTATTTTGGTCAGTTGTATTAACTTTTGGGAGGTATCTTGTGATCCAAGAAGAGCACACTATTTCTAAGATGTTGGTGGTAAGCTCTATTAAGTTTTCATTACAGCATCTGCACTTTTAGATGGGACTCCTCCCAGGTTGCAAAATTACCGAACTGTACATTACTAAGTTATTTTTATTGTGCAGGGCATTCCCCTGGTTTGCTTTGGTCAGTAGACAGATGCTTCCGAAAGTGCTTCTCTCTCACAGGTTAAGATCTTCGCTCATTCCTACACCTGGCATATGGTTGCCAAGATACATGTGAATCTCCTTTTGTTTTCGACATGGACATATTGTACTTTAAATTTCATAAACAATGTCGTCGAATATTTACGCGTCGGTTTAACATATTGTATTAAACAGTCTTCTCGGACTGTTTACCGTATGCTCCAATAGTGTTTGCCTATTATTAGTTCTTAATTTCTTACATATATATCTTTGGTCTACAGATAGTGCAATTTACTGCCTCTGGAGAATTTGCAGACGCGGTGGCGTTGTGTAGGTTACTTCCTCCAGAGGATTCAAACCTGCGAGTGGCAAAAGAAAGCTTAATACACATGACGTATGTTCAGACTACCTAATCATTAATCACGTGGCTACGACAGTATTCATTTTGCATTTTCCATAGTCAGTTGATATTATGCTTAGATGATGTTGCATAAAATGAATACATGATTGGCTAGACGTTATCCACTTTATTCAAGCTATTTCAAGCACTAGAGTACATCACTCTGCTTTTGTGTTGAATCTGTCATCAAGAAATCAAATTACTCCTTTAAAGGGCTCTAGCTTATTATACTGTTTGTGATGATGATTTTGTTACAAGGTCAATTGTATTTGTATATAAGTTGAGGGGCCTGCCATATGAGGGGCTCTGGTTCGTTGGGGCCACAGTCTTTTGGTTTAGCTCTCTTGCTGGTGGTGATGGCTCTTAGTCAAAGATCTTACTTAGCACTTTTAAAGAAATTTGCAGCCAAAGCTCTTACTTAGTCAATTAAACACTACATTTTAAACGAGAGGGAGTAATAATCATATTCAAGTGATGTATGTTTGTATACTGAAAAATGCATTTTTTTAGTGCTTGTTTAGCAATGTCCCCAGAACTATGATATGACTAGGCATACTCGCTTTGGTGTATCCTAACAGTAACAGTCACTGTCTTTAAAATGTGTCGATGCTTGATACCAACTATGAATAACAATATACAGTAGACTGAATCTGTATGATACAGTTCAGTTTTTCATGTGCAGCCTCCTTTATTTCCTTTAATGTTCAGTGGTGGGATAAACGACACCTTACAGTTTTTATCTTTTTTCTGATACTATGTGAACATGACAAAATTCGTGAAAAATATGTATCTTTCTGAGCTAGATAAACAAGACTATTATTTAGTCACAACATTGTTGCATGAATCATGTCCGACTCTGACCAAGAATAGAAGATGCTATGAAGTGACCACCTTGGCCCCGGTCCTTTCTCTCTGTACGCCCCATAATCTTCATCCATGCCAGCCTTCGTTGTTCGCAAGAGAGCATCGAGTGATCACAAACTACGACGATGATGCAGCATGCGGGTAATTACTACCGTTCTCTACCCATCTTCCGTGCCAAGTTTCGTTTTGTTCTTGTTTCCAGTTCTGGTGCTTATGTTTCGGCTTTTTTGCTTCCCTTGCCTTCCTGCTGATAGAATGAAAAGCATGCACCTACTTTCGAGTTCGAATGTTCGGTTTATGTCCATAGAAAGTTGCCTTGCATTTGAATGGATGGTCCTCAGTCAGTAGCTATTGACTCTGCCGAAAAAACTTCTTTTTGTTCCATGTATGGTTAATTTTTTCTACTGATTCCTGAACAGAACAATAATGAAAAAGTTTTTTATTTAAAGTAACGAATAACCTGTAAAAAATTGTTGATTGGCACATATATTAGACTGAGGAAAGCAAATACTCCTTTCGATCCATATTAGGTGTCACTGATTTAGGAGGGAGTATTTAATAGCTTTTGTTCGATGTCTAATCTGATATGTATGAGCTCTAATTGTTTAAGTTGAGATCTTGTGGATATTGCTTTCATCCAGGTATAAGTGAAGATTTCCAAGATATATTTTATAAGTACATCGGCACAATTCCTGAAATAGTAATAGTTCTAGCTGTGCAGATTCTTTAGGCTGCTGATATTCTGAAAGGCGTCACTGATTTTTTCGGCCTGGATGCTTAACTTATTGATGCTTATTATGTTGCACGTGGAAGTTCTTATGTGCTTGCGCATGTTGGAATTCAATGTTTCATTGGTATTAATACAAATGTCATAGACGATAGCCATGTGGTAATTTTATGCTAAGTTGCTAACACAGATCTGTTACTTATCTAAGCTATCTGAAATATGCGCCTTTTTTAGGTTTACTTCAACTACTATACTTATATCTGCCTTCTAGCTTCTCTGCATATTCATCTGGTTATTTTCCATCTCCAGTTGGATCACTGACACATTTTTTAAGATGATAAAATCTTTCGCGTTTTTTAGTTGGTTCATGGTTGAGTTTTATAGGATGTCAGATCATGGGGACATATTATATCGGATGTTTGTAGTGACTACATTAAATCTGGAGCCACTTCTCTATGTAATTATTGTCGTGGTAAATTAATTGTTTACTCTGCCTTGCAGACCTGACCATAGCCTTTTGTAATCAATCTGTATTTTCCAAAGGTGACCTTTTAATTTGGTTTGCTTGAGTGAGTGTTAATTTTCTTTGCACCCGTTTTTAGACTTTTGTTATGAAGTTTACACGTGTCGGTGTTCTTAGAATTATTCCATTTTTCTTTAGATGGTATAGCTTTGTTTTTGTCAAAATTCAGTTCATTTGCACATGCTCCCAGGTTATTGCCGTACTAGAGAGTACATGCATCCAGAAACCAAAAAGAAATTCTCGTGTGTCATCTTATAAAATTTGTGTTAGTTATCTAATTTAGGCTCTCCGTGGTACCATGATCTCAATTTCCTTAACCATGTCTTACTATTATCAACAGAATGAGAAAACAGTTCCAAGTATGTGAGTACAATTATGCTCATGGTGTCTGCCCACAGCTTTCTGAAAGAGAGCCATTCCATTATATATTGGGGAGACAATAATGAGTTCTATCAAGTAAAAAATGATATACAACAAATATTTAGATGACGTATGATATATCGCAAGATTTCACCTGCATTGATGTCAGTTTTTTAAATGTTTCCTCGTTTGCAATATGGGACCTGAGCTTTCGCGTTATAGAATATTGGTGGAGTAGCATAACATTCTCATGTTTCTGTTTTCAGCGTTCTTGTTACAAAAATTGATTGAATTCAGTCTGTAGACAAAGCGAGCAATATCTAAATTCCGTGTTTCTATACTTGTAGGTGCTGAGGGCGTCAAGGAGTCAGAGGTGATGCTTCCTTTTGTATTTAGATGACGTACGATATATCACAAGATTTCACCTCGAACAATCCTTCTGAATCCCTGTTTGATCTGTGAAGGACATGGGCTTGTTGGTTCAGGGGAAGTAGCTACAAACAATGCGTCAAGGAGTCAGAGGTGATGCTTCCTTTTGTATTTAGATGACGTACGATATATCACAAGATTTCACCTCGAACAATCCTTCTGAATCCCTGTTTGATCTGTGAAGGACATGGGCTTGTTGGTTCAGGGGAAGTAGCTACAAACAATGAGCTTGAGTTATGATGTGTTTTTGTAAGATTATGGCAATGACACTTCTTCCAAATGAACAACAAATCACTTTATCGTCAGTGTTCAATACAAGGATGGTAATCTATAAAATTTCTATTATGGGAATATTTTGTACTATAATCCCTGGTCTAATGTTTATGTGTCATCTATGGTAGATGTATGTGGGTAGAAGCTTGCCATTTTCGTTGGATTTCATGAATTATTGCAGATGTGTGAGTAAGTATTTCAAAAGGGCGACACGGAGCTGAAGAATGCTGATGACAATTGAGACTTCATTGTGGTCGATGAAAACACTGAAGAGAGGTTTCCTATGTATTTGTTTATATAGTTGAGTGTGATTTCGAATTTGTAATGAACTTTTTTCTAACACTTTTTAATCGAATCAATTTTTATTTTTATTGTACTTGTGACGGAGGATAGGTTTGATATATGTGCTTGTTTTCTTGTGAATCACATTCCAAAGTACCCTTTTAAACCCACTTTAGATGTGTTGTGTATTCTGTTCAAAGAAACATGTTGTCTGCTACCATATGAAAAATCTGTTGATTATGCTCACTTTAAGGTGTGTTGTAATATCGTATAGTTTCAGTTTGTTCAGAATACATGAGCGTTTATTTAGTATAATCATAATGGGTTATGTCTTTTGTTAGATTTAGTGATTGGAGACCCACAAAGCATGTTAATTCATTCATTTCAACAATCTTTGATATATAGCGGGACGTGGATTGCCTGACTTTATTAGCCCCAAAGTCAGAAGACTTCGAGTCATTGACATGTGGAGTTACCAGTGTGTTACATGTCAAGGTTTCAAAGTCACCCACAATCAGTGGTCCTAATGTCAAGGGTTAAATGTCACCCACAATAAGGGGTCCTGTAGTGAGGGAAGTTCAACTTTGACATACAATAGAAAACAAAAGAATATAAAACTTGGTTAAAAGTCACCCACGATAAGCGGTCCTATAATGAGGGAAGTTCAACTCAGACATACAATGGAAAACAAAAGAATATAAAACTTATGGTTTAATTTCGGTCTTGACTCTGCCACTTGCGCCAGCGGCGCAACGGGTCATCTAGTAAAGGTTGGAGGACTCTCCTGGTGGCAGCCGATCTATTTTCACGATCAAGAAAAGTCAAAACTCAAAAGAAAAGATTGTCACCAACGTTTCATCTAGTCGACCGACGATCGATCTTTATCTGGTATTTTCTTCTTCAAGTCGGACGTGCTAGCGGCCCGGGGCTGGAGTGAATCAATCGCCAAAACAGATCATCGGGCCGCGAGCGAGCCTCTTCGTTTCCTTCCTCAACGTCTAGAGTCCATGCTCGCGCCTATTGGGTTCCCGAGTGGAACCCACGATGCATTTGGAGTCCACGCGCATGCACGCACGCGAGGATGCGGCTAGGGCTAGACTAACGAGCTACTCGGCTCGTTAAGGCTCGGCTCGTTAAGACTCGTGATCGTTAAGGCTCAAATCGTTAAGCTCATTAAGTATAACGAGCTAAATATAAAGCTTGGCTCTGTTCGTTATATGTTCGCGAGCGCTCGCGAGCAGCTCATTAAGAAATTACCCTAGGAATCAGGATACATCATGCCGTCATGCATACAAAAATGTATAGGTCCAGTTGTTCATGAGTAGGAATACACACACACATCAAACTAATTGAGCAAGCTAGCTAGTAATCATCAGAAACAAAGTAAGTGCTAACAAGCAAATGGAATAGGGACTATAGACATAGCCATGTGACATGTTGCTATCGAGCTTAACGAGTAGCTTGTGAAATTCGCAAACTCGATTGTTTAGCTCGTTAGTGTTAACGAGCAAAAATTGCTGCTCAGCTCGGTTCATTAAGATAACGAGCCGAGCTCAAACAAGTTGAGTAGCCGAGCATTTATTAAGCTAGACGAGCTTCGAACTTTATGTCCAGCCCTAGATGCGGCCTATATGAAAATTATCTTCATATTTTGAACTTCTAAGCTATACCTAACCTTTTGAGTAAATTGGATACCATACAACTACACGATGAGAGAATGCGCATATCACGCTGATGGTCAGGTTCTCTCTCATCTAGTTGGTGTGGTTTTGGAGGTGTGCTTAGATGAGGTGGGACTTAGTTCCGTATATGAACTTAAAGCGTCCAGACGAAAATCAAAAGCCTCCTCCTTATTAAAAAAGAGTCAAAAGCCACATAAAAAGGAGAAAATGTCCCAATTCACAAATGTTTTCTAATGAATGTCCTATTTTTGAATAGCAAAGGTCTTGATGACTTGACTAAGCATTTTCATATTGTTGGTTGTATGTCGGGTCATCATTTGGACTCTGTGAAAAATTCGAAAACGGGTTGACGAGACTTTTTGGTGAGTGTTCTTAACCATATTTCCTTTGGATTTGATCTCACCTGGTACTGTTGTAAATACGATAAATTTTTCACATGATTTAATCCTTAATAATAGTACATGATTAAGAAAGCATTAATTAAACTAGTCATGAAATCGAACAGAGAGTACGGAAATAGTAATTGTAATAAGATTGCGAGAAATATTGTCTTAATCATGATGTTGAACACAAAACATATAATCACGTACGGGTTGTTGGAAGAAGATCCGTTCACGTCTTCGGTAGCCATGTCGCTGAAGAGGTTGTTAATATCGGGGAAGTAGTTATCGTTAGGGAAGTAGTTGTCCGTGTCCGTGTCGAGAAAGAAACCAGTAGTCGTGTGGTAGGCTCTCTAAAAAATTTATCGCCCCCTCTCACGTATAGGATTGCGAGAGGCTAAATTCCGGAGACCTATTATCCAATCCTAATCCTACTATGTATCCTGCCAAAGCGCACAATGACTTGTATCCCTCTCCAACAAAACAACCTTGTTTAATGAGTCATATAGAGCGTCAAAAACGAGATCTGGTACTTGGTTGGATCAAATTTTATAAAAACATCGCCTCACACCGAAATCAATGTAGCCACAAAACCACACGTTGTGTAAGATCCTGATAAGATCAAATATTACAGTACTCAAAGCTCGGCGGCATGTTTACATATATTGTTTAAAAAAAAAGCCCCACAGCTCTGCATAGTTTGATTAACCCATGTGGGCGACATAAAAGTTTCATGATTTTTTTTATTTTGCCTCTGCTAAAAAGAGATAATTCGGTGCTAGAAAAAAATTATGGGATATATTTTTGTATTTTCTATACAGGTCAAATAAAAAGCTATTTATCAGCGAAGCTTTCGACGTACACATAGAAACTGTAAATATATGCGCGCAAATTTTCTAATTTTTTTAAACATTTCAAAAATATTTGTAGAACGCGGGTGCACCTTGCAACCTTGTTCACCTGCCTATTTTCCCTTTCTCCTTCCCCTTCTTGCTTCACATGTGAGGATTATCATCGTTAGACAGTGGACGAGTACTCGGTCCCTAAGACCAAGGAGATCCATATACTTTTGTTCTAAAAGTATATAAGTGGATACATGATTACGTGGCTGTAACACTCTGGTGTACAAATGCACAAGTGGTAAATAGCCGTACACGCACACTGATTGATCGGTGCCTCCGAAGAAGAAATTCAGATCCAGGAAGCGAGGAAGTACAGTTTTCTCCCCGA
The DNA here is from genome assembly GCA_012064385.1 of Puccinellia tenuiflora. NCBI lineage: Eukaryota > Viridiplantae > Streptophyta > Magnoliopsida > Poales > Poaceae > Puccinellia > Puccinellia tenuiflora. Next base: position 637,715 of record QRDG01001188.1, read on the forward strand.
CACGGGCCGGAGGACCAGGGGCGCTAAAATACACCATACATTTTCCTGGTGTGAAGTACAATCCTCTTTCTGATTTTCCCAAAAAATAGGGGAAGCAAGCAAACAAGAGACGGAAGAAAACCGCAGGCAAGAACTCCAGGGAATATGTTCGAGTGGATCATTATCTGTAGCAGTTTCTCTTTCGTACCTGAGTTTTTCTTTTCTTTTCGAAACGGACTTTCGTACCCATGATGAGCACACCACAAGTAGCCAGTCTAACAGGTGGCGCTCCTTCCCTTCCCTCGCTATTCTTGTTGTCTGCCTCGTATTGTTTTGACCATAAATTTGGCCCTTCTGTTGCCAGTCGTGCTACTTTGCGTCCTGCCCATCTTGTGGACTCGATGGCACAGGCTTCACCATCGATGAATTCTGAACGGAAGTACAAATATTCATAAACGAAGTGGATTTTTCTCGAGTGCATATCGTTAAAGGAATGGATTTCTAGCATTTTTCAAAAAGGTAGGAAGAAAAAAAGATACGAAACAAGCAATGTTTGTCTGTATGCACTACTACTGGACTGGGAGGGGCGTTTCTGCACCCGGGTGCACATGCACCTGGTATTTTCGAGCATTTTTTAAAAATAGTAAAACATTACGAAAAAATCTGAAAAAAATTGGTGACACACAAATATGAGTTTTTCACAATCTTGCAAAATTTCGGAATGAAAGGACAAATTCTGTGCTCTGTGCAAAAAAGACAAAATCTGTGTTTTCAAATTTGTGTTTTTAGATCTAATTCTGACAACTGTATTTGTCTTTTTTATACAGAGCACATAATTTGTCATTTCATTCCGAAATTTTGCACGATTGTGAAAAACTCATATGTGTGTCACCAATTTTTTTCAGATTTTTTCGTAATGTTTTACTATTTTTAAAAAATGCTCGAAAATAACAGGTGCATGTGAGCTCGGGTGCACAAGTGAATTTGGCCTACTACTGGCCTTACAATGAATTAATTAATCTAAGATACTCAGTTCTTAGCCAATTCCTCATGAGTTCCTTTTGTAAGGCCCACCCCACCAGTCATGCCTTGCTTTAATGTTTTTTTTTACATACTTGTCTGATCAATTGATGAATCTTATAGTCTCTAGAAATCTAGCTAGTTCACACTTGGTTATTGTAACAGCCCTAGTTTGGTACTGTAAAATTTTGAACCAAATTTTCACTTTTGCATTGTCATCTTGCATCATGGTATACATTCTAAATTGCTAAGTTTGATAAAGCAACAATCGGGAAACATTTAAAAAGGAAGTAAAACCCTTCCCAAATCTCCGAACCAAATGCATTGCTCAAATTGGCAAAACAAATTATTCTTAAGTTTCCAATTTGTCCAGGAAGTTCCAAGAATACATTTTATAAATATTTGTCAAAGGCAAATTCTTGCCAAGCAAAGAAATAAAGTTGAGAATTCAAAATTGGTTCAAATCAAATTCTATGTTTGAAACCATGTTAAACATTTCAAAAATTCAAACTAAAAATATGGGGAGCTTCCCTATAATATTATGAGCCTCCATGAATTTTTATAGAATTTTTGAGGTTGCTTAAGTGCCTCAAATAAATACCTAAAACCCTACTGGTTTAAAGTTAAATAAAAGAAACAAAATGGAGCCAGGGGGTTTTCTGCAAGTTTGCCTTCGTCTTCTTCACTGTCGCCACAGTAGGCGCACAGGCGCCATGCCCCCCGCTCGCCCCGCGCGCTGCCGTGCCTCCCTCGATGGATAAGTGGCCGCCGCGTCACCTTCTCTCTCTCCCCTCCCTCACTTCCTCCCCGTTTTTCCCGAATCGAAACCCTAACCGTAGCTCCCATGGACGCCGTCGACCCGCCGCCGTCCCCCGCGCGTCACCGCCGCTAGAGTCCTCCCCGAGCAGATCGAAGCGGGGCAAAAGCTCCGCCTCGTCGCCCTCGTCGTCCTCGTCCAAGGAATCGTGAAGGGGAGCCCGGAGTCATCGCCATCATCCTCGTATTCCTCCGCTCCGGCCGCCGCGCGTCGAGCTCGATTGCCGCCGTCTCCGTCCCTCTCCGACCTCGTCGTCTGCACCACCGCACTCAGGGTGAGCATGCGAGTCTCCTGGACGTCTTCGTTCTCTCCCTCCTTCCCTAGTTCATATTCGCGCCGTCGTAGCCGCCGTCGGTCTCCGCCGCAGCTCGTCGTCGGAGCCGTTACCGGCGACCTTTTTGGTCTGTAGCGCCGCCAGTAGATTACCCGTAGTTCAGCGTGTCGAGTGCGCGCAGTAGCACATCCCCGCGCGCTCCCCGTCAACGGATCCGTGCGCGACGCCGCCGGTGGTCACCGCGCGCGCGCCGATCGTGGCCTCGGCCCAGTCAAAACGCTTCGTCGGTACTACCGGGCTGTTAGCCGGAAGTTCCGACTGTAGGTTGATTCGGTACTGGATACTTCTGTTAATTTCCGAAAGTTGCCCCGGAAGTACCGACTTGACCGGTACTACCGGGTAGTTCACCGGAAGTACCGACCGTAGGGTGATTCGGTACTGGATACTTCTGTTAATTTCCGGAAGTAGCTCGGAAGTTGCCCCGGAAGTACCGACTTGACCGGTACTACCGGGCAGTTCACCGGAAGTACCGACCGTAGGTTATTTCGGTACTAGATACCTCCTGTCTTATTCCAAAAGTGGCTCGGAAGTAGCCCCGGAAGTACCGACTTGTCCGGTACTACTGGGCCGTTTTCTGGTAGTACCGACTCAACTAATTAAAATTTGGGAAAATCATAACTTAATAAATATTGATTCAAATTTTGCAAATGATATACCAAAATGATCTGCAAATCAAAAGCTATCTAGTTATGATAATTTCACAGCATGACAACAACTTTTCCTTTGATGTCATTCTCGAAATGGTTAAAATAATTAAATTTGAATAACCTTTTGATTCACCATTTATTCATCGTTACTCGGAAAATTGCAAACAAGGTACCAAAATTATCAGGAGAATAATACCTATCTAATAATGTCTTTTTCATGCATATTTAAACCACATTTTAGTACTGTAATAGTTCATAAGCAATGTTGTCAGTAAGTTAAACGTGGGGTTGTTTCCAAATAATTGCACAAATTATTTTGACACTCCATTTAAATTGTTAGCGAACTTAAATGCTGATATCAGTGCATGAACTTGACATGTCATCATGATTGTGCATTGCACCTTTTGTATTCCTGTTATTTATTTGTTCTCCTGTTATTGTTTGTGTATCGGTAGATTCAGGAGTCGAGGTTCCCCCAACATACCTTGACAATCCGTGCTTTCAGCCCCGTCAGCAACGCAAGAGATAACCTAACCTTCTGTGCATATCTCATCCTATTGTTTTACACAAGTATTTTCTCCACCATAATATTGCATTCGATTCCAATGTCAACTTTTGGTCGATGTATAGAGTAACCTATTATTGCATAGTTCCTAAACCATTACATGTCTTCCCTCCTATTATCCATAGGTTTGATGTGTTGGCCTGAATTAAAGTTATATCTGTTGTATTTTATGCTTAGCTATGCTTAGCCATGCTTAGTGGAATGTTTAGTTGTCTGGTGATTATTTCCATAATTGTGAAGTTGATGGAATGTTCAGACAAAGTGGATACTTATGGTACTTAATTAAAATGCTTAAAAGGCTTGGATGAGTTGCCATCGGGGTTGGTGGTGTTTTGTCTCATTATTGCCGCCTAGGTGTGAGTTCTTGTCTCTTGAACCAAGATCGAGCGTGCTTCCATTGGTGGGGGTATGGGCCCCTTACTAACCGAATAACTTGTGCGGGCGTATCCAAGGGTCCTCTAGTTTGCGCTTTCCATTTGCGTGTGAGTTGTAGGTGGATAAAGGCGCGATGAGGACGGTGGTGTTTAGGATGTGGCGATGGGGGAAGGGTGTTGAAATAGGCACTGAACTTGTCCTGTTGTCACGATGATTCTTGGGGGTAAAGGTTTAACCGCGCCCACTTGCAGGCTTTCCCCGGAAGAGAGCTAATCAGGCGAGCCGGACGGTACCGATGGCTAAAAACAGTACACCCCTGCAGGGTTTAATCTTTTCGAAAAGCCGTGTCCACGGTTATGGACAACTTGGGAATGGATTATGAGATCATAAAAAACCTGAACTTAATTAAAATTTTGCAACATGTGTTAAAAGGTTCATTTCCTCGAGGGTGATTCGAGGGAGTGCCTTGGTGGAGATGTGTGGTGGTTTTTGGATACTGTTGGTTCAATGTGAACTAACGAATGAAAGTTTACTATCTTATCCCCTTGTGAAAAACCTTCTGAGTAGTCGATGCCATGAGTCTTTGTCTTTAAAAAAGGAAAACTAGCTTTATGCAAAACAACTACCTTGCAGCTTTGAAGCCAATCATCATTGGGCCTATATCGCCCTAATAACCTTGTGAGTACGTCGTACTCAGCCTTCCTTTGTTGATTATTATTTGTTTCAGAGGAGGACGTCACCGAACAGGAAGGTGGGTTCTTTGTTGACATCGACGAGTAGTCTGGGGTTCCCAGGTGGCAGCTTGGGATGTCACTGAACAGGCTGGCTGGGATATGTTATTGTAGGCCTCTTAGGCCATAATTTGGATCTTGTTGTTAGACAACTAAATTCGCTTCCGCATGATGTAATGTTGGGTCTGTGACCTCTGATGTGTAATTTGCTAACTTTCTCATTATATGAGTTGAACTATGATCTCTTTGTGTCGTAGAGTCTGTGATGTGCTAGATGTTCCGCAGTCTTGATCTCTCTATTATGTATTGATAGCTACGCCAGTGTTCATGGCATGATCGAGGTGTTGCGTTGCCGATGATCCATTCCGAGCACGACTGCCAAAGGTTTTGGCCTGGGAGTGGTAAGCCCAGTAACCTTCGATTGTGTAGCATGGCCTGTGGGTTACATAGTATCTCTGTATAATTCCGGGGTCGGGGCGCTACAGTTGTACATGTTATCCAATGACACCCGCATCTATCATATAGTACTAAGAGCATCTCCACCAGCGCGTCTAAAATGTGTCCGGCACTCACCAATTGGAGGCCCCTTTTGGGTGTCGGACACTTGTCCGACGTTTTTTTTCCACCCTCCCACATCAGCACCCCCTAAACGAAATCCCCAAACACAATTGATCTCATCAAACATCGAGATCATTAAATGCACAATATTATTCACGGCGAGAATATTAAAATGCACAATTCGAACTGCCGGCGAGATCATTAAATGCACAATTCAAACTGCCGGCAAGATCATCAAATGCACAATTCAAATTGCCGACGACATCATGAACTGCACAATTCAAAACGTACCTCGCCAGCCGCCATTCTACCGAGAACGTATGCAGCGTCGGCTTCCTCCTCACAGAACAGCTGGTGTGGCGGCACGGCCGCAGGGGCTGCAGATCGACGAAGTGCAGGCGAGTCGCTGAAGGGGACTCTAATACGTCTCCGACGTATCTAAATTTTTTTATGTTCCATGCTTGATTATATATCAGTTCCACATGTTTTTATATCATTTTGGCATGATTTATGAAACTAACCTATTACCAAGATGCCCAGTGTCAGTTCTTGTTTTCTACGGTCTTTTTGTTTCAGAAAAGTTGTTCTGGTAAGTTTCTCGGATTGCGTTGGAAATTTACGGGAATTATTTCCAAAATGAAACAAAGACGGAGCTAGAAGGGGGCGTGCAGGAGGGCCCCACAGGCCCCAGACGCCAGCTAGGCGCCCCCCTTGGCCGTGCCTGGGTCCCACCTGGACAGGTGGTCCACCTCTTCGAGTCGCCCTTTCGCCTATAAATTTGCCCCCGATGCAAAAACCCTAGATACCAGATCATATTTTCCAAGAGACGTCCGAGGCCGCCGCCATCTCAAGCTCTAGTTCAGGAGGGTTCTGCAGCTCTTCTCGGTACCCTGCCGAGAGGGAATCGACACCGGAGGCATCTACACCACCATGCCTTCCTCCGGAGTGATGCGTGAGTAGTCCACCACGGGACTAGGGGTCCATAGAAGTAGCTAGATGGTTGTCTCTCCTCCTTGTACTCCATTATTTAGATCTTGTAAGCTGCCTATCATGATCAAGATCATATTATTTGTAACTGCTACATGATTGTGTTTGCATGGATCCGATGAATGGTGGAAGTCATTACTTTTGTTCATCTTTGTGTTATGTTTTATCTATGATCTTGCATGCTCTCCGATGCTAGTGGATGCTTTGGCCAAGTAATTATTAGTGTTGTATGAGGAGTATTTATGCTAGATAGTGGGTTCATGCCTCTCTTTGTCTGAGTTCGGTGACAGGAACGGTTAAGGCTAGAGATGTGTTGTTGCCACTAGGGAGAAAATAGCGGTGTGATTTCCTTGTGTTATTTACATTGCTTACATTATGCACTTTGCTTATTGCAATGATCTGTTGCTTGCAACTTAATACTTTTGGGTGATATGCTGGATAGCGATCCCGGGGTGGATTATTAGTCATAGATGCAGTTGGATATAGGTCTATGTATTTTGACGTAATGCCCATATTAGATGAAACAGTGGACTATATTGTTTTATGATAGCATTGCCATGCGCCCACAATTCTGTCAATTGACATGCTGTAATTTGTTTACCCATCATGTATACCTTTTGGAGAGACACCTCTAGTGAACTGTGGACCCCGGTCCTATTTTCCTACATTGCTTACAACCGTTTTAATAGCTTTTCATCATCATTTACTTGCTGGTCATATTTCACTCTCTTCATATTTTACACTTGCACATTTCATTCTTTTGTGTTCGGCAAGCCGGAGAGATTGACAACCTCTCTATTTTCGTTGGGGCAAAGTACTTGTTTGTGATTGTGTGGCGGTCCACGTCAATTATCGTTAACGGCGCCGTTGACACCTCGCTAAGCCTTCTCCAAGTCCTACTGGATTCGATAAGCTTGGTTTTGTAATCAAGGGAAAAATGCTGCTATGATGCATCATACCTTCCTCTTGGGGTCTCCCAGCGAATGTTTGATCCACGCCATCAAGCCTGTTTTCTGGCGCCGTTGCTGGGGACTTGGAAGCTTCAGCTAGGGGAGTTTCACACATCCTTTCACTTTACTTTGTTATTGTCTTGCCTAGTATATTTTTTGTTAATCTTGTTTTGCCTTTTGTTTGCTCTAAAACTGAAAAACACAAAAAAAAAATCCTGCAACTTGTTTACTTCGGTTTTACCTTGTTATCATGGCTAGTCCCACTCCCTTTTCTCCATCTCCTGAGGTTGAAGTTCATACTTTTAAACAAAGAGGGGGAGAAAGTTTAAAAGGTGCTTGCTATAGGATTAGTGATTCTCAACACTGTTCCACAAAGAAATATTCAGATACTATCCTTCTTAGAAACTTTTATGTTGGAATCACAAATTGGTATAGGTACGTCCTAAACACTTTAACAGGTGGAAACTTCCTAGGCACCCCCTCTGTTGAGGCTTACAACATCATTGAAAGCCTAGTCGGGACTCCACCTACTAATGAACCTAAAACTGAAGCCACAATGGAACATGTTGTGGAAAGACTTGATATTTTAGAGAAAAATTGGCCAAGCATGAATTGGACAACTGAAATAGATAAAAAAAACTACTTGATAGTAGTAGCAAGATTGAGGGATCCTTAAAGCATATAAATAGAAGAATTAACAATCTTGAGACCAATAAAGGGAAGGATGATCAAAATTTGAGAATTAGTAAATTGGAAGAGATTATGGATGCGGTAGGTGCAACTTTTTCATCTCTCAAAATTAAAAAGAAGGAAGTTCCAGCAGGAAGGGGACTTAAGTTTACCTATGTCCCCAAGGTTTCTGAACCGAAATCAAATAAAATAAACAAACCTAGTTCTCCTGTTATCATTGAAAAATTCCCCAATTAACTAAATATAGGAGAGACTAAAATTTTAAATCCTATTTTTGAGAATGATGAAGTTAAAGAATCAACAAGTAATTCCCTTAGTAGTTTTAGTTCTACATCTGAAGTTTTTCTTGATGATTTTGATATTGAGGAGAGTGATAAAACTTGAATTTGCCCTTTTTGCCTAGCTAAAAGGCGTTAAAAAAAGCGCTTATGGGAGGCAACCCATTTTATTTTTACCTTCTGTTTCTTTTTGGTTTCTTTGAGTTTTGGGTGATGTTACTTCTGTAGCAACTCCCTTGTATCCTTTTGTTTTGGTTTTTGGTGACAAGAATAGCTTATAAAGAGAGGATGACTAATTGGTGAGTTTGCTGTCCAGAAACAGATTTATGTTCTTTACTGTTCGAAAATCCAAAAACTCATAGAACGTCATATGTGGATGCAAATTTTTTACAGCAAGAATCAGGGTTTTTCCTACGGTTATCTAGTTTTAATTTTTCTTATTTGAGGCCCATAAGTGCCCCGGAAAAATTCATCTTTACAGTCTGTTCTGTTTTTTACAGATTATGTCCTTAGTTTTGCATTGCTTCTTTCACGGGCAAAGTGAAGCTTTTTCAAAGCTAGAGTTTTACTTAGACCTTTGTGACAGTAGCTAATGTTTTAAAATAAGTTCATGATATGTGCTTTGGAACCGAAGGAAGATATTGTTTTTGTGGACTAACCCCTGTAATGAAGTTGCTATAAGTTTTGCATGAAGTAAGTTTTCAAGTGTCCAAGTGTTGGGAATATGCCCTAGAGTCAATAATAAAATGGTTTATTAGCATATTCATGTTTATGATAATAGTTTATTATCCATTCTATAATTGTATTAATTGGAAACATAATACATGTGTGGAATATAAACAAACAGATATCCCTAGTAAGCCTCTACAGGACTAGATCGTTAGTCAAGAGATGGTTAGAGTTTCCTAACCATGGACTTGTTACAATCACTTGATAACGGAGTCAATCATTGGGAGAATGATATGATGGACAAGACCCAATTATAAAATATTGAAATTGATCGTGTAACACAGTTTCATTGCCAACGCTTTTAGTATATGCCAAGTATAGTTTCCATAAACCATGAGATTATGTCACTCCCGTTTACCGGAGGAATACTTTGGGGACATCAAACGTCGCTTCGTGACTGGAGGATTATAAAGATGGCTTTCAGGTATCTTTGATGGTAGGTTGTTGGGTGACATGAATCAAGAGTGGGATTTGTCCCTCCATGTGACGGAGAAGATATCTCTAGGCCCTCTCGGTAATATAGCATCCGGAAGTTTGCAAACATGTGACTAAGTGGTAGTCACGGGGATCCTATATTATGGAACGAGTAAACAGAACTTGCCAGGTAACGAGATTAAACTAGGTATGCTGATACCGACGATCAAATCTCGGGCAAGTGATATATCGTGAGACAAAGGGAATCGTATACGAGATTAATTGAATCTCCGGCATCGTGGTTCAATCGATAAAGAGCTTCGTTGAATGTGTAGGAGTCAATATGGACATCCCGGTACCTCTATTGATTATTGATCGGATCATGTCTGCATGTTCTCGAACCCATAGGGTCACACACTTAAGGCTTCGATGTAGCTAGGGCATGAGATTTTTTATGGTGTGAACGAAATTGATTCGGAGTCTCGGAAACCACTTTCCTTATATGAGTTTCATATAAGGAAAGTGGTTTCCAGGGTTCCGGAAAAGTTCGGGAATTTTCTGGCAGGGTACCGGAAATATTCTAGAAGGTTCCGGAAGGTTTCGGAGTGGGACTGACGTTCCCTAATGGCCCACATGGACCAAGGGGGCGTGCATCAGCCCACATGGGCTGGCCGCACCAGCCCCCCCAAGGCCCATGTGGCCAAAACATGTGAAAAGGCCCCAAACCATAGGGGTGCCTTAGGGGGCAAGTTTCCCCCCTTGGCCGGCCGCCCCTAGGACTTGGGGGAGGGGAAAGGGGCTGCCCCCCACGCGGCCACGCCTATATAAGGAGTAGGGAGGGGCTGGGGTGCACCCCATCTCAAGCTCTAGCCGCCGCCCCTCTCCTCCACCTCCTCTCTCCCGCAGTTGCTTGGCGAAGCCCTGCTGGGATCTCCACCATATCCACCACCACACCGTCGCGCTGCTGGAATCTCACGAGCCACTTCCTCCTCGCTTACGGGATCAAGGAGAGGAAGTCTTCATCGAGCTGTACGTGTGGATACCGCGGAGGTGCTGCTCATGCGGTGCTCCATCGGATTGGATCTCGGATCGGATAATACATCTCATCGTGACTAGATGAGTCTAGTTGCGGGGATCGACAGACCAACTCCTGCATCGACAAAAGGTTTTGTTCGTTCTTCGAGGGTAAGAGATTGGATCTCATCTTCGCTACCTTCGTCTAATAGATCTAGATCCATTGGGTTTCTTCCGCCTGTTTTGTAGGAAATTTTTTGTTTTCTATGCAACGAACCCTACACCAAGTGCGAGGTGATGAAGGAAGATCAAGAAGGAATAAAAGCCTAAGCTTGGGGAGGCTCCCCATGGACCCTCCTCTAAAATATTCAATAAGTTACAAGCGTCTAAGCTTGGGGATGCCCTGTAGCGACCTTGCCTTTTTAAAATTGGCCAAGATCCCTGTGTTATTGTGCTAGTCCTTGGATGGAATAGCTAGCACCACAGTTCAAGATGTAATTTCATGCAATTGCGTCAAGTATCTATTACATCGATGATCCAGAAGAATAAAACATTACAAGTTGCATAGCCAAAGGCTAGCATGTTACAAAGTTCAGCAGCGGAAAACTTAAAATAGCATGGAGCCTCATCATCTTCATGTGCCACAGGCAAACATGTTGGTTGCAGACTCGAAACCCTTATTCATTTCCTTACTCATCGTCAGAAAACCTGCAACACGTAGGTTACAGCCAAAAATTGGTCAGAACCATTAGAATGGATCTGGCAAGTGATACTTGTGGACTCATAAAGGAAAACTCCTAATATCTATATGCATATTTGGCTGGTGGAGTTGAAGGCTATTTTGCGTAAAGCAAATTTTGTCCTATCCTTTCAAATCATTTTCTTTCTCCAACTAGAAAATGAGACAATCCTAGCACATCCGGTGTCCTTGCGGGACAAGTCCTGATACACTCGGTGTCCTTTCTAATTGGACCTATGAGACAATCCCAGCATATCCGGTGTCTTTGCAGGACAAGTCCTTATACACTGGATGTCCTTTCTACCCTTGTTCACCCTTCAAAGTTTTACTTGCGAAATTGGAATGATGAGATCTTCAGTTGACATCCTTGTTCAGCTGCTCAGAATTGTCCGTAACCGGGGACACGGCTGTGATCATAGTTTTGACACTCTCGAGAGGTTGTGCACCTTCACCACAAGACTTCATCAACCCATTCTGTCCTTGACCTTCTTGAAATGAAAAGGAAAGGTGAATATGAAGACGAGACCTTTGGGAACCAGTCCCCTGTTCGTCAGGAAGACCCATACAAGACATTCATCCGCTAAGAACTGCCGGAATCAGGTTCCTAGAACTTACTTAGTCAAGGCAGAGCCATAGTACCAAGTGGCTGCACTGTAACTAGGAGCGACTTAAATCTCTTTGTTCCTGGATGGCCGTTTACTAGTGCACATACTCAGGTATAACCATGGAAATGGCCCTGAGCAGCCACTCAACTTTGTACCACCAATAGCGCATAATCAATTGCCACCCAGGTAGTTGTTTAACTTAGTAGAAATTAGCTTTTCATAACAAAACACATAGCATAGCATTTCAATACTTCTACTAAGTTATCATATAGGTACTAGACACTTAGGAATATTTGGAGTAATACTAAACAGGTCTAGCATAGCAATACTAATAACACCCAGCATTACTAAAATAAAACACTAAAATGCATATAGGAGAAATAATAGGTAATTTATGCAGGAGCATCACTTGCCTTTGAAAAACTTGTCGTTGCTCACACTCTCTTTTCAACGTAACTTGGAGCACTTCGTTCAATCTAAATAATCACAAGAAACAACAATAAACAAGCAATAAAGCAAATAAATAAAATCACCATACAAATGCAACATTACATAGACATGTATGCATGGATGAATGAAATTTTGTTCACACCATAACAAAAGTATTTTTGTAAACTCTCTGGTCTAAAGGTCAGTACTAAATAAGTTTTAAAAGTGAAAATCATTTTTAATAATTTAAACAATTTTGATGATTTGTAAAAGGTTAAACAATGGATTTGCATAACCAACAATAAAATATAAGTTCCGAAATTTATTTTTTATACTACAGTACAGAGGGTCTCAAATGCTAACATTAGCAAATAGAATCATCTCAAAATAGTTTACAGAATTAAAACTATAGTTAAAATAGTGTTTTACAAGTTTCTGTAAATAACAAGTTAGTGCACAACTAAGATATATGTTTTCATTGTAGCACTGTGTTCTACACATTTTTATGAATCTGTATACTACAAATTTGTTGAATTTGGATTTACGGTTGAAATGATATGAATTTCTAAAGTTTGACTAAAATCTGTCCAAAGTCAAGTCCGAAAATAAAAAGGTTTTGACACTTGGGAAAATTTGTATGGCCAAATTATTATGTTTGGGCATAACAGGGTGGTCTGATCTAATATATTGGGAAAAAATACAGGTAAGGTTAGAACATGTATGGGGTGGGGGGGGCTCACCGAAAGAAACGAAAATTGTCGGTGTCGAGGAGAACGGTGTCAACATGATGCGGGGTAAACGAAGTGGTCGATGTTGCGTTCATCGTCTCGGTGTCTCTCGAGGCGCGGAGTCATGTCCAGGAGGTTCGCGTGAATACGGGAAGGAGACACGACAAGGTCTCGGGCTCACGAGGTTACTAGCCTCGCCGGAAGAGGAGAAGAATGGCGGCGATGTCGGTCACCGGTGAGATCGGTTGACCTCGTTCTCCATGGTTGTGTTGCGGGAAAAATTTGGAAAAAATAGGGAGAGTGAAGGAGGACACATAGATCACGCAGGACATCATCGTCAAGCATGGCGAGGTCTCACCTTGTCAGAATCTTAGCTGCGGCGGCGATGTTGCTCGGGCTTCGGTTGAGGCGTGACCAACGTCAATGGAATGATGCATCACCATGTCCTGGAGGTTTGCCTCTATGAGTGGAGTCTTCTGGTGCGAGGAATTCCTGAGAGGGTCTCCGTGTATGACACGATCTGATGATGAACTCGGTTTGGGGGCTAAAGTTGACGTGGTTGGCACGGGAGATACAGAGCTCCTCGGGAGAAAGTTTGAGAAGGAAAGTGGTGGAGGAGAGCAAATGGCTCAACGTGATGCGCTCTGTTTCTATTTATATGTCCTGAGAAGGGAGATCGGAGAGGCATGACAACACTTGGCATTCGGTGCACCGAACCGATTTGGATGATTAAGACATCTAAGTGGGATTTTATTTCCCTGAATGGGTTTAATATTTAATTTCCAACAAGTTTCGTATTTAAGTCGAAGCCAAACGATCACTAGAACTGATGGGAGGAGGAGAGGAAGTGGTACAGCCATGGAGATCAGGTCAGGTACGTGCTCCTCGTGCACGAGTAGGAAGACGACCAGGTCGGCCTACATGGGCCAAAATGGCTGGGTCGGCCCAAATTGGGTCGGTTCCCCCTTTTTTTGTCCCTTTTATTTTCTATTTTCTGTTTTCAAACATTGAATCTAAACAGATTCAAAACTCTTCAAAATAATTTGAGAAAATAATTTTAAGAAATAATAATATAAATATAATATTTTGGAACTATTATTTCCACAAAATAAAATTAAAATAATAAAAAAAGGACTAGGGTTTCTTAGCACCCTTTATGCCAAAATAAAATAAATTAAAACCCAAATTTGTTTTAAAAGCTCAAAACAACTATTTTAAAATGGAACAAACCAATGATGTTGATGAATTACATGCATGATTTTGAGTTTTAAAACTTAAACATCAAAAAGTTTTTTATCTTTCTAAATTTTTAATTTTTTGAAAATCTTGGGATGTTACAGACTACCACCCTTCAAAGGAATCTCGTCCCCGAGATTCGAAGAGGATAGAAAGAAAGATGGGTTCGGATCTCAGGGTTTTAGGCAGTTGGGTGGGCTACCACCCTTAAATGAAAATTTTGTAGGCAGTCTTGAATTCTTTACTACAAACAGGGCACACATCGGGCGATTCCTGAATCCTTGTTGGGTCAACTTTTATCTTCGACTGTTTGAGTTATGCTTCATTATCCTTATTCCATATATATAGCATGTACCAGCTCTTCTTAAGCATTTGGTGATTCTTTTTATCCTTTCTTGATAGTTTGAAATCCATATAGCGTAAGCTTCACTTCCAATAGGTGGGTGTCTCTTCAAGATGGCTTGAAATATTATGTCTTCCATCCATGTGATGTCTTCGGCAATTTTGTTCTTCTCTAGGTTGACATCGTTCAGTGTAACACTGCGTCAATTCTATCGAAACTCTCATGGTAGGTCAAGACTTTCATTGTTGGATCTCTTATTCTTCACGAGAGCTGGGGTTTATCCTCACCGAAAATCTTATGTTTCGGCAACTTTTGCCTCACATAGGGTTATAATATTCCGTTGGTTCAGGCTTATCCATGTCATCTCTCTTATAGGTATGTCACTCAGATTTACCAATCCAAATAGTGAGGGGAATAACATGAGTAGTAGGAATGGTGATCAGTCCATCCTGCACCCGTATCATTTCCTCAATATGTAGATAGGTAAATCACGTAAACTATCTCTTGGGCATCCTCACTTGTCTAACATAAAGTTTCCCATCTACAAGACAACCTGAACTAAACTATCGCTCCTTTAAAACTATTGGGTTGTGTAAGCTCCTGCACACGTTAGCTCACAAGCTAAAGATTGTTTTGTGATTCTTCTCCTTGGAAAACATGTCTTCCATGTCGTCTTAGCTTGTCCATTTTCAGTGTCATGTCTTCATCCCTGATATGACGAGCAGGCTTCACAGCAATAGCTATTGCTTCGTTTAAGTTTTGGCATAAGATAGTCGAATCTAGTTTCATTCATCCTCACATAATATGGTTATTACTTCGACATTACATCACTCTTACATCATAATGCTCATTTCCTCATACATAATCTAATGAAAATTAGTCGAGCAAGGCATTCACACGACGTCTCTTCCGACTTGGGCAATCATCGGTGAAGTGTCCTGTCTCTCTGCAGCGATGGCAAAATACTGTTGACATATCTCGGGGCTCTTCTGGGCATTCTCTTTCATAATGACCTATTTTCTTGCAATTAAAACACCTCACTTGGTTGTTGTCTTTCTTGTGGAAATTGTTGGGGTGGTTCTCATGCTTGTGTCCATTGTGTACCCTAACATTGAATCCTCCATTGCTTGCTTTGAATCCACCACTATGGTTGATACCGTAATGATGGTGGTCACTATCAGTACTGCAATGGTTCACAAGTCCCTTCTTTAGGGAATTTAACTTGCCCTCTTCTCTAGTCTTCCATTCGAGGCAGTCACTGGAATAGTGTCCCATCTTCTTACACTTATAACACTGTATGTGACTAAGGGCCTTCTTCTTCTTCTTTGGACTTTCTCTAGAGAACAGATCTTTGTAATCTTCCTCATCATAATCTACCTCAACGGTTGGGAACCTTGTTGTTCGCTTAAAGGGGCAATCTCGAGAAAAATGACCTTCCTCTTCACAAGAATAACAACACTTGGTGGTGACTTTAGATGAGTTAGGATGAGTACTGATTTTAGCTTCACCCTCCATCTTGTCATGAATAATAAGTCCCTTATGATACTGTTTTGTCTTGATCCCATCACTAACCTTCTTCTCTTCTTGTACTTCCAAAGACCTCTTGAGAATTCGATGCATTCCCCCTTTGACTTGTTGACTGACCTCTTGCACCATGGGATAGAGTTGACACTGAGTTGGAATGTGATTTGTTCCTTCACACAAAAAGCAGGTAACCTGGTTATGGGATATCCTTCATCTAGATAGTTTGCCTCACAATGGGGCCACTCATCATGACATTCTTTGGATGAATGACCTATCTCTCCATAGATTTTGCAGGCTCTAGGTCCTGTCATAATATTATCCTTGGTCTCTTTGTGGCCATCTTCCATCTATGGTAAGTTTTTGTGTTTCTTGCCATATACTGAGCCATCATCTGCACTAATTGAGTCTGTTATCTAACATTTGTTGCATTCCTGTGGGTAACTCGTTATTGGGGTTGTTGGCTTCACTTTCTTTCATCACTTGAGTCATTTGAGTCTGAGCTGCTACCAGCAACTGAACTGCATAGGGCACCTTAAGGTGGCTATCCTTTTTATCATGGTTGGTATGTGGGTGAGACATCTGGTTTGGTTTAGCAGGGATGAGTAGAAATAGAAGAAAATCTAAAAGAAGTTCTACCCAAACACAGCAGATCAAGACAATTCATCTTTACAAACAAAACATCTAGCAAGCATCAAGCAATAGAAAAACAACCAATAGAGATAAAAACAACTTGTCCTACTTAAAATTTGAAATTATTGTTTGGATAACAAACAAACACAACAAGGTTTTTCAAAATGGACACGATAGTACTGCCATACCACAATTTGGTAAGTCAATACAGTATTACTATAGCGCTATTCAGGTAAAATGGTGGTCTAGTCTATCTCTTCCTTCAATACTTCAAGATTATCTTCTATTTCTTTGAGTTCGTCGAGATACTTTTGGATGTTGTGAAGTCAAAATTTGGAGTCTTCGATCAAGGCACTTGATGGCTTCTCATAATTGTCATGTTGATCTTCAACGTCTTCAGAAACATTTCTGAGTTATGGTCATCTATAAATAAGATAAGATAACTTAAATAGAAATTAGATGAGGAGGTTACAAGAAGGATATTAGGAAAGTTTTTGGATGAATAGAAAATAACTTTATGCCTATGGTCTTTCTTATTTCTAATCCAATCCTAGGGTTTCGAACCTACAGGCAACACAGTGCTCTGATACCATTTGTAGCGACCTTGCCTTTTTCAAATTGGCCAAGATCCCTGTGTTATTGTGCTAGTCCCTGGATCGAATAGCTAGCACCACAGTTCAAGATGTAATATCATGCAATTGCGTCAAGTATCTATTACATCGATGATCCAGAAGAATAAAACATTACAAGTTACATAGCCAAAGGCTAGCATGTTACAAAGTTCAGCAGCGGAAAGCTTAAAATAGCATGGAGCCTCATCATCTTCATGTGCCACAGGCAAACATGTTGGTTGCAGACTCGAAACCCTTATTTGTTTCCTTACTCGTCGTCAGAAAAGCTGCAACACGTAGGTTACAGCCAAAAATTGGTCATAACCATTAGAATGGATTTGGCAAGTGATACTTGTGGACTCATAAAGGCAAACTCCTAATATCTATATGCATATTTGGCTGGTGGAGTTGAAGGCTATTTTGCGTAAAGCAAATTTTGTCCTATCCTTTCAAATCATGTTCTTTCTCCAACTAGAAAATGAGACAATCCTAGCATATCCGGTGTCCTTGCGGGACAAGTCCTGATACACTCGGTGTCCTTTCTAATTGGACCTATGAGACAATCCCAGCATATCCGGTGTCTTTGCAAGACAAGTCCTTATACACTGGATGTCCTTTCTACCCTTGTTCACCCTTCAAAGTTTTACTTGAGAAATTGGAATGATGAGATCTTCAGTTGACATCCTTGTTCAGCTGCTCAGAATTGTCCGTAACCGGGGACACGACTGTGATCATAGTTTTGACACTCTCGAGAGGTTGTGCACTTTCACCACAAGACTTCATCAACCCATTCTGTCCTTGACCTTCTTGAAATGAAAAGGAAAGGTGAAGATGAAGACGAGACCTTTGGGAACCAGTCCCCTGTTCGTCAGGCAGACCCATACAAGACATTCATCCGCTAAGAACTGTCGGAATTAGGTTCCTAGAACTTACTTAGTCAAGGCAGAGCCATAGTACCAAGTGGCTCCACTGGAAGCAATCTAAACTAGGAGCGACTTAAATCTATTTGTTCCTGGGTGGTCGTTTACTAGTGCACATACTCAGGTATAACCATGGAAATGGCCCTGAGCAGCCACTCAACTTTGTACCACCAATAGAGCATAATTAATTGCCACCCAGGTAGTTGTTTAACTTAGTAGAAATTAGCTTTTCATAAGAAAACACATAGCATAGTATTTCAATACTTTTACTAAGTTATCATATAGGTACTAGACACTTAGAAATATTTGGAGTAATACTAAATAAGTCTAGCATAGCAATACTAATAACACCTATCATGCTTTACTACAATAAAACACTAAAATGCATATAGGAGAAATAATAGGTAATTTATGAAGGAGCATCACTTGCCTTTGAAAAACTTGTCATTGCTCACACTCTCTTTTCACGTAACTTGGAGCACTTCGTTCAATCTAAATAATCACAAGAAACAACAATAAACAAGAAATAAAGCAAATAAATAAAATCACCATACAAATGCAACATTACATAGACATGTATGCATGGATGAAATTTTGTTCACACCATAACAAAAGTATTTTTGTAAACTCTCTGGTCTAAAGGTCAGTACTAAATAAGTTTTAAAAGTGAAAATCATTTTTAATGATTTAAACAATTTTGATGATTTGTAAAAGGTTAAACAATGGATTTGAATAACCAATAATAAAATATGAGTTCCGAAATTTATTTTTTATACGACAGTACAGAGGGTCTCAAATGCTAACATTAGCAAAAAGAATCATCTCAAAATAGTTTAGAGAATTAAAACTATAGTTAAAATAGTGTTTTACAAGTTTCTGTAAATAACAAGTTAGTGCACGACTAAAATGTGGCACCCCCCTCTTACACATGTCGCCAGAGAGGTGGTCGGCCCGTGCGCCAGCCCAGGATATCTGGACGCACGTTACGACAATGCAACATAGCGTAAATATCATTACACAATCAGGCCCAAAGGGCTACAAATGGTTTACATGGCCTTCAAGGCATGAAAATTATCATGGCCAAGTATGGCACGGGACAGAGTTTAACTGGCAGCGGAATACAAAGGTGCGACAACGGCTTGGTGCGGCTCCATTCGACATGCATCTGGCTGGGCTGATGATCCTAACACGCTCTTGCTCCATCTCCTTGCTATGGTAGTTGATGAATCCTCTCAACGTCTGGCCACATGAAAAGCCAGGCTGAGTACAATGATGTACTCACAAGAAAGTAACCACAAGACATGAACATTCAAGCAATCAGGCAACAAGTAAGCAGCAATAATAATAATCTAAACATGGCAAGTATCTACTTACGACGGTCCAAAAGGATGACAACATGGCATCTCCGTAAAACATGGCATAAGCAAACAACGGGAGTACCACCAGTACAGAGTCCAAGCCAGGTGGGGTTGTATCGTGTACCGGAGATCACACAAAGAAATTACCTGTGACGAGTATAAACGAGAGTACCAGTTGGTACCAAGTAACACAACAAATCATATCATCACAGCTAGGCTCACTGGCCTCTAGCCTCACAAGGCTAATCTCATCTGTCTCCACTGCTAGGCCCACTGGCCTTATCACATTTCCTTAAGTCAACCAACGTTCCCTGCATCATCTTATTGTTTATTAAGTCAAGTCGTTCATTATTCTTTCAACAAATCTTAAGTTTAACCTCCGGACACCACAAAGACAATAGTGTGACCGACACTGAACTGTTGTTCCATATCCCAGGAACGAGGCTAGCTTGCTAGGTTGAGACTCTCGAGAGTTTGCAGTTACCACTCATCTAAATGCACCTTACTTAGCTAAGGCAAGATACACTTACATAACCGTTCACGCTACCAGGACACTCCTTGTATAACTACCGACTTACCACTCGGGCTAAGTCTTATGACGAAGTGAATCCGGCACGTCCCCAACGAATGAGCAACGCCTAGCTCCGGAACCTTCGCAAGACTAGCCCCGACCACAACTATGCAGTAACCGACTAGACTTGCCAAGAGGGTAGCATCCAAGGAGGCTTGATAGGTTACATAGGTTAAGGCTCTCCCATTTGGGGCGACAGTGGTAGTGCGTTCAAGGGTTCAGATTAGTGGCACTATGGATCGACCTTATCGTTGTTTGGAGGGGGGGGGTTCATTTAATCAAGTTTCATCATTCACATGTCCAAGCAACAGAGGGTTAGTCCAACACAACAACCACAATAACATAATAATATATATCATCAAACGATAAAACATTAGCAACACAATATTTTAAGTAATAGATAGTTTGCATCGACCGGGTGACTATTGGGCCACCACTGATTGAGCAAACAAAGAAAAAACAAAGAAACGTCAACCGGATGACTGTGGCGGAGGTGCCTCCGGCCAGCACCGTCTCGTTCGACAAGAAAAGAAAATAAAACAATACAGTCAACCGGGCGACTTTGGCGGAGATGCCTCCGGCCGGTGCCAGCCTCAGGTTGAATAAAATAAAATAAAACAATACAGTCAACCGGGCGACTGTGGCGGAGATGCCTCCAGCCGGTGCCAGCCTCAGGTTGAGTAAAAGAAAATAAAACTGTACAGTCAACCGGGCGACTGTGGCGGAGATGCCTCCGGCCGGTGCCAGCCTCACGTTGAGTAAATGAAAATAATACAAAAGCAAAGTCACGATATCTCGTGACGCACAGTTCTCAGGGGATCAGCAATCAAATACACACATGACATGGAAATGTGCAAACAAGAGACGTCGCTTGAGTGTTCATAGCAAGTGGTTAGCTTGCCTTCGACAATCGATGCCATTTGGCTTGGAGGTCACGGACGCCACGGTTTAGGGTATCGGTCTGCCGGTACCGCGGGATACCTATACAAGCATACAAGTGTGCTGAGCATCTAAGCATTTAAAAAAAATACAAAACCTATACCACTGGATAGAGCTTTTCAAACTAAGAGTTTGCAAATTTTAATCACCTCAAATGGAGCTACGGATCAAAAAATATGGAGGTTTGAGAATCTGTCCAGCAGGAAAAGAAAAACCAGTCCACGAAAAAAAAACCGCACGGGCCGCAAATGGGCCGCGTGCTGCTTCACCTCGTCGGCCACTGGCAGGCCAAGGCCGAGCCGCAAGCTGCTGCTCTGCTAGGCTGGGCCCCGGTAAACGATCCGGAAAAAAAATGAAGAACAGGGATCGATCCCTGGTCCTCGTCCTCCCCTGCACGGGAGCGAGCGGGAGCTGGCCGGGGATGGCTAGAGGCTCGCCGGGAGGGTCGGCCGGCGGCGGGGACGGGCCCGGGGCGGTGCACCGCGGCCAGGGGAAGGTGGAACCGGAGGTGGGGGTGGCCTGCCACGAGCTTGCCCAAGCTCCGGCCATGGTGGCCTCGGGGCAAAACTTTGGGTGCTCTCCCTCACTTGCGGCTCCGAATAGAAGAGCAGGGGAGAGGGAATGGAGAGGAGTGGCTAGCATTGGCTCGGGCTGCTCGGAGGGGGCTGTATATAGGCCAGAGGGGAGGGAGAGTTAGGTGGTGGCCGGTTGGCCATTGATGGCCACCTAGGTCATCCATGACGTTCTCCGGCTACAGGGAGGTGATAAGGAGGAGGAGGGGATGAGGCTTCCGTGCTGGATACACAGTGGAGCACGAGGCACACTGCAGCAGAAGGATTAGGCACCAACCACTGCAGTAACGGGAATTAGGTCTTGCCAAAGCGTGCGTCCTGGACGTCCAGAGCGCGACACAGCGGTATCGTTGCGTTCCCGGCGACTCGAGGCACGAAACTGAAAAAGATTTGCACCACTGGGTTCACGAGGACAAGACCAAGAAAACCAAACTGGCCACACTCAAAAACTCCACACTTCGTAACACAAGATTTTCAGAAAACCTAACGCACACCAGGTGCTCGATGAAATTCATAGTAGGCTAGTATAGTTGTATGTAGTATGTCTGTTAAGTTTGGGATCAATTGGACACAGGGAAGTTGGTCAAATAAATTGGTGTCCGAAAATGCCCTAATGGCATGGGTATGCCAAGTGCACCTACTCAAATGATATTGGCCTGATATTGTGGATATGGTGTTGTGTATGGGATCTTGTCAACTTGGCAAAGTGGCAATGCCAAATGTTTTTTGTAGCTAGGGGTTGCTTTGGAAATCACAATTAGGCCTAAAAGGGCATTATAAAGGAAGTACCTCAAATATTTCCCAAATGATGTTGGGACAATGGAGTGAAATGTTCATGAGGTCAGATCATGCACCTCACCAAAATTGCAGAATTTTTGGATGAGTGGAAGGTGTCCAGATAATCTCGGGATTGAAAATGGCATAATAGGAAATATGAATAAACTTGAAATTATTGTATGGGACTATGAAATATTTTTCCATGGGAGTGAGGTATATGTAGGAGGGAACCATATGGTATCTTGGTGGAATTTATTTCAAGATACAATTGGGGTGGTGGCTTTTGGTGGGATAGTCGAGAGGGGTTTTGGAATCTCCGAATGGAACCAACGTTCGATCGGCAAAACAAAGGCATGTAAATATGGTGGAGGTTGACAAGAATCGGGGATTGTAGGGAAAAGTTTCCAAGAGGGTGAAACCAAAGTCAAGTCAAAGACCATCTGGTTCAAAGAAAACATTTTGAAAATAGAAAAAGTTTTTCAGGCGGGGAAAAACACCGCTAAAATTAGGGACGGATTTTTGGAGTGTTACAAACCTTCCCCCCTTAAAAAGAATCTCGTCCCGAGATTCGGAGACTAATAGAGATTCCCGGGGTTATACAAGATATTTCTTGTATGGTTTAATCTACCCCTATATTTAAAATACTTTAAAACTTTTTCTACAAATTATTAGAGTTTAACACTCAAAAAGATTAACACCCAGCAGGTTATTTCTAAAAAAAAACATTATCAAGGCATGATATTTTTATCCCACTCAATGCATTCTAAGGATGGCATGGCATGGGCTCACACAATTCAATAAACATAGGATTTTCTACTATGGTTGTATAAATTTTTTTAAATCTAAGGTTTTAGTTCAACCAACGCAAACAGGGCAAACTCAAACAAAATATACACACAGATCATCACTTGATATCCTGGATTTAACTTGGCCAAATAATTACCCAATTTTGCAAAACAAAATGCTAGGGATATGCTAAACATGCCCCTTGTCAAGATTTTTTTTTTGAAAGCTGTATATACCTTTTCAAGTACACACAGGTTTGAAAAAAAACAGGGTTTCTTTTCAAAAGAAAGCATCTGTTTCGCCAATAATTGACTTACAGACACTGTGGGGGTAGGGCCATCCCAAAATTATTTTGGCAAAATTTTCCCTACGAAATACTGGAGAGACGAGGGACTGATCTCCTGAGAAAAGGATAGAAGCACACAGAGGGTTATCTTCTTACTCGCAGACATATGGGTCCGGGGTCCACCTATCATTCTCCTTCTTCCTTTCTCTCTTCGTCTTCCTCGCAACATCTTCATCCGTTCCTGGCTGGCTCTGAGTGCGCGAAGCACTCCACTGCGGTACTGCTGCACGTGCTGTCCATCTACGCAGCGTCCATCACGGCTTTGGGTGCCTCGATGATTTCGCGCCAATTTGTCCGAGCACTGCTCGCGATTCCTTTCTTTTCCCGCGCGAGGCTGAGCTGTGCGTGGCATCCGAGCTCCGCGGCTATAAACGGAGGTCTTCGAAAATCCTTCCCATTTCACTGCCACCATTGGTTTTCTTTCAGCAATCTTCGACGAATTTTACGCTCATCGAGAGGGAGCGGGATTCTTCAAGCAGCTGTTCGTGATCGTGATCTTCTGGATCACGGCTTCGGTGGTGGTAGCACTGTTGTATGCGGCCGTGGTTCTCCTCTTGGTGGCTCTGTACGACTGGTGGTACGACACTGGCGGTGATGCTGCTGCGGTGCCGGCAGTGGCCAAGCTGGCGGGGCCGGTTGCGGGCGAGCAGGTGGTGCTACCGCTGCTGGCTGATGCAGTGGTTCTTCCGGCTGGAGGGCAGCTGGCGGCTCGTGCCACCTGTCGTCGTCGTCGCGCGGCTCGCGACTTGGCTCCAGGTGAGCCTGTCTCATCTTCAGGTGACGCCACTGAGCGCGAGAAGGAGTAGGATTGGGGTGCTCTTCTGTATCTGCACTGAGGTAGTGGTACTGTTGTATGTTGGAGTAGATTTTGTATCCTCTGTTTTCTAAAATTTCCCTTATGCACTGAACTCAGTTGATGTATCAAATTTGTTTCCTCTGATGGATTAGAGCCGGACTTGCCTTGTTGAGATTCTTCCTTAGCTGTCACAGACCTGTTCTTGCAGCAGAGAGAATTGCAGAGGCACTATCACACAGATAGTAGAACTTGCTACTCGGGAAAATATCATTTTAGAAAATAACGCTGCATTTTATGGCCCCAAAAACTTGAAGCAGCATGGTACATTCACTTCAATCATACCGGCTAACAAGCACACAACGGCTATTAAACACTCGACACAACACAAACACATGTAGAAGCAAACATGGGAATCACAACATTCTCACAAACTCTCATCTAACTGCTTATGAGCGCCACTCAGGCTAAAATAAACATATCTTACTCCGCTTGGCGATCCTTCACAAACGGTGGAGTGCGGCCGAGCCGGAGAGTGGTGTCCACGTCTCCTTCTTCCGCAAGGTCGCAGGACACGGGAACACCTTCAAGGATCGGAACCTGCTCTGGGACTCATCGGGATGGGCCGGGATCTGGGAGTGGAAGTCCGCTACTTCGAGCTTCCCTATAGGTGAGGGTAGGTGGGTTCTTCCCTAGAGACATCTGTAGACGGGTAACACCAAGATTTCTTCTTGTGGCCACGAGTTCCTCCATTAAGAGGTTGTTGAGGTTCGTCATGGCGATGGCATAGGCGACTTGTTTGATTAGTGCTGGGTCGGACTCTTTCGAGACGTCAGCTTGGAACATTTCTCCACGGGGCTGTGGTCTGGCCGGAACGTAGTAGAACTCTCGAGTTCCAGCCAGCAGGGGTTCGGAGGACCGAAGACGGACGAGGCATTCCCAGGCTGCTACCTGGATGGCTAGCCCCAGAGTAGGCATGCGGCCACCTCGGATTTCGTAGGGCTTGTTCGTGCCGCGGGGACACGGGCTGATCCTCACATCGGCCCGGAATTCATCCCCGGCAGAGGTGAGTGAGCTCTGGAACACCACATACACGGGGCGAACGGAGCTACCAAGGATATGGTTGACGACCCTCCAGAGAAACAATCAAAACATTGAATGCTCCTCGGCAGTGGTTTCCAAGATGGCATTAGGGGTCACCATCGGATTTTCTTGGGGTTCTAGATTTTGGGGGAGGGGGATAAGGATGCGGGGTTCCTCTATGGAATTGTACTTCAAAAGAGTTGGGTAGCCAGGGAGAGCTAGCGAGGGTGGGTTATAAAGCAACTAGGACTGGGTCTCAAGTTCACTAGGTAAGGTCGGCTGCTTCTCATGGAAGAAACCGGCTCGTCTTGTTGGGGAAATAAAATGGGACAAGCCCTACTGTACCAACTGTTGACCATCACCGGCCATGTCGGTTAGGCAGGAATGGGTTAAATCCATCGGGTCATTGTCGGGCAAAAGTAAGGCGGGGCTTTCCATGCTAGGGTAGTCTACAGCCAGCTGGTGCTCTGATACCATGCTCTGTGGCACCCCCCTCTGACACATGTCACCAGAGCATAGTTTTAAAAACCGGACCGGACCGCCGGTTCGACCGGAAAAAACCGGAACCGGTGCCTCAGCCGGTTCTGTAAGCGCACTGGACCGGTCGCGCCAGCGGGCCGGAATAAACCGGTCAAACCGCGGTCGGACCGCCGGTTTTCACACTAAACCGGGCACTTCCGATTCAAGCGGTTCAATTCTCTAAGAATCCGGAAAAATTAAGTAGGGACGAGCAGGTTTCGAAACCTGTATCTGTAGTACCAATACATTTCGGAGATGCTTGCCTAACCAGAAAACCTATGACAGATTCTTGTACCAACACGATAATTTTTCTTATTGTATATTACCTGCACGGTAGCATAAAAATCCGGCTAACGGCTCTGCTGCTTTGCACTTTGCGTTGCATGGAAAATGGATACATGATTGAGTGTTCACTTTTGGATCATTTGCTAGCTTCTTGTTTCTTTTTATTTGAAGTTTGAACGGGGCTTTGCTCCTTGAGGTTGGAAAGGTGAGAGTCTCAAGTTGCTGCCCATCTCTTGCCTATTCTGTCATTATTGTGCTAAATTTTAAGTTTGGATTATTTTTGCATACAAAATTATTTACTTATTGCAGAATTTATAAGTAAAAACATATTATTTTATATCTTACAAAACCAGACAGTGAACCAGTGAACCAGTGGTCCGACCGGTAAAAACCTGAACCGACAGCCTCACCGGTTCGATCACCGGTTCGTTTTTTAAACTATGCGCCAGAGAGGTGGTCGCCCCGTGCGCCAGCCCATGATATCTGGACGCACGTTACGACAATGCAACATAGCGGAAATATCATTACACAATCAGGGCCAAAGGGCTACAAATGGTTTACATGGCCTTCAAGGCATGAAAATTATCATCGCCATGTATGGCACGGGATAGAGTTTAACTGGCAGCGGAAGACAAAGGTGTGGCAACGGCTTGGTGCGGCTCCATTCCACAGGCATCTGGCTGGGCTACTAATCCTAGCACGCTCTTGCTCCATCTCCTTGCTATGGTAGTAATTGAATCCTCTCAACGTCTGGCTACATGAAAAGCCAGTCTGAGTACAATGATGTACTCGCAAGAAAATAACCACAAGACATGAACAGTCAAGCAATCAGGCAACAAGTAAGCAGCAATAATAATAATCTAAACATGACAAGTATCTACTTACGACGGTCCAAAAGGATGACAACATGGCATCACCGTAAAACATGGCATAAGCAAACAACGGGAGTACCACCATTACAGAGTCCAAGCCAGGTGGGGTTGGATCGTGTACCGAGATCACACAAAGAAATTACCTGTGACGAGTATAAACGAGAGTTCCAGTTGGTACCAAGTAACACAACAAATCATATCATCACAGCTAGGTTCACTGGCCTCTAGCCTCACAAGGCTAATCTCATCTGTCTCCACTGCTAGGCCCACTGGCCTTATCACATTTCCTTAACTCAAGCAACGTTCCCTGCATCATCTTATTGATTATTAAGTGTGGTCAAGTCGTTCATTATTCTTTCAACAAATCTTAAGTTTAACCTCCGGACACGACAAAGACAATAGTGTGACCGACACTGAACTGTTGTTCCATATCCCAGGAACGAGGCTAGCTTGCTAGGTTGAGACTCTCGAGAGTTTGCAGTTACCACTCATCTAAATGCACCTTACTTAGCTAAGGCAAGATACACTTACATAACCGTTCACGCTACCAGGACACTCCTTGTATAACTACCGACTTATCACTTGGGCTAAGTATTATGACGAAGTGAATCCGGCATGTCCCCAACGAATGAGCAATGCCTAGCGCCGGAACCTTCACAAGACTAGCCCCGACCACAACTATGCAGTAATCGACTAGACTTGCCAAGAGGGTAGCATCCAAGGCGGCTTGATAGGATACATAGGTTAAGGCTCTCCCATTTGGGGTGACAGTGGTAGTGCGTTCAAGGGTTCAGATTAGTGGCACTATGGATCGACCTTATCGTTGTTTGGAGGGGGGGGGTCATTTAA
Organism: Puccinellia tenuiflora; assembly: GCA_012064385.1. Taxonomy (NCBI): domain Eukaryota; kingdom Viridiplantae; phylum Streptophyta; class Magnoliopsida; order Poales; family Poaceae; genus Puccinellia; species Puccinellia tenuiflora. Next base: position 665,318 of record QRDG01001188.1, read on the forward strand.
TCAAATTTCATCATTCACATGTCCAAGCAACAGAGGGTTAGTACAACACAACAACCATAATAACATAATAATATATATCATCAAACGATAAAACATTAGCAACACAATATTTTAAGTAATAGATAGTTTGCATCGACCGGGTGACTATTGGACCACCACTGATCGAGCAAACAAAGAAAAAACGAAGAAACGTCAACCGGATGACTGTGGCGGAGGTGCCTCCGGCCAGCGCCGTCTCGTTTGACAAGAAAAGAAAATAAAACAATACAGTTAACCGGGCGACTGTGACGGAGATGCCTCCGGTCGGTGCCAGCCTCAGGTTGAGTAAAAGAAAATAAAACAATACCGTCAACCGGGTGACTGTGGCGGAGATGCCTCCGGCCGGTGCCAGCCTCAGGTTGAGTAAAAGAAAATAAAACAATACAGTCAACCGGGCGACTGTGGCGAAGATGCCTCCGGCCGGTGCCAGCCTCAGGTTGAGTAAAAGAAAATAAAACTATATAGTCAACCGGGCGACTGTGGCGGAGATGCCTCCGGCCGGTGCCAGCCTCACGTTGAGTAAATGAAAATAAAACAAAAGCAAAGTCACGATATCTCGTGACGCACAGTTCACAGGGGATCAGCAATCAAATACACACATCACATGGAAATGTGCAAACAACAGACATCGCTTGAGTGTTCATAGCAAGTGGTTAGCTTGCCTTCGACGATCGATGCTATTTGGCTTGGAGGTCACGGACGCCACGGTTTAGGGTATCGGTCTGCCGGTACCGCGAGATACCTATACAAGCATACAAGTGTGCTGAGCATATAATCATTTAAAAAAATAAAAAACCTATACCACTGGATAGAGCTTTTCAAAATAAGAATTTACAAATTTGAATCACCTCAAACGGAGCTACGGATCAAAAGATATGGAGGTTTGAGAATCTGTCCAGCAGGAAAAGAAAAACCAGTCCGCGAAAAAAAACCCGCACGGGCCGCAAATGGGCCGCGTGCTACTTCGCCTGGTCGGCCACTGGCAGGCCAAGGATGGCCGCGAGCTGCTTCTCTTCTAGGCTGGGCCCGGGAAAACGATCCGAAAAAAAACGAAGAACAGGGATCGATCCCTGGTCCTCGTCCTCCCCTGCACGGGAGCGAGCGGGAGCTGGCCGGGGATGGCCAGAGGCTCGCCGGGAGGGTCGGCTGGCGGCGGGGACGGGCCCGGGGCGGTGCACCGCGGCCAGGGGAATGTGGAACCGGAGGTGGGGGTGGCCTCCCATGAGCTTGCCCATCTCCGGCCATGGTGACCTCGGGGAAAAACTTTGGGTGCTCTGCCTCACTTGCGACTCCGAATGGAAGAGCAGGGGAGAGGGAATGGAGAGGAGTGGCTAGCGTGGCTCGGGCTTCTCGGAGGGGGCTCTATATAGGCCAGAGGGGAGGGAGAGTTAGGTGGTGGCCGGTTGGCCATTGATGGCCACCTAGGTCATCCATGACGTTCTCCGGCTACAGGGAGGTGATAAGGAGGAGGAGGGGATGAGGCTGCCGTGCTGGATACACAGTGGAGCACGAGGCACACTGCAGCAGAAGGATTAGGCACCGACCACTGGAGTAACGGGAATTAGGTCTTGCCAAAGCTTGCGTCCCGGACGTCCAGAGCGCGAGACGGCGGCATCGTCACGTTCCCGGCGACTCGAGGCACGAAACTGAAAAAGATTTGCACCACTGGGTTCACGAGGACAATACCAAGACAACTAAACTGGCCACACTAAAAAACTCCACACTTCGTAACACAAGATTTTCAGAAAACCTATCGCACACCAGGTGCTCGATGAAATGATCAAGGCTTTGCACATCTCAGAAAAATCCCCGAAATTCACAGTAGGCTAGGATAGTTGTATGTAGTATGTCTGTTAAGTTTGGGATCAATTGGACACAGGGAAGTTGGTCAAATAAATTGGTGTCCGAAAATGCCCTAATGGCATGGGTATGCCAAGTGCACCTACTCAAATGATATTGGCCTGATATTGTGGATATGGGGTTGTGTATGGGATCTTGTCAACTTGGCAAAGTGGCAATGCCAAATGATTTTTGTAGCTAGGGGTTGCTTTGGAAATCACAATTAGGCCTAAAAGGGCATTACAAAGGAAGTACCTCAAATATTTCCCAAATGAGGTTGGGCCAATGGAGTGAAATGTTCAGGAGGTCAGATCATGCACCTCACCAAAATTGAAGAATTTTTGGTTGAGTGGAAGGTGTTCAGATAATCTCTGGATTGAAAATGGCATAATAGGAAATATGAATAAACTTGAAATTATTGTATGGGACTATGAAATATTTTTTCATGGGAGTGAGGTATATGTAGGAGGGAACCATATGGTATCTTGGTGGAATTTATTTCAAGGTACAATTGGGGTGGTGGCTTTTGGTGGGATAGTCGAGAGGGGTTTTGGAATCTCCGAATGGAACCAACGTTCGACCGGCGAAACAAAGGCATGTAAATATGGTGGACGTTGACAAGAATCGGGGATAGTTGGGAAAATTTTCCAAGAGGGTGAAAACAAAGTCAAGGCAAAGACCATCTGGTTCAAAGAAAACATTTTAAAAATAGAAAAAGTTTTTCAGGCGGGGAAAAACACCGCTAAAATTAGGGACGAATTTTTGGGGTGTTACATAAAATATATGTTTTCATTGTACCACTGTGTTCTACACATTTTTATGAATCTGTGGACTACAAATTTGTTGAATTTGGATTTACGGTTGAAATGATATGAATTTCTAAAGTTTGACTAAAATCTATCCAAAGTCAAGTCCGAAAATAAAAAGGTTTTGACACTTGGGAAAATTTGTATGGCCAAATTATTATGTTTGGGCATAACAGGGTGGTCTAATCTAATATATTGGAAACAAATACAGGTAAGGTTAGAACATGTATGGGGGGGGGGGGGCTCACCGAAAGAAACGAAAATTGTCGGTGTCGAGGAGAACGGTGTCAACGTGATGCGGGGTAAACGAAGTGGTCGATGTTGCGTTCATCGTCTCGGTGTCTCTCGAGGCGCGGAGTCATGTCCAGGAGGTTCGTGTGAATACGGGAAGGAGACACGACAAGGTCTCGGGCTCAGGAGGTTACTAGCCTCGCCGGAGGAGGAGAAGAATGGTGGCGATGTCGGTCACCGGTGAGATCGGTTGACCTCGTTCTCCATGGTTGTGCTGCGGGAAAAATTTGGAAAAAATAGGGGGAGTGAAGGAGGACACATAGATCATGCAGGACATCATCGTCAAGCATGGCGAGGTCTCACCTCGTCAGAATCTTGGCTGTAGCGGCAATGTTGCTCGGGCTTCGGTTGAGGCGTGACCAACGTCAATGGAATGATGCATCACCATGTCCTGGAGGTTTGCCTCTATGAGTGGAGTCTTCTGGGGCGAGGAATTCGCGAGAGGGTTTCCGTGTATGACAAGATCTGATGATGAACTCGGTTTGGGGGCTAAAGTTGACGTGGTTGGCACGGGAGATACAGAGCTCCTCGGAAGAAAGTTTGAGAACGAAAGTTGTGGAGGAGAGCAAATGGCTCAACGTGATGCGCTCGGTTTCTATTTATATGTCCCGAGAAGGGAGATCGGAGAGGCATGCCAACACTTGGCATTCGGTGCACCGAACCGATTTGGATGATTAAGACATCTAAGTGGGATTTTATTTCCCTGAATGGGTTTCCTATTGAATTTCCAACAAGTTTCGTATTTAAGTCGAAGCCAAACGATCACTAGAACTGATGGGAGGAGGAGAGGAAGTGGTACAGCCATGGAGATCAGGTCACGTACGTGCTCCTCGTGCACGAGCAGGAAGACGACCAGGTCGGCCTACACAGGCCAAAATGGCTGGGTCGGCCCAAATTGGGTCGGTTCCCCCTTTTTTTTGTCCCTTTTCTTTTCTATTTTCCGTTTTCAAACATTGAATCTAAATAGATTCAAAACTCTTCAAACTAATTGGAGAAAATAATTTTAAGAAATAATAATATAAATATAATATTTTGGAACTATTATTTCCACAAAATAAAATCAAAATAATAAAAAAGGACTATGGTTGCTTAGCACCCTTTATGCCAAAATAAAATAAATTAAAACCCAAATTTGTTTTAAAAGCTCAAAACAACTATTTTAAAATGCAACAAACCAATGATGTTGATGAATTACATGCATGATTTTGACTTTTAAAACTTAAACATCAAAAGTTTTTGATCTTTCTAAATTTTTAATTTTTTGAAAATCTTGGGATGTTACATGCCCAAGGCATGCCCTTCTTCATCAACAATCATCGGTTTCTCTGATGGTAATATATTTTTATTCCTTTACACATTATGCGATGTTATTGGAGTGTCAGTTTGTTTTTACTTTCAGTTTTTTTGTGTTTAGTTTTCTGATCCTTGCAATAATTTGGATCCATGCATGCTTGTTTGGGAGAGAGACACGCTCCGCTCTTTCATTATACACTCCTGTTCTTCACTTATATGTGTTGAGTGTTTAGCTCTTGTTGCTTCACCCTTTATGTTTTGTTTCAGCCTTTTTGTTTTGTTTCAAATAAGTTGATTGGTGTTTGGTTAAGTGGAAATTATCATGTAGGAAGTGTGAAAAGTGTTGCTTAATCTTACAGATCATTGTCTTGAATCTTTGATACTTGTCAATTGTTTAGAGATATGAAGTAGATTAATGCGCAAACTTGTGGATCATCTAGTGAGAATGGATTAGTAAAGAACTATCATAAGGCTTTAAAAATTGTGGTGCTTGTCCTTCTTGGTAGCTCTCAAAGTCTAGATATTCTTTTTGCAAAGAGTTGGTTTGGCTAACAAGGTAGACGGTGTTAAGTCCAGTGGTTATGCATGATGTATATCTGTAGTCATTCATTGAACCAAGTTGATGTTATGTGTTTGCTTGATATCCTGCTAAGCCCAAAAATTCCGTACTGAGAGGGAATACTTCTCGTGAATCCAACTCCCTGATCCAAATATCTTTGCCATTGTGTCCACCATACCTACCTACATGTGGTATTTCCCTGCCACTCCAAGTAAAATTTTCATGTGCTATCTTTAAAATGTTCAAAATTCTCCTTTTTGTGCCCCTGTTTTTAAGCTCATGAGGAAGCAGTAAGAAGTTAGTTATAACCTGTGACAAGCAAGGTCATTTCCCCCTTTCACCTGGTGTTGATGGTTCACGTCCTCACTTGAATTTACCCGAGAGCGGCTTAAGCAAAATATAAATATAACTCACCATTCTCCTCCGCACAATGAAAAACTGAGAAATCAACTCAACATTGGTTAGTGGTGAAACAAATGAGAAAGAGGAATGTACTCGTTCCTCTAAAACCAGCCACTCTCAAAAGTCTAAAAGACTTGCTTGAAATGGGGGACTAGCTAGTTTCTTCGCTGTGAAGTCGTTGACGAAAGCATGCATGTCTCAAAACTGTTTTACTTCTATCAAAAAAATCAAGAAAATAAAAAGCTCTAACACATGATTAATCCCTGTTTCTCTCTGCGAAGGGCCTTGATGTCTACTACACACTTCTATTCTTGTAGACTTGTTGGGCCACCAAGCGTAGAGGTTTGTAGGACAGCGGCAAATTTCCCTTAAGTGAGTAACCCAAGGTTATCGAATCCACGGGAGGTAGAGGTCAAAGATATCCCTCTCAAGCAACCCTGCAATTAAGATACAAGAAGTCTCTTGTGTCCCCAACACACCTAATACAATTGTCAGTTGTATAGGTGCACTAGTTCGGCGAAGAGATGGTAAAATGCAAGTGATATGGATGGTAAAAGGTGATTTTGTAGTTCTGTAATAAAAATGGCAGCAAGCAAACAAGTGACAAAAGTGACTAAAAACGGTGTATCAATGCTTGGAAACAAGGCCTCGGCTTCATACTTTCAGTAGTGACTACTCTCAACATCATTAACATAATTAAACACATGATAGTTTCCACAAAAATACATGCGTGGTAGACGTTACTCGGAGATCATTCTTTTGTGGATCAAATATGATGAGAATTGCGTAGGGTGATACGTCTCAAACGTATCTATAATTTTTGAGTGACCGATGCTAGTTTTGTGATATTGTCACATGTTTTTATTGTCATTTATATCATTTTTATGCATTTTGTCGGACTAACCTATTGACAAGATGCCAAGTGCCAGTTCCCTGTTTTTGCTGTTTTTGTATTTCAGAAAATTTACTTCTGGAAATATTCTCAGAATTGGACAAAAATTTACGGAGATTTTTTATGCGAAATAAGACACCCGATAGTTCCCACAAAAATACATGCGTGGTAGATGTTACTTGGAGATCATTCTTTTGTGGATCAAATATGATGAGAATTGCGTAGGGCTACAAAAAGCACAACTTCAAGTTCGTATTCCACATCTATGGACACTTCATGCTGTCACTATCCGCATCCAAAGATAGTACTAACAAACACCACAACCTATTTCTTCAATAGTCTCTTTCTTAAATAACACAAGCATCAAGAAACCTCATGATCTATTCAATCCAACAAATAAAGAACAAACTCATGATGAAGATCCTTCCAATCTATTATCCATAGAGTCACACACGGCACCCATCCTATCACCGAGCTACCATAATCACAACGGTGGCTCCGGAAATTGTACTAAATAACACCACTTGAGCAACATCATATCCATTACACATAGGGAAACATCATGTATTCAAGTACACTAACAAAGCTCATGATCACAACGAAGATCACATCATGGGAGAGAGATAACCACATAGCTACTTGTATAAGCCTCAGCCCCGGTGAGGGACTACTCCCTCCTCATCGCGGGAAGCAGCGGTGTTGATGGAGATGGCCCCGGCGGTCGATCCCCGTCCCAGCAGGGTGCCAGAACAGGACCTTCTGAACCCCCGAAACTTGTCGGCGATGGCGGCGGAGCTCTGTTGCGTATTTGGGAAAATCCTTCGGGGGTAGGGTTTTTGCATCGGGGATGATTTTATAGGCGTCGGAGGCGACCGAGGGGGTTCCCGAGGGGCAGGGGCGACCTGCGGCCGCGGCCTCCTCCTAGGCCGTGGCTGGTACCTGCGGGGGGCCTTCTGCGCCTCAGATGGAACTGCCCTTCTGGATCCGGTCCTTATTTGTCCAATAAAAAATCATCGTAAATTTTTGTCCAATTCCGATAATATTTCCAGAAGTAACTTTCTGCAACAATTTCAGCACAAAAACAGGGAACTGGCACTGGGCATCTTGTCAATAGGTTAGTCCGACAAAATGCATAAAAATGATGTAATATGATATTAAAAACATGTGACAACATCACAAAACTAGCATGGATCACTAAAAAATTATAGATACGTTTGAGACGTATCAGCATCCCCAAGCTTAACTCCCACTCGTCCTCGAGTAGGTAAGTGATAACAAAATAATTTTTGATGAGACATGCAACCAACACAAACATGATCAAGATAGTAATGTATAGCATAGGATGTGAATGAAGTGATACAAAACAATTGTCTATAGTTTATAGCAAGAAAGCAGTGGATAACCAAGTTGAATCATTCAAGCAAAACCTTTCATAAATAGTACGTTAAAGACATGAAAGCAATGTGATCCACATATTTGATTAATTCTCAAAGTTAAAAATTCCATGACGAAAGTGTTTGAGAATCAAAACAAAGAAGATGCAAGTTTTAGCAAAAAGCTTCAACTTCCAACGGTAAAGTCAATATAAATATTCATGTTTAATTTGACAATGCAATATGATCAATGATACCCAGGGTCAATGCTAGATGTTTGCTTTGGTGGAGATAGAAGGAAGAGGAAAACTGACTCAACATTAAAAGTAAAAGAAAGGCCCTTCGCAGAGGGAAGCAGGGATTAGTCATGTGCTAGAGCTTTTTTTTTATGAAACAGAAGTAAAACAATTTTGAGACATGCATGCTTTCGTCAACGACTTCACAACAGAGAAGCTATCTAGTCCCCCATAACAAGTAAGGCTTTTAGACTTGTGAGAGTAGCTGGTTTTTAGAGGAGTGAGTACGCTCCTTTTTCTCCTTGGTTTCACCACAGTCCAATGTTTTGAGCTGATTTCTCAGATTTTCATTGCGCGAAGGAGACTGGTGAGTTATATTTATATTTTGCTTAAGCTGCTCTCGGGTTGATTCAAGTGAAGACGTAATCCATCGACACCGGGTGAAAGGGGGGAAATCACATTGCTCGTCATGAGTTATATCTAGCCTCTACTGCTCCCTCATGAGCTTAAAAACAAAGGCACAAAAAGGAGTATTTTGAATTTTTAAAGATAGCACATGACAAATTTACTTAGAATGACAGGAAATACCATGCATAGGTAGATATGGTGGACTCAGCTGGCAAGATAGTTTGAATTTGGGATTTGGATGCACGAGTGAACCATACACTCAGTACGAATTTTTGGGCTTAGCAAAGAATGTATTTGAAGCAAACATCTAAAATTAACCGGTAACAGAGTAGCATAAGACATTTATCAATCATAACCATAAAAGCTCCACATCGTCTCCAATGTTGACCAAACAATTATTTTGATGGAAAGATTAGCTTAATGAATTAACAACTACGAAACACCACACAGTTTCAAGTTTTTAACAGTATTTCTTTACTAATCAATTCCACTCAAATAACCAGCAAGTTTAAGCAGTCATCTTAATATCTCAAAACAAATGAGAAGTATCAATTATCCACACAATGATCTACAATACTATGCAGGCTTTCGTTTCATTCCAATATCACATGCATAGCATTTTATCATTCTAACAAATCAACCAAGCAACCAAAACAACTCTCTAACAAATATAAGTGAAGAACATGAGAGTTTAACAACAACTACTAGCAGCTCTAAACAAGATAAAAGCTAAAAGCGAGATCTTACTAGCAAACAAAACAGTAGCTAAGAATACTCAACAAGATATAAGTGAAGCAAAGGAGTATTCAAATGAAAAAGCGGAGCGTGTCTCTCTCCCACACAAGATGGATAGGATCCAACATGAATATGACCAGCAAACAAAAAAAAACTAAAGGCAAAATAAAATGATGCTCCAAGAATAGCACATAATATGTAAAGTGATAAAAACTTAGTTCAATGAAGACGACCTCATGATAGTCGATGAAGAAGAGGGGATGCCTTGGGCATCCCCAAGCTTTGACGCTTGATGGTTCTTGATATTCAGAGGGGGTGCCATTGGGGCATCCCCAAGCTTGAGATCTGATCCATATTCAATTTCTTCATTATCCTCTCCTTGGAACTTAAAAACTCACTTCACACAAAACTTCTCATAGACTGATTAGAGTGTTAGTGCTCATAATTTAAAATGCACATGTGTTCAACTCAAGACAAATTGCAAAAAACTTTATTGGGCATTAGCTACTATTTACTAAGCCTCAGTGTGGCACTCCTTTTCTAGAGTATCACATTTGACGATAGTAAAAGAGACGAATACAGATAAAAGCAGAATCTGTCAAAAACTGAACAGTCTGTAAAGATCGAATTGTTCGAGGCACTTCTGTAGCTCAAATCAGAAAAGTCAAAACTAACGAAAGATAGCTAAAAGTATCAGGCTTTATTTCTAAAAATTTAAGAAAAATATAAATTTCAGGGATTTTCTAAATTTTCAAACAGTGAAGGACAGAAATCTGTTTCTGGACAGCAAAACAACACCTCGCACTTTCAATGCATTAGAGGCTAAACTTGGCACAAAAAACCAAAATAAAAAGATACAATGAAGTTGATATAGAGACAAAAACTCCATGACTCAAGAAAAACAAAAAGCAAACTGAAAGTAAAAGACGGGTTGCCTCCCAACAAGCGCTTTTGTTTAACGCCTTTTAGCTAGGCACAATAATTTTAATGACGCTCTCGTAAGAATAAGAAATGAAACACAAAAGAGAGCATCAAGAAGCAAATATCAAACACATTTAAGTCTAAATCTGTTGCTATTCATAGGCATCTTGTAAGAAAATAAATCATTGGAGCATAAAGCATTAAGCATAGGAAGGCAAAGCGAGTGCAACATTAAAACCTTCAACATAAAGAGGGGAAACTTCATAAGATGAAAATTTATATAACCACGCTTCCCTCTCTCATAATAACTTTCAGTAGAATCATAAGAAAACTCAATAACATAACCATCACATAAAGTATTTTTCTCATGATTCACATGCATAAAAGTATTATTATTATTCTCCACATAAGTAAAATCTTTATTATTCGTAGCATTGAGAGAAGGACTATCATATAGAACTTGGACATGATAGACTAATTGTGTATTAGAAAGATGATGTTCAGTAGGAGAGTAATAATTATGACGAGTCTCGTAGGGATGATTAAAATCATTCTTTATGGCATAGTTATCATCACAATAATCATCAAAAATTGGAGGCATAATATCATCATAAGCAAGAGGATAGTCATCTTTCCAAGCATATATTTTTTTAAACAAATCATCATGACTTTCAATACCAAAAGGATTTTAAACCCATCATCCCCAAGCTTGAGGTTTTCCACATTATGATTAGAAGAAACATGAATATTCCCAACAGTGTAACAATTATCAATATCATCATTTTCAAAATCGGTGCCAAAAAGATTTTCAAGATCATAAGTACTATTATTTTCCCAATCATGATCATCATAATAAGTAACATGCATAACATAATCTTCTTCAATAGTTCCTATAGACTTAACATCAAGATAATAATGAATACAATTAAGTGGATCATGTTCAATAATTTTTGATTCATGCTCATTAGGAACAACCATGATGGGAGAAATATGCTTAGGGGATGATACCGTTTCCTCTTTATTTTTACTCCTCCCTCTCTTCTTCTTCTTCTTCTTCGCCACCTTAGGAGGGAGTGGTTGGAAAGGAAGCTTCTCCACATAATCTGATTCATTATTAGAAAAGACAGGAGAAACTTGGGAGAATCTCTCCCTTTCATTATTGGCAACATAAGAAACATATGTCCTTTTATACTTTGGTGAAGTGATATTCTTTCTAATTTTTGCAATGTAAGCATTGTCACGGCAATTCACAACACAATAATGATAAGCTCCCTTGAGAATGCTATTTTTCCCAAAAGTACTACTATCTAACCAAGAAGTTTTTTCTGATAACTCTTCACACCCCAAAAACAAATTAAGTTCATCATAAAGACTAGAGGTGATCATGTTATCACAAAACTGGCTAATAATTCTATCATTAAGGAACGAGCATTGGAAATTAAAATGACCTTCTTCATTGCAAAGTTCACACATAAAAGGATAGAGGTCATTTAATTCTATAGCAAATTTATATAAATCCTTAAGCCATTTGCTTGTTCTTTCATGCTTATGTTGCTTACAATATTTATCTTCTTCAACCCGAGTGCTTTCACAAGGTCTATGCACTCCACAAAAATTAACATGCTTATATGGAACATTATTTGTAGAGATTGGATCATGTCTATTGCAATCATCATTAACAATTTCATTTTGTTTGCAAATGTCTTTGAAAGGTTCATGATGCTTAGACCATTTCTCTTTAGGAATATTAATATGGGAAGCAAAAGATTTATAGATATCAACAAATATATGAGAGTCAAGTCCAAACTTAGCACTAAGCTTATTAAAACTATCAGTTTCAACAAAAGACTTAATGCAATCATACACATAATTTATACCTGACTCTTTACCTTTGTCGATCTCCCAATCTTCAATGTTTTGTTGAATCTTTTCAATAAGATCCCATTTAGCATCAATCTTCTTACTTGTAAGAGAACCCATAGAAGAAGCATCAAGTATTTCCTTGTCATGACGAGATAGCCTTGCATAAAAATTGTTAACAATAATATCCTTGGAAAGATCATGGTTAGGATATTTAAGCATTAATGATTTCAATCTCCCCCAATCTTGAGCAATGCTCTCTCCGTCATGTGGCCAAAATTTTTAGATATAATTTCTATCTTGATCAATTTCATGAAGGGGATAAAATTTAGAATAAAAGAGAGACATAAGCTCCTTCCAATCCAACAAGTGAGAATTGTCTAGCAGCCTATACCACTCCAATGCTTTCTCCTTAAGTGATAAGGAAAATAATTTCCTCATGATTACCTCTCTTGATACACCTGCAATCTCAAACAACTCACATAACTCTTTAATATAAAGCAGATGATAACTAGGATGTATAGCTCCATCTCCTGCATAGCAATTGCTCATAACACGATCAATTATCCCCATGGGTATCTTGAAAGCAATACATTCAGTATGTGGAGTAACCTTATCCACAATGGGAGTGGTGGAGAGGTCACTCTCAAAAAGCAAATTCAAAGAACAACGTTCCATAAGCCAAACTAGTGAAATAAAAACAAGAAACAAAAAGATACAACTGCAGAATCTAAAGAAGATACCTTCAAGCGCTCACCTTCCCGACAACGGCGCCAAAAATTAGCTTCGTTGCCGGAGTGTGAGTGTCGTTTACCTTACCTCCCCGGCAATGGCGCTAGAAAATAGCTTGATGTCTACTACACACTTCTATTCTTGTAGACTTGTTGGGCCTCCAAGCACAGAGGTTTGTATGACAGCGGCAAATTTCCCTTAAGTGAGTAACCCAAGGTTTATCGAATCCACGGGAGGTAGAGGTCAAAGATATCCCTCTCAAGCAACCCTGCAATTAAGATACAAGAAGTCTCTTGTGTCCCCAACACACCTAATACAATTGTCAGTTGTATAGGTGCACTAGTTCGGCGAAGAGAAGTGATATGGATGGTAAAGGTGATTTTGTAATTCTGTAATAAAAATGGAAGCAAGCAAACAAGTGACAAAAGTGACTAAAAACGGTGTATCAATGCTTGGAAACAAGGCCTAGGCTTCATACTTTCACTAGTGACTACTCTCAACATCATTAACATAATTAAACACATGATAGTTCCCAGAAAAATACATGCGTGATAGACGTTACTCGGAGATCATTCTTTTGTGGATCAAATAGGATGAGAATTGCGTAGGGTGATACGTCTCAAACGTATCTATAATTTTTGAGTGACCGATGCTAGTTTTGTGATATTGTCACATGTTTTTACTGTCATTTATATCATTTTTATGCATTTTGTCGGACTAACCTATTGACAAGATGCTAAGTGCCAGTTCCCTGTTTTTGCTGTTTTTGTATTTCAGAAAATTTACTTCTGGAAATATTCTCGGAATTGGACGAAAATTTACGGAGATTTTTTATGCGAAATAAGACACCCGAAGACCAAAGGGGAGCCTGAGGGGCCACCCACAGGGCGCAGCCGGCCTCCTGCCACGGCCCCCCTAGGACCTGCGGGTGGGGCCCGCCCCTGCTCCTGGGGCACCCCCTCGGCCCCCTCCGATGCCTATAAAATCCCTTTTAACCTAAAAACGTGAGGGCGGCCATTATTTTCCAGAAACTCGACCCCGACGCGCCGTCACCGAAAACCCTAGTTCGGGGTCCAATCTGAAGCTGATCCCGGCACTCTGCCTGACGGGAGATTGATCCTGGAGGGCTCTCCATCGCCATGCCTTCCTCCGGGATGATTTGTGAGTAGTCTCACCTTGGACTATGGGTCCATGGTAGTAGCTAGTTGGTAGTCTCTCTCTCTTGTGCTTCATGTCTTATGATCTTGTGAGCTACCTAACATGATCAAGATCGATTATTGTAATGCTATGTGATGTGTTGGCTGGGATCCGATGGATTATGAAGTTATGTTCAGATTGTGCATGATTCATATATGAGTAATTTATCTTCTTGCATGCTCTCCAATGTTCGTAGTTACTTTGGCCAAGTGATTGTGTGTATCTCCAAGAGAGGGTATTTATGCTAGATAGTGGGTTCATGCCCCCTTTTGTTCCTGGGCACGAGTGACAGAAACGTCTAAAGGCGAGGGTGTGCTGTTGCTACTAAGGGTAAAACAGAATTGTTAATGTCTCTTTTGATATTAGTATTGCTTATTTCATGCACTTTACTTAATGGAATTGTCTGTTGCTTGCAACTTAATACCGTTGGGTGACAGGCTGGATAGCGATCCCACAGTGGACTTTTTAGACAAAGACGCAGTTGGACTCAACGGTCTTTGTTCCTTGTCGTGATGCCTCCATAAATATTATAATGTCCTTTTTGTCATAGCTAAATTGGGTTTGTGTCATGATCTTGTCAATTGCCTAGATGTAATTCGTTCACCCATCACATGCATATTTTATTTACTTGTGAGACTCCACTAGTGAACCCATGGCCCCCGGTCCATCTTTTTACATTGCTTACAACCTCATTACTTGTTTTAATCATCATTACTTATCTGGTGACTTTTCATATTTTATCTATTTCATCATAAAATTAACCGCTTTGTTTTCTGCGAGACCGGAAAGATTGACAACCTTTCCGCCGTTGGGGGCAAAGTATTTTGGTTGAGTGTGTCCAGGTCCACGTCTGTTGAAGGTCAAGCACCAGATATCTTCAACATTCACCTCGTTGTTGATTTCAAAGTCCTACTGGTTCGATAAACCTCGGTTCGTTAAACGAGGGAAAACTGCTACTAGCTACAATTCCGCCTTCGCTTGGGGCACTACCCAACTTATAAATATCTATCATCAAGCAGTTTTCTGGCGCCGTTGCCGGGGACTTTGGAGCTACAGCAAGGGGAGTCTCATACTCTTAATCTCTTTACTTTGTTTTTGTCTTGCTTGCTTTATATCTCATTTAGTTTATTTTCCTGTTTCAAAATTTTAAAAACCCAAACAAATTAGTGTAGTCTTTATTCCTGTCTCATTATTTTATCTTATCGTTATGTCTTCTACTGAAAAAACCAAGTTGTGTGACTTTCCTAGCACTAATAACAATGATTTCATATGCTCACCAATTACTCCACCCGCTACTAAAGCGGAATCTTATGAAATTAAACCTGCCTTGCTAAATCTTGTTATGAAAGAGAAATTTTCTGGTGCTAGTACTGATGATACCGCCTCTCATTTAAATAAATTTGTTGAGTTATGTGATATGAAAAAGTATAAAGAGGTAGAAAATGACATCATAAAACTGAAACTTCTCCATTTCTCTTTGAGAGGGAGAGCAAAAGAATGGTTATTGTCTTTGCCTAAAAATAGCATTGATTCTTGGATTAAATACAAAGATGCTTTTATTGGAAAATATTATCCACGTGCTAAAATCATACAACTAAGGAGTAACATTATGAACTTTAGACAATTTGATAATGAACATGTTGCTCAACCTTGGGAGAGAATGAAATATATGGTTAAGAATTGTCCCACGCATGGATTAACTATGTGGATGGTTATCCAAACTTTTATGCAGGTTTGAATTTTTCTTCAAGGAACCTTTTGGACTCGGCCGTGGGAGGCACCTTCATGTCCACAACATTAGGTGTAGCAACTAAACTCTTGGATGAGATGATGATAAATTATTCACAATGGCACACCGAACGAGCTCCAAGTGGTAAGAAGGTAAATTCTGTTGAGGAAATCTCCTCTTTGAGTGATAAGGTTGATATGATTATGTCTATGCTTGCTACCAATCCGTCCAATATTGATCCTAATAATGTTCCACTTGCTTCATTAATTTCCCAAGAAAAGGATCAAGTTGATGTTAATTTTCTTAATAGAAACAACTTCAACAATAATGCTTATCGAAATAATTTTGGTGGTAACAACTATAAGTCTTATCCTCCCAATAATGGCAACTTTTATGGTAATTCCTATGATAATTCTTATAATCCTAATAATAATGTGTCCTATGATCTTGAAAATGTTTAAAGGAATTTATCACTTCGCAAAAAGCTTTTAACAAAACTGTTGAAGAGAAGTTGGAAAAACTGGATAGTCTAGTCTCTAAAGTAGACGTTCTTGCTCATGATGTTGAAATTTTGAAAATTAGAACCACTCCAAATCAAGACAAACATACTGAATCTTTAAATGCTATCTCTCTCTTCAAATTAATGAAAATGAAAGGATGATGGCTCTATTGAAAGCTAGGTGGGCTAGAGAGGCTGAAGAAGATAGAATTGCTGAAATGAATAGGAAAACTGTTAAAGTTTCTACTATCTAAACCACTAAAGCGGACCCTCCTAGTTTATTTACAGATGATGAAATTGATTTTGATAATTGCAATCTTACTGAAGTCATTAAGTTCCTACAAAACTTGCTAAGACACCGGATGCTAGTAAAATAAATCTTGCCTTTACCAAACACATTACCGATGCTCTTATCAAGGCTAGGGAAGAAAAACTAAAGCTTGAAACCTCTATCCCTAGGAAGTTAGAATATGGTTGGGAACCCACTATTAATATGAAATAAATGACTTTGATTGCAATGCTTTATGTGACCTTGGTGCAAGTGTTTCTGTTATGCCTAAGAGTTTCTATAATATGCTTGATTTAAATCCTTTGGAAGAGTGCTATTTAAATGTTCATCTTGCTGATTCTTCTAAAAGAAATATTTGGGTATAGTTGATGATGTACTTATTGTTGTTAATTATAATTATGTTCCCATTGATTTTATTGTTATGGATATTGAGTGCAATGCTTCTTGTCCTATTACTTTGGGAAGACCGTTTTTGAGAACTGTTGGTGCTATTATTGATATGAAAGAGGGAAATATAAGGTTTCAGTTCCCCCTTAAAAAAGGGATGGAACACTTCCCTAGAAAGAGAAAGAAGTTTCCTTTTTAATCAATCATAAGGTCAAGCTATGCTCTTGATGTTGCAAATGCCTCCGAAAAAACTTGATATTTGGCATTGCGCCTAGCTAAAAAGGCGTTAAAGAAAAGCGCTTGTTGGAAGGCAACCCATCTTTTATTTTCAGTTTGCTTTTTGATTTTCTTGAGTCATGAAGTTATTACCTCTGTAGCAACTTCATTGTATCTTTTTCTTTTGGTTATTGTGCCAAGTTTAAGCCTCTAATGCATTGAAAGTGCGAGGTATTGTGTTGCTGTCCAAAAACAGATTATGTGCGCCTGTTGCACGAAAATCCTAAAATCGCCAGATTTATATTTTTCTGATAATTTTGAGAGCAAGCCTTATGCTTTTATATATCTTTCATTATTTTTAAGTTTTTTGATTTGAGCTGCAGAAGTGCCTCGAAAAATTCGATCTTTACAGACTGTTCAGATTTTGACAGATTCTGCTTTTATTTTGCATTTGTCTCTTTACCATCGTCATATGTGATACTCTAGGGGTAGAGTGCCACATTGAGGCTTAGTAAACAGTAGCTAATGTTTAATGAAGTTGGTTTGCAATTTGTCATGAGTTGAACACATGTGCATTTTAATTTATGAGCACTAACCCTCTAATCAAATTATGAGAAGTTTTGTGTGAAGGGAGTTTTTAAGTTCCAAAGGAGAGGAATATGAAGAAATCGAGGATGGATCAAGCTCAAGCTTGGGGATGCCCCATGGCACCCCTCTGAATATCAAGAACTATCAAGAGTCAAAGCTTGGGGATGCCCAAGGCATCCCCTCATCTTCATCGACTATCATAAGGTCGTCTTCGTTGAACTTCGTTTTTATCACTTTACATATTATGTGCTATGCTTGGAGCGTCTTTTTACTTTCAGTTTTGTTTGTTTGCTAGTCATATCTTTGTTGGATCCTAGCTTTATTTGTGTGGGAGAGAGACACGCTCCGCTTTTTCGTTTGAATACTCCTTTGCTTCGCTTATATCTTTTTGAGTATTCTTAGCTACTGTCTGTTTTCTAGTAAGCTCTCGCTTTTAGCTTTTATCTTGTTTAGAGCTGCTAGTTGTTAAGTTAAACTCTCTTGTTCTTCACTTATACTTGTTGGAGAGTTGTTGTTGAAAAATTGCTTGAATTGTCAATGCGACAAAATGTTTGTGTGATGATAGAATAAAATGAAAAGCCTGCATAGTTTTGTAGATCATGGTGTGGATACTTGATGCTTCTCAATTGTTTTGAGATGTTAAGTTGAATGCTTAAACTTGCTGGTTATTTGAGTGGAATTGATTAGTAAAGAAATATGGTTGAAAGCTTGAAATTGTGTGGTTTTTCACAGTTGTTAATTCATAGTGCTAATCTTTCCATCAAAAGAATTGTTTGGTCAACAAGGGAGACGGTGTAGAGTTTTTATGGTTATGACCGGTAAATGTCTTATGTTGTTCTGTTACCGGTTATTGTTAGATGTTTGCTTCAAACACCTTTTTTGCTAAGCCTAAAAATTCGTACTGAGTGTATGGTTCACTCGTGCATCCAATCCCCAAAGCCAAACTTTCTTGCCAGCTGAGTCCACCATATCTACCTATGCATGGTATTTCCTACCATTCCAAGTAAATTTGTCATGTGCTACCTTTAAAAATTCAAAATACTTCTTCTTTGTGCCTCTGTTTTTAAGCTCATGAGGGAGCAGTAGAGAGCTAGATATAACTTGTGACAAGCGAGGTCATTTCCCCCTTTCACCCGGTGTTGATGGATTACGTCTTCACTTGAATCAACAACCCGAGAGCAGCTTAAGCAAAAATATAAATATAACTCACCAATTCTCCTCCGCGCAATGCAAATCTGAGAAATCAGCCCAAACATTGGACAGTGGTGAAACC